>OZ030018.1:51722386-52322386 GCA_964023405.1 Apodemus agrarius
CAGCCCCTATAGATACTGTCTGATGTCTCCCCCTAGACGAAAACATCACTAAACAGTTCAAACTTAGTCTCATAATATTTTTGATGAACATACAACCAGTTTTTCATCAGTTTCCATTCTTTCTTTTTACATTTACAAAAAGATGCTTTATTTTCTTTATTTATTTGTATATGAATCTTTTGCCTGTATGTAGAATATATACATGCATGTACATATAGGCATCACATACATGCCTGGTGCCTGTGCATGTCAGAAGAGGGATTTAGATCTGGAATTAGTGTCTCTGAAAGTGACCATGCGAAAATGGAACCTGGGTCCTCAATAAAAACAAGACGTTCTCCTAAACACTGAATCATCTCTCCAGCTCTGTATCCAGACTTCTTTTATGGGGATGTAAAGTTAATCAGCTAAAGTAGTGTTTGATACAGCTTCTAGCTCTTTACCATCTTCATTAATATTCATTTGAAGGTTTATTTTATTAGTGCCACCACCATAAACAACAATAAAAGGTCTCTCCTTTGACTGAAGAATTGAAGCTTGTCCCATCTGTAGACACAAATGGATACCTATGTGTGACACTGCATTAGAAAAAGAAAAAAAGCAAAAAAAACCTGTTTAGGTTTAGTTATGAATTCCAGCTACAGAGAGCAGAAGATGGCTCTTCTGACGGTGAGTTGTACTAATCTGATGACTTGGTTCACACAATTACTTAGTTGCCATTATTCAAGCTAATATAGAAACTTGGACACCTGAAGTATCCACACCCTGTTTTAATTGTTTTTTTTTTTTCTGATCTAACCAGGCTTCTGATTCAGTTAGTTAAGTAAAATTTGTTAAGCTGTGCCTTCTGTGAAAGGGCTGAGTCAGAGCGTGGCTCAGTTCAGGTGAGAAACAGATTATCTAAGCAGACACGTCTACAGTTACCTGGACACTGCTTTCCTTAGCTGTTTGTGAGCGGTTAATAGCCTGAGGGGAAAATGCAATCAAGTACAGGCACGAATGACTGAATATTGTGCACTTAGTCAAGTTTCTCAGTAGAATCAAAAACCACTGAAAACCCGTATTCATTTCTCTTCATGACAACTTCCTCTGATGAAGAAAGGGTTAGATATTTTTGCTATCGTTTTATAGATATAAACAAAGATGCTTGGATGAGTATGGTAGACTTATAAATCTGTGCTATAAAGTAATATGTATCTAACTTTAGTGAAAAATTGAACTTCTGATTGCAGTTTCTAGTTAAAATTTTGAGGTTACTTTACATATCTGCAGTTTATATCTCAACCCCACAAGTCTTTGGAAAACTCTTATCTGAATTTTCTACCCCCGTGACTACTGAATTTGGAAATGTTTTCAGGATTTTGTATTTAAGGAAAATGAGTGACCCATTACTATGACGCAACAGAACATTAGAAATTGCTCCAGGTCTTTGTGACACAATTTGTGATGCTTTCTTATAAGCTCTTCACTTTACTGTTCTAGGTTCTATGGAAACACAGCTAATAAAAAAACAAGGATCATCTGCAATGGGATCCAGTGCCCTTTTCTGGTGTGTCCAAAGATAGCTATGGTGTGCTCATATACATAAATAAATAATTCTTTAAAAAAAAAAAGGAGCCTAACAGGGGGAAAAACAGTTCCAAAGCACCACCACATCCTTGTCCCATCATTTTGCTAGTTAGATAGCTCGAGGTAATGGTGTCTTAGTTACAGACTGCAATTTCCACAATTGTATGGAATCACAAACACCAATTAGTGCACACAGAGAATGGAGCAGCAAGCAGAATCCTGAAGCCTCCTGAAGCCCAGTCACCAGTGAGGCTTCACTGCAGAATTCACTGTTCTTATGAAGATAATTCATTGTTTGAAGTAGCATTTTCATGTTGAAGACTTTTGACGGGAGAGCTAAGTCCTTACGTAATTGAAATTTTATTTTCGTTGATGAAGAAGTCACGCTTGTTTTTGCTCCTTAAACCAGCAAAAATCAAAATGCGTGTAGGTTTTGTCATATTAATCAAACAGGTGTGTGTGTGTGTGCTGAATATCATGTAAAATTAATAAAAATGAGTGATAACTGCATTCATGAGTCATTTTAGCATCAGACTTATAGTCTATGGTAGAAAATTAATCAAATGGATACTTCAAAACATCTGTGATAAGATCTATTACAGAAAGGAGACCTTTCACACTGTGAGGCAATAGTGGAAATTAAGCTGAATTTACTTTGTTAGTGGGAAATTATATTATATACTGAAAATATTCCAGATGTACTTATCTATGAGGTATTACTTTTTATTTCTGCATATGGCAAAGGCACACAAACTCAGGGTGAAAGGAGTTGCATATGTATCATTTCATATTGTAATTGCATGCATATTTAAAGCTGGCTTTTCTGCATTGTGGCTGTGAGAACAAAGCGAGCAACCAGTCTGGGATGTAAATAGATTCTATGCAGATAGAATCTAAGGTAACCAGCTATGTAGCTTAAGAGTGTGTAGTGGTATGTCAAGATTATCAGCTTGTGAGTTTTTTCTAAATAAAATATTTACTTCATGTCTAATTCAAATAATATTTTTGCACTTATTCAAAGAACATGAGTTAAATGATCAGATACACTACTCCTGTATTCATGCTAATTTTCATTTTGGTTTTGTGACCAAATTTCCTATTAGAAAGAGTCAAAGTGGGTTGAATAACTGGATTGGAAAATGACTGAATCCTGCTCTCTAGTGATAGGATTTGTTTTTCTTTGATGTATTTAAAACATGCAGCAAAACATGAGAATTTTTTTTTCTGTTATGGTAGAAAAATGTAAGGATGCTGCTTAGAAGATTAAACTTGTAGCACATATTTCCATTATTTAGTACATATATTCTCTATGTAGTACATATTTCTATTGAAGTACTGTGGTTTGAGGAAGACCATTTATACAAGAGTGGACAACAGCAAAATAGGGACTCAGGAGCTAGACAGCTTAAGAAAACAATGTCATTATGGTTCAATTGATGCATTAGAACTTTGGCTTCTAGATTTGTATAGCTGTTGCACCCGTAAAAAAGGCAGAAGCTTTGATGCTCTGGTTTACTTTGGGCCAAGTCCCTCACAGCCATGGAGAGGCTCTATTTTTTTCCTGAGACAGGGTTTCTCTGTATAGCCCTGGATTTCCTGGAACTCACTCTGTAGACCAGGCTGGCCTCGAACTCAGAAATCTGCCTGCCTCTGCCTCCCAAGTGCTGGGATTAAAGGCGTGCATCACCACCGCCTGGCTTTTTATTTTTTATTTATTTTTATTTTTATTTATTTATTTTTTTGGTTTTATGGAGAGACTCTAGTGTGCAAAATTTGGAAAAGACCACACTGGGAATAAGCTAAGTGTGATGGGTAAATAATAAGAATAATACTTGATTTTTTAATCTATCTTTCATCTATCTATCTATCTATCTATCTATCTATCTATCTATGTATCTATCTATCTATCATCTATCTATCTACCTATATAATATGTATGTGTCTATGTATGAATGTATGTATGTATATAAATATGTAAGCATGTATGTATGTATGTGTGTGTATGCATGTGTGTATGTATGTATGTATGTATGTATGTATGTAAATATGTGTCTGTCTGTTTTACTGTCTGGTCATCTGTTTACTAATTCATACATTTAGTGTATGCACTTGTGCTGTGGCACACCGGTGGAAGACAGATGAGAACTTGTAGAAGTTGGTTTTTTCCTTTCACAGTGTGGCTTCCTGAGATCAAACTCAGGCCACCAGTCTTCAGGGCAGGTGCTTTTCCCTACTGAGCCATCCCACTCTCCTAGAAATACGTTTGAATACCAGCATGAAGGGAAAAAGGAAAGTGTGAGTATATGAATAGACGAATAATCAGAAGCTGACATGAATGCCTAATTAAAAGGGGAAAAGGAGAAGAAAGAGAAGGAGAAAGAGGAGAGAAGAGAGTAGAGTAAGATGCAGTGATGGTGATAAGCCATTGGGTGAGTTCTTTGTTAGGTCCTGTTTGACATGCTTGCTTTCATTTAATGCTCATAATAAACCTAGACATGGAGTGCTACCATCATTTCCATTTTATAGGTGAGAGAGCTGAATCACAGAGACATTAAATAATTTACTAAAGGCCACAGAGCTAACAAATGACCATTCTTATAAATATATCTCATTGATTAATAGCAATATAATAAGTACATTAATCACTGTGTCAGGTGGAACTAAAGTACCTATTCTTTTGATATATATATATATCTACATATCTCTAGGTCCATCTTTATTTATATGATGCTTTTCAAGTTCTGAGAAGCACATAATGGGAGTCAAGTGAAGAGGCAGCTTTATTTTCCCTTTGAGACACATGCCACTTTGTAAGAGAATATTCTTATCTAAAGCACAACAAAATATTACATACATTTGTTTAAGTACTTTGCTCGTTACCAAAAATACGGGCAGTGTGAAATCAGAACAAGGTCAGTTTCCTGGAGGCTGGAATGTAATCAAAGACTTAATTTAGAACATAGCACACTGAAGCATAGGAGGAGCAGCAAGGGTGTAAGACTTCTGGTTTGGTGGGAAGACAAAGTTAGATGTTGGTTGTAGATGCCACACTTGCTGGTTTCCTCATAGAACTATATTTATCATAAGGTGGTTTCAACTGGAAAGTTGATTGGCTGAGAGTTGGGGGTAAGGTGATACTTGATGACCATAGTCACCGGAACAGCAAGACCAATCTGGAAATAAAACAATTTGCAGCAGGACTTGGGTAGACTTTGAACTAAGAAAATAGATTAAGGAGATGCTGCAAACATCAAGTGAGGTTACTTCTTCATTTGAGTCACATTATGTGCTTCTCAGAACTTAGAGAACATAATATAGAAAAAGATGTACATAGAGGTATATAGATATATATCATGGATAAAAGAATAGGAACTTTAGTCCCACCTGTCACAATAATCAATATACTTAATCCATTGTTATTAATCAATGAGGTATATTCATGAAAATGGTCATGAAAATGGGTTAAAAATGTTCATACAGCTTGATGACTCTGGGATGACATAAAAGGATACAAATCAAGAATTGCTTTGTAAATATTTATTTTATTTGTTTTTAAAGTGTGTATGAGTGTGTGTGTGTGTGTGAGGGGGGGCACACATGTATGCAGGTTCCAGCAGAGTCTAGAAGAAGTTGTTGGATTCCTTGAAGTTCTAGAGGTTTTAAGTCACTTGATGAGGGTGTTGGGAACTAAACATGTATCTTCTGAAAGAGCAGTACAGCTCTGAACAGCTAAGCTATCCTCCAGTAGTGGTTTCTTTTATTTTGAAAGACTAGCTTATTTTTGTTTTATGTGTATGAGTCTTGTCTATATGGGAGGATATAGACACAGATGCTTTTTGGGTTTTTGGTTCTTTCTGAGCTATGGGAAGGAAGCTGAAAGAAGTGAAGGGGCAAATTAAGTTAAAGTTGAGATGTAGGGGAGGACTCTAAAGGGAAAAGGGGAGAAAGGGAGGTCAATAGAGTGGGGTGAAGGGAGATGTCACACGTTTTCACTTATGCAGATTCTGGATTTAAAAATACATATGATGTGAAAGTAGAAGGGGGGAACTTAGCAGGCAAGGGTATCAGCCAGAGCTAGAAGTTATAACGATGGAGGTGAGTGGGGTGTTGAATATGAACAAAGTACAATGGCATACTTAAAAATAGCACAGGCCACCATTATTTTGTTGTAAACCAAAAATTAATATGAAAAGAGAAAATAGTGCTTCTGTATAGGTAGACAAATGAGGATCAGAAAACAAATCAAGTAATTTGTTTAGTATCACAAAATTAGGGAATGAAGACATAGAAACAGCACTGGTGTAGTGGCTATTCCTGGTTGTCAACTTGACTATAACTGGAATGAACTACAATCCAGAATTGGAGGGTTCACCTGTGATCCAGATCCTGAGGGTGGAAGACACAAGTTTCTGATCTGGATCTTGGCATGGATATCTTGAGTTATAGTGACCATGAAAAGCTTAGGGCCAGGCACGGTAGTACACGCCTTTAATCCCAGGAGATTGAGGCAAGGAGATCTCTGAGTTCAAGGTTAGCCTGGGACAAAGCAAGTCTCAGATCCAGGCAAGGTGGTACACACCTTTAACCTGAGTCACACCTGCTTGGAGGCCTACATCAGGACAGTGGAAGAAGGAAGATACAGTCTTCCTTTTCTGCTTGCACTTACTTGTCAGCACATCTGTTGGAACCAACTTCTACAGAAGACCAGCTGGAACAATTAGCCTCATGGGACTGAGTAATTACTAGATTCTTGGACTTCCCATTCACAGCTGGTCATTGTTGGCTAGTTACAGACTGTAAATCATCACAATAAATTCCCTTAATAGAGTGAAACATTCCGTAAGTTCTGTGATTCTAGAGATCTCTGACTAATACAATTTGAATACATCTTTTAAACATGATTCTTGCACTCCATTTGAAAAAAATCATCTTTTATTCTTTGGAATTTATTACGTAGAAACAAAGAAATACAATATTTGTCATCCCCAATTTCTTCCTTCCAATGGTCACATTCTCAATGAAGAAGGCATCTCCTTGACCAGCTATTGATGGACAGTACTGAGCTCCATGCTTTACCACATGCCAGGAATGATTAATTAAGATTAGAACACAGGGATGGGGCCTTAAATTAGTGGCGGGGAACTTGCCTGGGTTTGATCTAGGTTGACCACATTCCAGTGGAAGTCCATCTGTCTATGAATATATGGGCAGCACACATTGGATTTGATGGCTGAAAAAAAGAGAGGAGGACACAGAATTGGGTGTGGTAAATGGAGTGTGCATCTGGAAGGAATTGTCGGGAGAAGATGAATATGTTCAAAGTACAAAATTCTCAAGCTCTAACTAAAAATCTGAACACATAAAGAAATCCAAATCCAAATCTAAGATTATCTAAAAACAGATTCACAGTAATATAATTGGTTCACACATTCAAAACGACCCCAAATATCTCAAATAATTCAATATGCTATCCCAACATAATGGATAAGAGTTATCTAAAAACACGGAGACACTTACTGACACTATGTCAGTAGTCCCAGCACCCAGGAGATGTAGGCAGGAGAATGACAGCCTCAGAGGCTCAAGTTCATCCTGTGCTACATACCAAGTTGCAGGCCAACATAGGCTGTCGGAGGAGGCTTTGTTTCACAGAGCAAAGCAAACAGGACAAACAGAAATACTAGTCTTAAATCCTGACCTGGGAAGGCTCCCTTTTTGTCACTGGTGACTAGTTTTTCTGTCACTTCCTGTCACACAGCCATTGTTAAAGGCACACTGCTTTTGTCCAAAATTTGCATTTCACAGCCCTAGCTTTTCAGAACGTATTCAGAGAGAAAGCCTTAATGTGAAGAGGTGATTTACTTAAAATAATGAAGCAATGTAGGCTCTATCTAGTACAACTTGAGTGATTTTCTTAATACAAAGAGGAAATTCATAAATGTGTACGCGTATATGGGTGTGACAGTATAGGGAGCAAGTGGGAAGCTCTCCTCACACAGTCGTCCTCCAGGCAAACCTGCCCTGAACACAGCTTGATCTTGTCCTTCTACCTCTGGTATTGTGAGAGAATTTATATCTGTTTCGTAAGCCTCTGTGTATATGATGTTTTGGTACAACAGCCCAATCCAAGTGATGCTCATATCCAGGATGTTCAAGCCTTCCCTGTGGGCATCCTGGAAGAGCCCTGTTTCCTTCCTGTCCTCCAAGAACTCTCTCTAGAGAGACCTATTAAGTCCCTATTCATTGAAATAATCAAATCATAATTTAAAAAAATCAAAACCAAGTTGCCCGATAATTGATATATTTTAGTAGAATGGAAGAGATCTCCAGCTTTTAAAACTTGATTGTCAGCATTTCCCAACAATTCTCCCTTTAAGAGACTCACTGGAGATCTGTGAACATGAGCTAGAATTTCTGGCTTTTCAGGTATTATCTTGCTGGTCGATCTCATGCCTTTCATTGCCCCTTGAACCACACTTGTGGCTATATGTATTGTGGAGTCTTCATATAAAGTTGTCATTCTTACAACCCCATAGCATCTCCCTATGGAGAACTGTAAAATGACCTTGAAGGATCTAATTGAGACCCTGGCTATTTTCTATAAGTAAAAAAATATTGATAAACCATTTACTTGAGAATTTCATACACAAGTATATTATATTTATATTCCCACCCTTGCCTCTTTCCCCTTTCCTATTATTACAGTAACTAATTAATTATCTAGTTAATTAATGTAGTGGATGTATGTGTGGAGGTAATGGTGTTGTCACTTTTCTTCTTGCACTAGAAGGGTCCTTGAGATCAAATGAATATCTGCAGGCTTGGTGGCACGAACCTTTACACACCAAGCCATCTTGCCAGCCTCTCTTTTCACAAAATTTCTCTTCCTTAAAACATAAACAGGTTATAATTAGGAATATATATCTTCATAAATATAAATATATGCATGCCCTAGCAATTAATGAAAAAAAGAGCCCATGAATTTGAAGGAGAGCAAAGAGAGATATATAGGAGACTTGAGAAGGAAGAAAAAAGGGGAATATATTTTAATTATTTAAAAAATAAGAAAAGAGTCAGATAATTAGAGAAATAGAATAAAAGCTAAAAATCAATGTTCAGATTTACATACGATGAGCTTGCTTCTATAAAATATGGATATGAACTTAAAAATCTTATGTATAATTTACTTGTTTATCTAGACATACATAAATAATATATGAATAGTTTGCTAATTTAGAATCGCTCATGAACCAGACTCTGACATTTTAAAAAGATTTAGTTCAGGCTATTCATGTGTGTCTTTGCCATCAGCATCCATATAACCAACACGAGGTTTCCCAGGGAGTAGCCACTGTGTGTGAGTCTGAATTATGACTCTAGTTCTCACTACAGCTCCTCGTCTTTCTCACCCATAGATTTGTAAACCTTCCCTACACATTATCAGGGTCAACCAGACAAGGTCTCCTAATTTGCATTCACATAAAAGCTGCAGACAAATTGGTAAGGGTGGCAGAGCTGAAATGGCCATTAATAATATGTGGAGCTAGCATATTCAGGCTCGCTGAATATAAGCGCTCTAAGTACACAGCTCGATATAACTCGCTGCTCCTATTATATATATACTTTATATATATATACTTTCTCATTCTCTCTCTCTATATATATATATATATATGTGTGTGTATATATATATATATCCCTCCTGTGTGTGTACTTTCCTAATATTTAAGGTGTAATCTCTGTCTAGATACTCTGGATTACCTTTAGAGAAATTTTGTAAGAGATCTAAATTACATTATTTAGAAAGACATGTGTATATAGTGAGTGTATTAGTAGGAATGTGTGTGTATGTGTGTGTGTGTGTGTATGTGTGTGTGTGTGTGTGTGTGTGTGTGTGTGTATGTGTGTATATGCATGTGCACACATGCTGGGGTTTGAACTCAGAGTTTTACACTTGCTGAGTTATACATTTTTTTTGGTTAGGCTGATCAGGTAATTTGATGGAAGATCATTTTGCTGTTGTTATTTTTTATTTTTTATTTTTTTTGGTTTTTCGAGACAGGGTTTCTCTGTGTAGTCCTGGCTGTCCTGGAACTCACTCTGTAGACCAGGCTGGCCTCGAACTCAGAAATCCGCCTGCCTCTGCCTCCCAAATGCTAGGATTACAGGCATGCGCCATGACGCCCGGCTTGCTGTTGTTATTGTATTGGATAATTATATAACAAAGCAATTGAGAAATTTACCTTTTCTCAATTTCTTTTTTTTTATTTTTTTTATTTTTTTTTATTTTTTTATTTACATATTCTTTTTTTTTAAATAAATTTTTTTATTTTATTTTCTATATTCTATGTTTACATTCCAAAGGCTTTCCCCTTTCCCAGTTCCCACCCACCATAGTTCCCATAGTTCCTCTCCCCCCCATCTGTTCCCCAATAATTCCCCCTCCCCCCTCGGTTTCTTTACTAAACTGGATGCAATCTTTACAGGCCCAGGGTCCTCTCCTTTCTTCTTCTTGGGAATCATTTGACTTGCTATTTGTGTCTTGAGTATTTAGGGCTTCTGGGCTCATTAATATCCACTTATCAGTGATTGCATTTCAGGTGCATTCTTTTGTGATTGGGTTAATTTACTCAGGATGATATTTTCCAGGTCTAACCATTTACCTACAAATTGCATGAATTCATTATTTTTAATTGCTGAGTAGTATTCCATTGTATAAATGTACCACATTTTCTGTATCCATTCCTCCTTTGAGGGATATTTGGGCTCCTTCCAATTTCTGGCGATTATAAACAAGGCTGCTATAAACATAGTGGAGCATGTGTCCTTATTGCATGCAGGGGAATCCTCTGGGTAAATGCCCAGGAGTGGTATGCCAGGGTCCTCTGGAAGTGACATGCCCAATTTTCTGAGGAACCGCCAAACTGATTTCCAGAGCGGTTTTACCATTTTGCAATCCCACCAACAGTGGAGGAGTGTTCCTCTTTCTCCACATCCTCGCCAGCACTTGTTGTCTCTTGAGTTTTTAATCTTAGCCATTCTGACTGGTGTGAGGTAGAATCTCAGGGTTGTTTTGATTTGCATTTCCCTGATGACTAATGATGTTGAACATCTTTTAAGGTGTTTCTCGGCCATCCGAATTTCTTCTGGTGAAAATTCTTTGTTAGCTCTGTGCCCCATTTTTTGATAGGGTTATTTGTTTCTTTGCGGTCTAACTTCTTGAGTTCTTTGTATATATTGGATATTAGCCCTCTGTCGGATGTGGAGTTGGTGAAGATCTTTTCCCACTTTGTTGGTTGCCGTTTTGTCCTTTTGACAGTGTCCTTTGCTTTGCAGAAACTTTGTAATTTTATGAGGTCCCATTTGTCGATTCTTGATCTTAGAGCATAAGCTATTGGTGTTCTGTTCAGGAACTTTTCCCCTGTGCCCAAGTCCTCCAGGGTCTTCCCAAGTTTCTTTTCTAATAGTTTCAGTGTGTCTGGTTTTATGTGGAGGTCCTTGATAACCAAAGGACACAGAGACAGTATACAAATTAACAAAATTAGAAATGAAAAGGGAGACATAACAACAGAAACTGAGGAAATTCAAAACATCATCAGATCCTACTACAAAGGTCTATACTCAAAACAACTGGAGAACCTGGAGGAAATGGACGATTTCCTAGACAGATATCAAATACCAAAATTAAATCAGCATCAAGTAGATCAGTTAAATAGTCCCATAACCCCTAAAGAAATAGAAGGGGTTATAGAAAGCCTCCCAACCAAAAAAAGTACGGGACCAGATGGTTTTAGTGCAGAATTCTACCAGACCTTCAAAGAAGACTTAACACCAATACTCTCCAAACTATTCCACAAAATAGAGACAGAAGGGACACTGCCCAACTCATTCTTCGAAGCCACAATTACGCTAATACCTAAACCACAAAAAGATCCACAGCTGATAAACAACTTCAGCAAAGTGGCAGGATATAAAATTAACTCAAGCAAGTCAGTGGCCTTCTTGTACTCAAAGGACAAGCAGGCAGAGAAAGAAATTAGGGAAATAACACCCTTCACAATAGCCACAAACAACATAAAATATCTTGGCGTAACTCTAACCAAACAAGCGAAAGATCTGTACAACAGGAACTTCAAGTCCTTGAAGAAAGAAATCGAAGAAGACCTCAGAAGATGGAAAAATATTTCTTGCTCCTGGATTGGCAGGATCAATATAGTAAAAATGACCATCTTGCCAAAAGCAATATACAGATTCAATGCGATCCCCATCAAAATCCCAACTCAATTCTTCATTGATCTAGAAAGAGCAATTCTCAAATTCATCTGGAGCAACAAAAAACCCAGGATAGCTAAAACTATTCTCAACAATAAAAGGACTTCTGGGGGAATCAATATCCCTGACCTCAAGCAGTACTACAGAGCAATTGTGTTAAAAACTGCATGGTATTGGTATAGCAACAGGCAAGCAGATCAATGGAACAGGATTGAAGACCCAGAGGTTAACCCACAGACTTATGGTCACTTGATCTTTGATAAAGGAGCCACAACCATCCGGTGGAATAAAGATAGCCTTTTTAACAAATGGTGCTGGTTCAACTGGAAGTCAACATGCAGAAGAATGCGAATTGATCCAATCTTATCTCTTTGCACTAAGATCAATTTCTTTTTTTTAAAAGAGGTCCATACTAACTTTTATTAATTTTTTTATTTTAAGTTTTTTTATTTATTGAAAAGGGAAGTAAAGGGAAGTAAAAGCATTTTATGATAAAATTAAAGATTTACATGGAAAATATTTCAGATAAACACGTTAAATTTTATAATTTTCATGGAAAATTATGGAGTAAAGTGGTAGACATGTAAAACATTGCTAAATTAATTGAAATATGAGATAGAAACATTTTATGATAGAATTGAAGATTTAAGTGGAAAATATTTCTGATAAAATTGTAGAAAAATGTAGAAAAACATGTTAGAATTGAAGATTATCATGGAAAAATTTATATAGATATAATAATGGCAGGCATAAAAGTATTCTTAAGTTGATTTAAAGTGGAATTATAAACATTTTCTGATAAACTTGAAGATTTACAAGGAAAATATTTCTGATAAAATTGTAGAAATATATAGAAAAACTTGTTAAAATGAAAGATTATCATGGAAATTATATAGATAAAATGGTAGACATTAAGATAATTCTAAGTTGATTGAAGGTGGAATTATAAACATTTTCAGATAACATTGAAGATGTACATGGAAATATTTCTGGTAAAATTCAAGAAATAAATAGACAAACTGGTTAAAATTGACTATTTCATGGAAAATTTTACATAAAGAATGGTTGATGTAAAAACTATTTCTAAATTAATTGAAGGTGGAATTAGAAACATTTGTGATAAAATCAAAGATTTACATTAAAACATTTCTGATAAAATAGAGGAAGTATATAGAAGGACATATTAAAATTGAAGATTATCATGAAAAATAATGCAGATAAAATGGTAGACATAAAAGAAATTACTAAATTAATTAAAAGGGGAATTGCAAACATTTCCAGATAAAATTGAAGATTTACATGAGAAATATTTCATTAGTCTATGTCTTTTTATTGGGGAGTTGAGTCCATTGTTGTTAAGATATTAAAGAATAGTGATTGTTGCTTCCTGTTATTTTTGATATTTTTATGTTTGTGTGGATATCTTCTTTTGGGTTTGTTGGAAGAAGATTACTTTCTTGCCTTTTCTAGGGTGTAGTTTCCCTTCTTTTGTTGGCATTTTCCATCACTTATCCTTTGTAGGGCTGAATTTGTGGAAAGATATTGTGTAAATTTGGTTTTATCATGGAATATCTTGTTTTCTCCATCTATGATGATTGAGAATTTTGCTGGGTATAGTAGCCTGAGGCTGGCATTTGTGTTCTCTTAGGGTCTGTATGAGGTCTGCCCCGGATCTTCTAGCTTTCATTGTCTCTGGTGACAAGTCTGGTGTGATTCTGATAGGTCTGCCTTTATAAGTTACTTGCCCCTTTCCCCTTACTGCTTTTAATATTCTTTGTTTAGTGAATTTGGTGTTTTGATTATTATGTGCCAGGAGGACTTTCTGTTCTGGTCCAGTCTGTTTGGAGTTCTGAAGGCTTCTTGTATGTTCATGGGCATCTCTTTCTCTAGGTTAGGGAAGTTTTCTTCTACAATTTTGTTGAAAATACTTACTGGGCCTTTAAGATGTAAATTCTCACTCTGGTCTATACCTATAATCCTTAGGTTTGGTCTTCTCATTGTGTCCTGGAGTTCCTAGATGTTTTGAGTTACCAGCTTTATGCATTTTGCATTTTCTTTGACTTTTGTGTCAATGTTTTCTATGGTATCTTGAGCACCTGAGGTTCTTTCTTCTGTCTCTTGTATTCTGTTGTTGATGCTTGCATCTATGACTCCTGAATTCTTTCCAAGGTTTTCTATCTCCAGAGATTTCTTACTTTGTGATTTCATTATTGTTTCTACTTCCACTTTTAGATCCTGGATGGTTTTGTTCAGTTTCTTAACTTGATTGTTTGTGTTTTCCTGTAATTCTTTAAGGGATTTTTTGTGTTTCTTCTTTAAGGGCATCTGCCGGTTGACCCATGATCTCCTGTATTCCTTTAAGGGATTTTTGTGTTTCCTCTTTAGGGGTTTTTACCTGTTGACCGATGTTCTTCTGTATTTTTTAAGGGAGTTGTTTAAGTCTTTCTTGAAGCCCTCTGTCAGCATCATGAGATAAGATTTTAAATCAAACTCTTGCTTTTCTGTATGTTGGGGTATCCAGGACTTGCTGTGGTGGGAGAACTGGGTTCCGATGTTGCCATGTGGCCTTGGTTTTTGTTGGTAGGGTTCTTGTGCTTGCCTTTCCTGGTGATAGTTGGTATTTTTGTTTCTGGCGGGAGTTTGTTCCTCCTGTGGGCCTGTAAGCCTGTGTCCTTACTCCTCTGAGCTCAAAAGTGAAAGCACTGCTGGGAGATCTCTCTCCTGGCAGGCTATGCAGAGAAGACTGTGGAGTTTCCTGGCTCCCTGGTACAAATGGGGGCAGCAGGCTGGAAGACTTCCATCCCAGCTGCTCCACTGATCTTAGGCCCTGTGTGCTCCTAGCTGGGTCTCCTCCAGAGAGAAGGTGGAGATCTCACTTCTGTGCTCAAAAGTGAAAGCCTTCTGGAAGATCACTCCCTCCTGGCAGGCTATGCACAGAAGGCTGTTGAGACTCCCTGCTCCTGGTGCAAATGGTGGTGGGAAGACTTCTGTCCCAACTGCTACACTGATCACAGAAGGCTGTGGAGTTTCCTGGCTCCCTGGTGCCCTTTCCTCAATTTCTACATTGATCATTATGTAAAAATCTATGGGATGTAGTGATATTCACTTTATCCATTAAGCTGGAAGAGACCTGGAATTGACTTGTTTATTAATGTCATATCTACATTTTTTTGAGGTGATATCTTTTTTTTCTCAAAAGAGACATTTATTCAAATAGAGAAAAATAAAACAAAACAGCAAAAACAAAACAAAACAAAACAAAAACCCAACAACAACTAAGCTGTCCATCCCTTGGTTCCCTTCCCTCCCTCCTCCATCTGTTCCTTAGCAACCCAAGGACTGAACCCTTGGCTGGGGCCTGTTAGCAGAACAGCCCCTCAAATAATCTCAGCAACAATGAGGGGTATCTTTTAATGGCGGTGTTATACAAAGTCTCAATGTCTCCAAGATTCCTCTTGTTTTCTATTACCATGTTAATAGCTACACCCTTAGAGCCAAACTGACTATCTCTACTGAGTCTGTAGATGTAGATTTCCCTGTTGGTTGGAAGGTCAGAATGGATGACTAAGGAGACCTTCTGTATATCAATGCCCCTGGTCGGTGGTAATTAATACTAGGCTAGAGCCAGACTGGAACTCCCTCATGATCACATCTTGTTCCTTTTGGTCCATACCTCCATGCATGGCAAAAACACTGAAATTCTAGGCATGCGTCTTCTCAGTGAGCCAATCTACCTTCCTTCTGGTACTAAGAAAGCTTACTGCCTGGGTGATGGTCAGTGTGTCATACAAGTCACACAGTGTGTTGTCAAGCTTTCACTCCTCTCATTCCACATTGACGTAGAATTGGTGGATACCTTCCAGGGTCAACTCTTCCTTTTTGACAAGAATCCAAATGAGGTCTCTCATGAACTTCTTGGTCATGTCAAGCACATCATTGTATCAGACAACAAAACTACCCTGTGTTACTGTTGAGCTTTCGAAATGTACCATATATCTGGTCCTTGACCAATGGCTTAACATTTCATCCAGTACTAAATCTTGATGTATTTGGGGAACACATACCTCCAGATAAGTATATCAAACACCTGGCCAGGGGTGCCCACAATGATATGGGGAGCTTCCATTTGCAGCTTCTGCACCTCAGCAAGCATGTTGGTGCCCTTAATACAGGCATGACAAGAAGCACCCATGTGGGCTCCTAATGCCATAACCACTTTTTGTATCTGCTGAGCCAATTCAGGAGTTGGTGCCAGAATCAAAGCCTGAGTGGCCTTTAGATCTAATTCAATCCACTGCAGAATTGATATGGCAAATGTAGCTGTTTTCCCAGTCTCAGTCTGGGCTTGAGCAGTCACATTATAACCCTTGATACAAGGAAGAATATCTCGCTGCTGGATGGCAAAGGGCTTCTTAATACCACAGTAAAAATACTGCGGAGGAGAGATTCTGAGAGAATCATGTCATCGAAGCTGTCTACAATCTCATTACAGCTACTTCGTGATGCCTTCTGGTTTCATCCCATCATGGCCTTTGTCTGGATTGAGAATCCTGACCCACAGACCATGATCTTCAGAATCCTGAGATAAGTGATATCTAATCATACTCATGATGTTATATTGTTGAAAAATTCACACTAGGTTGCAAATCCCTATTCACATAACATTAGGATATTGATGCCTTACTATTCTATTGCTGTATATTCTTAACATAGATACATTACCACTTGCAGTAATGCCTTTTAAAGTTTTTGTTTTGAATTTGTATACATATTCATATTTATTATTTTAAACCAGACTTTATTTTAAAAGCAAATCTAGAATTACAGGAATATTAAGAGTATAGTAGTGAGTTATCTTGACCTCCTTACCCAGTTTTTTCTCTCTTGTAATGATGAAGTAATTGTAATTAGTGAATCAGTACTGATAAATTATTATTATTATTATTATTATTATTATTACTATTATTATTAGTTTTTTGGATTTGGTTTTTCGAGACAAGGTTTCTGTGTATAGTCCTGGCTGTTCTGGAACTCACTCTGTAGACCAGGCTGGCCTCGAACTCAGAAATCTGCCTGCCTCTGCCTCCCAAAGTGCTGGGATTACAAATGTGCGCCACCACCGCCTGGCTAGAATTTTCTTTATTTACATTTCAAATGTTATCCCCTTTCCTGGTTTCCTCTCCAAAACTACCCTATCCCATCCCCCATCCCCCTGCTCACCAACTCACCCTCTCCTACTTCCCTGTCCTGGTATTCCCCTACACTGGGACATGGAGCCTTCTCAGGACCAAGGGCCTGTCCTCCCTTTGATGTCCAAAAAGGCCATCCTCTGCTACATATGTAGCTGGAGCCATGTGTCCCTCCATGTGTACTCTTTGGTTGGTGGTTTAGTCCCTGGGAGCTCTCAGGGTACTGGATGGTTCATATTGTTGTTCCTCCTATGAGGCTGCAAACTCCTTCAGCTCCTTTGGTCCTTTCTCTAGGGAAGGGCGGCACTACCAGCCCCTCTTGGCTTCCCTTTCTACCTGCCTCAAGCTCCAAGAGGTGACCACTCACCCAAGCCCCTCCCGTGACCCCTTGAATCCATGGATAAAGGACACACAGCTTGTCATTTTAGAACTTGTGTTCCATGGCACAATTGCGTTCCAGATGTCTCCCACCTGGGAAAGCATGCCCTTACCAATTTATTATCTCCACCTCTCCACTTGCTCTAATGTTAGTGGCAAGTCGCATTGGGGACCTTGTGCTCAGTCCAATGGTTGGCTGAGAGCATCCACCTCTGTACTTGTCAGGCACTGGCAGAGCCTCTCAGGAGACAGCTCTCTCAGGCTCCTGTCTGTTGCTGTCTTTCATCACCATGATCCTGCTGAGAATGTGAGACTGAACTCAGCTTTCATGCCACCTGAGGCTCTTCTAAGCTAGGCCATCCCATTAGACTTTGTTTTTGATGTCCTTGAGAGTTTTAAGGAAGACCAGTCTTAGCCTTTTTAATATTAAATAAAGCTATTTAATTGCAGTGAACATGGAAATAGAAACATCACATAACTAGATAACAGTGACTATTCAAATAAACAGTTGGTTCCAAACTTTACATATTTCAGTGAACTTCTCTATAGTTATAATGGCCATTCGGAAGCCATGGAGCCTCATTTCTTAGGATTTTACATTCTCTCTCTCCCTTTCTTCTTCCTCTCTCCCTCCTTCCCACCTCTGTCTCTCATTAGATTCTTTTCTTACATAATACATTCTGACCACAGTTTCCTCTCTCTCCACCCCTCCCTGCTCCTCCTCACCTCCTCTCAAACCCAGATCCTCTCCCTCTCCATTTCTTTTCAGAAAAGAGCAGCCCTCCAAGAGACAACAACCAAACATGACCAAACAAGATGCTATAAGTCAAGGCAAAAGCTCTCCTATCAAGACCAGACAAGGGAATCAAACAGTGTTGCGGGTAGTTTTAAAAAACACTACTGCCTTTACCTGGGAAGGGCGGTGCTCCAAGGTTCCCTGACCACTCACCCAGTCCTCTCCTGTGACCCCTTGAATCCATAGATATAGGACACACAGCTTGTCATTTTAGAACTTGCCTTCCATGGCACAATTGCTGGGTGCAGATGTCTCCCACCTGGAAAAGCATGCCCTTATCAATTTATTATCTCCATTTTCCCACTTGCCCTAATGTTAGTGGCAAGTCCCACCTAGCTCCTGCCAAAACGTCCTTGGCCACCCACCTGTAGTGGAGGCCACAGCCCCAGCTACCCCTGAGATTGCTGCGTTCTTCTTGTTCCAAAGCATTGCCAAAAAGTCTTCCTATCTTTCCTGCATCTCTTTTTCCTCCAGGACCCAGAAGGTACAGGTGGGACTTCTTGCCTGCACTTTCTGCCCAGCAATTGACTCCTGGCCTTCTTTATTACAAATCAAGAACTAAGTAGAGAACAAGACCTTAGAATCAGAACCTCCCCTTTCAAAATAGGAGGAAAAGAGTCCAAAGAGCAGGCAAATGAAAAGTACACCTGCTTCCAATATTAGGAGTCCCACCAAAACACCAGCCAACAACCATAACACATATGCAGGGGGCCTGGTGCAGCCCCATGCAGACCTCATGCTTACTTCTTCAGTCGCTGTGGACAAATGTAAGCCCCATTTAATTGATTCGGAGGCCATGTTTTCCTGCTGTCCTTCATCCCCTCTGACTCCTACTATGTTTCTGCCTCTTCTGTGAGGTATTCCTAGAGCTCTGAGGTGAGAAACCCAATGGAGGCCTCCAATTCAGACTTGTTTTCCCCATAATGTCTGTCTGTGGGTCTTCACGCCTACTACTGTCTGCTGCTGGATGAAGCCTCTCTGAAGACATATGGAGAAAGCACTGATTTATGAGTATAGCAGAGTATCAGTAGCAATCATTTCACTGAATCTTTTCTTGTAATATTTGGTTCTACCATAGGTCTCTGGGCTGGGCTGTGCAGACTCTGGTTTCTGGCCAGCCAGGAAGTGTAGGGAATGGGGGTACCTCTTGTGGCATGCATCTCAAGTTAAACCTGACATTGACTGGCCACTCCTACAAGTTCTGCATATCCATTGCCCTAGCACATGTTGCATGCAGGAGTGATAGTAGGTAGGGAGGGTTTTGTAGCTGCTTTGGTATCCAGGATTCTCTTTTTATAGCCAGCAGAGTATCTTTCCACATCAGAGACCAGAATGTAGAGGTGAAGGCCCTATGCAGGCACCAGCTAGATCTTGCTATATTTAATGAGCTGCGTGGATGTATCCTCTGCAGAGGGTTCTTCACTAGTTCTTGGAGAGCAACCTCTGTCAACCTGGGTTATTTAGGGATCTGTACAGGACCCCCTCAACCAACAACTCAACTAAATGCAACCCTCTCCCACCACTTTTGTCTAGCTACAAAAGTTGGACAGTTTGGATTCCGACTTCTTCGTTACTAGGAATTCTCACTGGGGTCACCCTCATGGATTCCAGGTTTTCATAGTTTCTACTGCAATAGGTTCCTACATCACCTCCAAGCACACCTCAATTCCACCTGTCTTTTGCTACCCTATTTCCCTCTATCCCTACCCCCTCACACTTGATCCTTCCCACTCCTGTCCCCACCTACCACTGGAAGATTCACAAAATCTATTTCCCCTTCTCAGGGAGATCCAGGTATCTCTGCTAGAGACCTTCTCTTTATCTAGCCTCTCAGGGCCTGTGGACTGTAGCTTGATTATTATTTATGTAACAGTTACTATCCATTTGTAAGTGAATGCATACCATATATCTGGGACTGGATTACTTCACTAAGGATGCTTTTTTTTCTAGTTCCATCAATTTGCTCATTTATTTTTTTAAGCAGCAGAGTAATAGACATGTAAAATGTGCCACATTTCCTTCATCTATTTTTTGGTTGAGGGACATCTAGGTTGTTCCCAGTTTCTTGCTATTATAAATAAAGCTGCAGTAAACATAGTTAAGCAAGTGACCCTGAGGTAGGATGGAATATCCATTGAGTATATGTGCAGGAGTGATATAGCTGGGTCTTGAGATATATTTCAATTATTAATTTCCAGAGGAACCACCATACTGATTTCCATAGTGGCTCTACAAGGTTTTACTCCAACCGGAAATGGAAGAGTTGCCATGGACTGACCCAGCCGGGAAAGTCACGACCGAGGGAAAACCAGGGCTTTGGTACTCAGGAAGGCACAGGTGCGGCAAGGTAATGACAGACAGACACACAAGAGAGCGGTTTGAATCTGCTGCAACTTTACTTTTTTAGCCAGGCATTTTCATAGCATACTGAGGTTGGCACACCTCCAGGAACACTCAAACAGTTACTAATCAAGGTACATTTCCATTTTCATTGGACCAGTAAGTAGAAATGGCATGGTGCCCACAGGAACTCTTGCCCTGTGGACCATGGTCAAAAGCAGACTATGGTCATGGACCTTAGACATATGGCTTTTGAGTCTAACGTGGTTATTCACTGAAGGTTCGTTATTAATCAGTAGAGGAACTTGGGCCTTCAGACCAATTTGTATGTTATAAGCCTTCTTCTGCCACCAAAAGTCAAGATACTCTAAGAATAAGTACATATTCATTACAAGAGCCCTCTGTACTGCCCTGGACAGCAAACACTAAGGTGGTTTGGCTGAAGTTAATCCATCTCTAAAACTTAAAGAATACTATAGGACCTTCTGCCCTTCAATGCTTTTATCCATCTGTTACCTTCTTTATCATAAACACCTATATATAACAATAGCTCATCAGTAATCCTCTACTTTCTCATACTGTGTTCTTCCTGCTACAGACTATTCATAACATTCCCTAATGTCTCACATTCTTTGCGCACTACCTTTCCTAAGGCTAGTAATGAAGGGGGGCCCTGATGAGAAACACTCCAAGACCTTCTTTCACTAAGATTCATCATGAGTTCATTGAGTTTAGGACTGGAAGCAGTAGGCGTAACCACCACATCCTCTTTTCCTTCCACCGAAACATCAAATTCTCCTTTATCACAATTAACCAGCTTGTAGGCTGGGATCATGCTGTATAAAGAATGAAGAATAGTAAGAAGAAAGAGACAGTGCATAACCCAGGAAGGGCAGTATCTTTGGAGAACATCGAGGCCCTTTTCAAGGCCAGAGGTGGGCACACTGCCAGAGACCTCCAGGGAGCCTAGCCCCGAGGGGCATTTTTCTCCTGTCCACCTTAATGATGTACTGTCATGCCACACAGATGACACGAGTTGGTGTGGCAAGGAGTGTTCCCTTATTCCACATCATCATCATAAGCTGTCATTTATGTTTTTTGATTTTAGCTATTCTGAAAGTGTAAGATGAAATCTCAAAAAAGTTTTGATTTGTATTCCCTATATCACTTCATTAACTATTTCTCAGCCATTTGATATTCCTCTATTGAAAAATCTGTTTAGATCTAAATTTCATTTTAAAATAGGATTATTTGGTTTTTTGATATCTAGTTTCTTGAGTTCTTTATATATTTTGGATATTAGACATCTATCAGATATGGAGTTGGTAAAACTTTTTTTTCTATTCTCTAGGCTGTCTGTTTGTCCCAATGATGGCATCCTTTGCTTTCCAGAAGCTTTTCAGTTTTATGATGTCCTGTCTATTAATTGTTGATCTTAGTGTCTGTGCTAATGGTGTTCTTTTCAGAAACTCTTCTCCTGGGCTAATGAGTTCAAGCCTACTTTTCACTTTTTCTATCAGTTTCAGTATCTGGTTTTACATTGAGATCTTTGATCCATTTATAATTGAGTTTTTTGCTTAGTGATAGGTATGGATGAACTTATCTTCTTACATGCAGTTTAACTAGCACTGTTTGTTGAAGGTGCTGTCTATTTCCTGTGCATATTTCTGGCTTCATTGCCAAAAACAAAGTGTCCATAAGTGTATGGGCTTATGTCTGGGTTTCCCATTTAATTCCTTTGATCAACCTTTCTATTTTTGGCTATTTTAATGGTTATTATGTCGTTTTTATTACTATATAGCGATGTAGTGTAACTGGAGATCAGCAATGGTGGGAGTTCCTACAATTCTTTTATTGTTCAGGTTGTGTGTTTGAGGATCTCTCTCTCTCTCTCTCTCTCTCTCTCTCTCTCTCTCTCTCTCCCCCTCCCTCCCTCCCCCTCTCTCTCTCTCTGTGTTTCTATGAAGCAGGAAATTATAATTTTAAGAACCATGAAGAATTGTGTTTGAATTTTAATGGGGATTGCATTGAATCTATATATTGCTTTTGATAGGATGGTTGTTTTTACCATATTAATCCTACTGATCTATGGCATAGGAAATCTTTCCATCTTCTGATAGGTTTTAAAATTTAGTTCTTCAGTGACTTGAAGTTTTTAGTGTACATGTTTTTCACTTGTTTGGGTAAAGTTACCTCAAAATATTTTATTTTACGTGAGGCTATTATGAAAGGTGTTAATTCCCAGACTTTTTTTCTCAGTCATTTGTAAATAGGAGGGTTATTGATTTATGTGAGCTACTTTGTATCCAACTACTTTGCTGAAAGAATTTATCAGCTATATAGGCATTTCTTGGTAGGTTTTATCAGGTCACTTATGTAAATTATAATATCATCTCTACATAATGATATTTTGACTTCTTTCTTTTCAATTTGTATTTCCTTGATTTCCTTCATTTGTCCTATTGCTCCGCCTAGAACTTCAAGTACTATATTGAATGGGTATTGTCTTAGTTATGGTTTTATTGCTGTGAAGAGACACAATGACCAAGGCAACTTGTATAAAGGCAACCTTTAATTGGGGCTGGCTTACAGGTTCAGAGGTTCAGTTCCTTATTATCCGGAGAGAACTATGGTAGTGTTCAGGCAGGTATGGCATCAGAAAAGGAGCTGAGAGTTCTACATCTTGGTCTGAAAGGAATCAGGAGAAGACTGTCTTTTAGGAAGCTAGGAGGAGGGTTTTAAAGCCCACCCCTACAATGATAAACTTCCTCCAATAAGGCCACACCTCCTAATAGTGCCAGATGGGGGCCAAACCCAGTCAGACCACTATTGATATGAAGAGAGTAGACAACCTTGTCTTGTTTCTGATTATAGTGAAATTGCTTTGAGTTTCTCTCCATTGAAGTTGATGTTGGCATTAGACTTGTTGTAAACTGCTTTTATTGTATTGAGGTATGCCCCTGTATCTCTATTGTCTCCAGGACTTTTATTATGAAAGGGTGTTTTTATCATGAAAGGGTATCATTGAAGGCCTTTTTTTTGTATGCAATGAGATGATCTTATGTATTTTTTTTCTTTTAGTATACTTACATGATGCATTTACAGATTTTCATATGTTGAACTGTCCCTGAGTGTCTGGGACAAAGTCTACTTAATCATATTGGATTTTCATTTTGATGTATTCTTGGATTCAGTTTCCAAGCATTTTATTGAAAATGTTTATATCTATTTTCATGAAAGACTTTAATATTTAATACTCTTTTATTGTGTTGAGTCTTTATATATAGTTTGGATCATTATCAATTACATTTCTTAAAAATGTACTACTATTTACCACAAAGGAAAAAAACTATGACAACATTTAAACCAAGATAAAATAGCTTTACATCCTCTTTCATGAGTCTTGTCTATTTTAGACCAACATTCTATTCTTCCTCAACACCTAATATTCCTCTTTCTCAGTTTCCTTTTTTGTTTTTTTTTATTTTCTATATTCTTTGTTTACATTCCAAAAGCTTTCCCCCTTCCCAGTTCCCCCCTCACCATATGTCCCATAAGTCCTCCCCCCACGCCGTCCATTACCCAATCACCCCCCCCCCCAACCCTTTCTCTGTTCAGGTACTTTCCTGCAAAACTGGAACCAGTCTTTTCTGAACCAGTGTCCTCTCCTTCCTTCTTCTTGGGAATCTTTTGATTTGCTAATTGTGCCTTGAGTATTCACGCTTCTGGGCTCATTAATATCCACTTATCAGTGATTTCAATTCAAGTGTATTCTTTTGTGATTCGGTTAACTTGCTTAGCATGATATTTTCCAGATCCAACCATTTGCCTACAAATTGCATGAATTCATTATTTTTAATTGCTGAGTAGTATTCCATTGTATAAATATACCACATTTTTTGTATCCATTCCTCCTTTGAGGGACATCTGGGCTGCTTCCAGCTTCTGGCTATTATAAATAATGCTGCTATGAACGTAGTGGAGCATGTGTCTTTATTGCACGCAGGAGAATCCTCTGGGTATATGCCCAGGAGTGGTATGCCAGGGTCCTCTGGCAGTGACACGCCCAATTTTCTGAGGAACCGCCAGACTGATTTCCAGAGTGGTTTTACCATTTTGCAATCCCACCAACAGTGGAGGAGTGTTCCTCTTTCTCCACATCCTCACCAGCACCTGTTGTCTCTTGAGTTTTTAATCTTAGCCATTCTGACTGGTGTGAGGTGGAATCTCAGGGTTGTTTTGATTTGTATTTCCCTGATGACTAATGATGTTGAACATCTCTTAAGGTGTTTCTTGGCCATCTGAATTTCTTCTGGTGAAAATTCTTTGTTTAGCTCTGTACCCCATTTTTTGATAGGGTTATTTGCTTCTCTGGGGTCTAATTTCTTGAGTTCTTTGTATATATTGGATATTAGCCCTCTGTCAGATGTGGGGTTGGTGAAGATCTTTTCCCACTTTGTTGGTTGCCGTTTTGTCCTTCTGATGGTTTCCTTTGCCTTACAGAAACTTTGTAATTTTATGAGGTCCCATTTGTCAATTCTTGATCTTAGAGCATAAGCTATTGGTGTTCTGTTCAGGAACTTTCCCCCTGTGCCCATTTCCTCCAGGGTCTTCCCCAGTTTCTTTTCTTTTTTTTTTTTTGTTTTTTTGTTTTTTTGTTTTTTTGTTTTTCGAGACAGGGTTTCTCTGTGTAGCTCTGGCTGTCCTGGAACTCACTCTGTAGACCAGGCTGGCCTCGAACTCAGAAATCCGCCTGCCTCTGCCTCCCAAGTGCTGGGATTAAAGGCGTGAGCCACCATCGCCCGGCTCCCAGTTTCTTTTCTAATAGTTTCAGTGTATCTGGTTTTATGTGGAGGTCCTTTATGCACTTGGAGTTGATCTTAGTACAAAGAGATAAGAGTAGGTTGATTCGCATTCTTCTGCATGTTGACCTCCAGTTGAACTAGCACCATTTGTTGAAAAGGTTATCTTTTTTTCCACTGGATGGTTGTGGCTCCTTTATCAAAGATCAAGTGACCATAAGTCTGTGGGTTCATTTCTGGGTCTTCAATCCTATTCCATTGATCTACTTGCCTGTTGCTGTACCAATACCATCCAGTTTTTAACACAATTGCTCTGTAGTACTGCTTGAGGTCGGGGATATTGATTCCCCCAGAAGTCCTTTTATTGTTGAGAATAGTTTTAGCTATCCTGGGTTTTTTGTTACTCCAGATGAATTTGAGAATTGCTCTTTCTAGATCTATGAAGAATTGATTTGGGATTTTGATGGGGATTGCATTGAATCTGTAGATTGCTTTTGGCAAGATGGCCATTTTTACTATATTGATCCTGCTAATCCCAGAGCAAGAAGTATTTTTCCATCTTCTGAGGTCTTCTTTGATTTCTTTCTTCAAGGACTTGAAGTTCCTGTCATACAGATCTTTCACTTGTTTGGTTAGAGTCACGCCAAGATACTTTATATTGTTTGTGGCTATAGTGAAGGGTGTTATTTCCCTAACTTCTTTCTCAGCCTGCTTGTCCTTTGAGTACAGGAAGACTACTGATTTGGTTGAGTTGATTTTATAACCAGTCACTTTGCTGAAGTTGTTTATCAGCTGTAGGAGTTCTCTGGTGGAGTTTTTTGGGTCCCATAAGTATACTATCATCTGCAAATAATGATAGTTTGACTTTTTCCTTTCCAATTTGTATCCCTTTGACTTCCTTATGTTGTCTAATTGCTCTTGCTAGAACTTCAAGTACTATATTGAAAAGATATGGAGAGAGAGGGCAGCCTTGTCTAGTCCCTGATTTTAGTGGGATTGCTTCAAGTTTCTCTCCATTTATTTTGATGTTGGCTACTGGTTTGCTGTATATTGCTTTTACTATGTTTAGGTATGGGCCTTGAATTCCTGCTCTTTCCAAGACTTTTGGCATTAAAGAATGCTGAATTTTGTCAAATGCTTTTTCAGCATCTAATGAGATGGCCATGTGGTTTTTTCTTTTAGTTTGTTTATGTATGGGATTACTTTGATGGATTTCTGTATATTGAACCATTCCTGCATCCCTGGGATGAAGCCTACTTGATCATGGTGAATGATCGTTTTGATGTGCTCTTGGATTCGGTTGGCAAGGATTTTATTTAGTATTTTTGCATCGATAGTCATAAGGGAAATTGGCCTATAGTTCTCTCTCTTTCTTGGATCTTTGTGTGGTTTTGTTATCAGCATAATTGTGGCTTCATAGAACGTGTTGGGCAGTGTTCCTTCTGTTTCTATTTTGTGGAATAGTTTGAAGAGTATTGATGTTCTTAGAAATTCTGATAAAATTCTGCACTAAATCCATCTGGCCCTGTGCTTTTTTTAGTTGGAAGACTTTCTAAGACCCCTTCTATTTCTTTGGGTGTTATGGGTCTCTTTAGACAATCTATTTGATCCTGATTTAATTTTGGTATTTGGTATCTGTCTAGGAAATTGTCCATTTCCTCCAGATTCTCCAGTTGTGTTGAGTATAAGCTTTTGTAGTAGAATTTGATGATTTTTTGAATATCCTCAGTTTCTGTTGTTATATCCCCCTTTTCATTTCTAATTTTGTTAACTTGTATACTGTCTCTGTGCCCATTGGTCTCCGTTTCTTTCTTAAAGGTTATGCTATCCTGCTTACTCTGTTAATATGCATATATGACAGGGTAGAATCTATGTATCAGGAATACCATGCATCTTTTTATTTTTTGACTTTGGTTATCCCTTAAAATTATGCTTTCCACATTTTCTTATTTATTTTCTTGTTGATTGACATCTAGGCTGGTGCCATTTCCTTGCTAGAGTAAATGGAAAAGCAATAAACATGGCTATGTAAATATTTCCATGGTAGGACAATGTGTTCCTTGATTATGCACCCAGGAGTGGTATGGATAGTTCACATGGTCATTCTGTTATTGACTTTTTGAGGAACAACAACTAATTTCTATATAGTCGGGTCAATTTGCACTCACATCAGTGGTGAATCAGAGTTCCTCCTTCCTCATGTCCTCTTCACCATTTGTTGTGATGATAGCCCTTCTGACTCTAGTAAGTTGCTATCTCAATGCAGTTTTCATTTACATTTTTCTGATGACTGGGGATGTTGACACTGAACACTTTAAAAAATTGCTGCTGTTATTGTTGTTATTATGTTTTATTGTTCTTATTGCTATTATTATTTTACTTTGAAGTTCTTCAAATTAAGCACACATGCCATTTAATGAAAGAAAAGCTCTTGAACTCTTTTTTTTTAGTTATTTTTATTTTCTATATTCTATGTTTACATTTCAAAGGCTTTCCCCTTTCCAAGTTCCCACCCACCATAGTTCCCATAGTTCTTCTCCCCCCCAACTATTCCCCAATCATTCCCCCTCCCCCCTCAATTTCTTTACTAAACTGGATGCAATCTTTACATGCATGCCCAGGGTCCTCTCCTTTCTTCTTCTTGGGAATCATTTGACTTGCTATTTGTGTCTTGAGTATTTAGTGCTTCTGGGCTCATTAATATCCACTTATCAGTGATTGCATTTCATGTGCATTCTTTTGTGATTGGGTTAGCTCACTCAGGATGATATTTTCCAGGTCTAACCATTTACCTACAAATTGCATGAATTCATTATTTTTAATTGCTGAGTAGTATTCCATTGTATAAATATACCACATTTTCTGTATCCATTCCTCCTTTGAGGGATATTTGGGCTCCTTCCAATTTCTGGCTATTATAAACAAGGCTGCTATAAACATAGTGGAGCATGTGTCTTTATTGCATGTAGGGAAATCCTCTGGGTATATGCCCAGGAGTGGTATGCCAGGGTCCTCTGGAAGTGACATGCCCAATTTTCTGAGGAACCGCCAAACTGATTTCCAGAGTGGTTTTACCATTTTGCAATCCCACCAACAGTGGAGGAGTGTTCCTCTTTCTCCACATCCTCGCCAGCACTTGTTGTCTCTTGAGTTTTTAATCTTAGCCATTCTGACTGGTGTGAGGTGGAATCTCAGGGTTGTTTTGATTTGCATTTCCCTGATGACTAATGATGTTGAACATCTCTTAAGGTGTTTCTCGGCCATCCGAATTTCTTCTGGTGAAAATTCTTTTTTTAGCTCTGTGCCCCATTTTTTGATAGGGTTATTTGGTTCTTTGCGGTCTAACTTCTTGAGTTCTTTGTATATATTGGATATTAGCCCTCTGTCGGATGTGGGGTTGGTAAAGATCTTTTCCCACTTTGTTGGTTGCCGTTTTGTCCTTCGGACAGTGTCCTTTGCTTTGCAGAAACTTTGTAATTTTATGAGGTCCCATTTGTCGATTCTTGATCTTAGTGCGTACACTATTGGTGTTCTGTTCAGGAACTTTTCCCCTGTGCCCAAGTCCTCCAGGGTCTTCCCAAGTTTCTTTTCTAATAGTTTCAGTGTGTCTGGTTTTATGTGGAGGTCCTTGATCCACTTGGAGTTGATCTTAGAGCAAAGAGATAAGAGTGGGTCAATTCGCATTCTTCTGCATGTTGACCTCCAATTGAACGAGCACCATTTGTTGAAAAGGCTATCTTTATTCCATCGGATGGTTGTGGCTCCTTTATCAAAGATCAAGTGACCATAAGTCTGTGGGTTAATTTCAGGGTCTTCAATCCTGTTCCATTGATCTGTTTGCCTGTTGCTATACCAATACCATGCAGTTTTTAACACAATTGCTCTGTAGTACTGCTTGAAGTCAGGGATATTGATTCCCCCAGAAGTCCTTTTATTGTTGAGAATAGTTTTAGCTATCCTGGGTTTTTTGTTGCTCCAGATGAATTTGAGAATTGCTCTTCCTAGATCTATGAAGAATTGAGTTGGGATTTTGATGGGGATTGCATTGAATCTGTATATTGCTTTTGGCAAGATGGCCATTTTTACTATATTGATCCTGCCAATCCAGGAGCAAGAAATATTTTTCCATCTTCTGAGGTCTTCTTCGATTTCTTTCTTCAAGGACTTGAAGTTCCTGTTGTAAAGATCTTTCGCTTGTTTGGTTAGAGTTACGCCAAGATACTTTATGTTGTTTGTGGCTATTGTGAAGGGTGTTATTTCCCTAATTTCTTTCTCAGCCTGCTTGTCCTTTGAGTACAAGAAGGCCACT
The DNA here is from genome assembly GCA_964023405.1 of Apodemus agrarius. Classification (NCBI taxonomy): domain Eukaryota; kingdom Metazoa; phylum Chordata; class Mammalia; order Rodentia; family Muridae; genus Apodemus; species Apodemus agrarius. The sequence goes on from OZ030018.1 coordinate 51,752,042, forward strand.
GACTTGCTTGAGTTAATTTTATAACCTGCCACTTTGCTGAAGTTGTTTATCAGCTGTAGAAGTTCTCTGGTGGAGTTTTTTGGGTCGCTTAGGTAAACTATCATATCGTCTGCAAATAATGATAGTTTCACTTCTTCCTTTCCAATTTGTATCCCTTTGACTTCCTTATGTTGTCTAATTGCTCTTGCTAGAACTTCAAGTACTATATTGAAAAGATATGGAGAGAGAGGGCAGCCTTGTCTAGTCCCTGATTTTAGTGGGAATGCTTCAAGTTTCTCTCCATTTAGTTTGATGTTGGCTACTGGTTTGCTGTATATTGCTTTTACTATGTTTAGGTATGGGCCTTGAATTCCTGCTCTTTCCAAGACTTTTAGCATGAAAGGATGCTGAATTTTGTCGAATGCTTTTTCAGCATCTAATGAGATGACCATGTGGTTTTTTTCTTTCAGTTTGTTTATGTAGTGGATTACATTGATGGATTTCCGTATATTGAACCATCCCTGCATCCCTGGGATGAAGCCTACTTGATCATGGTGAATGATCATTTTGATGTGCTCTTGGATTCGGTTAGCAAGAATTTTATTTAGTATTTTTGCATCTATATTCATCAGAGAAATTGGCCTGAAGTTCTCTTTCTTTGTTGGATCTTTTTGTGGTTTAGGTATTAGCGTAATTGTGGCTTCGAAGAATGAGTTGGGCAGTGTCCCTTCTGTCTCTATTTTGTGGAATAGTTTGGAGAGTATTGGTGTTAAGTCTTCTTTGAAGGTCTGGTAGAATTCTGCACTAAAACCATCTGGTCCCGTACTTTTTTTGGTTGGGAGGCTTTCTATAACCCCTTCTATTTCTTTAGGGGTTATGGGACTATTTAGCTGGTCTACTTGATGCTGATTTAATTTTGGTATTTGATATCTGTCTAGGAAATCGTCCATTTCCTCCAGATTCTCCAGTTGTTTTGAGTATAGACCTTTGTAGTAGGATCTGATGATCTTTTGAATTTCCTCAGTTTCTGTTGTTATGTCTCCCTTTTCATTTCTAATTTTGTTAATTTGTATACTGTCTCTGTGTCCTTTGGTTATTCTGGCTAAGGGTTTATCTATCTTGTTGATTTTCTCAAAGAACCAGCTCCTGGTCTTGTTGATTCTTTGTATGGTTCTCTTTGTTTCTATTTGATTGATTTCAGCCCTGAGTTTGATGATTTCTTGTCTTCTACTCCTCCTGGGTGAATTAACTTGTTTTTCTTCCAGGGCTTTAAGGTGTGCCGTTAAGCTGCTAGTGTATGCTCTCTCCAGTTTCTTTTTGGATGCACTTAGAGCTATGAGTTTTCCTCTTAGCACTGCTTTCATTGTGTCCCATAGATTTGGGTAGGTTGTACCTTCATTTTCATTGAATTCTAAAAAGTCTTTGATTTCTTTTTTTATTTCTTCCTTGACCAAGGTGTCATTGAGTAGAGTATTGTTCAGTTTCCATGTGTATGTGGGCTTTCTGTTGTTTTTATTGCTATTGAAGATCACTCTTACTCCATGGTGATCTGATAAGAGGCATGGGATTAACTCGATCTTCTTGTATTTGTTGACATCTGTCTTGTGACCGATTATATGGTCTATTTTGGAGAAGGTACCATGCGGTGCTGAGAAAAAGGTATATTCTTTAGCTTTAGGATGAAATGTTCTATATATATCTGTTAAATCCAATTGGTCCAGAGTTTCAATTAGTTTCACTGTGTCCCTGTTTAGTTTCTGCTTTCCTGATCGGTCCATTGAGGAGAGTGGGGTGTTGAAGTCACCCACAATTATTGTGTTAGGTGTAATGTGTGCTTTAAGCTTTAGTAAGGTTTCTTTTACGAAGGAGGGTGCCCTTGCATTTGGAGCATAGATGTTCAGTATTGAGAGCTCTTCCTGGTGGATTTTCCCTTTGGCCAGCAAGAAGTGACCTTCTGAGTCTCTTTGGATGATTTTAGGTTGAAAGTCAATTTTATCTGATATTAGAATGGCTACTCCAGCTTGTTTCCTGAGACCATTTGCTTGTAAAATTGTCCTCCAGCCTTTTACTCTAAGGTAGTGTTTGTCTTTAACACTGAGATGTGTTTCCTGTATGCAGCAAAATGTAGGGTCCTGTTTCCTTATCCAGTCTGTTAATCTATGTCTTTTTATTGGGGAATTGAGTCCATTGACGTTAAGAGATATTAAGGAATAGTAATTATTACCTCCAGACATTTTTGAAATTATATTTATTTATCTTATTTATTTTTTATATTCGAGAGGTTATCTTCTTTTGGGTTTGATGAGAGGAGGTTTCTATCTTGCTTCTTCCCGGGTGTAGTTTCCGTCCTTGTCTTGGTGTTTTCCCCCTATTATCCTTTGTAGGGCTGGATTTGTGGAGAGATATCTTGCAAATTTGGTTTTGTCATGGAATACCTTGATGTCTCCATCAATGGCAATTGAGAGTTTTGCTGGGTAAAGTAGTTTTGGCTGAAGTTTGTGTTCTCTTAGAGTTTGCATGATATCTGCTCAGGATCTTCTAGCTTTCATGGTCTCAGGTGAGAAGTCTGGTGTTATTCTGATAGGTTTTCCTTTATATGTTACTTGGCCTTTTTCTCTTGCTGCCTTTAGTATTCTTTCTTTGTTTATTACATTTGGAGTTTTGATTATTATGTGACGGGATGTATTTCTGTTCTGGTCCAGTCTGTTTGGGGTTCTATAGGCTTCTTGTATATTCATGGGCATCTCTCTCCTTAGGTTGGGGAAGTTTTCTTCCATAATTTTATAGAAGATATTAGCTGGCCCTTTAACTTGTAAATCTTCACTCTCGTCTATACCTATAATCCTTAGGTTTGGTCTTCTCATAGTGTCTTGGATTTCCTGGATGTTTTGGGTTACCACCTTTTTGCATTTAGTATTTTCTTTGACTGTTGAATCAATGGTTCCTATGGTATCTTCGGCTTCTGAGATTCTGTCTTCTATCTCTTGTATTCTATTGTTGATACTTGCGTCTATGGCCCCTGATTTCTTCCCCAGGTTTTCTATCTCCAATGTTGTCTCCCTCTGTGATTTCTTAGTTGTTTCTACTTCTGTTTTTAGTATCTGGATGGATGTGCTCAGATCTTTCGCTTGCTTGATTGTGTTTTCATGAATTTCTTTAATAGATTTTTGTGCTTCCTCTTTCATAGCTTCTACTTTTTGGCCCACGTTCTTCTGTAGTTCTTTAAGTGACTTTTGTCTTCCTTCCTTATTGTCTTCTTCTCTTTGATCCATCTTCTCCTGCATTTCTTGAAGTGATTTTTGTATTTGCCTCGTAAAGGCTTCTAACTTTTGATCCATTTTCTCCTCTATTTCTTTACGAGATTTTTCTATGTGTTCAGCTACCAGCATCCTGACCAGTGATTTTATATCCAAGTCTTGTTTTTCTGGTGTTTTAGGGTATCCAGGGATTCCTGTTGTTGGAGAACTGGGTTCAGATGCTGTCATGTTGCCTTGATTTTTGTTAGTAACGTTCCTTCGTTTTCCTTTTGCCATCTGGTTATTTCTGGTTTTAGTTGGTCTTGTTGTCAGTGGCTGGTGTTTGAATCTCCTGTGAGGCTGGGCTCACCTGTTGTTTCTCTATTGGTGAATATGTGTGACTGCTGCTTTAAGGGATCATAAGCTGGCTGCCACCCATGCGATTGTGGCCCCTGTTGGAGTCTGTCTACCTGGGCTTCTCCAGCTGTGTCCTGGTTGCAAGGAACTCCGAGACCCTAGCAGATCCCCCTGTGCGGGTAGCCCTGGAAGGGGTGTTTACCTGGGCCTTTCCAGCTATGTCCTGGTTGCAATATGGAGGCCCGTTGCTACCACTGGTCCAGGGGCCGGCGAGCTGGTTGCAGAATGCAGCCTTGGTGCTCACCAGAGGGCACGGGAATGTCCTACAGAGCCTGGGCCTTTCCAGCTGTGTCCTGGTTGGAATATGGAGGCCCGCCGCTACACTGCTGGTCTAGGGGCCGGCGAGCTGGTTGCAGAACGCAGCCTTGGTGCTCACCAGAGGGCTCGGGGATGTCCCACAGAGCCTAGGCGGGACTCCGCCTGCTTGGCTCCGAGACCCTAGCAGATACCCCCGTGAGTGTAGCCCTGGAAGGGGTGTTTACCTGGGCCTTTCCAGCTGTTTCCTGGTTGCAATATGGAGGTCCGCCGCTACACCTCTGGTCTAGGGGCCAGCGAGCTGGTTGCAGAACGCAGCTTAGGTGCTCACCCGAGGGCGGGGATGTTCCACAGAGCCTGGGCCTTTCCAGATGTGTCCTGGTTGCGATATGGAGGCCCGCCGCTACACCGCTGGTCTAGGGGCCGGCGAGCTGGTTGCAGAACACAGCCTAGGTGCTCACCAGAGGGCAGGGATGTCCCACAGAGCCTGGGCCTTTCCAGCTGTGTCCTGGTTGCGATATGGAGGCCCGCCGCTACACAGCTGGTCTAGGGGCCAGCGAGCTGGTTGCAGAACGCAGCCTTGGTGCTCACCAGAGGGCTCGGGGATGTCCCACAGAGCCTAGGCGGGACTCCGCCTGCTTGGCTCCGAGACCCTAGCAGATACCCCCGTGAGTGTAGCCCTGGAAGGGGTGTTTACCTGGGCCTTTCCAGCTGTTTCCTGGTTGCAATATGGAGGTCCACCGCTACACCGCTGGTCTAGGGGCCAGCGAGCTGGTTGCAGAACGCAGCTTAGGTGCTCACCCGAGGGCGGGGATGTCCCACGGAGCCTGGGCCTTTCCAGCTGTGTCCTGGTTGCGATATGGAGGCCCGCCGCTACACAGCTGGTCTAGGGGCCAGCGAGCTGGTTGCAGAACACAGCCTAGGTGCTCACCAGAGGGCGGGGATGTCCCACAGAGCCTGGGCCTTTCCAGCTGTGTCCTGGTTGCGATATGGAGGCCCGCCGCTACACCGCTGGTCTAGGGGCCGGCGAGCTGGTTGCAGAACACAGCCTAGGTGCTCACCAGAGGGCGGGGATGTCCCACAGAGCCTGGGCCTTTTCAGCTGTGTCCTGGTTGCGATATGGAGGCCCGCCGCTACACAGCTGGTCTAGGGGCCAGCGAGCTGGTTGCAGAACGCAGCCTTGGTGCTCACCAGAGGGCTCGGGGATCGCTCTTGAACTCTTAATTTGATGATCACTGGATCAGATAAAAAATAAAAAACAACTTAAAAACTGTATAGAATTCAATGAAAATGAAGGCACAACATCACTAAACTCATGGGACACAATGAAAGCAGTGCTAAGTTCATTGCACTAAGTACTTTCATAAAAAAATTGGAAAATTCTCATATTAGCAATTTAAAAGTAAACACAAAACTCTAGGATAAATGGAACAAACACACCCAAGAGGAGTAGATGGCAGGAAATAATCAAAGGGCTGAAATCAATAAGTTAGAAACAAAGAAAAACAATACAAAGAATCAATGAAAACCAAGGGCTGGTTCTTTGAGAAAATCAACAAAATAGCCAAACCCTTAGCCAAACCAACAAAAAGTAGAAAGACAGTTTCCAAATTAACAAAATCAGAAATGAAAAGGGAGATATAATAGACACTGAGGAAATTCAAAGAATCATTTGGTCTTACTTTAAAAACATGTATTCCACAAAATTAGAAAATCTAAACAAAATGGGTAAATTTTTTTAGATAGATACAACTTACCAAAGTTAAATCAAGATCAGCTAAGCTATTTAAACAGCCCTATAACCCATAAGGAAATAGAAGCAGTCATCAAAAGTTTTCCAACCAAAAAAGCCAGATGGTTGGACTGAGCACAGGGTCCTCAATGGAGGAGCTAGAGAAAGGATCCATGGAGTTTAAGGGGTTTGCAGCTCCATAGAAGGAACAAAATATGAATCACCCAGTACCCCCAGAGCTCTGAGGGACTAAACCTCCAACCAAAGAGTACACATGGAGGGACCCATTGCTCCAGCTACATATGTAGCAGAGGATGGCCTTGTTGGACATCAATGAGAGGAGAGACCTTTGGTCATGTGAAGGCTTGATGCCCAGTATAGGGGAATGTCAAGATAGGGAAATGAGAGGGGTTGGATTGGTGAGCAGGGGGAGGGGGATGGGATAGTGGGTTTTTGGAGTATAAGTGAGGAAAGGGGATAACATTAGAAATGTAAATAATGAAAATATCTAATAAAAAAAGAAAAAAAAGAAAACACTTGTACATGTATTTATGTATTTTAATCCATTAAACAAAGTAGCCAGATGGTTTTGGCACAGAATTCTACCAGACTTTCAAAGAAATGCTAATAACAAAACTTCTCAAACTATTCCACAAAATAGAAACAGAAAGAATGTTGCCAAACTCATTCTATGAGGTGCTGATAACCACACAAAGACTCAACAAGCAAATAAAATTTTAGATCAGTTTCTTTTATTAAAAAAATACTCAATAAATGCTCACCAAAAAAGAAAAAAAATTAAAAAACATATCAAATGCATGATCCACCATGATCAAGTAGGCTTCATCCCAGGGAGGCAGTGGTGATTTAATACATGAAAATCCATAATGTAATCCACCTTAGGAACAAAGTGAAAGAAAAAAAAACCCACAAGATCATTGCATTAGATGCTGAAAAAGCCTTTGACAAAATCTAACACATCTTTATGTTAAGTCTTGGAGTGATCAAGAAATATAAGGTGCGCACCTAAACATAAGAAAAGCAATATACAACAAGCCAAAAGCTGACATCAAATTAAACAGATAAACTTAAAGCAATTCCACTAAAATCAGGGACAAGACAAGGCTTCCCATTCTCTCTGTATGTTTTTAACATAATAGCTGAAGTTCTATCGAGAGCAGTAAGACAAGAAAAGGAGATCAAGGGAATACAAATTGGAAAGGAAGAAGTCAAAATATCACTAATTGCAGATAGAATGATAGTATACACGAATAACCCCAAAAATTCTACCAGAGAACTCCTACAGCTAATAAACACCCTCAGCAAAGAGGCTGGATAAAAAATTAACTAAAAAAAAAACCCAAAGCAAAACAAAACAAAACAAAACCCACCCCAAAACCAGTAGCCCTCTTTTTTATTATTTACATTTCAAATATTGTCCCCTTTCCTGGTTCCTCTCTTCCCTGAAAATCCCATAAGCCATCTCCCCTTCCTCAATCAGCCTCCCCCACCCCGTCCTGATATTCCTCTACACTATGGCACCAAGTCTTTCCAGGACCAAGGGCCTATCCTCCCTTTGGTGTCTAACAAGACACCAATGTGTCTGGAGCCATGGGTAACTCCATGTGTACTCTTTGGTGGATGGTTTTGTCCCTTGGAGTAGTGGGTGACTCATATTGTTCCTCCTGTCAGTAGTCCTCTTTTATACAAACAATAAATAGACTGAGAAAGAAATTAGGGAAACAACACCATTTACAATAGCCACAGATAACATAAAATACCTTGACATAACTCTAATTGAGCAAATGAAAGACTTGTATGACAAGAACTTCAAGTTTCTGAAGAAAGAAATAGAAGAAGATATCAGAAGATGGAAAGATCTCCCTGCTTATGAATCAGTAGGATTAACATAGTGAAACTGTTCATTTTACCAAAGGCAGTCTACAGATTTAATGCAATTCTCATCAAAAGTCCAACACACTTCCTTATAGATCTTGAAAGAGCAATTTTCAGTATCACATGAGAAAACAAAAAACCCAGGATAGCTAAAACAATCCTCAACTACTGGAAGTATCCACATTCTTGATTTCAAACTATACTACTACAGACTAATGAAAAACTACATGGTATTGGCTGAAAACCAATGATTGATCAATGGAACAGAATCAAAAACCCAGAAATAAACTTACACAATTATGGACTCCTGAGTTTTGACAAAGAAGCTCAAACCATACAATGGAAAAAAGAAAGCATCTTCAACAAATGGTGCAGGTCTAACTGGATGTCTGCATGTAGAAGAATGCAAATAGACCCATATCTATCACCCTGTACAAATATCAAATCGAAGTGGATCAAAGACTTCAACATAAAACCAGACACACTAAGTCTAATAGTAGAGAAAGTGGGAATTGCCTTGAACTTATTAGCACAGGAGACAAATTCCTGAACAGAATATCAATAGCTCAGGCACCAAGATCAACAATTAATAAATGTGACCTCATCCTATTGAAAATCTTTTACAAAGCAAAGGAAAAAACAGCAGCTAACAGATTGAGAAAAAATATTCAACAATCCTACATCTGACAGGGTTAATATCCTAAACATAAAAAATTTCAAGAAATTAGTTACCCACAAATCAAACAATGCAATTAAAAAATGGGGTATAGAGCTAAACAGCTAATTATCAACAGAGGAATCTCTAATGGCCAAGAAGCACTTAAAGTGATGTTCAACATTCTTACATATCAGGGAAATGCAAATCAAAAGACTCTGAGGTTCCACCTCCCATCCATTGGAATGGCTAGGATAAAAATCTCCAGGGACAGCACATGCTGGTGAGGATGTGGTGATGGGAGTGTAAACTTGTACAACCACTCAGGAATCCATTTGGTGTTTTCTCATAAAATTGGAAATAGTTCTACCCCAAGACTCAGCTATATCACTATTGGGCATGTACCCAAAAGATGCTCCACTGGAAAATTACTCAACTACGTTCATAGCAGCTTTATTTGTAATAACTAGAAGCTGGAGAAAACCTAGACATCCCTCACCTGAAGAATGCATAAAGAATGGGTCTCTTCATTTGTTTGTCTGCTGCTGGATGAAGCCTCTCAGGAGACAGATACGCTAGGCTCTTCTCTGCAAGAATAGCCAAGTATCATAAATAGTGTCAGGGGTTGTCTCTCTCCCATGGGATGGGAGACTTGCTCAACTATGTTCATAGCAGCTTTATTGAAATAACCAGAAACTAGAGATAACCCAGACGTCCCTCAACTGAAGAATGGATCAAGAAAATTTGATACATCTACACAATGGAATACAACTCAGATATTAAAAACAAAGACATCATGAAATTTGCAGGCAAATAGATGGTACTAGAAAATATTATCCTGAGTGAGGTAATCAAGACTGTGAAAGACATGCATGGTGTGTATTTAGTTATATGTGGACATTAGCCATAAAGTATAGAATTACCGTGCTACAATACAGGGACCTAAAGAAATTAAGTAATAATGAGGGCCCAAGGGAGGATGCATGAATCTCACCCAGAAGGGGAAATAAAATAGTTTTTGGAGGTGGATGGAGGGAGGGAAATGGGTGAGGAGGGGAATGGAGATGGTGATCAGGTGTATATTGGGGGGGAGGGGGGAGCTGACTGGGAGTGAGAATGGAAATGGGTGAGGAACATCTTTGGGACTAGCTGGAGATCTGGGTCAGGGGAGGCTCCTGGATTTTATGGGGCTAACACTAGTTGAGACTCCCAGCGAAGGGGACATGGAATGGAGACTGCAGCCAGGCAGGACCTCCAGTGGGGGGAGGGGTACATCAACTCACTCACAAAACGTTCAACCCAAAATTTGTTCTTACCAACAAGAGGCACAGGGATTAAAGATGGACCAGAGATTGAGGGAATGGGCCAATCAGCTACCGGCCCAACTTGAGACACATCCAATGGGAGAGAGCCAACCCCTGACACTCTTAATGGTACTCTGCTATGCTTGCAAACAGGAGCCTAGCAGATCTGTCTCCTCAGAGGCTTCATCCAGCATCAAACGGAAACAAATGGAGAGACCTATAGCCAGACTTGAGGAGTCTTATGGAAGAGTGGGTAATAGGTTTGTGTGAGCTGGAGGGGTCAGGGACATTTCACGAAGACTTACTGAGCAAACTAAACTGGGCCTGTGGGGGCCCACAGAGACTGAGCCACCAAACAAAGAGCCTGCATGAAGTGGAAATAGGCCCCCTACACATATGTAACAGAGGTGTAGCCTGGTCTTCATGTGGGTCCCCTAACAATTCAAATGGGAGGGAGAGCTATCTTTGTCTCTGTTACCTGTCACTGGATCCCCTTCCCCTAGCTGGAGTGCCTTGTTTCAGTGGGAGGGGATGTGTTTAGTCTTGCTGTGACTTGATGTTCTAGGGCAGAGTGGTTCCAAAGGGGGGCTTCGAGCCCCTTCTTTGAAATGGGGAGGGGATAGTGGGGGGAGGTATTTGTAAGAGTAGATCTGGGAGGAGAGGAGGGGGAGAGGGACTATGATTGAGGTGTAAAGTGAATAAATAAATTAATGGAAAAAAGAGAAAAAAAGGGGGAAAAGAAACAATATTACAAGAAAAGACAAGTTACCATTAGCCAATGGTCCACATGGTTATAATAAAAGATTCAAGTTCTTTAACAAAATATAAGCCAACCAAATACAGCAACACATACAAGGCTCCTGCGTGAAGAAATGGCAGGTTACTCAGAAAAGATGCTTACCACTTGTTTATTTTCTACGCTTCATCAGAGAATTGGAATTACAGAGCACCAAGTCATTACTTTTCTTTATCTAATCCATTTGCGATTTCCCATTTCATGTAACTGTTCGCACTTTCTCTTTATCATTGGCAGCCATTCCTTTGTACAATGTGGCACAATTTCCTTGTCCATTCATAAGCAGACTGCCATTAGAGTTCTTTCCAGCTTATCAGGAATAAACATGGAATAAAGTCATTGTGTGTGTGTGTGTGTGTGTGTGTGTGTGTGTATAGTTTTATGCACAGATGGGCTATATAATAAGTGCATCCTTCCAAAATGGGTAGTGGCAAGCATGTTCCTTGGCTTTCCAGGGTGCATTATGTGTAAATTTGGACTGTTTCACATCCTCACCAAAAGTGGGTACTTGTCCAGTCCTGTGGCTGTGGTCTTCCTGCTTCAGCCTACACAGTTCTGGGATAGGAGATACATGCATCTGTGCTGAACAGTCAGGCATTTAATCTAATTGTTCTACTTGGTGCTTTGCCGTATATGACTTAAGTTTTCAGCCTTTATTCTGCAGTTACAAATGATGCTGAGTATCATTCTGTTTACTAACCATCTAAATCTCCTTCTTAAGTTGTGTCTGTTCAAATAGTTTTCCAGTTTATCTTAAAAGTTTAAGTCGTCTTACTGAGCTAAAATGCTCTTTAGAAACTCCATAGATCAGCTTTTTGTTTTCATTTTTATTATTGGATATTTCCTTTACATTTCAAATGTTATCCCCTTTCCCAGTTTCCGTTCCCCAAACCCCCTATCCCATCCCCTTTCCCGCTGCTTCTATGAGGGTGTTCTACTACCCACCCACTCACTCTCCCCTCCCCTCCCTGGCATTCCCCTACGCTGGGGCATCAAGTCTTCAGAGGACCAAGGGTCTCTCCTCCCATTCATGCCCAACAGGGCCATCCTATGCTACATATGTGGCTGGAGACATTGGTCCTTCCATGTGTATTCTGGTTGGTGATTTAGTCCCTGAGAGTTCTGGGTGTACTGGTTGGTTGATATTGTTTTTCCTTCTCTGAGGTTGCAAACCCCTTCAGCTCCTTCAGTCCATTCTCTAGCTCCTCCATTGGGAACCCATGCTCAGTCCAATGGTTAGCTGCAAGCATCCATCTCTGTATTTGTCAGTCTCTCGCAGAGTATATCAGACTCCTGTCAGCCAGCACTTTTTGGCATCCACAATAGGGCCTGGGATCAGTGTTTGTATATGGAATGGGTCCCCTGGTGGGGCAGTCTCTGGATAGCCTTTTCTTTATTTTCTGCTCCACATGTTGTCTCTGTATATCCTCTCGTGAGTATTTTGTTCCCCCTTCTAAGAAAGGACCAAAGCATCTACACTTTGGTCTTCCTTCTTCTTGAGTTTCATGTGGTCTGTGAATTGTATCTTGGATATACCAAGCTTTTGAGCTAATATCCACTTATCAATGAGTTCATACCATGTATGTTCTTTTGTGATTAGGTTACCTCACTAAGGATATTTTCGGGTTCCATCCATTTACATAAAAATTCCATCAAGTCATTGTTTTTAATTGCTAAGTAGTACTCTATTGTGTAAATGCATCACATTTTCTGTATCCATTCTTTTGCTGAAGGACATCTGGGTTCTTTCCAGCTTCTGGCTATTACAAATAAGGCTGTTATGAGCATAGTGGAGCATGTGTCCTTATTTCATATTGGAGCATCATTTGGGTATATGCCCAGAAGTGGTATAGCTGGATCCTCAAGTAATACTATGTCCAATTTTCTGAGAAACTGTCAGACTGATTTCCAGAGCAGTTTTATCATCTTGAAATCCCACCAACAATGGAGGAGTGTTTCTCTTTCTCCACATCCAATCCAGCATCTACTGTCGCCCGAGTTTTTGATCTTAGCCATTCTGACTGGTGAGATGGTATCTCAGGGTTGTTTTGGTTTGCATTTCCGTGATGGCTAAGGATGTTGCACATTTCTTTAGGTGCTTCTTGGCCATTTGATATTCCTCATCTGAGAATTCTTTGTTTAGCTCTGTACCCCATTTTTTAATAGGGTTATGCAATTCTCTGGAGTCTAACTTCTTGAGTTCTTTGTATATTGTATATTAGCCCTCTGTTGGATGTAGAGTTGGTAAAGATCTTTTTCCAATTTGTTGGTTGCCATTTTGTCCTATTGACAGTGTCCTTTGCCTTCCAGAAGCTTTGCAATTTTATGAGGTCCCATTTGTCAATTCTTGATCTCAGAGCATAAACTATTGGTGTTCTGTTCAGGAATCTTCCCCCTGTGCCCAAGTGCTCAAGGCTCTTCCACAGTTTCTTTTCTATTAGTTTCAGTGTGTCTGGTTTTATGTGGAGGTCTTTGATCCACTTAGACTTGAGCTTTGTAGAAGGGGATAAGAATGGGTCGATTTGCATTCTTCTACATGCTAACTGCCAGTTGACCCAGCACCATTTGATGAAAATGCTTTCTTCTTTTACACTGGATGGTTTTCACTCCTTTGTCAAAGATCAAGTGACCATATGTGTGTAGTTTCATTTCTGGGTTTTCAATTCTATTCCATTGATCTATCTGCCTGCCTGTTTACCAATACCATACAGGTTTTATCACTATTGCTCTGCAATACAGCTTAAGGTCAGGGATGGTGATTCCACCAGAAGTTCTTTTATTGTTGAGAATAGTTTTCTATCCTGGGTTTTTGTAATTCCAGAAAAAATTGGAAATTCCTCTTTCTAACTCTAGGAAGAATTGAGTTGGAATTTTGATGGGGATCACATCGAATCTATAGATTACTTTTGGCAAGATGGCCGTTTTTTCTATATTAATCCTGCCAATCCATGAGCATGGGAGATCTTTCATCTTCTGAGGTCTTCTTCAATTTCTTTCTTCAGAGACTTGAAGTTCTTGTCATATAGATCTTTCACTTTCTTGGTTAGAGTCTCTCAAAGGTATTTTGTGTTATTTGTGACTATTGTGAAGGGTGTCGTTTCCCTAATTTTTTCTCTCTGCCTGTTTATCTTTGAGTAGAAGAAGGCTATTGATTTGTTTGAGTTAATTTTATATCTGGTTGAAGGAGTTCTCTAGTGGAATTTTTGGGGTCACTTGAGTATACTCTCATATCATCTGGAAATAGTGAAATTTTGACTTCTTCCTTTCTAATTTGTATCCCTTTGACCTCCTTTTGTTGTCTAATTGCCAGTTGAACCAGCACCATTTGTTGAAAAGGTTATCTTTTTTCCACTTGATGGTTGTAGCTCCTTTATCAAAGATCAAGTGACCATAAATCTGTGGGTTCATTTCTGGGTCTTCAATTCTATTCCATTGATCTACTTGCCTGTTGCTGTACCAATACCATGTAGGTTTTAACACAATTGCTCTGTAGTACTGCTTGAGGTCAGGGATATTGATTCCCCCAGAAGTCCTTTTATTTTTGAGACTAGTTTTAGCTATCCTGGGTTTTTTGTTACTCCAGATGAATTTGAGAATTGCTCTTCCTAGATCTATGAAGAATTGATTTGGGATTTTGATGGGGATTGCATTGAATCTGTATATTGCTTTTGGCAAGATGGCCATTTTTACTATCTTGATCCTGCCAATCCAAGAGCATGAAATATTTTTCCATCTTCTGAGGTCTTCTTTGATTTCTTTCTTCAAGGGCTCGAAGTTCCTGTCATACAGATCTTTCACTTGTTTGGTTAGAGTTATGCCAAGGTACTTTATGTTGTTTGTGGCTATTGTGAAGGGTGTTATTTCCCTAACTTCTTTCTCAGGCTGCTTGCCCTTTGAGTACAGGAAGGCTACTGATTTGCTTGAGTTGATTTTATAGCCAGCCACTTTGCTGAAGTTGTTTATCAGCTGTAGAAGTTCTCTGGTGGAGTTTTTTGGGTCGCTTAATAAACTATCATATCATCTGCAAATAATGATAGTTTGACTTCTTCCTTTCCAATTTGTATCCCTTTGACTTCCTTCTGTTGCCTAATTGCTCTTGCTAGAACTTCACGTACTATATTGAAAAGATATGGAGAGAGAGGGCAGCCTTGTTTAGTCCCTGATTTTAGTGGGATTGTTTCAAGTTTCTCTCCATTTAGTTTGATGTTGGCTACTGGTTTGCTGTATATTGCTTTTACTATGTTTAGATATGGGCCTTGAATTCCTGCTCTTTCCAAGACTTTTAGCATGAAAGGATGCTGAATTTTGTCAGATGCTTTTCCAGCATCTAATGAGATGACCATGTGGTTTTTTTCTTTCAGTTTGTTTATGTAGTGGATTACATTGATGGATTTCCATATATTGAACCATCCCTGCATCCCTGGGATGAAGCCTACTTGATCATGGTGAATGATTGTTTTGATGTGCTCTTGGATTTGGTTGGCAAGAATTTTATTTAGTATTTTTGCATTGATATTCACAAGGGAAATTGGCCTGTAGTTCTCTTTCTTTGTTGGATCTTTGTGTGGTTTTGGTATCAGCGTAATTGTTACTTTGAAGAACGAGTTGGGCAGTGTCCCTTCTGTTTCCATTTTGTGGAATAGTTTGAAGAGTATTGGTGTTAAGTCTTCTTTGAATGTCTGGTAGAATTCTGCACTAAAACCATCTGGTCCTGTACTATTTTTGGTTGGGAGGCTTTCTATAACCCCTTCTATTTCTTTAGGGGTTATGGGACTGTTTAGGTGATCTAATTGATCCTGATTTAATTTTGGTATTTGGTATCTGCCTAGGAAAGTGTCCATTTTCTACAGATTCACCAGTTTTGTTGAGTATAGACTTTGTAGTAGGATCTGATGATCTTTTGATTTTCCTCAGTTTCTGTTGTTATGTCCCCCTTTTCATTTCTAATTTTGTTAATTTGGATACTGTCTATGTGCCCTTTGGTTAGTCTGGCTAAGGGTTTATCTATCTTGTTGATTTTCTCAAAGAACCTGGTTTTGTTAATTCTTTGTATGGTTTTCTTTGTTTCTACTTGATTGATTTCAGCCCTGAGTTTGTTGATTTCCTGTCTTCTACTACTCGTGGGTGAATTAGCTTTTATTTGTTCCAGGCTTTTCAGGTGTGCAGTTACGCTGCTAGTGTATGCTCTCTCGTTTCTTTTTGGAGGCACTTAGAGCTATGAGTTTTCCTCTTAGCACTGCTTTCATTGTGTCCCATAGATTTGGGTAGGTTGTACCTTCATTTTCATTGAATTCTAAAAAGCCTTTGATTTCTTTTTTTATTTCTTCCTTGACCAAGGTGTCATTGAATAGAGTATTGTTCATTTTCTATATGCATGTGGGCTTTCTGTTGTTTTTGTTGTTATTGAAGACCACTCTTACTCCATGGTGATCTGATAGGAGGCATGGGATTAGCCTGATCTTCTTGTGTTTGTTGACATCTGTCTTCTGACCAATTATATGATCAATTTTGGAGAAGGTACCATGCGGTGCTGAGAAAAAGGTATATTCTTTAGCTTTAGGATGAAATGTTCTATATATATCTGTTAAATCCAATTGGTCCAAAGTTTTAATTAGTTTCACTGTGCCCCTGTTTAGTTTCTGCTTTCCTGATCGGTCCATTGAGGAGAGTGGAGTGTTGAAGTTGCCCACAATTATTGTGTTAGGTGCAATGTGTGCTTTCAGCTTTAGTAAGGTTTCTTTTATGAATGAGGGTGCCCTAGCATTTGGAGCATAGATGTTCAGTATTGAGAGTTCTTCTTGGATTTTCCTTTTGACCAGCAAGAAGTGACCTTCCGAGTCTCTTTTGATGACTTTAGGTTGAAAGTCAATTTTATCTGATATTAGAATGGCTACTCCAGCTTGTTTTCTGAGACCATTTGCTTGTAAAATTGTCTTCCAGCCTTTTACTCTAAGGCAGTGCTTGTCTTTAATACTGAGATGTGTTTCCTGTATGCAGCAAAATGTAGGGTCCTGTTTCCGTATCCAGTCTGTTAGTCTATGTCTTTTTATTGGGGAATTGAGTCCGTTGTTGTTAAGAGATATTAAGTAATAGTAATTATTACCTCCTGACATTTTTGAAATTATTTTTGTATTTGAGAGGGTATCTTCTTTTGAATTTGGTGAAAGTCGGTTTCTATCTTGTTTCATCTGGGGTGTAGTTTCCCTCCTTGTGTTGGTGTTTCCCCCCTATTATCTTTTGTAGGGCTGATATTTGTGGAAAGATATCATGCAAACTTGGTTTTGTCATGGGATATCTTGGTTTCTCCATCTATGGCGATTGAGAGTTTTGCTGGGTATAGTAGTTTTGGCTGAAATTTGTGTTCTCTTAGAGTCTGCATGATATCTGCCCAGGATCTTCTAGCTTTCATGGTCTCAGATGAGAAGTCTGGTGTAATTCTGATAGGTCTTCCTTTATATGTTGCTTGGCCTTTTTTCTTACTGCCTTTAATATTCTTTCTTTGTTTAGTACATTTGGGGTTTTGATTATTATGTGACGGGAGGTATTGCTGTTCTGTTCCCGTCTGTTCCCGGAGTTCTTTAGGCTTCTTTTATATTCATGGGCATCTCTCTCCTTAGGTTGGGGAAGTTTTCTTCCATAATTTTGTAGAAGATATTTGCTGGCCCTTTAAATTGTAAATCTTCACTCTCATCTATCCCTACAATCCTTAGGTTTGGTCTTCTCTTTGTATCCTGGACATCCTGGATGTTTTGGGTTACAAGCTTTTTGCATTTTGTATTTTCTTTGACTGTTGAATCAATGGTTCCTATGGTATCTTCGGTATCTGAGATTCTTTCTTCTATCTCTTGTATTCTATTGTTGATATTTGCATTTATGGCACCTGATTTCTTCCCAAGGTTTTCTATCTCCAATGTTGTCTCCTTTTGTGATTTCTTAGTTGTTTCTACTTCTGTTTTTAGAACCTGGATGGGTATGCTCAGATCTTTCGCTTGCTTGTTTGTGTTTTCATGTCATTCTTTAAGAGATTTTTGTGTTTCCTCTTTCATAGCTTCTACTTGTTGACCCACATTCTTCTGTATTTCTTTAAGTGATCTTTGTATTTCCTACTCATTGGCTTCTGTTTTTTTGATCCATATTCTCCTGAATTTCTTTGAGTGCTTTTTGCCTTGTTAGGGCTTCTAACTTTTGATCCATTTTCTCCTGTATTTCTTTAAGAGATTTATCTATGTGTTCAGCTACCAGCATCCTGGCCAGTGATTTTAGATCCAAATCCTGTTTTTCTGGTGTGTTGGGGTATCCAGGGTTTCCTGTTGTTGGCAAACTGGGCTCAGATGCTGCCATGCTGCCTTGATTTCTGTTAGTAATGTTACTGCGTTTTCCTTTTGCCATCTGGTTATCTCTGGCATTAGTTGGCCTTGTTGTCACTGGCTGGTGTTTGAACCTCCCGTGAGGCTGGGCCCTCCTGTTGTTTCTCTGCTGATGACCAGGCTGCAAGATAGAGACTGCTTATGCGAGTGCTGAGGGGATCTCAGGGAAGGTGGTTCCCAACCCAGTTGGTTCAATGCTGGGGGGTATGGAGATGTCCTGCAAAGCCGCAGCTTTGGCACTGGCTAGTGGCGAGCGCCTGGCAGATCCACCCGAGCGATGGTCATCCCTCATTAATTCTGTATACCTGGGCCTCTCTAGAGGTGGCCTGGTAGCAATATGGAGACCAACCTTCGCTGTAAGGAACCGTGGGGCAGGCTGCTCCTAGCCGCATTGGTGCAAGGCCAGAGGGCATGGAGATGTCCCGCCCAGCTGCTGCCCTGGCCCTGGCTAGTGGCTAGAGCCTGGCGTATCCACCTGAGTGATGGTAGTCCCTGATTGGGTCTGTATACCTGGGCCTCTCTAGTGCTGGCCTAGTGTCAATATGGAGACTGCCGCGACCACCACTGTAAGGAACCGTGGGGCAGGCTGGAGGGCATGGAGATGTCAGGCTGGAGGGCGTGGAGATGTCCCGCCGAGCCGCCACCCTGGCCCTGGCTAGTGGCGAGAGCCTGGCAGATCCATCGAGCCATGGTAGTCCCTGATTGAGTCTGTATACCTGGACCTCTCTAGTGGTAGCCTGGTGGCAATATGGAGACCTACCACAACCGTCGCTGTGTGATGACATTTTCATAGGCACACAGACAAACACACAGGCACACACACAGACACACACACACCATTATGTTTTTGTTCATTCTCTAATGCCCTATCCTACACTTCCTCCCCTCTATTGGTTCCTTTTCTTCTAAATAGTTCCCCTTCCTGCTTTTAGGTCACGCGTATCGCATGTACCCTTTCTCTTTCCTCCACTCCTGTTTTCCTTTTCCTTAAGTCTCTTCTTCCCTTCTTATGACTCCATTTCTACCTTCATGATATATACCTGCACACATAAGACTTGAATTGGTGTACAAGGGAAAACATAGACATTGAAAAAGGATAGTCCTGAAGAATGAGCCCACAGGTGTCTGGGAGTCCAGGGCGATGTGCTAGTAGAGTGTCATATATACCTGTGAGAGTGAAGGTTGCGATGCAAATGTTGCAGGCTTCAGCTGAACTTGGGCATTCTTGTGGATCCATCTTGATGTTTATTCTCTTTCGACATGGCTTACACTTTAATGTTTCTGCTTGTCGACTACAGCTCAACTGTTTGGTTTTAAAACATTATAAAGAAGAGATTCGTTTAACTCATAGTTTCAGAGTCTGGAAGCCCAAGGTCATGTAGCTCATATGCTCAGCCCCTGATGAGGACCCAATATCAGACAGCAGGACTATGGGTCAGTGAGATATTTTACATAATAAAATGAATCCAGAGACATTGGGCCATGTAGACTTTTCTATTAGTGTGCCCCTAGTGATGCAAGGATCTCAATATTATTTACTCCTTTTATAAACAACCATATTATTTATTCTTTGATGATTTTGTGCATGCACATAATGTATGTACCCCAGCTTTTCCCTCTAATCTCTCTAGATTCACCTCTACCTCCCTGCCTGCTCCCATGTGTGTTTCCTTTTTAAATTTTTATAACTTACCAAGTCCAGTTACTGTGAGTCCACATACTCACGGATGTGGAACTATCTACTTAATTGTGGTCAGCCTCCTAGGAATGATATCCTAAAGGAAAACTGACTCTCCCCCTCCCAAAAGCCATCAATTAAAAATAGCTCCTCAGTTAAGGGTATGGGTTCATGAGCCCTGCCCCTCTAAAGTTAGCATGTTGACTGGTTTAGTTTTGAGTAGGTCTTGTGCAGACAATCACAGCTATTATGAATACATAAATGCAATGGCCCTGTCATGTTCAGAAGACACTGCTTTACTCTGGTTCTCACCTTGGACTCTTACAATTACTCTATCCTGTCTTCTCCATTAGTACCTGAGCCTCAGGAGGAGGAGAGGTGATACAGATGCCCCATTAATGTTTAAGTACATAGACACTTATGTTCTGCACATTTTCCAGTCAACAGTGATCTTAGGTCTCTAGAATAACTCATTTGAACTTAGTTTATAAAGAAAGTGAAGATTAGAATAGTATTTGCCTTTATATGGTTCTTAAAGAGATTAGAATATTCATGAAAGTTAATTTAGTAATCTTGTTCATAGTAAATTCACATGTTTGATGAAAATAAATTTTATGAAAATAAAATAGATTTCCATTTTAGGCAAGCCATTGGAATATTGAAAACTATTTTTTCTTCCTAAACAAGATACTAATTTAATAGAAAGTAAGATTCAAAAGGAAAGCATGAAAGTAAACCCTTTATTTTCTAAAGAGGAGTCAAGCTTAATTAACTTTCATGGATATTCACAAACAAAAAATGAGCAAGACCAGCTATCATCTTACAGTTTTCTAAAGGAGATGAGATAGATGTATATAGCTTCTATAAAGGTAGAACGTGAGCTATATCATAACAAAGAAATGGTGAAATTATTATGAGCCACTACAGTTATTCCCATTTTTGCTTTAATACCTGAAGCAAAAAAGTTAAAAATAATAAAAATGTTTCTGTCAAAAACAAAGAGATTAGAAAGATATGATGGGAAAAACATTAAAACATTTGAGATTAATACAAACACTTGTTCTTCCAGTATGTTTTTAGCAGTTCACTCACCAATGCAGTCTCCATGGAGTCCTGCAACATTAGGATCTGTTGTCTTATTTGTTGTTTCTGAGCATAAGAATTCCACTACAGATATTTGAGTTGCCTCTTGTCTCTTCACAATTCTGGAAGACGTTCTTTGAATTCAAGTGTTTATAAACACATCAAAAACAACTAATGGAGAATGACTGAACTTATATCAATGAATTAATTATGTACCGATTACTAAGCAGTTCACTTCTGCACAAAATAATTACAAATAATAGCCAGCTAAGTGTATGCCATACTCAATGGTTATTACTAACTTGTTTCCAGGGACTTTCGAAAACAAAACATCCCATAGATACTGCTGAGGATATCGTCCATGGGATCTTCATTCATCTCTTCTTTCTTTCTGTGCTGTTTAATGATGGTTATTGATTGACTTCCACGCATTCCACACTGGGCAGTAGCTGCTGACTGAGCTGCTTCATGTCCTCTGTGTCACTTCCCTGATTTAAGACTGATACACTGATCATAAGGATGTCCAGATGCCTGTGCACATTTCTAGGACTCTCGCAAAGCTGTTACAGATGTTGCAGAAGTGTATCCCAGGGTTTTACAGACATGGTTGCTTGTTAGAAAGTGTCATCTCTGTTATTGGTGAGTAGCAGTGATCTCAATAGAAGGTATAAGACAAGTCAATCGATGTAATTTACAAGGCAGTGTGAGAAGTGAGACTGGATGGATATTAGCTTAAAAAAAGAACCTGTTTTCAAGATAGTGACAAAATTACATAGAACCATCAATAGTATCTGTTGGAGCATGGACCCTTTGCTTCTGTGAGTTGCACTCTTGAGATCCTTCATGCTTTGCTTGTATTTTACATAATACAATCATCCATTTCTCTGCTACACAAACTCACATTCCATCATCTACCATCTTTTAAACCTTAGCAATAGTATAGAGTTGAATAGTATAGAGTATAGTGTTACCCTCATGATTCTGGTGGCTTAGTCATTGTATCCCTGTTACTTGTACACTTCGATATTACTAATAAAGGCAAAGTAAGCCCTGTGTTGTTCATGACAATTGTTTAGTGTGCAGCAATACATATAAGGCTAAGCAGTATCCAAAGCAACAAAAGGGTCAAGCATGGTAGCACAGATTTGTAATTACAACACATGGAAAGTTGAGGCAAGACCAGGAGTTTAAGCTCATACTTGGTTACATAAAGATTTTGCATCTGAAATGTGTTTATGAAAGCCTGTTTTGAAAAGAAAGAGAAAGAAAAGAAGACAGACAAGTAGAAAGAAAAAAGGAAAGAAGGAAAAAAGGAAGAAAGAAAGAAAAGAAAGAAGGAAGGAAGAAAGAAAGAAAAGAAAGAAAGAAAAGAAAGGAAGAAAAGAAATGAAAGGAAGAAAGGAAGGAAGAAAGAAAAGAGAGAAAGGAAGGAAGGAAGGAAGGAAGGAAGAAAAGAAATGAAAGAAAGGAAGGAAAGAAGAAAGAAAGAAAGTCCCTAAACTGCAAAGGCTACTTTTGGCTTCCAGGCTATAACTGTTGTTTAGCGATGAATAGTTTTCCTCTGTTACCATCCACCATTTTCTTGTCAGTGGAGGTGAGACTAATAGTTAAGATAGTAAAGTTTATACAGTTAGAATGAGTTATATTTTGGCACTGGAGACAGTATTTGACATAATAAGTACTAAAAACTTTAGTTATTTCTCTTGGTTTCCATATTTGGGCCAGGAGAAAAACATTTAACATTGCTACCCTTGACTTTTATGGCCAAAATTTGGATCAATATAGATTATCTGTTCTAGAACAAGCTGGCATTTTGCTTGTCATACCTAAAGCAATGAATATTAGCTCTGGATATACTTCAAGATGAGAGTCTATAAGATACATGTATTTGCTGACTTAGCAGTTGGTGGGCTCTGAGGTGTAGAGAGGTATGTGTACGTGTTTGCTGGGGATGGAAAGAATGTGAATGCTTTCCCTCCTGCCTTCCCTCCCTTATTTTTCTTTCCTTTAATTCCTCCTCGCTCTACCTCCGTCTGTCTATTCCTGCCCTTGTCATGGATTCTTTTAAGAAAATCACAGCACAGTGAAGAAGAGTACTAAGAAAATTGAACGGATTGCAACCAGGACACAGCTGGAAAGGCGCAGGTAGGGTCTCCGTCTGGGACTGGAGCAGGGAGCGCTGCTAAGCTCCCGCCCAGAGGAGGGCACAGGCGCCTAGGTTCTGCAGCACGGTCCCTGTGAGCTTAGGACTTGCACCGAGGCAGCCGGACCCACCCAGCTCCCCAGGACCCCGGACCAGCGACAGCAGCAGGCCTCCATATTGCAACCAGGACACAGCTGGAAAGGCGCAGGTAGGGACCCCGTCTGGGACTAGAGCAGGGAGCGCTGCTAAGCCCCCGCCCAGAGGAGGGCACAGGCGCCTAGGCTCTGCAGCACGTCCCTGCGAGCTTAGGACGTGCACTGAGGCAGCCGGACCCACCCAGCTCCCCAGGACCCCGGACCAGCGATAGCAGCAGGCCTCCATATTGCAACCAGGACACAGCTGGAAAGGCGCAGGTAGGGTCTCCGTCTGGGACTGGAGCAGGGAGCGCTGCTAAGCTCCCGCCCAGAGGAGGACACAGGCGCCTAGGTTCTGCAGCACGGTCCCTGTGAGCTTAGGACTTGCACCGAGGCAGCCGGACCCACCCAGCTCCCCAGGACCCCGGACCAGTGATAGCAGCAGGCCTCCATATTGTAACCAGGACACAGCTGGAAAGGCGCAGGTAGGGACCCCGTCTGGGACTAGAGCAGGGAGCGCTGCTAAGCCCCCGCCCAGAGGAGGGCACAGGCGCCTAGGCCCTGCAGCACGTCCCTGTGAGCTTAGGACTTGCACCGAGGCAGCCGGACCCACCCAGCTCCCCAGGACCCCGGACCAACGATAGCAGCAGGCCTCCATATTGCAACCAGGACACAGCTGGAAAGGCGCAGGTAGGGACTCCTTCTGGGACTGGAGCAGGGAGCTCTGCTGAGCTCTCGCCCAGAGGCGGGCCCAGGCACCTAGGCTCTGCAGCACGGTCCCTGTGAGCTTAGGACTTGCACTGAGGCAACCGGAACCACCCAGCTCCCCAGGACCCCGGACCAGCTATAGCGGCAGGCCTCCATATTGCAAACAGGACACAGCTGGAAAGACACAGGTAGATAGATTCCATCAGGGGCTACCACGTGAGGGGATCTGCTAGGCTCTCCCTACTAGGCAGGCCTAGCAGCGCCTACCTAGGCTCTGCTGCACTCCCCCACACTTGCCAGAGTCCTCAGGCCGGGCACAAAGTCAGCCGGTGGCAGCCAGCTCGTGATCCCGTTGAGCAGCAATCACGCATAACCACCAGTAAAGAAACAACAGGTAAGCCCAGCCTCGCAGGAGATTCAAACACCAGCCAGTGACAACAAGGTCAACTAACACCAGAAATAACCAGATGGCAAAAGGTAAACGAAGGAATGTCACTAACAGAAATCAAGGCAACATGACAGCATCTGAACCCAGTTCGCCAACAACAGGAAGCCCTGGATACCCCAAAACACCAGAAAAACAAGACTTGGATATAAAATCACTGGTCAGGATGCTGGTAGCTGAACACATAGAAAAATCTCGTAAAGAAATAGAGGAGAAAATGGATCAAAAGTTAGAAGCCTTTACGAGGCAAATACAAAAATCACTTCAAGAAATGCAGGAGAAGATGGATCAAAGAGAAGAAGACAATGAGGAAGAAAGACAAAAGTCACTTAAAGAAATACAGAAGAACGTGGGCCAACAAGTAGAAGCTATGAAAGAGGAAGCACAAAAATCTATTAAAGAAATACATGAAAACACAATCAAGCAAGCGAAAGATCTGAGCACATCCATCCAGATACTAAAAACAGAAGTAGAAACAACTAAGAAATCACAGAGGGAGACAACATTGGAGATAGAAAACCTGGGGAAGAAATCAGGGGCCATAGACGCAAGTATCAACAATAGAATACAAGAGATAGAAGACAGAATATCAGAAGCCGAAGATACCATAGGAACCATTGATTCAACAGTCAAAGAAAATACTAAATGCAAAAAGGCTGTAACCCAAAACATCCAGGAAATCCAGGACGCAATGAGAAGACCAAACCTAAGGATCATAGGTATAGACGAGAATGAAGACGTACAAGTTAAAGGGCCAGCAAATATCTTCTACAAAATTATGGAAGAAAACTTCCCCAACCTAAAGAGAGAGATGCCCATGAATATACAAGAAGCCTATAGAACCCCAAACAGACTGGACCAGAACAGAAACACATCCCGTCACATAATAATCAAAACTCCAAATGTACTAAACAAAGAAAGAATATTAAAGGCAGCAAGAGAAAAAGGCCAAGTAACTTATAAAGGAAGACCTATCAGAATAACACCAGACTTCTCACCTGAGACCATGAAAGCTAGAAGATCCTGGGCAGATATAATGCAAACTCTAAGAGAACACAAACTCCAGGCAAAACTACTTTACCCAGCAAAGCTCTCAATCGCCATAGATGGAGACATCAAGGTATTCCATGACAAAACCAAATTTGCACGATATCTTTCCACAAATCCAGCCCTACAAAGGATAATAGGGGGAAAACACCAAGACAAGGACGGAAACTACACCCGGGAAGAAACAAGATAGAAACCTCCTCTCATCAAACCTAAAAGAAGGTAACCTCTCGAATATTAAAAAAATAAATAAAATAAATAAATATAATTTCAAAAATGTCTGGAGGAAATAATTACTATTCCTTAATATCTCTTAACATCAATGGACTCAATTCCCCAATAAAAAGACATAGATTAACAGACTGGATACGGAAACAGGACCCTACATTTTGCTGCATACAGGAAACCCATCTCAGTGTTAAAGACAAACACTGCCTTAGAGTAAAAGGCTGGAAGACAATTTTACAAGCAAATGGTCCCAGGAAACAAGCTGGAGTAGCCATTCTAATATCAGATAAAATTGACTTCCAACCTAAAATCATCAAAAGAGACTCAGAAGGTCACTTCTTGCTGGCCAAAGGGAAAATCCACCAAGAAGAGCTCTCAATACTGAACATCTATGCTCCAAATGCAAGGGCACCCTCATTCGTAAAAGAAACCTTACTAAAGCTTAAAGCACACATTACACCTAACACAATAATTGTGGGTGACTTCAACACTCCACTCTCCTCAATGGACAGATCAGGAAAGCAGAAACTAAACAGGGACACAGTGAAACTAATTGAAACTCTGGACCAACTGGATTTAACAGATATATATAGAACATTTCATCCTAAAGCTAAAGAATATACCTTTTTCTCAGCTCCACATGGTACCTTCTCCAAAATAGACCATATAATTGGTCACAAGACAGATGTCAACAAATACAAGAAGATCGAGCTAATTCCATGCCTCCTATCAGATCACCAGGGAGTAAGAGTGGTCTTCAATAACAACAAAAACAACAGAAAGCCCACATACACATGGAAATTGAACAATACTCTACTCAATGACACCTCGGTCAAGGAAGAAATAAAAAAAGAAATCAAAGACTTTTTAGAATTCAATGAAAATGAAGGTACAACCTACCCAAATCTATGGGACACAATGAAAGCAGTGCTAAGAGGAAAACTCATAGCTCTAAGTGCATCCAAAAAGAAACTGGAGAGAGCATACACTAGCAACTTAATGGCACACCTTAAGGCCCTGGAAGAAAAACAAGTTAATTCACCCAGGAGGAGTAGAAGACAAGAAATCATCAAACTCAGGGCTGAAATCAATCAAATAGAAACAAAGAGAACCATACAAAGAATCAACAAGACCAGGAGCTGGTTCTTTGAGAAAATCAACAAGATAGATAAACCCTTAGCCAGACTAACCAAAGGACACAGAGACAGTATACAAATTAACAAAATTAGAAATGAAAAGGGAGACATAACAACAGAAACTGAGGAAATTCAAAAGATCATCAGATCCTACTACAAAGGTCTATACTCAAAACAACTGGAGAATCTGGAGGAAATGGACAATTTCCTAGACAGATATCAAATACCAAAACTAAATCAGCATCAAGTAGATCAGCTAAATAGTCCCATAACCCCTAAAGAAATAGAAGGGGTTATAGAAAGCCTCCCAACCAAAAAAAGTACGGGACCAGATGGTTTTAGTGCAGAATTCTACCAGACCTTCAAAGAAGACTTAACACCAATACTTTTCAAACTATTCCACAAAATAGAGACAGAAGGGACACTGCCCAACTCATTCTTCGAAGCCACAATTACGCTAATACCTAAACCACAAAAAGATCCAACAAAGAAAGAGAACTACAGGCCAATTTCTCTTATGAATATAGATGCAAAAATACTAAATAAAATTCTTGCTAACCGAATCCAAGAGCACATTAAAACGATCATCCACCATGATCAAGTAGGCTTCATCCCAGGGATGCAGGGATGGTTCAATATACGGAAATCCATCAATGTAATCCACTACATAAACAAACTGAAAGAAAAAAACCACATGGTCATCTCATTAGATGCTGAAAAAGCATTCGACAAAATTCAGCATCCTTTCATGCTAAAAGTCTTGGAAAGAGCAGGAATTCAAGGCCCATACCTAAACATAGTAAAAGCAATCTACAGCAAACCAGTAGCCAACATCAAAATAAATGGAGAGAAACTTGAAGCATTCCCACTAAAATCAGGGACTAGACAAGGCTGCCCTCTCTCTCCATATCTTTTCAATATAGTACTTGAAGTTCTAGCAAGAGCAATTAGACAACATAAGGAAGTCAAAGGGATACAAATTGGAAAGGAAGAAGTGAAACTATCATTATTTGCAGATGATATGATAGTTTACCTAAGCGACCCAAAAAACTCCACCAGAGAACTTCTACAGCTGATAAACAGCTTCAGCAAAGTGGCAGGTTATAAAATTAACTCAAGCAAGTCAGTGGCCTTCCTGTACTCAAAGGACAAGCAGGCTGAGAAAGAAATTAGGGAAATAACACCCTTCACAATAGCCACAAACAACATAAAGTACCTTGGCATAACTCTAACCAAACAAGCGAAAGATCTGTACAACAGGAACTTCAAGTCCTTGAAGAAAGAAATTGAAGAAGACCTCAGAAGATGGAAAAATATCTCTTGCTCCTGGATTGGCAGAATCAATATAGTAAAAATGGCCATCTTGCCAAAAGCAATATACAGATTCAACGCGATCCCCATCAAAATCCCAACTCAATTCTTCATAGATCTAGAAAGAGCGATTCTCAAATTCATCTGGAGCAACAAAAAACCCAGGATAGCAAAAACTATTCTCAACAATAAAAGGACTTCTGGGGGAATCAATATCCCTGACCTCAAGCAGTACTACAGAGCAATTGTGTTAAAAACTGCATGGTATTGGTATAGCAACAGGCAAGCAGATCAATGGAACAGGATTGAAGACCCAGAAATTAACCCACAGACTTATGGTCACTTGATCTTTGATAAAGGAGCCACAACCATCCGGTGGAATAAAGATAGCCTTTTCAACAAATGGTGCTGGTTCAACTGGAGGTCAACATGCAGAAGAATGCGAATTGACCCACTCTTATCTCTTTGCACTAAGATCAACTCCAAGTGGATCAAGGACCTCCACATAAAACCAGACACACTGAAACTACTAGAAAAGAAACTTGGGAAGACCCTGGAGGACTTGGGCACAGGGGAAAAGTTCCTGAATAGAACACCAACAGCTTATGCTCTAAGATCAAGAATCGACAAATGGGACCTCATAAAATTACAAAGTTTCTGCAAAGCAAAGGACACTGTCAGAAGGACAAAACGGCAACCAACAAAGTGGGAAAAGATCTTCACCAACTCCACATCCGACAGAGGGCTAATATCCAATATATACAAAGAACTCAAGAAGTTAGACCGCAAAGAACCAAATAACCCTATCAAAAAATGGGGCACAGAGCTAAACAAAGAATTTTCACCAGAAGAAATTCGGATGGCCGAGAAACACCTTAAAAGATGTTCAACATCATTAGTCATCAGGGAAATGCAAATCAAAACAACCCTGAGATTCCACCTCACACCAGTCAGAATGGCTAAGATTAAAAACTCAAGAGACAACAAGTGCTGGCGAGGATGTGGAGAAAGAGGAACACTCCTCCACTGTTGGTGGGATTGCAAAATGGTAAAACCACTCTGGAAATCAGTTTGGCGGTTCCTCAGAAAATTGGGCATGTCACTTCCAGAGGACCCTGGCATACCACTCCTGGGCATATACCCAGAGGATTCCCCTGCATGCAATAAGGACACATGCTCCACTATGTTTATAGCAGCCTTGTTTATAATAGCCAGAAATTGGAAGGAGCCCAAATATCCCTCAAAGGAGGAATGGATACAGAAAATGTGGTATATCTATACAATGGAATACTACTCAGCAATTAAAAATAATGAATTCATGCAATTTGTAGGTAAATGGTTAGACCTGGAAAATATCATCCTGAGTGAATTAACCCAATCACAAAAGAATGCGCATGAAATGCAATCACTGATAAGTGGATATTAATGAGCCCAGTAGCACTAAATACTCAAGACACAAATAGCAAGTCAAATGATTCCCAAGAAGAAGAAAGGAGAGGACCCTGGGCCTGTAAAGATTGCATCCAGTTTAGTAAAGAAACCGAGGGGGGAGGGGGAATGATTGGGGAACAGTTGGGGGGGAGAGGAACTATGGGAACTATGGTGGGTGGGAACTGGGAAAGGGGAAAGCCTTTTGAATGTAAACATAGAACATAGAAAATAAAAATTAAAAAAAAAAAGGAAATAATAAAAAAAAAAAAAGAAAAAAAAAAAAAAGAAAATTGAACGGATTTAAAATCTGACAGTCTGGGAGACTACAAATGAGGGATACACACACACACACACACACACACACACACACACACAATCTAACATGTGCTTTGAGACTCAAGGATACCTTCTTGGGGAAGGCAGCTTTTAAGCAAGCACTGCTGGGATAATTGGGGACATGACAGGAGAAACATCTTAGAGATCCCCATCTGTAAGTACCAGGCATAGTGAGAACTCAGAGCATTCCTTTCAAATTCCACCAGCAGTTTGTGTATAGAACAGAAAAATGAAGGCTGGATAATGTGATTAAATTGTGTTTTAATTCATAGTGAATGTGGATGCAGAAACAGTGAAATCAGAAGAGCCAGGTTTTTAATTTGTCTCTTCCTGTCGTTCTGATCCTGCTTGTACCTCAGCTTTGTAGCTACTCTGGGAGCTTTTTCATTTTGTCTTTACCCTTTTGTGGAACAGGGTAACCCTGTAGACTTCATGTTTTATAATTATGCCAATCCTAATAGGAACCTGGCAGCATCCTGTGGCCCTATTCAGACACCGAGCGTTTCTTAAGCCTGATGTATTTGTTTCACATGTGGCTATATTTCTTTACTTTCCATTTCAAAATTTTGTTGCTAGTTCTTCCTCTCCCCAATGTCCACTACTGCTAACCTAAATTTGTAGAGTAATCTGAGATATTCAGTTTATGTTTCTGAATCACAACACTGACATTGTGATTCTAAAATAATATTTCTTTTTAATTCGTTAATCTTATTTCATCTTTTGGGCACCTTTTCCAATCCCTTTCTTTCTTCCATTGTCAGGTAGATGTGTATAGGGAACTAGATTTCTTTGTCACTTTCTCTTCCCTCCTTTTATGAGATGCTCATCATCACAGAAGAGATCTACACATCTCTTTCCTCTGAATCTGGAGTGCTATAGGATATGATGAATGCTCTGAGCCTGCTCACTCCCAAGCCTTACATGCCCTAGCTGCTTTCATGCTATTCCCTTGGAAGACTTTCACAAGATGCCTTGAAACCCTTATCATCAGGCTACAAGCCACAGGAGCATTGAAACATGTTGCTGAATGCTCCCAAATAAGCTACTAGTGGATGGCTGGTGCCAACATCTGTCCTGTGCTTTTCTCATGGAAAGCAAGCTTTCTGTCCAATCAGGAAGCAGTTGTTTATCATCCTATCATTTGGGCCATAATTGCACCTCTGGGCAGCTCTTGCCATGACAGTTTTTATTGTAGCTCACAGGTGCCCTCCTGTTTTAATCAAATTACCTATTAGTCTGTCTACTTTGTGGGTTTCCATCTCCTAGATGTAGATGGAAACACTGATGATATAAAATGACACTTATATCGGTGGTTTTTTTCTAATGTCCAGTGAATAAAATCATGCATATGTAGTTTTCTGAGTAGCCTAACTGTGGTCATTGTACTAGCCTGAATATTATGACCTTTACAATTCTACCCTTGTCATTATTAATCTATACTCGGTCATTTTTGTGACTACCTGTTTTTAGATCTCTTTGATTTTAGTGGGAGTTCTCCCTCTGCACACCTTCTTTTCTCTAGGGAGAGAAAGGGCAAGACTGAACTGTCGAGGCAAAGCACCAGATTTCAGAGTGGAGATATTAGATACACCCCGGGTGAAGTCACTTCATCTTGTTGTTCTATTGCTGGTGTCCATAACTGAATAGGTCAATATACCTCATTAAACCCATGCATCCCCATGAATGGAATACATTTTCTTGTTTCCTCAGCATTGCAGGTCAACAACATTGACTCTAACTTTCTGGAATTTACATGCACAGTACCTATATGATGTAGGGATGATTTAAGTACTGTATATGAAGCATTTTAGTAAAACACAAATTTGTGTGTTACTGCCACATGAGCATCTATATTTATATCTAAACACAGCAGGTTCGATTTGGGATGTATTTCAGAAACATTTCAATATCTAATGATTTTTCTGAAACTGTCTTTAATTGCTCAGTGTCATAGAATTCAAACAAAAACAACAAAATAGGCACATCAAAACATGTTTGGCTTGAATAAAAATAGCAGGCAGCTGGAGAAACAGGCACCCTTTGCAAAATAAGCTGTGTGCATCACACTC
This sequence comes from Apodemus agrarius, assembly GCA_964023405.1. Lineage (NCBI taxonomy): Eukaryota > Metazoa > Chordata > Mammalia > Rodentia > Muridae > Apodemus > Apodemus agrarius. Next base: position 51,783,428 of record OZ030018.1, read on the forward strand.
TACATATTTATAACTGGGTAGCTTCCTCAGTGCTGGCAGTTAGTGGAGTGGTGTTGATAGAGACGTTCTCTCACAGTCTTCATTGACAAAAGAAAGGAGCCAGGAACATGTGTGTGTGTGTGTGTGTGTGTGTGTGTGTGTGTATGTACGGTGTGTGCGTTTATTGGTTTTCCTTGTCAAATCTTCTAGGAGAGCAACGCATCCATTTCCGACACACCACAGGTGACATGTCCCTGGTTATCCAAGAGATAAGCAACACTAGGGTCGAGCCATCTTCATCATGTCCAAGTTGACTTGCAAACAATACTGATGTTCTGTACATAATTATGTTAGTGTTATCAAGGAAGGCAATGTATTTGACAAATAAGTAGTTATAAATGAAAATAAGCGCATAAAACATGTAAAGTGTTAACACCTGTACAGGATATGTAATAACTTACAGAAAAAGATGATAGACAAGCTTGGGAAAAATTAGCACCCACTGAGGGCAAATCAGATATGAGGGTTTTGTATGGTGGGATGGTGGCAGAGACAGCAAATCAATGAAGGGAAAAAATGAGGGTATTTGCTAAATAAACATAATTGTATTGGTATGCAAACTCATAAAAATTTAATTCTTACTGGAATCAAGCGTGGAAGAAAAGAATATAGTTATAGACGAAAAATAGTTCTGCTGTTCCTTTCATGCAAATAGAGAATGACATGACACACATCACTGCTCTAAATTGAAAATGATATCAGTATAATAGGAAAGAAAATAATAATCTGAAGGTTACTTTTTTTCTGTAATGTGACGGGTGGTAAAACCAAGGCCCAACAACAAAAAACCCTTTTCATGTTTCAAACTGAAAATCAGTGAGTGAACCTCAGGTTTGGTTCATGATCCATTCAGTACAGTTATGAGGCACAAGTAGATATTATGTATCCAAAATGCATAAAGATACATCAAAGCAAAGTTATGGGTGTGTTTGGGGGAATGGCTGTTGAGGAAACTAAAACTTCTAGGTGACAGATCATCAAGAAGATCCACGGATGTGTCTGCACTGGGCCTCCATGGCTTAGTGCTATTTATAATGGAATGTCTGGCTGTGAGTTGTACTACAATTCTTATCTGTTAGTGTAACCTGTTTGTTACTATATAAGAAATTACTCCCCAAATTATCAGTGTCAAAGAATATACATTTATTACTTCATCATTGCTATGGATTAGAAATTTGAGAGAAATTTAGTTGGCTTAGTGTCTTATGAGGTTGAGTCAGGATGTCAGCCTCGTTTGCAGTTACCTGAAGTCTTAGTTAGCTTGGAATGTCTTTTGAACTCACTTACATGGCTGTGGGAAAGAGGTCTTAGTGTCTTGTTATGTGGCCTCCCAGCTAATACTGTCTGAGGGCCAACTCAAAACTAGCTTTCTAGATTGATTGATCTGGAAACAACATTATATCTTTTGATATATGAAATTATATCCCAGTATTTCTGAATTTTCTGTAGCCCAGGAGAATTAGGCCTCACTTTTATATGTGAGAAGTGCAAAAGAATTTGTGGAAATATTCTGAAGCAATACACTCTGAGAATCTATATTATGTTACCTGAGAGAATCTGACCCTTGGTTAAGACTAATTAGAAGACATGTATTAGTTGAGTTACTAGCAGGGAATTATTCACAGATTTGACAATGTGACTATTTACATAAATGAATTCAGTATATTTAAAAGCCATAGAGCTTTCCTAGAATATAGTTTCATAGTATATTACGAGAGTGCTAATAGCATTCAGGTTGATACCATCTGAAAGGACTGTGAAATAGGCCAGGTTTCTTTTCATCTTAAAAATCATATTTATTTATATCCTAAATGTCATCTTCCTCCAGGTCCCCTTCCCAGAGTTCCTCAGCCCCCTCCCCTTTGCCTCTGAGAGGGTGATCCCAACATCCTGGGCATCCCTCTTCTCTGGGGTATCAAGTCTCTACAGGATTAGGCACATCCTCTCCCACTGGGGCCAGACGAGGCAGTCAGTTCTCTCTTACATATGTGCCCGGGGCCTCTGACCAGCCCGTATATGCTCTTTGGTTGGAGGCTTAGTCTCTGGGAGCTCCCCAGGTTAACACTGTTGGTCTTTCTATGTGGTTTCCATCCCCTTCAGTTCACTCAATCCTTCCCCTAACTCTTCCATACCTCAGTTGAATGGTTGGCTGTAAGTATTTGCATTTGCCTCAGTCAGCTGTTGGTAGAGCCTCTCAGAGGACAGCCATGCTAGGCTCCTGTCTGCAAACACAATGTAACATCAGTAATAGTGTCTACACTCGCCAATAGACAGGTCATTCAGACAATACGTAAACAGAGAATTGCGGGATCTAGCAAATATTTACAGAAAATTTCACCCAAACATAAAAGAAAATATATTCTCAGTACCTCATGGAGCTTTCTCCAAAATTCACATCATACTGGAACTCAAAGCAAATGTCAACAAATACAAAAAATTTGAAATAATCTGGCCTCCTATTAGACTACCAAAAAGGTGGATATCAACAACAATAGAAACAACTAGAAACTTACAAAGCCATGGAAACAGAATGACTTTCTACTGAATGAAAAATGAGTAAAAACAGAAATCGAGAAACAAATCAAAGACTAGAATTGGATGAAAATTAATACAGAACATACACAAACATATGGACACAAATGAAGGTTGTTCTAAGAGTCAAGTTCATTTACTAAGTGCTTGCATTAAAAAATTGGAGATAAATTAGCAACTTAACAGCTCACTTGAAAGTTCTAGAACAAAAAATTACACTCAAAAAGAGTAGATTGAACCAAATAACCCTATCCAAAAATGGGGTACAGAGCTAAACAAAGACTTTTCACCTGAAGAAATTCAGATGGCTGAGAAACACCTCAAAAAATGTTCAACATCATTAGTCATTAGAGAAATGCAAATCAAAACAACCCTGAGATTTCACCTTACACCAGTCAGAATGGCTAAGATTAAAAACTCAGAAGACATCAGGTGTTGGCAAGAATGTGGAGAAAGAGGAACACTCCTCCACTGTTGGTGGGACTGCAAGCTGGTACAGCCACTCTGGAAATCAGTCTGGCGGTTCCTCAGAAAACTGGACGTGATTCTTCCGGAGGACCCAGCCATACCACTCCTGGGAATATACCCAGAAGATTGCCCAGCATGCAATAAGGATACATGCTCCACTATGTTCATAGCAGCCTTATTTATAATAGCCAGAAGCTGGAAAGAACCCAGATGTCCCTCAATGGAGGAATGGATACAAAAAATGTGGTATATATACACAATGGAGTACTATTCAGCCATTAGAAACAATGAATTCATGAAATTCTTAGAGAAATGGATGGAGCTGGAGAACATCATACTAAGTGAGGTAACCCAGTCTCAAAAGAATACCCATGGTATGCAATCACTGATCAGTGGATATTAGCCTAGAATCTTGGAACACCAAAGACACAATTCACATACCAAATGATGTCTGACAAGAAGAAAGGAGTGGACACTGGTGCTGGAAAGGATCAAAGCATCAGTGTAGGGGAATACAAGAACAGGGAAGAGGGAAGGGGTGGAAGAGGGAGCAGGGGGAGGGAAAGGGCATGTGGGACCTTTGGGGGGTGGGGAACCAGAAAAAGGGAAATGAATTGTAAATATAGAATATATCCAATAAAAAATAGAGTAGATTGAAGGAAATATCAAACCCATGGCTGAATCAGTAAAAAATAGAAACAACAGCAACAGCAATAACAACCACAAGAAAGCAATACAAAGAATCATTTTTTTTAAAAGAAAATAAATAATAATGATACACCCTCATCCAAAATAACTAAAAGGCAGAGCTAAATTAACAAAATTTGAGAATAAATGGGGTACATAACAAGAGACACTAAGGAAATCCAGAGAGTCATAAGGACATACATTAAAAATTTATATTCCCTGGAATGAACCCAGATATCCCTCAATGGAGGAATGGATACAGAAAATGTGGTATATTTATACAATGGAATACTACCCAGCATTTAAAAACAACGAATTCATGAAATTTGTAGGCAAATGGTTGGAACTGGAAAATATCATCCTAAGTGAGGTAACCCAATCACAAAAGAATACACATGAAATGCAATCTCTGATAAGTGGACATTTATTGGCCCAGAAGCTATGAATATGCAAGTCACAATTAGCAAATCATATGATTCCCAAGAAAAAGAAAGGAGAGGGCCCTGATCCTGAAAAGACTTGATCCAGTATGGTAGGGGAGTACTAGAACAAAGAAATGGGGAGGGGGTGATTGGGGAATGGGCGGAAGGAAGAGGACTTATAGGACATATTGTGAGGGGGGGACTGGGAAAGGGGAAAGTGTTTGAAATGTAAACAAAGGATATAGAAAATAAAAGAAATTATATTCCATGAAATTGGAGAATCTGAGAGAGAGAGAGAGAGAGAGAGAGAGAGAGAGAGAGAGAAATGAAGAGAGAAGAAAGAATAATTTTTGAAAGTATATGACTTACCAAGCTTAAGTTAATATCAAATAAGCAATTTAAAGAGAGTCATAACCCATAGTGAAATAAAAACAGTAATTAAAAGTTAAAAAAACAAAACAAAACTAAGAAGTACAGGGAAAGATGATGTTAGTGCAGAATTTTACCAGACTTCAAAGAAGAGCTAATGCCCATACTCCTCAAATTACTTCACAAAACAGAAACAGAAGGACATTTACTCAATTTATCTTATAAGACCATAGTTACCCTGATACTCAAACCATATAAGGACCCAACAAAGAGAATTATAGATCAATTTTCCTTATGAACATATATAAGATATATGAGATCTTATATATAAGATATGAAAGATCTCACTAAAATACTTGCAAAACAAATCCAAGAACACATCTAAAGGATTAAAAATTAGGCTTCACTCCAGAGATGGAGGAATGGTTCAACATACATAAACTGATAAATGTAATACACCATATAAACAACCTGGAAGACAAAAAACAAATGATTATCTCATTAGATGCAGAAAAGGTCATTGGCAAAATCCAACATCTTTCATAATAAAAGTCCTAGAGAGATTGGAGATACAAGGGACATACCTCAGCACAATAAAGGCAGTTTGCAGCAAGTCCATAGCCAACATCAACTTGAATGGAGAGAAACTCAAAGCATTTCTACCAAAATCATGAACAAGATGAAAGTATTTTCTTCATATATACTTAATATAGTATTTGAAGTCCTAGAGAGCCATAAGACAACTGAAGGAGATCAAGGAAATAAAAATGGAAAAGGATATCAAGTTTCATTATTTGTATATGCATATCATATAATATTTTACATGTGATCTGAAAAATCCCACCAGGTAACTCCTACAGTTGATAAATACTTGTAGCAAAGTAGTTAGATACAAAATATTTCACACAGATCAGCAGAGCCTTACTTTATACAAATGACAAACGGACCAAGAAAGAAATCAGGGAATCAAACATTCCATAATAATCCCTAGTAAAAGAAAATATCTTAGGGTAACTATAACCAAACAAGCGAAAGACTTCCATACTACAAACTTCAAGTAATTGAAGAAGAAATCACAGGATGGAAAGATCTCTCATGCTCATGGATCCATAGAATTAATATAGTAAAAATAGTCATCTTATCAAAAGCAGTCTACAGATTCAATGCAATCCCCATTGTACTTTGAATGAAATATTTTGTGGATCTTAAAAGAACAATTTTCAGGTTCATATGGAAACACACCCACCCACCCACACACCCACCTACCCACCCACACCCACACACACCCTCCCCCCACCCAAAGCCTGGATGGCTAAAACGAGAAAAGAGGGTGGTATCACTATCCCTAGTTTTGAGTTGTACTACAAAGCTATAGTAATAAAACCAGCATGGTCTTGGCACAAAAACAGACATGTTGATCAATGAAATTAAATTAAAGACCCAGAAAATATATCCACATACCGATCAAACCTGATTTTTGATAAAGAATCCAGAAATACATACTGGAAAAGAGACAGTATGTTCAACAAATGGTGCTGGTCAAACCAGATGTCTGCATGTAGAAGAATCCAAATAGATCCATACTTATTTTGCAGAAAAATCAATTCCAAATGGGTCAGTGACCTGAACATAAAACCAGACACACTGAACCTGATAGAAGAGAAAGTGGAGAATGGCCTTGACCTCATTGGCATAGGAGATTTTCTGAACAGAACACTGTTAGTACAGACACTAAGATCAATAGTTAATAAATGGAACCCCACAAAATTGAAAAGATTTTCTGTGACAAAGAACTCTACGATTTGAATAAATCAGAGGCCTAGTGAATGGGAAAAGTTTGGCACAGAGGGCTAATATTCAAAATATTTAAAAAAAAACTGAATTGAGAAAACAACTCAATTAAAATTGGGGCATAGATCTAAGCATAATTATTAAAAGAGGAAACTCAACTGGCTGAGAAACACTTAAAGATATGTTCAGCATTCTCATCCCATCAGGTAGAAGCAAATCAAAACTACTTTGAGATCTCATCTTGCACTTGCCAGAATGGCTAAGATTATTAAAACAAATGCATTTCATGCTCATGAGGATGTTGAGTAAGAGAAACACTCCTCTTATTTCTGGTAAGTCTGAAAACTTGTACAGCTTGGCCTTGAATGAACTGGGTTTACCTGAAAGGGGGGCTGGAAATGAAAAAGAGATGGGGTGAAGAGAAGGTGGGGGTCTTAAGAGAAGAATGAAGCCAAGATAAGGTTCTGATGAAGGCTTCAAGTTTAATATTCAGCACTGCGTTTATATAGGGAAAGCCCACAGATGCATACTTTGTTTCAGCTGGATTATGTTGCAAAGCAAGGTCGGTGGGCAGTCTGTTCTAAGATCCTGTAGGAACATGCAGTGCAACCAAGGCAGTTGACTCCACCTAGGTAGTTAAGGTCCACTGTGACAAGCACTCAAGATTTGTTCAGCCTACTCAAGCTGGAAAAACACCTGCTCAAGACTGGGAAGGGCACAATTCCCCCTCTTTTTTTTTTTTTTTAAAGATGGTTGGTAATCAGTGTAGTTGTTCTCCAGAAAGATGAGAATCAATGTGCATCAAGATCCAGTTATCCCTCCTCCCACTCTGGCAATGGGCAAAGAGACACCTCCTGATGTTGCTTTATATCAGGGCAGATCATGGCACTCCTTTGTTCGTCTTAGTGTGATGCCTTGCTTGGTGGCTGTCTTATGCCTAAGACTCATAAAAATCAAATCAAATCAAACCCAGGCAGCACAGTGTGGGAGGAGCAAGACAGACAGACATGGGTAGACTGCCATGCTACCCACAGACCTGCCCTCCAGCACATGGCACAGGTGGGCCATAGACACCTACTTGCTGCCACACCATACAGCACAGATCAAGGATTTCACCTAGGGGCCCACGAGCCACATGACCGGCCTGCAAGCGAAAGTCACCATAATGTGGACAGATGTGGTGGTCAGAGAAAGAGAAAGAGAGAGAGAGAGAGAAAGAGAAAGAGAAAGAGAAAGAGAAAGAGAAAGAGAAAGAGAAAGAGAAAGAGAAAGAGAAGTGGAACAGCTTTATTATTGTGAAGAGAGATGGAACTGGAGACTTGAGGGTGGAAAGGAGTGGCCTTTGGTGTGTGATGAGCACCGCCATCTAGGTCCACAGTGAGGTCCCAGCCGGAGTTGCTGCTGAGGGCCATGTCTGAGTCTGTGGCTACACAGGGCAGGGTTCAGTGTCAGATGTCTGTGCAGTATATTACCACTAGGGACCATGGGGCTATCCCTGGTCGGGGAAGCTCATAGGGACCATGTGATGTCCAATGCCTGTACATAACTGTTCCTGCCCCTCACTGGATGCAGCACTCTAGAGGGCTGGCCTCATCTCTCACTGCTGGCAGTACTCAGGACAGTGGGCCCTGCCCCTTGCCCAGGCAGGACACTGTTCCTGGTGGTTAAGGTGTAGATGAGCTGCCCCAAGGGCATGAGTGTGGGAGAGCAGGGGCAGAAGTAATTACTCCCCTGACCCCAGACCCTCTTAACACTCCACCTTTGGCAATCAGGAAAGCTGCTGCAGTGTCAGGAGATTGGGAGAACTATCCCTGCCCCCACCAGCTGCAGGACTTAGGAGAGCAGGCCCTGTACCTCTCATGGACAGCTCAGCAGAGCTGATCCTGGTGGCCAGGGTTCAGGTAAACAAGTCCTGAGGACAAGAGTGAGGAGAACTGGCCTCCGTGAGGTAAACACTTCTGCTGTGAGGTAGCATGTGTGTAGGGGAGATTCCATTCTTGCCTCACCCCTCACCTCCTGTGACAGTTGGGAAAGCTGGCCCTGGGGTCAGGAGATATGGAGAACTGTCCCTTGCCTGCTGCAGCACTCGAGAGAGTAGGGCCTGCACCTCACCTGTGTAGCACTGTTGATCTTGTCATGGTGGCAGGAGCCTAGGTAAGCTGGCCCCTAGGATATCAACATGGGAGAGCTAGCCTTGCTATGCCTCTTGTCTGTCAGGTGGCGATGTAGGTGCAGGCTTGATACCCTCTGTATCCCCCCCTTTGCTGCCTGCATTAGCCAGGTGAGCTGGCCCTGGGGTCCTGAGAGTGGGAGAGCTAGCCCTCCCCTCTCACTGGCTGTAGCACTAGAGACAGGGGCTGGCCATGTTCCTCCCTTGGCAATACAATAGAGCTGACCCTGATGGCAAAGGCACAGGCGGGCCAGCCCTGAGAGTGTGAGAGCAGGAGAGCTGTCCCGGCCCCTCACAGGCAACAGCACGTGGGAGAGTGGGCCCTGCACCTTGACTAGGCAGCACAGTGGATCTGGCTCTGGAGGCATGTGTGCAGGTAAGCCAGTTCTGAGGGCAGGAGAACAAAAGAGATGACCCTGCCACCTGCCTATGGTAGCCTTGGGTGACCTAGCTGACCTGCCTATGGTAGAGCATTGGGTAACCTAGCTGAAGCAGCGCTGGAGAGCTCCCCCTGGCAGTGTGAATAAGGGAGAGCCAGTGGGCTGATCACCACCCAGGCCCATATTCAGGGCTCTGAATTGGCCCATCCCCAAATCTATCTCATCTACAAATGGTTGGGACTTGTGAAAGGGCCAGTCCTGCTGTACCAAAGTTGTAGGATCTCCAGACACAGGGCAACAGCAGGGAGAGGAGTCCTGATGAAGACCTAGTATTGATGATGTCACAGAAACCAAAGACCTTGGACTAGACTCATGACTCAATGCAATGGACATTTGCAAGTGAAGATGTGAGGACAGAGGGATGTACTGTAGGGCACACAGGGACGCACTACAGCTTCCATGAGGAGGTGTTTCCTGTGCTTTGTGTTTGTTGTTGTTGTTTATGTGTGTGTGTTTTATTTTGGGGGTGGGAGCTTATAAGGGCAAAGGGCAGCTATGCAGGGACAGGGAGATGATGGAGACTAGGGTGCATCATGTAAAACTCACAAAGCATCAATAAAAAGTTAAAAAAAGGAGAAGATCCAGTTATACCACTCGTGGGCTTATACCCAAAAGATGCTTCATCCTACCACAGAGACATTTGCTGAAACATGTCCATTGAAGGTATGTTCATAATAGCCAGGAATTGGAAACAATCTACATGTCCATCAACAGGAAGACAGGTACAGAATATATAGTACAATTATACTCTGGACTATCATTCTGAGAAACCAAATCTTTTAAGTTTAGACTCCATTTTAGAGAACTTGAACTCAGGTAAACTAATAGGCCAGTACCTAGCATTAGGTTCTGAGTTACTCCCCAACAAAACCTGATCCTAGCTCCAGTTTCTAATTTAACCCCAACAGACCAGCATCTCCAGGTTAATTTCCCCCAGCAGTAAGCATATCATTATAAACATTTTGTCTATGCTGTCCATTATAATAACTACATTCACCTTGTCTCTGTCAATTCAATGCCCCCACCTGGCCCTTGTTAGCTCGGGTCCCAATTAAACTAGTTAATTCCCAACTAGTCTGATGAGCATCAATGCAGAGGAAAATAGAAGTTAAGTTTATGATTATCCCAGCATAAGCCAATTATGCTAAAAGCCATAGTAGCTCTGTAACTAGATGCTTGCCAGGCTAGAAAGGCTCACTTCCTGCTTGATGCTTTCTATAAAACCTTACTCCAACAGATGTTCGGGGCTCCTCTTCACCAAAACTGTCCTGAGTGGTGGTGGTGGTGGTGATGGTGGTGGTGGTCGTGGTGGTGATAGTGGTAGTGGTTGGCTGAGCCTGAGCTAGCTCAAATAAAGGTCCTGATGTGATTTGCCTGGGAACAGCTCCTGTCTGGTCTTTTAGGGTTCACTAACACTTCCCTAGCATCACAACTCAGACAGTAAAAAAAAAATGAAATCATGAAATTTGCAGTTAACTGGGTGGAAATAAGAAACAAGACAACACAAAATAAAACAAAATCCTGACTAAGTAATTTAGATCGAGGAATACAAATATGTTGTGTATTCACTTACATGTGGATGTGAACTGTTACGTCAATGATAACCAAGCTACAATCCAATTGAATCCTAGAGGATAGAAGTAGAGTAAGGGTACTAAGTGGATACGCCTCCCTAGGAAAGGGAAATAGAATAGATAGTTATGTGCCTCAGCCTGCGGGGCTTTTCAACGGGGGACCCTAAGAGAGAAGGAGAGAGAATGGAAAGGACAGGAGACACAAGGAATGAGGCCAAGACAAGCTTTGTTCAACCCCCCCAAAAACTGTATTTTCTCAGGGAATTTATACAGGTAGGGGAAGAAGTAAGGCAAGTGGGATTTTCCACAAAGCCTGGGCATTCCGCTAAGGTGAATCTCTGGCAGCTGTAAGATGTTTTCTACTTCTGGCTGGGTGCAATGACCATCAACCACCCCATTTCTCCAAGGTCTGTAGCTGAGGAGAAGCCAAAACCTAAGCCTATCTTTAAAATGGAATCTAAACATAGAGTAAGGTCAGTTTGGCTCCTGGCAGTTATGGATGGGTGGGTGGGAACTGTAACTGGAGGACCAAGTGTGGAGGAGGAGGAAAAGGGGGATCAGAGAGGGAATGTGGGGAAAGATAGATAAAATAAGGGCCATTTGAGGTGTATTATGGAAACCCAACACATTAGGAGCTTCCTAAAATATATACATATATGGTGATCTAAAGGAAATTGACAAATAATTGGGGAGACAAAGTTCCAAATGAATTTCTCTCTCTCCCCCTTCCCCTCCTCCCCCTCTTTGAGACAGGGTTTCTCTGTGTAGCCCTGGCTGTCCTGGAACTCACTTCGTAGACCAGGCTGGCCTCGAACTCAGAAATCCACCTGTCTCTGCCTCCCAAGTGCTGGGATTAAAGGCATGCACCACCACTGCCTGGCCACATGAATTTCTCTTATCACCAGGATAAAACTTCCAGAACTAGGATTGTGTTATATCTAATTGAGTTGTTGGCCAAAGGGATTCCATGGGACAACTGAAAACAAGGTCCTGTTGCTGAAGACAACATTTATACAACTCCTTGAACATGGAGAATTTGAGCTGGTACCTGCATGGAGACTTTCCCCCTATGTTCTAGCATCTTTGGTATAGGAAGTACTCTGCATGATACCAAAGGGGAAACATAAACACTAAGCTAGCCACAAACCCATCAATCTACAATAGTGTCCTGCCTGTAAGACATACTAGGGCAATGGTGCTACCAAGCCTGTGGGAGCAACCAACTCTTATGTAATTTGACTTGAGGCCTACTCCTTAAGATGGAATCCATACCTTACACTGCTTGGGTGATCAGGAACCTGAAACTAGATAGCCCAATGACCTTGGGTAAAAGTAAATAGTACTGTTTTAAAATAAGAAAACAAATACCCCTATAATAAAATGATTCCTAATGACATCGTTTTATACTCATAGATCAGCGCCTTGCTTACCCACCACCAGTGATGCTTCTCCCATCTGCAGTAGATGGGAACAAACATACAGAATCACAGCCAGACCCTGGAACGCTCAGCCCTAAATGCAATGTCCCCATCCAATCTCTCCCCACAGGTCTCAGGGAACCTTGGAAAGAGGAGGTGGAAAGAGTGTAAGAGCCCAAAGGGGGTTCACTAGAATGGATTTATGGAGATAAAGTGTAGAGATTGAAGAAAAGGCTAACCAGAGACTGTTCTACCTGGGGATTCATCCTATAAACAGTCACCAAACCCTGACACTATTGTGGATGCCAAGAAGTGCTTGCTGAAAGGAGCCTGATATGGCTGTCTCTTGAGAGGCCCTGCCAGAACTTTACAAATACAGAGGCAGATGCTAGCAGCCAACCATTGAACTGAGTTTGGGGTCCCCAGTGGAGGAGTTAGAGAAAGGACTAAAGGGGCTGAAGGGGTTTGCAACCTCACAGGAAGAACAGCAATATCAACTAACCAGACTCCCCGGAGCTCCTAGGGACTAAGCCATCAACCAAGGAGTATAAGTGGCTCCTGTTGCATTTGTAGCAGAGGCTAGGCTTGTCACACTTCAGTAGGAGGAGAGGTCTTTGGTCCTATGAAGGCTCGATAGATGACCCAGCGTAGGGGAATTGAGGGATAGTAGGTGGGAGTGGGTTGGGTGGAGGAAGGGAGGATGGGTTAGGGGTTTTCTGGGAGGGGAGGAATAGGGAAAGGGAATAACATTTGAAATGTAAATAAAGAATATATTCACTTAAAAAAAAAACCACAAAAGAGCCAAAAGCCATGGAGCCCACCAAGGAAATAAGGCCCTCTTAATGAAAGGGACTGAGACAGCATGCACAGGATCTGATCTGCATGGGTCTGCACCATATGGGGTCCTAGAGCTGAGGGGAGAAATGGATACATGGCCCCATCCTTAACCTAGAAGTCATCTCCAACTGATAACCTCTTGCAAAAAGGAAAATCTAGTTTCCTCCAAGGGAGTCTCACTAGGTAAACAAGCAACACTTAAGAGAAGGCACGCCCCCCAGTAGATGGCCAACAGAAAATGAACTCAACAGCATCTCTGGAGATTCACGGTCTCAATGTTCTATCCCGACTTTTTCTTTTATTATTAAAAAAGTTTATTTTTATTTTCTTTATTTGTACATATATTGTTGTTTTTACCCAGTAGGTTCTTTGTGTATTTATCATGGCTTCCAGTTTAGTGTTTTTATGAGATTGTTTTTTGAGTGTGAAAATTAGTGTGTCTCTGCATCTATATATATTTCTTGTGCCTTGTCCTGGGCTCTGTTACTTTTGCATATTTTCCTATTCTAATTTGTTAGTTTTTGTTTTGTCTCATTATATTTTTATCCCTTTGGAGCCTGTTGGTTTTCTAATAAAAGACAGAAAGGGGGCGGACGTGACTGGGAGAGGAGGTAGGGAGGCACGTGAGGACTAGAGGGAGAAGAATTGTAATAAAATATATTATGTGAGAAAAAAACTATCTTTAATAAAAGGAAAAATTTACAAGTGAGGGAAGTGTAATGATAAGGTAGAACAATTTTTCACTCTCCAAAACATTCACTTTCATTTTTGAATGAAAGTAGATGTTGAATTTTGTTCAAAGATTTTTCTTTTTTTTTTTTTTTTTGGTTTTTTCGAGACAGGGTTTCTCTGTTTAGCCCTGGCTGTCCTGGAACTCACTCAGTAGACCAGGCTGGCCTTGAACTCAGAAATCCGCCTGCCTCTGCCTCCCAAGGGCTGGGATTAAAGGCGTGAGCCACCACCGCCCGGCTCAAAGATTTTTCTAATGATCTATAGAAATAGTCATATGGCTTCTCGTTTATGAGTTATCAATATGTTGAATTGAATTCTATATATCTTTGTTTGGTAAGACAACTATTATAACTTGAATAAATTTGAATTGTAGTATATTTTAATCTTAATATACAATTTCCTTCTCCATGTTAGTAATTCTTTCAACTATTGGATATTACTCTTCCAAACAAAAAAAAAGTCACTTTTGAATAAACTTCTGGGTAAAAGAAATACTAGCTAATAACTGATGAGATGAAAAAACAGTATAAATTTCTTGGAATGCCATACCCAGATTTCTTGACTCAAAGTTTCTATGATTTGTCAGAATTATAAGCAAAGGCATAATTACAAATATTCTAATCTAGAACAATTATACTGCATTGAAGTATGAATGCAGGAAAGAATGAAATGTTACAAAAGTAACAATCAGGCCAAATTAGCTATCCCTTTGCCTCTGCGGATCTGCTGTTTGAACCTTGTCAACAGGGGTTGAAACTTTGGCTTGGGTATTTTCCCAGTATCCAGCTATGATTTGGAAGCTTAGGAAAGTCATGAGAGTTTCACAGAGTGTGCCATACTTATTTGATTTGAAACACAGGGAAATTATCATCTTTAATATGTATCTCAGAGATTGCAATTAAAAGAAAATATATGTGATAAAGCACTATCATTTATACTGTAGTTTGGGAAAAATAAAAGCATAATACACATTAAAATGAATCATGCCTGAGTCACAGCCATTCATTTGCCACAGCCTGTCCTGCTTGCTATCAACATGTAAATTCAGAAGGAAAATTAGCAATAAATACTTGATGATAGCTAATGCAGGATGGAATATGTGAGTGGTATATGACTGATTATGGTTGGTGACACTTTCATATTAGTTTTATTGTTAACTCTGTTTTAAAAAGAGTGATTCCATTATAAATCCAACTGGAATTCAAATACACCCACAACACAGAGATACAGTGAGTATCTGCTAAGTTAGAAGGAAGAACAGTTTACTCTCTGAATGTTTGCACCCTAGGTTATAGTTTTTTTTTTTTTTTGCTCTTATGTTGGAAATTATTAGTGCAGATTCTGTGATCTTTGAGGAGAGGTGTGAATACTTAAGGAACAAAACCCCTCTGAAAATTATGACTAACATAACAGTAATTAAATTAAGTATATTAAGATTAATATACTTATTAATACATACTAAGAGTTTGGAAATTGTAAGTTATATCGTATAGATGAAGAATAAAAATGTTCCCGATACCAATGACGATAGACTAATGGATTTCATTTACATAAGTAAATGGTTAAATTATCATTGTAGTAAGTGCTGCAGAGGTCTTCATAGACACCACAAGAACATAGGAATGGCAGACTTGGCCTGTTCTCCTGGCTTTGCCTTTGTAATTCACATGCCTTTAAGAAAAAACAGACACACATGACAAAGAATGGAGTGTTATTATAAGCAGGCAGTAGCCACAGCCAACATTTCTTTCTCAACTAATATTCTTCTGTTTTTTAAAAAAGAAAGCATTATCTTCACCGCCACTGACCATTGTGTGGCCTGGTAAGCCATAGAAGACAGGGGAGATGCCTAGAAACCTAACCTCATAGAGTTTTCACTATTACCAATATGAAATAATGAGTGACTCCATGTTATCTTGTTATCAAAACTTAGATGTGGGAGGGAAAATGGTTCTGAAGCAGTACAGAACCATTCCATAGTTTCAGAGGCAAGCTCAACTTAGTGACATCCTTGCTTCAGTGATTACTTCCAATTTTGTCCTGTGCTGCTGTTTGTCTTTCCAGAAAAAAAGAAAGAAAATACACAGGTGGGGACTGGGGGTGTAGCAAGAGCTCATCATTCAAGCTCATTGAATCAAGTGGAAAAGGAAAGACTAAAAGACCCAGGGGACCGAAGAAAACATCACTGCCAAAGGTAAAGAGGTCAAAAGAGAAGTCTGGAGACTCGTTAGCAAAGTGCTAGGACATCGCCTCACCATAATACTCATGAATCAAAATTGCAAATAGGTTAGTTGAAAGTTTGCAGAATTAATAAAGCTAATATCCTGTGTACATGATTAAGTGAAATGTACGTGCACACACACATAATATACATCATATATATGTATATTATATGATCACAAGTAATCTAGCCTACAGAGAAAGTCATGGAAATTAAAAGAAGAGAAACAGAGGAATCATCCAAATAGCGAAAGCAACAGAAGCTAGTGCCGCATAGGGAAGCAATCTCACAGCAGAAGGCAGAGAAAGGTCATGTAAGTCATTGCGTGATTACCCCGGCCTTGATCCTCCCTCAGGCCTCATCCCATCCTAGGCTTAGGTTTTCCTGCAAATTATGATAATTGGGAATCAGTTCACACAGCTGTGAACCACCAGTCACACAGAGAGGCAACAAATTGGAAGCTGAGCCTCTCTGCTAGAGAGAGAAAGGAAGTGACTTGTTTATGTACCATTTCATCACTCTCCCCAAGAGGCACCAGCCCCACATTTATATCTCATTAAAGGTGCAGCTACATTCTGATTTTAAAGCAAGAAGATTTGGCCCGCTGTTACTATTAGAAGACTTGAATTCAATTCTCAGTTAAAACCATGAACTGTTAACAGTGTGAGGAAGCTAAGTCTGTAGATCATTTCCTCCTTTTACAGGTGAATGTCATTTGAACTACAAATGTTAAATGGTCTGGTACATTTGTTAGATTTTGTGTCTACACTACTATAATCACCACTCGTTTTGGTTGCCACTTCTGTGACTGTTCTCTCAGGCTCTGGAAAAATATCTCTGGGATCCAGAGGCTGATCAATTTAGTAATCCCCCCTCATTGCTCTCTCTCTCTCTCTCTCTCTCTCTCTCTCTCTCTCTCTCTCTCTCTCTCTCTCTCTCTCACTCTGTCTCTCTCATACACCATTCAATGATATATGTTCAGTGTTACAGAGAACTCTATCACATAGCTGGCCATTTCTCTTCTTCCATCCTTGGTCTTGTTCTCATTCATGTGATTTTGACAACAATGGAAGTCACCACTCAATTTACCAATTCAGCACTCCTTGCCACCTTTTATTCTGTTTTCTTTTCCCCCATTAACCAACTCTCCCCGTTATGCTGCCACAAACCATTTGCACCCAAGAACAAAATCAGAAACTACATCTCAAAATTTATTATTCTGGACTCTGGTTAAAAACACTTCTCATCATTCATTAACTGACACGCATTGGTTACAGGGTAATCTGTCCAGATAGGCAGAACCCAAGGCATATGTGTAGTGGACTAGGGTGGCAGATGGTGTTCAGTGTTCTGTAAAGTCAAAGGACACAAGATCTTTTTCATTTTTTAGATCTGACATCCCTCAGAGACTCTCTTGGTTCATATATTCGAAGCTCATTCATGTTACCATTTGTAATTTTTAATCTACTGAAAGAAGAGAAGGCGGAAGACTAGTATTTATTTATGCTTAAAGCATGAAGCCCGATGTACATATACCTTGTGCCCATGATCATGAGAGGCATAATGCTTTTGGAAAAGAGAGAGGTGGTCATGGGGCAGCTTTTTCTTTCCTTTGTTGAATTCTCCTTAATCCAGATTTTACATTATCAGCCTGTTTCTGTTCTTTGTATCACTTCCTTCTCTTCCACACGAGGACCCTCTGGCATACAGCATAAAATGCCTCTCCTCACTTCTCTCAGTACCTGGACTGTCTACTCTAAATTGTTCTAGTGTGTTCATTCACTAGTGTAGATGGCCAATTGTGGAGAAAATCATATTGCTCTACCTATTACTGTTTGTAGAGTTTGGCGCTCAGGTTGAGTCAATATACTCACATTATCATTGAATCTGCTAAACTATAAGATGTTCTAGGATAAGAGTTATCAATCTTTTTATTGAAAAGGAAGTAAACATATTTTATAATAAAGTTGAAGACTTTCATGGAAAACATTTCTGACGAAATTAAAAATGTAAAGAAAACACATTATAATTGACAATTTTCATGAAAAATTAAATAGTAAAATGGCAGACATAAATAACATTGCCAAATTAATTGAAAAAGGAAGTAGAAACATTTCATGATAGAATTGAAGATTTATGTGGAAAATATTTCTGATAAAATTACAGAAAAATATAGAATAACATTAAAATTGAAGATCATCATGGAAAATTACAGATAAAATGGTAGGCATAAAATATTTCTAAGTTGATTGAAAGTGGAATTATAAACATTTTCTGATAAAATTGAAGATTTACATTGAAAATATCTCTGATAAAATTGAAGAGATACATAGAAAAACACATTAAAATTGACTATTTCGTGTAAAATTATACAGATAAAATGGTAGGCATAAAATATTTCTAAATTGATTGAAAGTGGAATTAAAAACATTTTCTGATAAAATTGAAGATCTACCTGTTGTCTCTTGAGTTTTTAATCTTAGCTATTCTGACTGGTGTGAGGTGAAATCTCAGGGTTGTTTTGATTTGCATTTCTCTAATGACTAATGATGATGAACATCTCTTAAAGTGCTTCTCAGCCATCCGAATTTCTTCAGGTGAAAATTCTTTGTTTAGTTCTGTATCCCATTTTTTTTTGTTTTTTTTTTTTGTTTGTTTTTGTTTTTTGAGACAGGGTTTCTCTGTGTAGCTCCGGCTC
This sequence comes from Apodemus agrarius, assembly GCA_964023405.1. NCBI lineage: Eukaryota > Metazoa > Chordata > Mammalia > Rodentia > Muridae > Apodemus > Apodemus agrarius. Next base: position 51,801,826 of record OZ030018.1, read on the forward strand.
TCCTGGAACTCACTCTGTAGTCCAGGCTGGCCTCGAACTCAGAAATCTGCCTGCCTCTGCCTCCCAAGTGCTGGGATTACAGGTGTGCGCCACCACCGCCCAGCTGTACCCCATTTTTAATAGGGTTATTTGGTTCTTTGGGGTCTAACTTCTTGAGTTCTTTGTATATATTAAATATTAGCCCTCTGTGGGGATGTGGGGTTGGTGAAGATCTTTTCCCAATTTGTTGGTTGCCATTTTGTCCTTCTGCTGGTGTCCTTTGCCTTACAGAAACTTTGTAATTTTATGCGATCCCATTTGTCAATTCTTGATCTTAGAGCACAATGTGGAGAAAGAGGAACACTCCTCCACTGTTTGTGGGATTGCAAGATGGTACAACTGCTCTGGAAATAAGTCTGGCAGTTCCTCATAAAATTGGGCATGACACTTCCAGAGGACCCTATCATACCACTCCTGGGCACATACCCAGAGGATTCCCCCGGCATGCAATAAAGACACATGCTCCACTACCTTCATAGCAGCCTTATTTATAATAGCCAGAAGTTGGAAAGAGCCCAGATGTCCCTCAAAGGAGGAATGGATACAGAAAATGTGGTATATTTATACAACGGAATACTACTCAGCAATTAAAAATAATGAATTCATGCAATTTGTAGGCAAATGGTTGATCTGGAAAATATCATCCTAAGTGAGTTAACCTAATCACAAAAGAATACACACGAAATGCAATCACTGATATTAATAGATATTAATGAGCCCAGAAGCTCTGAATACTCAAGGCACAATTAGCAAATCAAAAGATTCCCAAGAAGAAGGAAGGAGATGACCCTGGTCCCGAAAATACTGGATCCAGTTTTCTAGGAGAGTATCAGAACAGAGAAATGGTGTGTGTGGGGGAATGGGTGGAGGGAAGAGGACTTATGGGACATAAGGTGAGGGGAGAACTGGGAAAAAGGAAAGCCTTTGGAATGTAAACAAAGAATATAGAAAATAAAAAAAGGGAAAAATTGAAGATCTACATGGAAAGTATTTCTGATAAAATTCAAGAAATATATAGCCAAACACGCTAAAATTGACTATTTCATAGAAAATTCTGCAGATAAAATGGTAGATGTAAAAAACCTTTCTAAATTAATTGAAGGTGGAATTAAAAACATTTTGTGATAAAATCAGAGATTTACATAGAAAACATTTCTGATGAAATAGAAGAAATATATAGAAAAACATGTTAAAATTGAAGATTATCATGAAAAATAATGCAGATAAAACAGTAGACATAAAAATGTACTAAAATAATTGAAAGAGGAATTACAAACATTTTCTGATAAAATTGAAGATTTACATGAAAAGTATTTCTGTTAGTCTATGTTTTTTTTTTTTAAAATTGGGGAATTGAGTCCATTGATGTTAAGAGATATTAAGGAATAGTGATTGTTGCTTCCTGGTACTTTTGATGTTATGTTTGTGTGGGTATCTTCTTTTGGATTTGTTGGAAGATTTCTTTCTTGCTTTTTCAAAGGTGTAGTTTCTCTCCTTGTGATGCTGTTTTCCATCTATTATCCTTTGTAGGGCTGGATTTGTGGAGAGATATTGTGTAAATTTGGTTTTATCATGGAATATCTTGGTTTCTCCATCTATGGTGATTGAGAGTTTTGCTGGGTATAGTAAGTAGTCTGGGCTGGCATTTGTGTTCTGTTAGGGTCTGTATGAGATCTGCCCAGGATCTTCTAGTTTTCATAGAAGTCTATGGTGAGAAGTCTGGTGTAGTTCTGATAGGTTTTCCTTTATTAAGTTACTTGGCCTTTTTCCGTTACTGCTTTTAATATTCTTTCTTTGTTTTGTGCATTTGGTGTTTTGATTATTATGTGCTGGGAGGACTTTCTGGTCTGGTCCAGTTTGTTTGGAGTTCTGAAGGATTCTTGTCTGTTCATGGGCATCTCTTTCTTTAGGTTAGGGAAGTTTTCTTCTATAATTTTGTTCATGGTATTCACTGGCCTTTTAAGTTGGAAATCTTTGCTCTAGTCTATACCTATAATCCTTAGGTTTGACCTTCTCATTGTGTTCTGGAGTTCCTGGATCTTTTGAGTTACCAGCTTTATGCATTTTGCATTTTCTTTGTCTGTTGTGTCAATGCTTTCTATGGTATCTTCAGCACCGGAGGTTCTTTCTTCTATCTCTTGTATTCTGTTGTTGATGGTTGCATCTATGACTCCTGAATTCTTTCCAAGGTTTTCTATCTCCAGAGATGTCTCACTTTGTGATTTCTTTATTTTTTCTATTTCTACTTTTAGACCCTGAATGGTTTTGTTCAGTTCCTTCATTTGATTGTTTATGTTTTCCTGTAATTCTTTAAGGGATTTTTATGTTTCTTCTTTAAGGGCTTCTGCCTGTTGACCCATGGTCTCCTGTATTCTTTAAGGGATTTTTGTGTTTCCTCTTTAAGGGCTTTTACCTGTTGACTGATGTTCTGCTGTATTTCTTTAATGGAGTTATTTAAGTCTTTCTTGAAGCCCTCTATCAGCATCATGAGATATAATTTTAAATCCAACTCTTGCTTTTCTGGGTGTGTTGGGGTATCTGGGACTTGCTGTGGTGGGAGAACTGGGTTCTGATGTTGCCAAGTAGCCTTGGTATCTGTTGGTAGGGTTCTTGTGCTGCTTGTCTTTTGCCATCTGGTTATCTCTGGTGTTAGTTGATCTTCCTGTCTCTGGCTGTAGCTTGTCCTTCCTGTGGGCCTGTAAGTCTGTGTCTGTGTTCCTGGGAGACCAACTCCCATCTGGCAGGGTCTGTGCACAGAAGGCTGTGGAGCCACCTGGCTCCCTGGTGCAAATGGAGACCAGAATACTCCTGTCTCACCAGCTCCACTGATCATATGCCCTCATAAGCTCCTAGCTGTTCCCCTCCAGAGAGAAGGTGGAGATATCACCTCTGTGCTCAGAAGTGGAAGTGCTGCTGGGAGATCCCTCTCTCCAGGCAGGCTGCGCACTGAAGGTCCCATCTTTTTTTTTTTTTTTAATTTTTATTTTCTATATTCTAGGTTTACATTCTAAAGGCTTTCCCCTTTCCCAGTTTCCCCCCCCACCATACATCCCATAATTCCTGTCCCCCCAACTATTCCCCAATCATTCCCCCTCCCCCACGGTTTCTCTGTTCTGGGTCTACAAAACTGGATCCATCTTTACAGGCCCATGGTCCTCTCCTTACTTCTTCTTGGGAATCATTTGACTTGCTAATTGTGCCTTGAGTATTTAGGGCTTCTGGGCTCATTAATATCCACTTATCAGTGATTGCATTTCATGTGTATTCTTTTGTGATGGGGTTAACTCACTCAGGATGATATTTTTCAGATCTAGAAGGACCCATCTTTTTAAATGTCTATTTTTTCCAGATCTAGAAGGACCCATCTTTTTAAATGTCTATATACTACCTGGTATAGATGAATGAAAAAGAAAATGCTGATGATTGAAATATGAATATAATATGTTTCTGACTTTATAAATTTATTGATATATTAAATTAGTCTATTATCTTTACTGTTTTCTACATAATATTGCTCTTCTCTCCCTTCTTCCTTCTATTCCTCCCTCTCTCTGTTCTTCCCTCCCTTCCTCCCTCTGTTCTCTCCCTTCCATTTTTCTTTCCTTCTTCTCTCCATCCTTCTTTCTCTCTTCCTCCCTTCCTCCCTCCTTCCTTCCTTTTTTCCTTCCTTCCTTCCTTCCTTCCTTCCTTCCTTCCTTCCTTCCTTCCTTCTTTCCTTTCTTCTGAGACAAGTTCTCACTATTAAGTAGCCCTGGCTGTCTTGGAATTCACTGTGTCAACCAGGCTGGCCTTGAACTTAGAGAGATGCCCTTGCCTCTGCCCCCAAGTGCTGGGATTAAAGTCACTCTCAGGAGAATCATATTGGTCTTAGTCAAAATTAGTGTCACTATAGTCTTAACTTTTCCTAATTTATTATAGTCACTGTTTTCTGTAGATTATACTTCTATATCCCCTTAAGATGGTATTTCCCTCTTACAATCCCACACAACAGACATATATCACATCTTTATCTTGATTTACAGGTAATTGTAATAATTTAATTGTCATTCCTTTCACTGGCTTAATTGCCCTTAAATAATTGTTCTGTGTTAAAGTATAGAAACATCCCACATGTTATATTTTTCTGATTACCAAAACCTTTCTTTATAGTAACAAACCACCAAATAAATAAGAGCTCAAGAAAGTATAGGAAGGTGAAAAACAGTTTATAGTCAAAGTGAATTAATCACAGTTAATGAACTTATTTTTCTCAATGCTGTCACTTAGAGGTTCATGTTGAAACCTGTCCTAGCTGGTGTTACAATGCTGTTATAAAGCAGCATGACCAAGCGCAAGCCAGGAAGGAAATGGTTAATTTGACTTAAACTTCCATATCATTGTTTATTATCAAAGGAGGTCAGGACCATAACTCAAACAGGACAAGAACTTGTAGTCAGGTGCTGATGGAAGCCATGGAAGAGTGCTGCTTACTGGCTTGCTCTGCTTACTTTTTTATAAAAACCAAGATCACCAGAGAGGATGGCATGACTCACAATGGGCTGCCTCCCCCACATCAATCACTAATTAAGAAAATGCCCTGCAGGCTTTCCAGTAGCCTGATCTTGTGGAAGCATTTCTTCATTGAGGTTTCTTCCTCTCAGATGACTTTAGCGTGTGTCAAGTAAACATAAAAATTCTCCAGCACAAAACCCAGTTTTCATTTCTTCACTGTGGTGTTATTAATTGGTGGGACTGTTAAGAGGTGATTAGATATCATGACATAATGGGTGAGGTTGAGGACTTCCCAAAATTATTTCTGGGAGCCTATCTCACTCATGTTGCTATATAAGGATAAAGAGGCATTCTTCACAAAGACGGGGCCCTCATCAGACACCCAGTCTACTAAAACTTTGGGTGTGGGCTTCCCACCCTCCAGAACTGCATGCAATAAAGTTCTGCTGTTTATACACTTCCCAGGTCATGGTATTTATTTATTATAGCAGCTGTAGCAAATGAAGATCAGTATAATTAAAAGTATATGCGGTAGAGAAGACTAGCAAAAAATTTGTCTACTTTTCTCCCACAACTTCAGATTTGAGAGGATAATGGATGGGAAGTAGGAAGTGTGAGCTAAGAAATCATGGATGGATGAGTCTACACAGAGCCCTCAAAGGTGGCAGCCCAGATAAACCCACCCAGGGAGATGGGCTGACAACCTTGGCTGCCATTCTGTGCTTCAGGCTGGTCCATCCCAACATCTGCTCCATCTATGAGCTGCTAGAGCATCTAGAGGAGCCAGTGCTGTAGAGCTAGATCCAGGAGCTTTCCACCACCATCAAAGGTGAGAGCCTGAAGCACAGCTGTGATTGAAGATGGTGGTGGCTGCTGGGAGCCACAATTAGATGCCAGAGCAGCTCTGAGGAGGCTGACAGACTTATGGAGACTGTGATTGTAGCCAAGGCAAGGGCTGAGGATTCTGCAGAGCCCAGAATGTCACTTGGAGGACTAAGGGAGGGTAAATCCTACGGGAAGATGCTTTTACAGGTGGCCTCATGAGAGCAGAGTGAAAGATGGCAAAACAGAACTGTGATACAGCCACAGTGAGTATGGGAGTGATACAAGAGCATGGGTGTAGTGGATGCAGTGGAGGAGGAACACGGATAGAGCTGGTGTGGTGGTTTGAATATGCTTGGCCCAGGGAGTGGCACTATTTAGAGATGTGGCACTGTTGGAGTGGGTATGGGCTTATTGGATAATGTGTGTTACTGTGGGGAGTGGGCTTTGAGGTCTTCTGTGTTTAAGCTTCACTCAGTGAAGAGGAAGAGAGCTTCCTCCTGGCAACCTTTGGTTCAACTCTTAGCTCCTTCTCTAGCACAATATCTGCCTGTAGGCTGCCATCCTTCCTACCATGAGGATAGTGGACTGAACCTCTGAAACTGTAAGCCAGACCCAGTCAAATGTTTGCCTTTGTAAGAGTTGCCTTGGTCATGTGTCTCTTCACAGCAATAAAACCCTAATCAAGACAGCTATTTTTTCTTCTTTTATTTTGGCAGAGGGCACAAAAAATGGGGGGAAGGGTGGATTTGGGAGGACTGGAAGTGAATGTGGTGTGAAATTTCTAAACAACCAATAAAATTATGTTAATTTAAAAAGAAATTAAAGATGGAACTTGAATTTCTGTGTAAGGGTTGCATATAAAACACTACCTCAACATTCTCTGGTGGTATTGAAGTTAGGCTTATGCAATAATAAAGATTATAGCAAACATATAGGATCATTATGCCTCTTACACCCAGGATATTCTTAAAGCAACAGAATCCTGCCATCTATACCTCCATAGAAAACTAAAGAATTCTTCAGAAGATCAAAAAAGTCCTTGTGAAAATGTTTCTAAAATCTCAGTGTACAATAGAGATATCAACTCTACATCTAATCAATTAGACATAATGATTATTTATGACAAATCCTTGTGTAGACATAAGAATCATTAAACTACTTTACAATTTTTATCTTGTTTTATGAGTGTAGGCATTTTGTTTACACACATATCTTTATTCAATTTACATGCCTGATGACAGCTGAGTCCAGAAAGGGATGTAGGATCCCCTGGAATTGGGGTTACAAAGTTTGTGTGAATCCTGACTTGGGTGTTTGGAATTGAATCCTTGTCTTCTATAAAAATAGCAAGTACTCTTAGCCTCTGAGCAGTCTTGTCAGCCTGACAAAATACTTTTTGGTGTCTCATTATGCATTAGCAGGTGGATAAAAAATCTCTGAGTAATTATGTAAATGTTATTAACATAAAAGTGGAAACTAAAAAGAGAAAAGTTTACCCACCATTCAAACAAACAAACAAACAAACAAACAAACAAACAGTAAATAAATCAGAGACATAGATAAAATGGGATAGTGTGAGTGCTGAGAAGTTAATATTCTGAGAACTACAAAACATACTGTTTGTAACAAAAGAAAAGTGTTTCTTGAGGAGGATGGCAGTAGTAAGAATTCAGGCATGAATTTCTCCTATTTAGTGGGCCATATGTTTAGTTAGACATCTGCTGGTTACTGCTAAGATATTAATGTCACTATGGTACCATTGGGAATACCCTGCTGGGCTGATCATTTTGGTTCACAGGCTTACAGCTGGGTAGAGGAGTTATTAATTACTTTATTCCCATGGCAGCTTGCATAGACCTTTCTGTACCATGAGAACTAACTCTTAGGAAGGAGGCTTCTGGGTCAGTTCCAGCTTAAGTGTTCCAATCCTGTGCCTGTGCCTGTTTGTGTGGTTTTCAGAATTTCTGGTCTTACCTTCGGTTTCTGGGAGGCAATCAAAGATGAAGGCAATAGCTTACATTCCTTTGGGAGTCTCTTGGATGCCCCTGGCCAACAACTTGAGAGGAAGGATACCTTGGCTGGCATTAGTTTGTGTTACACAGTCCATGGTTTCTGTGGATGGCAGCAGGAGGTGATGGTGGTTCACAAATACATACATGCATGCATGCAGGCATGCATGCATACATACACTCGCTGGATGTATTTGTTAGTGAGCTTATAAAAGATTTTTTCCCCTCAAATTCATTTGGAATAATAAAAAATCTAGGAAGGCAAAAACTATTCTCAACAATAAAAAGAAGTTCTGGGGTAATCACCATCCTTGATCTCCAGCTATACTATAGAGCAATAGTGATAAAAACTGTGTGGTATTGGTACAGTGACAGGCAAGTAGATCAGTGGAATAGAATTGAAGACCCAGAAATGAATCCACATAACCATGGTCACTTGATCTTTGGCAAAGAAGCTCAACCCATACAGTGGAAAAAATACAGTATTTTCAACAAAGGGTGCTGGCTTAAGTGGAGGTCTGCATTTAGAAAACCATTCTTATCTCCTTGTACAAAGATCAAGTCCAAGTGGATCAAGGACCGCCACATAAAACTATATACACTGAATATAGTAGAAGAGAAAGTGAGGAAGAGCCTCCAACACATGAGCACAGGGGGAAAGTTCCTGAACAGAACACCAATGATTTATGCTTTAAGAGCAACAATTGATAAATGGGACCTCATAAAATTGAAAAGCTTCTGTAAAGCAAAGGACACTGTCAATAGTGCAAAACGGCAACAGACAGACTGGGAAAAGATCTTTACCAATCCTACATCTGATAGAGGGCTAATTTCCAATATATACAAAGAACTCGTTTAGACTTCAGAGAACCAAATAACCCTATTTAAAAAATGGGGAACAGAGATAAACTGAGAATTCTCAACTGAGGAAACTTGAAGGGCTGAGCAGCACCTAAAGAAATGTTCAACATCCCTAGTCATCAAGGAAATGCAGGTCAAAACAACCCTGAGATTTCACCTTACACAAGTCAGAATGGGTAAGATAAAAAACTCAGGTGACAGCAGATTCTGGCAAGGATGTGGAGAAAGAGGAACACTCCTCCATTGCTGGTGGGATTGCAAGCTGGTAAAATCTCTCTGGAAATCAGTCTGGCAGTTCCTTAGAAAACTGGACATAGTACTACCTGAGTACCCAGCTATACCACTCCTGGGCATATACCCAGAAGATGCTCCAACATGTAATAAGGACAAATGCTCAACTATATTCATCACAGCCATATTTATGATAGTCAGACACTAGAAAGAACCTAGATATCCCTCAACAGAGGAATGGATACAGAAAATGTGGTATATTTACACAATGGAATACTACTGAGCTATTAAAAATCATGACTTCATGAAATTCGCAGGCAAATAGATGGAACTAGAAAATATCATCCTGAGTGAGGTAACTCAGTCACAAAAGAACAAACATGGTATGTACTCAGTGATAAGTGGATATTAGACCAAAAGTTCAGGATACCTAAGATTCAATTCATATGAATACCCAAGATTCAATTCATAGGAAGCCTAAGAAGGAGGCCAAACGGTGCTTTTTAGAAGGGTGAACAAAATACTCACAGGAGGAAATATGGAGGCAAAGTGCAGAGCAGAGACTGAAGGAGAGGCCATCCAGAGACTGTCTCACCTGGGCATCCATCCCATATCCAGCCACCAAACCTGGACCTTAGTGTGGATGCCGGGAAGTGCTTGATGATGCAAGCCTGACATGGCTGTCTCCTGAGAGGCTCTGCGAGAGCCTGACAGATAGAGAGGTGGAAGCTCGCAGCCAACCCCTGGACTGAGCTCAGGAGTCCCCGATGGAGAAGTTGGAGAAGGGACTGAAGGAGCTGAGGGGGTTTGCAGCCCCAGGAGGAAGCAACAGTGTCAATAGGCCAGACCTCCCAGAGCTCCGGGGGACTGGACCTCCACCCAAATAATACACATGGAGCGACCCATGGTGCTGGCCACATGTGGCAGAGGATGGCCTTGTTGGACTTTAATGGGAGGAAAGGAGGCTCTTGCGTCTGAGGATGTTTGATGCGCCAGTGTAGGGGATTTCCAGGGCAGGAGGACAGGAGTGGGTGGGTGGGTGGGTGGGGGAGCACCCTCATAGATGTGGGGGGAGGAATGTGATAGGGATTTTCTGAAGGGAAGACCTGGAAAGGGGAAAACATTTGAAATGCAAATAAAGAAAATATCCAATAAAAAAACCCCCAAACCTTACAAATACAGAGTTGGATGCTCCCAGCCAACCATTGAACTGAGTGCAGGGTCCCCAATGGAGGAGTTAGAGAAAGGACTGAAGGAGCTGAAGGGGTTTTCAGTCCCATAGGAATGAAAACAACATCAACCAACTAGACCCCTCCCCCCCAGAGATCCCAGGGACTAAGTTACCAACCAAGGAGTACACATGGCTCTGGCTGCATATGTAGCAAAGGATGGCCTTGTCAGGCATCAATGGGAGGAGAGGTCCTTGGTCCTGTGAAGGATTGATAGATGCCCCAGTGTAGGGGAATCAAGGCCTGGGAGGCCGGAGCAGGTGAGTGGGTGGAGGAACACCCTCATAGAAACAGGGGGAGGAGGGATGGGATAGCGGGTTTCTGGGCAGGCGGAAACCAGGTAAGGGGATAACACTTGAAATGCAAATAAATTAAGAAATAAATAAGTAAGTTAAAAAATGCAGATGGTCCACACGTAGGTAAATATATAAGTTGGAATATATTATCTAAATAACTCTTCTTATGCACAGCTCATTTTACTGGAAAAGAAAATAGCTTTGATACTTAGGATATAAAGCTTTGCTTTAAAAAAAAAAAAACCTTTTGTAACCAGGAATAAGATAACTGTATATGTGTGTCTCCGTATTTCCAAAAGATTTCAAAAGATGAGGCCCCTGGCTATTCATATTGAAATTCAATAGTTCATAGGATCAAACTGCCTCAGAAAATGAATGCAAAAAATGAGAAATAGCTTCAAGTTGTCCTTGGTCTTTCAGGGAAATATGATAAGGTTCTTTTGAATGGCAAAAGGAGAGAGAGAACATTTCATATCATTTCTCCTAACACTGTAAACAGAAATCATATTGATTTGAAAAAGAACTTCGTGAACAAAAATTTTTAAAAAGCATGCAAAAGTAGGGGAAAATAGAGATGAACATAGAGGCTACTAACCTGGAAAGAGACCATAAAGGGCAGAGGGCAAAGCATCAGGGGCAAGAAAGAGGACAGAGGGTGAATAGACAGCGCTGTAAGTTATGCCCACTAAGAAAAGTGCTGGGATATGGCAGAACAGAACAAAATAAATTTATACAAAGCTAGCTAAGCCTGACCTTCCAAATATGCCAGTAAAAAGTACGCACCATGCCAAATAAAAGGTAGAATTAAGGAAAAGAAAAAAAAAACAGAGGCAGAAATGAAAGAAAGCATACGAGTGAGCAAGAAAGAGAAGCACCTTTATTTATGGACGTAATCTAGAAAAAACCGAAACCTTTCTCTTCACTCTCTCCCCATTCTCTTTTGACCTCCTCAGTGTGTGCAACATCCAACATAAAACACTCTTCCTTGGCCTTACATCGCCACTTGAAGAAATTCCAGTGACACTGATTTTAGTAGGCCTTTAAGATATTTTAGATCTCAAAGGTGACATGGGAGAGATCAAAAGTAAGTGCAGATGATAGTGGACTCAGAAAGAGTATTGTTTGGTTGAAGGCCAAAACCCTCAGGAACAGGAAAGCAGGAACTCCCTGTGGGAATTACCAGGTACTTTCTAGGATTTAGATGACCACAGAGTCATTCTTAGCCAACCAGACATGCACACAGGGAGCAGTGAGGTTTTAGAGAAGGCCTGGAAATAACAATTTCCTGCCACACAAAGGCAAGTTGAGAGGAGTGAGTCCATGCATATGGTGAGCCACAATTACCAATTCACAAAAGTTGAACTATCTTTGCATCCCAGTAATGAAGTCAGTTTGCTCATGGTGAATGACCTTTTGGATGTGTTCTCGAATTTGATCTGCACAAGTATAGAATTTTAAATCAGTTGCCAGTATTGAGAATACTGTCTAGCATTTGTGAAAAAAAAGGAAACTTCTATTTTACATATTTTATATAAATGAGCTAAGATTGAACATTTAAACATACATAATAACTTAAATGCAAAAGTTGAAATTAAAGATTGCTGAAGGACACACCAAATGATATTTTATAGTATATATAATATAAACATTTTATATTATATGTTATAAACATAAAACATATAATGTAATTGTTTTTCTTATTTTATTGTAAAATATTGAAATTATCATGAAACCCAGAATGCATATTTTCTCTACATGTCAATCAAAATGTCTACACAGATTTGTTTTCAGGAAGGAGACTAACTCTGTAAAACAAGGAACAACATCTTTGACATAAAATATAGAGCAATCAAAAGTAATCCAGTTTTTACTTCATACTTTAAAATTGTGTTTGAGGAATTACAATTCTTCAAAGAAGGGAAACCATAAAACCCCATGAAACAATAATTCATATCAAAACATACATAGTGTTTATATTCAAGTTAAGGTATTGTTTTTGTCTTCAGGATATTTTCTAAGATGCTTTGTAAGAGGGAGGAGGGAACAGAAACAAATTGGAAAGCCAAAGTTAAGATGGCTGAAGGTTTATCATGGCACATGGAGCTTTCTCAGGAGAAATGTCCTAGAAAGAGCACCTGAGAGAGATATGACTGTAAATTTCCTTTTATATGTGGACTAATTCTTAAAAATACAAGCACATAACAAGAGACTAGCTACCAGGAAAACAGCAGAGGGATCATTTGAAGCTGAGCAGTCATTCGAGGCTACAGACTAGAAGTTCAACAAATAGCAAAGTATTGTGCAGATCTACTGTAATTCTCAACAGACAATGCCCAAAGTATAAATAAAAAAAAAAACAAGAAAAATGGCCTCAAACAAAAGAAAATTAAAAGTGGTGTAGAGGCAATGCCTAACTTTTAGATATCAAAGCTATTATATAAGGCAAACATGAACATATTTAATAAAATATAAACAAAGACAAAGAATTATAATACAGATTTAGAATTTAAAAGAAAAAGTGTCAAACAGAAAAGTCTAGAACCCTAAAATATCAAAACTAATTGTTGGAAACATGGGTGTAGTAATAGTTGGGATATAAATGAATAACAATAAGAAGGCAAAATTATCAAGTGCCTTTAATGATGCACTATATAATCTTTTAAAATTTAGGTAATACAAGGTCTGAAAAGCAGTCTTAAGTAGATAACAAGTCTAGACTATAGGAATACTTAGACACAGATGAAGAGTCTTGCAAGTCTTCAAGGCTCTCCACAAACTGAACATGCCACATCAGACTGCTGAAAGCCAGAAGACACAATAATAGAGTTCAGGAGGGAAATATTTTAGTTTCAAAGAATAAGGAATAAGCTGATGGATGATTTTTCAATTAAAGTTGAATGATATTATTAAAGTGCTATAGATGCCAAGTTGCAATTCTATGTGCAAGTATTGTTCCTCAAGAGTTAAGATAAAATCATTTTCAATAAAATCAGACACTTCAGCCCAAGATTTATACTACAAAATAGAGTAAAAAGAAGCAGTGGTTTGAAGGAAAATGGTCTCATATGGAAGCACAAATTGGATAAAACGAATAAAAAGCAACAGAAAGTGTAAACACATGGATTAATACAAAAGCTTGCCGATACTTTCAAAGGGCAGTTCAAAGTCAAGAGAGTAAGTTCTATGCCAATCTTAGCACAAAAGAGGAAAGGGTGAGATTAGATTTAAACTTGATAGATTTGAACTTGTTGTAAGGCTCCTGATTATTTTTTGAAAGCATTGAATGCGTTTACCCAAGAAAGAATGACGTGGGTCACCATGGCCCCGGGTGGCCAGAAGTTACTCAAGTGTCACTACACTGAACAAATATGTGACAGAGAGGTAGGAAGGAGAGAAAACCAGAGTGGTGTGTTCGCTATGCAGAGAAGCAGAGCTGGAGAAGTGATGGAGGTGAGGTCTACATGCTGTGATAGTCCTCTAGTGTCAATTGGATGGTGTACAACAGCCTGGAGCTTACGCAGATGCAGACCCACACCCCTGAACTTTCAAGAGGAAAGGTCCACTTTCTGGATTGGACCTTCTCGAAGGATCATCATGATCTGCTATACAACCAGAGTGTCAGTGGTCCATGCTGCTGCCCCAGACCTTGATCAAGCCTGAGACTCATGTGAACCCATGCAGTATCTACCAGTGCCTGATGCCTCGGTGATGTTTTCAGGCTTTGTGACTTCTGACTCCCAGGGCTCATGGTTTGTGGAGCTGTTGAGGGCCATGAATGGGTCAACGGTCCTGATATTGCTACAGGCCATATGTCTGCCGTGAAGCTCATGCTGATGTCAGTGGTCAGAGGTGCAGCCTGAAGCCATCCTTGCTCACCAGACAGCTGGCCCCACACCTTGGTAGCTCACAGCACTGCAGTGCAGGGGAGTGTGGGCACAGGGGAACCTTTCTGGCTATCCCTCTGCTCTTCTCAGTTGATAGCTTCTGGCACAGATATGTGTGGAGCTCCCTTGTGTGTGTGTGTGTGGGGCACTAGAAATTTGCCCATGCTCAAATGAATATATGGTTTACACAAAATGGACTTCTAGGAGGGTGGGCGGCTGGTGGGGGGCAGGTCAGAGGGGAAAGTGGTAGGGGGAAGGACAGAGATAAGAAGACTGGGAAAAGAGCACGGTCAGGGTGCATGATGGGAGGTTGCAATATAATCAACAATAATAACAAATCCATGTTAACTTAAGATAGCTGTAATGCCAGTTATGCATATTGCAATTTCTATGTAACAAGTATAAAAAAAATAAAGGTATACAATCACTGAATATAAGAGAAAATGACAAAACAAAATAACATAGGACAAAACTGATGAAGTAAGAATGAAGTAGCACATAGGAAAAATAAGTAATATTGTAAAACAAGAGGTAGATTAGAATTAAAGTAGTATTTAATACTAATAGAATAAGTAAGTTTGACTACAAAGGTCAAGCTGGATTTTTAAAGGGACACATTTTACCATTCTTAGTATAAATTTGAAGTATATTTTTTGAGAATTTTATACATGCAGCAATTATTTTGATTATATTCACCCCAAGAAGCCCCTAATTTTGACCTCCTATCTACTTTTCCCAACCCCACATCCTTTTCTTAAAAAATGACCATTTGAGATTCATTAGTGCTGCCCCCATATACAGGAGAGTTGGGCTAATGAACTGGAGCATGGTCACACTTAAAAGGATACCCCTACCCCAAAGATCCTCCTTCTCCTAGAGCCAGAAACTGTCAGTAACTACTCAGCTAGGGAGGTTTTCCACTCCCCCTTTGTTAGTCCCCAACTCTACCCAAATAGCTCTCCTTCTGGTTTCATGCCATATGTATTTTATTTTTTTCCAAATTTTTTATTCTATATTCTTTGTTTACATTCCAAAGATTCCAAAGGCTTTCCCCTTTCCCAGTTCCACCTCCCACCATATGTCCCATAAGTCCTCTCCCCCTCCCCTAACTATTCCCCAATTACCCCCCACCACCATTTCCCTGTTCTGGTGCTCTCCTACAAAACTGGATCCTATCATTTCAGGCCCTGGGTCCTCTCCTTTCTTCTTCTTGGGAATCATTTGACTTGCTAATTGTGCCTTGAGTATTCAGGGCTTCTGGGCTCATTAATATCCACTTATCAGTGATTGCATTTCATGTGTATTCTTTTGTGATTGGGTTAACTCGCTTAGGATGATATTTTCCAGATCTAACCATTTGCCTACAAATTGCATGAATTCATTATTTTTAATTGCTGAGTAGTATTCCATTGTATAAATATACCACATTTTCTGTATCCATTCCTCTTTTGAGGGATATCTGGGCTCCTTCTAACTTCTAGCTATTATAAACAAGGCTGCTATGAACATAGTGGAGCATGTGTCTTTATTGTATGCAGGGGAATCCTCCGGGTATATGCCCAGGAGTGGTATGACAGGGTCCTCTGGGAGTTTCATGCCCAATTTTCTGAGGAACTGCCAGACTGATTTCATGAGCAGTTGTACCATCTTGCAATCCCACAAACAGTGGAAGAGTGTTCCTCTTTCTCCATATCCTTGCCAGCACCTGTTGTCTCCTGAATTTTTAATCTTAGCCATTCTGACTGGTATGAGGTGGAATCTCAGGGTTGTTTTGATTTGCATTTCCCTGATGACTAATGATGCTGAACATCTCCTAAGGTGCTTTTCAGCCATCCAAATTTCTTCTGGTGACAATTTTTTGTTTAGGTCTGTACCCTGTTTTTTTTTTTAATTTTAATTTTCTATATTCTATGTTTACATTCCAAAGGCTTTCCCTTTTCCCAGTTCCCACCCACCATAGTTCCCATAGTTCCTCTCCCCCCCAACTATTCCCCAATCATTCCCCCTCCCCCTCGGTTTCTTTACTAAACTGGATGCAATCTTTACAGGCCCAGGGTCCTCTCCTTTCTTCTTCTTGGGAATCATTTGACTTGCTATTTGTGTCTTGAGTATTCAGGGCTTCTGGGCTCATTAATATCCACTTATCAGTGATTGCATTTCATGTGTATTCCTTTGTGATTGGGTTAACTCACTCAGGATGATATTTTCCAGGTCTAACAATTTACCTACAAATTGCATGAATTCATTATTTTTAATTGCTGAGTAGTATTCCATTGTATAAATATACCACATTTTCTGTATCCATTCCTGCTTTGAGGGATATTTGGGCTCCTTCCAATTTCTGGCTATTATAAACAAGGCTGCTATAAACATAGTGGAGCATGTGTCTTTATTGTATGCAGGGGAATCCTCCGGGTATATGCCCAGGAGTGGTATGACAGGATCCTCTGGGAGTTTCATGCCCAATTTTCTGAGGAACTGCCAGACTGATTTCCAGAGCAGTTGTACCATCTTGCAATCCCACCAACAGTGGAGGAGTGTTCCTCTTTCTCCATATCCTTGCCAGCACCTGTTGTCTCCTGAATTTTTAATCTTAGCCATTCTGACTGGTGTGAGGTGGAATCTCAGGGTTGTTTTGATTTGCATTTCCCTGATGACTAATGATGCTGAACATCTCCTAAGGTGCTTTTCAGCCATCCCAATTTCTTCTGGTGACAATTCTTTGTTTAGGTCTGTACCCTGTTTTTTTTAATAGGGTTATTTGCTTCTTTGGGGTCTAACTTCTTGAGTTCTTTGTATATATTGGATATTAGCCCTCTGTCGGATGTGGGGTTGGTGAAGATCTTTTCCCACTTTGTTGGTTGTCGTTTTGTCCTTCTGACAGTGTCCTTTGCCTTGCAGAAACTTTGTAATTTTATGAGGTCCCATTTGTCAGTTCTTAATTTTAGAGCATAAGCTATTGGTATTCTGTTCAGGAACTTTCCCCCTGTGCCCATGTCCTCCAGGGTCTTCCCAAGATTCTTTTCTAATAGTTTCAGTGAGTCACGTTTTATGTGGAGGTCCTTGATCCACTTGGAGTTGATCTTAGTACAAGGAGATAAGAGTGGGTCGATTCGCATTCTTCTGCATGTTGACCTCCAGTTGAACCAGCACCATTTGTTGAAAAGGCTATCTTTTTTTCCACTGGATGGTTGTAGCTCCTTTATCAAAGATCAAGTGACCATAAGTCTGTGGGTTCATTTCTGGATCTTCAATTCTATTCCCCTGATCTATTTGCCTGTTGCTGTACCAATACCATGCAGTTTTAAACACAATGAGGTCAGGGACATTGATTCCCCCAGAAATCCTTTTATTGTTGAGAATAGTTTTAGCAATCCTGGGGTTTTTGTTACTCCAGATGAATTTAAGAATTGCTCTTTCTAGATCTATGAAGAATTGAATTGGGATTTTGATGGGGATTACATTGAATCTGTAGATTGCTTTTGGCAAGATGGCCATTTTTACTATATTGATCCTGCCAATTAAAGAGCAAGAAATATTTTTCCATCTTCTGATTTCTTTCTTCAATGACTTGAAGTTCCTATCATACAGATCTTTCACTTGTTCAGTTAGAGTCACGCCAAGGTACATTATGTTGTTTGTGGCTATTGTGAAGGGTGTTATTTCCATAACTTCTTTCTCAGCCTACTTGTCCTTTGAGTACAGGAAGGCTACTGATTTGCTTGAGTTAATTTTATAACCAGCCACTTTGCTGAAGTTGTTTATCAGCTGTAGAAGTTCTCTGGTGGAGTTTTTTGGGTCGCTTAAATAAACTATCATATCATCTGCAAATAATGATAGTTTGACTTCTTCCTTTCCAATTTGTATCCCTTTGACTTCCTTATGTTGTCTAATTGCTCTCACTAGAACTTAAAGTACTATATTGAAAAGATATGGAGAGAGAGGGCAGCCTTGTCTAGTCCCTGATTTTAGTGGGATTGCTTCAAGTTTCTCTCCATTTATTTTGATGTTGGCTACTGGTTTGCTATAGATTGCTTTTACTATGTTTAGGTATGGGCCTTGAATTCCTGCTCTTTCCAAGACTTTTAGCATGAAAGGATGCTGAATTTTGGCGAATGCCTTTTCAGCATCTAATGAGATGACCATGTTGTTTTTTTCTTGTAGTTTGTTTATGTAGTGGATTACATTGATGGATTTCCGTATATGTAACCATCCCTGCATCCCTGGGATGAAGCCTACTTGATCATGGTGAATGATCGTTTTGATGTGCTCTTGGATTTGGTTGGCAAGAATTTTATTTAGTATTTTTGCATTGATATTCATAAGGGAAATTGGCCTGTAGTTCTCTTTCCTTGTTGGATCTTTGTGTGGTTTTGGTATCAGCGTAATTGTGGCTTCGAATCCTTATGTTTGGTCTTCTCATTGTGTCCTGGATTTCCTGGCTCTTTTGTTTTTTGTTTTTTTTTTTTTTGTTTTTTTTTTGTTTTTTCGAGACAGGGTTTCTCTGTTTAGCCCTGGCTGTCCTGGAACTCACTCTGTAGACCAGGCTGGCCTCGAACTCAGAAATCCACCTGCCTCTGCCTCCCAAGTGCTGGGATTAAAGGCGTGCGCCACCACCGCCGGGCTCCTGGCTCTTTTGTGTTACAAGCTTTTTGCGTTTAGTATTTTCTTTGACTGTTGAATCAATGGTTCCTATGGTATCTTCGGCATCTGAGATTCTTTCCTCTATCTCTTGTATTCTATTGTTGATATTTGCATCTATGGCTGCTGATTTCTTCCCAAGGTTTTCTATTTCTAATGTTGTCTCCCTTTGCGATTTCTTAGTTGTTTCTACTTCTGTGTTTAGAACCTGGATGGCTATGCTCAGATCTTTTGCTTGCTTGATTGTATTTTCATGTAATTCTGTAAGAGATTTTTGTGTTTCCTCTTTCATAGCTTCTACTTGTTGACCCACGTTCTTCTGTATTTCTTTAAGTATTTCCTCCTTATTGGCTTCTGTTTTTTGATCCATATTCTCCTGAATTTCTTTAAGTGTTTTTTTGTGTTTGCCTCGTAAAGGCTTCTAACTTTTGATCCATTTTCTCCTGTATTTCTTTAAGAGATTTATGTATGTGTTCTACTACCAGCATCCTGACCAGTGATTTTAGATCCAAATTTTGTTTTTCTGGTGTGTTGGGGTGTCCAGGGCTTCCTGTTGTTGGTGAACTGGGTTCAGATGGTGTCATGCTGCCTTGATTTCTGTTAGTAACGTTCCTATGTTTTCCTTTTGCCATCTGGTTATCTCTGATGTTAATTGTCCTTGTTGTCACTGGCTGGTGTTTGAACCTCCAGTGAGGCTGGGCCCACCTGTTGTTTCTCTACTGATGACCAGGCTTCAAGATAGAGACTGCCTCTACGAGTGCTGAGGGGACCTCAGGGAAGGTGTTTCCCAACCGAGTTGGTGCAAGGCTGGAGGGCGTGGAGATATCCCGCTAGCCATCACCCTTGCCCTGGTTAGTGGGGAGAGCCTGGCAGATCCACCCGAGCGATGGTAGCCCTGGATTGAGTCTGTCTACCTGGGCCTCTCTAGCAGTGTTCTGGTGACAATATGGAGACCGACCTGCTGTAAGGGACCATGGGGCAGGCTGCTCCCAGCTGCCTTGGTGCAAGGCTGGAGGGCATGGATAAGTCCTGCCTAGCCGCCGCCCTGGCTGGTAGCGAGAGCCTGGTGGATCCACCTGAACGATGGTAGCCCCAGATTGATACTGTCTACCTGGGCCTCTCTACCGGTGTCCTGGTGGCAATATGGAGACCTACCGCAACCCCATATGTATTTTATTATCCAATCCTTCCCCCTTCTTACTTTTAAAGTATATCTTCACCTTTACTCCCCTCCCTATATATCTATGATCTTTTCCCATATATGTGTATATATATATATATATATATATATATATATATATATATATTTGTATAGGATGTACAAATATATTTTTAGAGGATGCATATTATACATATGTACACATATAATATACACAAATATGTTTAAATTTATTCACAAATAAAAGAAAAATTTTAGGTATTTATTCTTCTGAGTCTGATGTGCTTAAAATAATGATTTCAATTTAATTTTCACCTAATTTCCTCTAAGTTTCATTTTTCTTTATGGATTCAAAAAATTCCACTGTGTTTATACACTGCACTTTCTTTGTCAATTCACCTATTGATAGATATCATGACTGGTTGAATTTCTTTGCTATTGTGAAAACTGCTACGTTTACTTAGGGCCTTTTGGGTGTATGGCTGAGTGTGATGCTACTGAGTAATATAATAGTTATATTGTTGAATTTTTTTGGAATTTCCAACTGACTTTCATAGTGGCTGTACAAGGTCACACTTCCATCAGTGATGTTAAGCATTTCTCTCTTCACATCCTGGCCTGTATTTGTTGGTTTTGATGACAGTCTTTCAGACTGGAGTTTGACAAAATTTTGAAGCTGTTTTAATTTGCCATTCCGTAAGTGTTCAGGATATTGAGCACTTTCTCAAATATTTATTGGCTATTTTATCTCTTCTATTTAATTCTTTGGTCTAGTTTCCCATTAATTTATGTACTTATTAATCTTGCATCTGGATTGGAGTACCTCCCCCATTCTTTCCTTCCCTTCACCTCTGAGAAGGACAAGGCTTAACCTTGGGTACCTACCCTCCCTGGCACATAAAGTCAGGGCAGGAATAAGCACATCATCTCCCATTGAGGCCAGACACAGCAGTTAAGTTAGGGGAATAGGATCTACAGGCAGCCATAGAGTCAGGGACAGCCCTGACTCTAGTTTGTAAACCCATGAGAAAGACCAAGCTGTACATCTGTAACATATGTTTAGGGGCCCTAGGTTCAAACTATGTATGCTCTTTGGTTGCTGGGAGCCCTCAAGAGTCCAGGTTAGTTGACTTTGTTGGTCTTCTGAAATTCTTATCTGTGATGGTTTGTATATGCTTCGCCCAGGGAGTGACACTATTAGGAGGTGTGGCCTTGTTGAAGTAGGTCTGTCACTGTGGTAGTGGGGGCCTAAGACCCTCACCCTAGCAGCCTGGAAGTTAGTATTCTGCTAGCAGCCTTCAGATGAAGATGCAGAACTCTCAGCTCCTCCTGTACCATGCCTGCCTGAATGTTGCCATTTTCCTGCCTTAATAATAATGGACTAAACCGCTGAACTGTAAGCCAGCCCCAATTAAATGTTGTCCTTTATAAGACTTGCATTGGCATGGTGTCTGTTCACAGCAGTAAAACCCTAACTAAGACACTATCCCTTCTGGGTCCTTCAATCCTTCCTTCAACTCTTCCACAAGACTCCCTGAGCTCTGAGCTCCACATAATGTTTGGCTGTGGGTCTCTGCATCTGTTTCAGTCAGCAGCCGGGTAGAACCTTTCAGAGGATAGTGCTATTAGCATTTCCTGTGCTATTATGATCCTTTTCAGTAAGCTAGAGGCATAATTTCTGCTGAGTAAAACCATGATATTAATGTTTTCCGTGTCCAGTACTATGCTTGTGGTTTTTACAATTAACTCATCTAATCTTCAGTAATAGTATCAGGGATTGGTTCTTGCCCATGGGATGGGTCTTAATGGGGGCCAGCTGCTGGTTGGCCCTTCCCTCTGTCTCTGCTCCATCTTTGACTTCTTGTAGGCAGGACAAAGTTTGGTTCGGAGGTTTGGTGGGTGGGTTGATGTCCTTATTCCTCCACTGGGAGTCCCCTGGCTACAGGAAGTGCCCATTTCAGGCTCCATATTCTCTACTGCTAGGAGTTTCAACGAGAGTCACCCTCATAGACTCCCTATAGTTTCCTTCATGGTCTATTTTTTAGTGTCGAATTTTTAAAAATAAACTCTATGAGATCCTGCTCAAGGTGCAGTTCATAAAGGTTTTCTTATTCTGTAGGCTGTCTTTTCACTCTGACCAGTGCATTGCTGCTGTGCAGAGTTTTTCCATTTTATGTAATTACATGCCAATTCTTGAAATTATTTCCTATGCTATTATGATCCTTTTCAGTAAGTTAGAGGTATAATTTCTGGTGAGTAAAACCATAATATTAATGTTTTCTGTGTCCAACACTATGCTTGTGTTTTTCATAATTAACTCATCTAATCCTCAAGCCAATCACAGAAGGTAGGTTCCATTTCCCTACTCCATATTGGTAAAAAAGCTGGGTTATAGAGCTTTAGTAGGATTGAAATTTTCTTTTAACTTTCCTAGACTGACACTGGGTGCACCAAACTCAGCATCTAGTATGTCACTGAAGTTAAAATACCATCTGTAGAAACAATTGCTATCAACCTGTTTGCGCTCTATAGAAATGTGGTGATAGTGTGTGTGTGTGTGTGTGTGTGTGTGTGTGTGTGAGAGAGAGAGAGAGAGAGAGAGAGAGAGAGAGAGAGAGAGAGAGAGAGAGGTTGTAAAGAACCAGGCATCTTGAAAT
Organism: Apodemus agrarius; assembly: GCA_964023405.1. Taxonomy (NCBI): domain Eukaryota; kingdom Metazoa; phylum Chordata; class Mammalia; order Rodentia; family Muridae; genus Apodemus; species Apodemus agrarius. The sequence continues at coordinate 51,824,148 of OZ030018.1, forward strand.
AGTTGCAACTCTGATACATGGTGACCCTGCAGACCAGGTCAGTCCATGTTCCTACAGAAAAAGAAAGAATAGGGAAATAAAGAGATAGATTAGACAAGAATGAACAGGGCAGGATAAGACTGGTCTGCTAAACTGCTGTTGAATATTATTAAACATAGAACAAATAAATCAGGATAGAGTAAGAATACAGTCTGACCTGCTTGCTAGTTCTCATCTCAGATCTCTTAAGGTTCCTTTAGCACCTACAAGAACATCCTGTTACATCCCTAGTCATTACTCTGAGAAGTTAGGCCTTACATGTTGCTCCTATTTATGGTGGACTTTCAATGGGCCAAACTGCAAGTCCTGTTCTTTTCCCCAAGTTTCCATGGCGAATCTGAGTTACATACTCTGCTCTGGTCAGTGATCAGTCAGTTTACAAGTTGACTTGCAAGTGCTGATCACACTCTGGGAGTCTCTCAGGAGTCTGCCAGAGAATGATGGTCTCACCTCAAGTAGCCCATTGTGAAGGTGAATCCTAGATGGTGGTCTGATCTTAGAAGGCTGGATTATAAATATTGGACCCATCCCTGTACATGTCCTTCCCAATGTTTAGTGTTTTACTTAGACCCCTGAATTTGTGTTCCTTAGAAGGCTTTGGCTCTGATTCAGTTTTGATCTTTCTGAAAACTGAGTGGTTTTGAGTCATAGTTCTTTCCCTACAGACTAAAGACATCTGCTAGCCAGGATTTGTAGACTATTCCTATAACCTCCCCTTTTCTGAGTTTCCCACGGGTACTGTTTAGATGTCCTAAATTCCTGGGCTCTTCACTCAACAGGGTTTTTTCCCTTGAAAATGCCTTTAGTGGCTGCTTCATCCAAGTGCTGAGAAGAGAAGTCTTTCCCTGGAGTTTCTCCTCTTTCTACCAGTGATACCACTGTAAGGTATTGAATGCTACCCCAAGCCCATCATTTTTGCCCTTTAAAATGGTCATTTTTGAAAACATAGTGCAGATATTCTGAGTCTTTCTGATTTTCATTTGTATTTCCCACTCTATTGGTATACCTTCTCACTGAGTGAAGGGAGCTCTCTTAATCTAGCACATCTCTCTAGGATGGATAACATTGGACTTTGTATCCAAATGCTTGGGTAATACATACAGCTTCTGAAATCTGTTATCAGCTTTCTTTGGCTCATTCCTTAGAGATTTCAGCTGACTGTTCATGAATGTGACTAGCTATCTCCTTTCCCAAGTCAAGGATCTTTCAATCAGTATTTTAATACTTGAAAATCATGATTTTGTGTATCTTAGTTAGGGTTTTATTGCTGTGAACAGACACCATGACCAGGGAAACTCTTAAAAAGAACATTTAATTGGGGTTAGTTTATAGGGTCAGAGGTTTAGTCCATTATCATCAAGGCAAGAACCTCACAGCATCCAGGCAGACATGGTGAGGAAGAGTTAAGAGATCTACATCTTCATCTGGAGGCTGCCAGGAAAAGACTGGCTTCCAGGCAGCTAGGATGAGGGTCTTAAAGCCCACACCCACAGTGACATACCTACTCTAACAGGGCCACACCTTCTAATAGTGCTACTCCTTGGGCTGAGCATATATAAACCATCACATCCCGGTTAGTTTTTTATTAACTTGTCATAAGACAGTGTATTAATCAAGGTCTTCTAGAGGAGCATAACTGATAGAATCTATCTAATCTAATCTAATCTAATCTAATCTAATCTAATCTTATCTATCTATCTATCTATCTATCTATCTATCTATCTATCTATCTATCTATCTATCTATCCTGGCTGGTTTTGGGTGTCAACTTGACACAAACTGGAGTTATCACAGAGAAAGGAGCCTCCTTTGAGGAAATGCCTCCATGAGATCCAGATGTAAGGCATTTTCTTAATTAGTGATCAAGGGAGGGAGAACCTAGCCCATTGTGGGTGGTGCCACCTCTGAGCTGTTAGTCTGGAGTTCTATAAGAAAGCAAACTGAGCAAGCCAGGGGAAGCAATCCAGTAAGCAGCACCCTTCCATGGCCTCTGCATCAGATCCTACCTTCAAGTTCTGGCTCTGTGTGAATTCCTGCCTTGACATCCTTTGGTGATGAATAGCAATATGGAAGTATAAGCTGAATAAACCCTTTCTCCCTACTTGCTTCTAGGTCATGATGTATTATGTAGGAATATAAACCCTGTCTAAGACTCTATCTATCTATCTATCTATCTATCTATCTATCTATCTATCTATCTATCTACCTACCTACCTATCTATTTATATCTAGAGGATTTTTTTAGAGTAGCTTATAGTCTGTGGTCTGGATAGACCAATGATGGCTCTCTACCAATAAAAAGTCCAAGAATTCAGTAGTTGTTCAGTCCATGAGCCTGGGTGGCTTAGCTGGTCTTTAATATACCCCTGAATCTTGAAGAAGTAGGCTCAGATGCAAGTAAAGAAATGGTCTTGCCTGTGAACATGAGGGCAAGCCGGCAAGGAGCAAAAGTTTCCTTCTCCCATGTCCTTTTAAAATATAGGCTGCCATCAGAAGGTGTGGCCCAGATTAAAGGTGGATCATTCCACCTCAAAAAACTGAATTTGGAATGTAAACAAAGAATATAGAAATTAATAAAAAACTGGATTAAAAATGGGTCATTCCACTTAAAATGATTTATTTAAGAAAAGCATCACTCAAATGTGTTTCTAGCTTCATGGGTTTTGGATAACTCTAGAAGTAGTCAAACTGACAATCCAACAATAGCAATCAAAGCTAGACTCATTAGAAAATAGGGAACCTTAGTTGAGAAAACATCATGTCTCAACCAGATGGTCCTGGGGCAAGTCTGTGGGGGCATGTTTTGATTAATGGTTGATATGTTAGGGTCCAGCCCACTAGGGCAGCATCACTCTCATGGTAGGTAGACTGAATTAAATCCTTACCTCTCCAAGTCACTTTTGGTTAGGTTCTTGCATCACAGCAACAGAAACCCTAAATAAGACACACATCTCTTGCATTGTTATTTGTTTTTGCTTTTATTTTGCAGTGCCTGGTCAAATGTTCTCTTACTAAGCATCATTCCCCAGTTCTTATTTTGACCTTTAACAACTCTATGTATATAAAGGTTACACCACAATGCTTCAATATTTAATACAGGAATAAATAGGAAAATCTGCACACTCAAGGGTATTTTAGAAGAAAAGGAAAGAGACAAACTTTTTTTTTTTTTTACATTCTATGCCTTAAAAATAGGTAACTATGGCTGACCTATATTTAAGATGAGGGAAAATGAGACTTCATCTTTTGACAGTAGTAACATGTCAAATTAATGAGCATATTCCAAATGACAGTAAAGGAATGGTGTCCCCACCATTGTAAGCAGGAAAGCAAAATGGCGTAGAACTGTGTGTATTGCTAGACAGCTGCATTTGAGCTATAAAGCCGATATGTCTTCATAACATTTTATTGGTGAAAATCATACAGATGTATGTATGCATGTACATACTTGCATTCGTTTTTAAAAACAGAATTTGAAAAGCACGACAGTAGCTGAAGGGCGTCTCATTTTACTTCACACTCTTCTGAGTGGCTTGAATTATTTACAGTAAGAATAATTTTGTCACTTGAAATTTAATTTTGCATTTAAAAACAAATATTCTATGATACCTATAATAGAGTTCTCACCCTTGAACCAGATTTCAGTAAGTGAGATTACTGGTGGAGTGTAAAATGAATAAAATTGGCGCTTTTAAGATACATGGTTAGCTCTAGGTTGGAAAGTACAAAGTGTCCTGGAAGCCTGGTATTTGGACAAAGCACTTTCCTTCAATTTCTTTTCTTTTTCAGTATAATAGGAAGAATTACATTTGAGGGTGACATAGGTCTCTGGCCACTCTTATGCACTATAAATCATGAGCTAGATGAGGTAGAAAGATCAAAAGGCAGGGCAAAGACTAAATAAGTTGTATTGGAGAAATATCTTCAATTTATCAGCACCACCCACTTGCTAGTGAAAGAGCAACCATTATAGGGTGGCCCTCCAGAGTCCTGTCACAGCAAGATGGAAAGCAGACATCTCCAGACAGCTCCTGTAGTTCTATTCAACAGTTCTAGTCAAATTACTTCGTTTCTGCTTTAGTAGAACATATGAAGTATTTAAGTTTCATTAATTTTCAGAATTTTCCCCCAAATAATTGTCCTCTTCATTTACTCATCTTTTTGTTCTTTGATACACAATCCACCTCTTAAAAAAAGAATGGGTCGATCAGCATAAAATCAACCCTAAATGCAAATCACGAGAATGTGCATTCACTTTATAGTTCCGCTTTCTCCAGTTTGCTGATGCTGGTCTTAGGACCATTGCCTGGGTAAAGGAACATTTTGCAGGATGTATGGAGTACATTTCAGAGCCTCAAGAATTCAGGGGTAAAAGTTGTATCATCATTTTTTCTTTCTTTAATGTTGAGGCAATCCTCCTTTCAGATGAGCTGTATCTTGGTTAGGGTTTTATTGCTGTGAAGAGACACCATGAACAAGGCACCCTTAAAGCATCTAATTTGGGCTGGCTTACAGTTTCAGAGGTTCAGCTCAGTATCATCATGGCAGGAAGCATGGCAGCCTGCAGTCAGACACAGTGTTGGAGGAGCTGAGAGTTCTACATTTTGATCCTAAGGCAGCCACTTTCTGCCTTAGGAGCTCCACCCAGGGTAGAGGAGACTCTTTCCTCCACACTGGGTGGAGCTTGAGCACTAGGAGCCCCCAAAGCCTGCCTACATAATGACATACTTCTTTCTATGGGACCATACCTATTCCAATAAGACCACACCACCTAATAGCGCCACTTCCCATGGGTCAAGCATTTTTCAAACCACCACAAACTGTGTTTTAGAATTTAGTTCTTTCAACATCTACATAGAACTTGAAGTTCCCTTTTCCCCCCAATAGAAACGATATTGTAAATGCTATTTACAGTTCTCAGTACTAACTTATTTAATCCACAGTAAAACTAAATCAGTATTTTCAAGACAATGTGAAGCATAGCGACAATGGAACCTTTGGAGTCACAATTGGTTTGATTCATTAGTCTGGGAAAGAAGAGGCCAGTTGGAAGGGGAGGAGAGGCAAAAGAGCTAATATAAATCACATGCAGAGAGACGTGTATCTGAAAATGTCATAAGGAATCTTATAAAATGTACACTAATGAACATTTGATTTTTACTGGGGTTAAAGAATTTGATAAATTTATAATATAATTTCATTAAGAGTAAGGCATATTTTTTCTATTATTCATTTGTTTTTTGTTTGTTTGTTTGTTTTGGTAAAGTGCTAAAGTATTTTTCTTTAGATAGTTCTGTACTGAGAATTTTAGTTTCTTAAAAGCCCAGTTATGTTATATGATTACTTTTTTGTGTGTGGGATATGGAGCTGCTTCAGATTGTCCATAGTCACTAACTATGATTTGTCTTGTGCTCTAGGAGGGATGTGATTTTTTTTCCAGCTGTAAATAGTTTCAGGATTTGTAATTCTGAGCACTCTTGAGAGGGTATAATGTGACAGCCCCAAGAGGACCCATGGCAGCTGCTGCTCCCCCTGCTTCTGCTGGTCCCTGATGCTGATTTCTGCTGCTGGTGGATACTGATATTGCTTTTGCTGCTTTTATTATTGATGGATTGCTGAATTGCTGGTTGAGATTTTCTGACAATGAAGATTAGACTTGCCCCTAGGAACTCAATGACTCTAACCAGCAGGAAGTAGTCTAATGAGATCAACATTCCCTTTCCTCTCTAACCTTCTCTCTTTCCTACCTACTGTTGGGAGGGGGGATGGGGTTGGAAGGGATTGGATTAGAGAAGGTTGGTAGGTAAAAGAACCCAATAAAGTAGCCCCAAAAGAAAGGTTACTTAGTTTTTAATGCTTGTTACCTCCTCTACATTTTTTCCACTGGAGTAATAGATTCATCCTGGATCTTGATGAATGCACAAAATGGAAAATAATTGTCTAACCAGGTCAGAGGCACAGGGATGGGAAGGTCACAACTAGGGAAGTCTCCCAGAGAAAGCAGGGTCACAAGAAAGGGAGGGTTGTGGCTTGAGGAAGGTCATGGCACCCAATGTTGAAAAAAAACCTTTCACTGGATATTAAGGAAATTCTTTGAAGAAATGTCATTTGTTGTGTATTTGTGATGCATATTTTCCCCCATAGAACATGGAGTCCTCTTCAGTCACCGAGACCAACTTCACTGGTTTTCTGACGTAGAGCAGCACGTCATTGTGGAGGGGATTTCAGACAGCTATGGACCAACCCTGTGTCTGCTCCCTCCACTTCCCACTTCACTCTGTCATTCCTCTCCACTTCCCACTTGGCTCTGCTCACCTTGTGCCTCAGGAGGCCTTGTGCAGGCAACAACAGGTGGATATAGCCACTTACTGGGAATGCTCTCATTTTTGCTTTTTTTTTCCCTATTATGTATTTGTTTGGATATTTTCTTCCATTTCCTAATTGGTTCCTATTTAAATATAGTCTTTATTTTCTGTCATTTTAGTCAGCTACCTTCCCCCATATTTTGACTTTTTTCTAGTACTCTGTTAATTCTCCAATAAAATCAATTAAATATAATTTGAGTATAAAGGATAGACTAGTCTTCCCCCCTCAAGTATAGAGTCTACTAGAGAGAAAAATCTCACCTGTATGAGGAAACTGAAAACATCAAGCTCATAGCAGATTCATGTTACCAGAGGTTGGGTGTGGGGAGGAGAGTAGAGAGAGAGAGACATTGGCCAATCAGCACTAAGTTATTTTTAAATAAGTTTAATTCTATCTAGAGTTCTACTGTGTATGGTGACAATAGTTAGTAATAATGTATTGTATATTTCAAACTACCTTTTAAAAGGGGATTCTCACTACAAAAACTAATAAATATAAACTGGTAAAATGCTAATTAGCCCAATTTGATTACTGCATCTTATCTATTTATGTATCAAAATATCACATTGTTCTTCATAATTATGTATAGCTCTTATTTGTAAATTATAAGCAAACCAAAATGGAAGAGCCCAGCTGGGAATAATTGCTCTATTGGGAAAGAAGACAATATAAAATAATTTAAAAATCTTTTAGGATAGTTTGTATTGCAGACATTCATTTTCTTTGGAAAATAAGTCTTGAGGAAACTGTGCCTGTGTTCTCACCCTTGCTAAATTAATGCAAGAATGTAGCATATTATAAATATACTGTACTTTATAGTACAATTTCATATCATATTTTTCAGTAACTGTAGCAGAAAAAAAATTAACTCCTGGAAGTCGTTTATTTAGGACACAAGGTTCATGGCAAAGATGTTTCTGAACAGTGTATGACCAGGTAGTAGGGGAAATGCAGAGCTCAGAGTCCTTATCTTTGACCAACCTTTGATTGTCTCCTGATCATAGTGGGCTTCATTTCCTTTTCAGGTGTTCACCTCATTGATATTTAAATTAATATTTTATGTTAGCACACAAGGTAGTAACTATTTTATTATATCATTTTTATTTATTCTCTTAGTTACTGTCTTATTGCTGTGAAGAGACACTATAACCCAGGCAACTCTTATAAAAGAAAATATTTAATTGGGGGTTTGCTTACAGTGTCAGAAGGTCAGTACATTATTATTATGGTGGGGAGCATGGTGGCAGCATGCATACATGGTGCTGGAGCAGTAGTTGAGAGCTATACATCTTGATCTATAGGAGAGAGAGAGAAAAAGAGAGAGGGAGAGAGAGAGAGAGAGAGAGAGAGAGAGAGAGAGAGAGAGAGAAGGCACACACATAGAGACACAGAGAGAGAGAGAGAGAGAGAGAGAGAGAGAGAGAGAGAGAGAGAGAGAGAGAGAGAGAGAGAGAGAGAGAGAGAGAGAGAGAGAGAGAGAAGGCACACATATAGAGACACAAGACCTAGTGACACACCTCCTCCACAAAAGCCACACTTCCTAATCCTTTCTAGACAGCTTATCAACTGCGGACTAAACATACAAACATCTGAGCCTATGGAAGCCACCATTCAACCCCCCAAGTACAGTACATACAAGTTATCTATTTTTTCTCTTTCATAAATGTCACTCTAGAAACTTGCACGTTCTTCTTCCTGGCTTTAATAAGGAGTTTCTGGTGTAAACCTTTCATAGAACTCAGAGCCCTTCTCCCAGGCAATGCAGACACAGACAGGCCACACTTGGGGTACATGGATCAACTCCAGATTCCTTTCATCTGAGCTTGGTAGGCATCGGTAAGATTTCTGTTTACACATAAAAGTTCCCAAGCAGTCAGTGTCACTTTCGACACCTTGCCACAGTGGTGCTTACCTGAAAGCAGGCCCCACTCCTCCTCCTGTCCTTGGCAGAATTTCTTTTCATGGCCCCCATTTCTATCCTGAATATTCTTTACTTTATAGCAGTCTCTCCAGCAAATGGCAGCCACCTGGCAGGCAACATTACCACTTCTGACTGTTTCAGCTGCATCCCTGCTGGGGCAACCCTATTAACCTCCCAAGACTTGTCCTCTAGCTCCTCAGCTATCAGCACAACCACTTGCCTCTCACTTCAAAGCCTCCACATGCTACCTGCCAAGAAACCAACCACAGTGATACTCCTCTCCAGCCATAGCTGTGTTAATTGCTTTATGTGCATTTTAGTACCTTTAAAACCCTATCATTTTTCTCTGCAGGTGCCTCTGTGTCCAGCTACCCTTCGCTTTCACAGTCATATAGTCTGTATGCCAAAGAACTCAGTGTTATAACATCTCCTCCCATTTTAAAGGATAAGTGTTACAATGACATTGATAGGTTAATTTTTAAAAATAAATTCCAAACAAACATGGCCGTTCTGCTATTTGTACATAATACAGTTGCTATTAGGACTTAGGATATCAATCACTGTCTTCTACTGCTTTTATAAAAATCTCATTCTCTCTGTATGTATTATGGAAACATGTGCCCAGACTTAGTGTCTGTTCTCACCACAATGAAAGGTTTATATAGAATTGCCTGGCCCATGCACATCATGTGGTAGTGACTCCATTCATGGTGGCATTTGGATTAGTCATTCTGACAGATTGTTGTGTTAATCTTAGGCTAGGAGCATGGTCCCTAGTCTGTGCTCACTGGGAATTTTCCCTGACCACCTTCTCCCTACATATTCTGAACTCCTTCAGCCTAAAATATTTGTTCTGGTATGATCCCAGTCTTACATCCTTTAAAGCAATCTTACTGAGGAAGATAGTGCACTTCCATATGCTCAAAAAGTATGGCAAGCTCCGTGCATGCCTGTAATTCCAGGAGTTGAAAGATGGAGATAGAAGGATCAGGAGTTTAGTGCCTCAGCTGCTTAGTGAGTTCAAGGCCAGACTGGGCTACAAGCAACTCTGCATCAAAACAGATTTCCCCTTCTCTACACCCCCTATTCCAAGTGTGAGCATATACATGCACACACGCCAAGAAATAAAGGAAGGACTTGTGGCAGGGAACAATTCATTCTTTCCTTCCTATTCTACATGCAACATGATAACACCACATGAACACGGGTGCCAAGAACTTGCCCATTGTCACAGACTTTCTCCATTTCATCTATATCTATATTGAAATAAGAAATCTTTGGCACTTTTCACAATGCAGGTACCCCATTGGAAATGATGAGTTTATAAATGAATCCTGGAAAATCATAGCCTCTTACTGGTTTAGCACAATCCGTAGGCCTTGAAAACTGACGTAATCACCTGTTGTAACTAGATAAGGATTCATGATTGCACCAGATCCTTCCCTTAGAATATGACATGGGCACAAGAGACTTTGTCTCAAACAAAACGAAAAGAAGTTGCATGGATACTTGGCTGTACAATGAGGCTTCTCAAAATTGGCATTATTGATGTTTTCTACCAGTTAAATCCTTGCGTGGGGAGCATCCTGTTTTTTTTCCCTCTCAAAATTAATTTTTTTATTCACTTTACATCCTGATCACAGCCCCCTTCCCAGTACTACTCTTACAAATCCCTCAGGCCATTATCTTCTTCCCTTCTTCTCTGTGAAGGGGAAGCCCCTCTTTGGTACCCCCTTTCCCTGGGACAACTAGTTCCAGCAGGACTAGGCACCTTCTCTCCTGTTGAGCCCAACTAGGCAGTCCTGCTAAGGAGAGGGAATCCAGTGGCAGGCAGCAGCATCAGAGACAGTCCTTGCTCTAATTGTTAGGGGACCCAAAAGAAGCCCAAGCTGCACATCTGCTACAAATGTGTAGGGGGAGTAAGTCCAGCCTGTGCATGCCCTTTGGTTCATGGTTCAGTCTTTGGGAGACCCCTGGGCACAGGTTGGTTGACACTGTATGTCTTCTTGTGGTGTACTTGACCCCTTTGGCTTGTTCAGTTCAATCTGTCACTCTTCCACAAGACTCCCCAAGCTTCGTTGTTCCCTTTGAGGTTTAAGTTTATATGCTGTTGGAGTTTTAGAGGTGTTACTGACCTCAACCAACCGGATTCTAATTTCACTCCTTCTTTTCATGGTGTGAGACACTCAAAATGGGAACACTCCTTGCCACGCCCCCTATATTTAAAGTTCTCCATAATTTTAGGTGATATGAAATGTAAGCTCTTCAATTTCTGTGATTGCTTTTTTCAGAAGAGGATTTAGCTATTTAATTTTGACTTTATCTCATTTTTTATTTTAAATATATTAAATAAATACACCAAAAATTAATCTCTGATTTGCCTTGAAGGTAATTTAGGAGACTTTAAAGAACTGGCCAAAGTTCATTCTTTATCTAAAAACTAATACAACAAGGCAGTTATTAATCTAACCAGTTAAAGTATAAACTCTAGGTAAGGAACTCCATGTAAATTAGCTGTTGCCTAAGCTTATGAAAACTGAGGACCCTGTACCCCATTTTTAAGGGGGTTATTTGGCTCTTTGGAGTCTACCTTCTTGAGTTCTTTGAATATCTTGGATATAAGCTCTCTGTCGGATGTAGTGTTGGTAAAAATCTTTTCCCACTTTGTTGGTTGCTGTTTTATCCTCTGACAGTGTCCTTTGCCTTACAGAAACTTTGTAATTTTATGAGGTCCCATTTGTCAATTCTTGATCTTAGAGTATAAGCTATTGGTGTTCTGTTGAGAATACCAATAGCTTATGTTCTAAGCTCAAGAAATTTTCCCCTGTGCCCATGTCCTCAAGGGTCTTCCCCAGTTTCTTTTCTATTAGTTTCAGTGTCTGGTTTTATGTGGAGGTTCTTGATCCACTTGGAGTTGAGCTTAGTACAAGGAAATAAGAATGGATCAATTTGCATTCTTTTGCATGATTTGTTGAAAAGGCTATCTTTTTTCCACTGGATGATTGTAGCTACTTTATCAAAGATCAAGTAACCATAATTCTGTGGGTTCATTTCTGGGTCTTCAATTCTATTCCGTTGATCTACTTGCCTGTCACTGTACCAATACCATGCAGTTTTTAGACACAATTTTTCTGTAGTACTGCTTGATGTTGGGGATATTGATTCCCCCAGAAGTTCTTTTGTTGTTGAGAATAGTTTTAGCTATCCTGGGGTTTTGTTATTCCAGATGAATTTGAGAATTGCTCTTTCTAACTCTATGAAGAACTGAGTTGGGATTTTGATGGGGATTGCATTGAATCTATAGAGTGCTTTTTGCAAGATGGCCATTTTTACTATATTAATCCTGCCAATCCAAGAGCATGGAAGATTTTTCCATCTTCCGAGGTCTTCTTTGGTTTCTTTCTTCAAGGACTTGAAGTTCCTGTCATACAGATCTGTCACTTGTTTGATTAGAGTCACACCAAGATACTTTATATTGTTTGTGGCTATTGTGAAGGGTGTCATTTTCCTAATTTCTTTCTCATCCTGTTTATGCTTTGAGTATAGGAAGGCTACTAATTTGCTTGAGTTAATTTTATATCCAGCCATGTTGCTGAAGTTGTTTATCAGCTGTAGGAGTTCTCTGGTGGAGTTTTTTTTGGTCGCTTAAGTATACTATCATATCTAAGTGAGGTAACCCAGTCTCAAAAGAACACTCATGGTATGCACTCACTGATAAACGAATATTAGCCTAGAAGCTTGGAATACCCAAGACACAATTCACAGATCAAATGATGCCCAAGAAGAAGGAAGGAGTGGCCCCTGGTCCTGGAAAGGCTCAGTGTAGCAGTGTAGGGGAATACTAGGACAGGGAAGTGGGAGGGGTTAATTGGGGAACAAAGGGAGAGAAGAGGGCTTATGGGACTTTCGGCAAGGGGGGATCCACGAAAGCGAAAATCATTTGAAATGTAAATTAAGAATATATTGAATAAAAAAATGGAAAAACTTACTGTAAAGACTTAAGAAAAGAAAAAAAGAAAACTGAGGACCAGTCATCCAAGCTATGGGTAGTCAATGCTTTTCTTTACATATGTATTTTAATTAAATTATAAATATATAACTTTCATTTTCCTTTCCTTTTCTCCCTCTAGCCTCTTCCATGTTCCCTCCCTATAATTCATCCCCAGTTCTCATCCTTATTCTTTTTCAAATTAAGGGTCTCTTATATTGTTGTATACGTATGTGTGTGTATGTATATATGTATATATGCACAAATATATAAAAAACATAAAAAAACAAAAATTCACTTTTGTTGTGTTTGTATATCTGACTTCAGGGTTGATTACCTTGTATTGGATAACCAGTAAGGAATCTCACTTCTGGGAGAAACTTTTTTCTTCTTCTTTATTTTTTTTATTAGATTCTTTTTTAAATTTACATTTCAAATGTTATCCCCTTTCCTGGTTTCCCCTCCCAAAACACCCTACCCTATCCTTTCTCCCCGTGTTCACCAACCCACCCACTCCTAATTCCTGTCTTGGCATTCCCCTACACTGGAGCACTGAACCTTCTCAGGACCAAGGGCCTCTCCTCTCATTGATGCCTGACAAGGCTATCCTCTGCTACATATGCAGCTGAAGCCATAGGTCTCTCTAGGTGTACCCTTTGGTTGGTGGTTTAGTCCCTGGGAGCTCTGGGGATTCTGATTGGTTCATATTGTTACTCCTATGGAGCTGCAAACCCGTTCAGCTCCTTCAGTCCTTTTTCTAGCTTTTCCATTAGGGACCCTGTGCTCAGTCCAATGGTTGGCTGTGAGAATACACCTCTGTATTTGTGAGGCACTGGCAGAGCCTCTCAGGAGACAGCTATATCAGGCTCCAGTCAGCATGCACTTGTTGGCATCCACAATAGTGCTGGGTTTTCTTTCTCTCAGCAGTTATCAATTCTTTGTCTAGGGGGTGAAACCCCATGGCATTTTTCCTCTTCCATGATAGAATATCTATTGGTATTGGTTTAGTTTACTTTTGTATAGGAAGACCATTTTAGGGGACACAGTCTCAGAATAGACTGTCTGGTCCTTCGCTCTTACACAATGCTCCTGCCATAGGAGCAGAAGTTGTATTGTAGAGGTATCTGTTGGGACTGGACACCCCACAATCTGTTGATTTTTGTGTTAGGTCTTTCCTGATCTTTGTAATCATCTCTATTTGCTATAAAATGAAAATTCTTTGAAGAGAACTAGGTGAGAGATATACTTATCTGTGGGTATAGGACAAATTTTAGAATGTTGTTAGGAATTATGTTGGTCTAGTTAATTGACAGTTGTGAGTTCTCTTCTAAGATCTATGACTTCACTAACTCCAAGGAGTTGACTAGATTTCAAGTAGCAGGCAGGATTACTTTCCTGTTGAATGGGCCTTAACTCCAATTAGACAGATATTAGTTACTGCCAGCATCTAAGTGACACTACAGCACTTGTAGGAATATCTTGCCATGCTACATAGAATTATTAATTATTGCTCCCTTCCTTGGCAGCTTGCATAGTTCTTTTCATAGAATAGTGAATGCTAGTACACGAGGAAAAGCTTTCAGGTTAGATCCAGCCCAAATCATCTGAGTCCTGTGTCCTCTGTGGGCAGTGACTTTAGCAATAAGGACTTATCTTCAATCTCTGAGGCAACCAATGGAGACAACAATCACCTGTAATATTTTGGAATCTCTTGGACTATCCTGATCAACAATTAACACAGAGGATTGTCACGCCTGGTACCTATACTTTTCACACACACACACACACACACACACACACACACACACACCAAATAAGCAAACATACAGTCTATGGTTTTTATGGGGAACATTGCCAGCCCAAGGTGCATAATTTTATATAACCATAACACAATATGAGTCCTTGGGGATTTAGCAAACAAGATTGGTGTTGTTAGCCTCCACTTCCTCCCTTTCCTCTGTACTGACCTTGCTCCAAAGCCCTCATGGGCATTTAATGTTAAGAAAACCATTCTTGTGTAAGTTCCAGTTTCTCAATTTTGGAGGTATTGGGAGGTGCTGAGTGATATCTCCAGACTTACTGGTGATGAAACCATAGATAGAACTTGGAAAATTGTTGCTGTCCAGTGGTCCCAGAGTCTCTCTCTAAGCCAAATGAGAACTGACCTGAAGTGCGTAATCAGCTTCCTGATCATGGTTCCGGTTTCCTGAGGATATGATGAATTAAAAGTGAAACACAATTTCCATTAGGGGAAAAACCAATAATGATAAGAATAAACAAAAGGGAAAAACAGAAACATATTCTTATAAGTATGAACTATTTAGACATCGGAGCTGGGCACAACAAAAATTTTGGACACAGCCACTGACACCTTACATGAGCATGTAAACTTAAGGTTTTGAAATGAAAATTTCTAAATCTAGTTCTTAGATATTTATTTATAAATGCATATTTTACTGCTTATGATATTTTTTCTTTTTTTGAATTTTTAAAATTGTTTTATTTATTTATATTCCAAATGTTGCTCTACATAACAAAGAAAGAATATCAAAAGCTGTAAGGGTAAAGAACTGTTTATGATATTTTCAATATTAGACATATTGAATAAGCAACATTAACACTTCTTATGCTGAATAAAATATATCCATCATAGGGATACATTACATGTTATAACAAAATAAATTACTCTTTTCTATGTGTGTGTGGTATGTACAATCATACACATGCTCACATATTTGTGCACAAAGGCTAGAAGAAGATGCTTCTTGCTCTATTACTTTGGATCGTATCCTTTAAGTAAGGATTTTTTATTGGACCTAGAGCTAGGCTGTGGCCAGAAAGCCCCAGTTATGTCTCTGTGTCCCACAATTCTAGCTATATAGGTAGGTTCTGAGCCCTGCTCAGTTCTTTCTAAGATTTGAGCCAGGCAGTGGTGGTGCACACCTTTAATTCCAGCACTTGGGAGGCAGAGGCAGGTGGATTTCTGAGTTTGAGGCCAGCCTGGTCTACAGAGGACCACAGGCAGGGACAGGCAGGGCTACACAGAGAAACCCTGTCTTGAAAAACCAAAAACAACAACAACAACAAAAGGGTTTGGTGCTGGGGGTTTGATCTTGGTCATAATGCTTGAGGAACAAGTGCTCTTACCCACTGAGATATTCCTCAGGTCTGGAAGTTACTATTTTAACTTATTTTATTAACCTCCCTTTTGCATGTCTATGAACATACAATGGTAAAAGAGTATTGGTTTTTGAATCTTTTTTTGCATACCCTTATATTATGAAAATTTCCTGAGATCTTGTTCTAGTTATGTTTGCTAGTGCTGTGATGAAACACCATGACCAAAAGCAACATGGGGAGGAAGGACTTATTTCCCTTATTTCACCATTCCATATAGCAGCTCACCATCAAAAGCACTGAGGGCAGAAACCCAGAGGCAGGAGCTGATGCAGAGGCCATGGAGGGGAACTGCTTACTGACTTGCTCCCAATGATTTGCTCAACCTGCTTTCTTATAGAATCCAGGACCACCAGTCCAAGTATGGCATCACCCACAATGGTCTGGTTCTTCTTCCATTGATCAGTAATTAAGAAAATGCCTTACAGCCAGATCTTATGAAGGTATTTTCTCAACTGAGACTGCTTTCCCTCTGATGACTCTAGCTCATGTCACATTGACATAAAACTAGCCATTACACATATTAAAAGTTGTTTGAAAACATGAATTTTAAAGGATAGGTAATGTTTTAATTTGTTATAAATTAATACAAATTTATCTTTAGTAATAAGTGCCCAGTTTGTTCATACAAATTTATTTTTACAAATAGTGTTCTGATAAAATTCTAATTATATTTTTACAGTTGATTTCTAGGAATTGAACTGTTGCTGAAAATAATAAATACTTTACAGGCAGCTTCAAAAAATGAGAATTTTAAGGTTTGGGGAGATGTCTCACAGGGGAAGAGTTCTTGCTGCATAACCATGAGACCTCAGCTCAAGTTCCCAACACCCATGTACAAAGCCAAGAGTTGCTGTGCACACAACTGCAACCCAAGCTCTGTAGTCCGCAGTGACTGCATGGTTACTAGGGTTTGCTGGTAGTCAATCTAGTTCTCGGTTCAAAGAGAGAACGTGTCAATGGAATAAAACAGAGAGACAGAGTAGGACACTTGATATCTCCAATCTGGTCTATGCAACGTGGACATACAACTCATACAGCTATGTGCAAATCACATACACAAACACACACTAACACAACTATGTCCACACAGAGACAAATACACACACACATAATGCACACATACATGCAAACGAGAATTTTAAAGATTTACCAATTTTTAAAATTAATTAATTAATTTATTTTTTATATTCCATATTTTATCTGCCCCCCACTGTCCACCTTCCAACTGTTCCACATCCCATACCTCCTGCCCACCTCCCCCCATCTCCATGTGGATGTCCCCACCCCATACCCCACCTTGCCTCTAAACTCCCTGGGGCCTCTAGTCTCTTGAAGGTTAGGTGCATCATCTCTGAATGACCACAGATCTGGCAGTCTTCTACTGTACATGTGTTGGGGGCCTTGTATCAGCTGGTGTATGTGGCCTGTTTGGTGTTTCAGTGTTTGAGAGATCTCAGGGATCCAGATTAATTGAGACTGCTGGTCTTCCTACAGGGTTGCCCTTCTCCTCAGCTTCATTCAGCCTCCCCTAGCTCAACAACAGGGGTCAGCTGCTTCTGTCCATTGGTTGGGTGCCATTTTTTAGCTTACATTTCAGAAATACAGCTTCAAGTGTAATATCTAAGGCAATAATAGTGTTTTCACTTTAAGTATTTGTTTTATGACTTTTGGAAGTGCTTTTTTTTCTTTTTCTTTTTTTTTTTTTGCAAAGAGGTTTTGTGTGTGTGCTGCATCCATATTCTTTGCTGTCCTCAAAATGTTTTTATTAAATTTCTAGCAGGGATGACAATTTTATTATTATGGCTGACTTTGACCGAGTGACATTCTGCAATTTGCTTTCAGCTGATAAATTCACAATTATTCACAACAAAAGGAGAAGTAGTAGTTCTGACTCCATCTACAACAGTTTCTGTTCCCTGAGATCTGGAAAGTTCTCCCAGCCTGCTGAGTTCATACAATGCTTTTGGATTCCCTGACACTGTGGTTAATGTAAGTTCTAACTATTGTAGAGCCATACAAGTCATCTTTGTTTAACGAGGGATTAAGATGTTAAACTATATTCTATGATGCAATATTCTCATTGAAGGCCAAAGGCATCAGTATATATCAGTACAGGAGATGTGGCTCTACTTGTTTATAAATGTAACTAGTGGCAATAAAAAGTGACATCTTTTATGACTGTTCAGATTTTTAAACTAGAGTATATGAATGCATCTAAGAAAGTTGTCTGTTTGACATTTTATTTTATTTTTTTTTGGGTGAAAAAAGAAAAAAGAAAAAAGAAAAAAGAAATTGAATTCATCTCTGACAGGCTATTTATTCTCAATTGCAATGTCTCAGTATAGAAGATTAGGGTCATGATGTTTTAGGATTGCTCTCTCTGGTCAGTACTTCTGACAACGACTCAAGTTAGAACAGTAGATAAAGATGATTTGGGCTAGAATCATCTTTTTAGACTATTTTGTTATAACTTGTTAAGTTGGCAAGAATTCACGATGCATCTCTCCTGGAACCCACCACACAGTAGGCACTTAGAAAACAGAGTTTGATCTTTCTGAGACATCAAGTATTTAAATAAATGCTTAGATGAATGACTTTCTTATGACGTTTGTTGGTAAGTCAATATTAATTTCAAATGGTTGCTTCTTGTAAACTTTGAAGTACAGAAAGTGTGGCTCTATAATCCTTGTTCTTGGCTTTGTTGAACTTTAATTAAATTCCTTCCCTACCTTGAAAGTTTTCTTTCCTTTGTTGTCACAATTCTTAAAGTGAATCAAGTTTTCATTAGAAGCTGCCATTTCAGAATATAATTCTTAACCCTAAGAAATCCCACTGGAATTTAATTTGACTACACAAATTAGAGAGTAATTTAATGATACAATAAGCTATGTACAATTTACTTTTAAAAAATGGTGGAAAAGTTTTTAATTGTAAAATTTGCAAGGCTGTGTATGGTAGCCAATGTCTTTAATTGCAGTTCTAGAGAGACAGAGGGAGGAGGGTCTTTGTGATGCCAGCCTGGTCTACACAGCAACTTCCAGGACAGCCTGGAGTACATGGAGAGACCCTGTCTCGAAAAGAAAATCGGAGAGAACGTTGACATCTCTACTCCTCAGTTTTATTGCATTTTTACAAAATGTTATCAAACCAGTAGGAGATACTTTGGGAAGAAAAGAGGGAGCCTTGTCAGCCCTTTTCAGAAGGACATTTCCTTTAACTAGGATAAATCCTGTAAATTAATCTCTGCAATTTTCCATTCTTTAGAAGAAAGCAGATTATTCAACCAACTCAAAAGTATAATTATTTGAAACAAAATTATTTAGAATGCTGGAAAGATAAATTTTTCAGTCTAAAGTTATATTATTTGGGCTGACTGTAACAGAAATTTTGGGAATCTACTGTTTTGTTTTTATTAAAAATTATTAAAAATCTATTGTGTTTTTTTAAAAATTTTACCAGCCATACTACTTGATGATACTTACAACTCTGTGATATATAAAAGCAGTGCTATGTAGTTTGGAGTCTATGGGCCAGTGGTACTCACACAATATTATTTTTTAACTGTCTCTATTAGCTAGTAGAAGTGATAGTCTTGTTTGTGTATGTCTTATCCTGAAATTGTGTGTTAAAATGTATGCTTTATTAACTCTTACACTTCTTCATATTCTCTGCAGTGATAGCATCTGTGTCTGTCAGCACTGATGGTAATCAGTGTGGCTTTTTGTTGCAGCTAGCTTAGCTCCACCGGCATCTATGTTTTGTTATCTCTTAAAATATTCACTCAATACGGGAGTTTCTGCCATAATTTTTCCAACTGTTTGTAGACAGTTGTTTCAGGAAATGGAGGTTCATAACTTCCTCTACTACAGTCTTTGAGAGATACACACATTGGTTTCACTCAGAAGATTCGTTGATTCTGAAATCATACTATCAAAGTCTACTGAATTATGTGCCCAATAAGTTTGATATTCATGACATTTCTTCAACATGTGTTTCCATTGTTGTGCCTTGGCTCCTTTATCATCTCTGCTTAAAATTGTTCATCTGTAAATATTCTCATTGATGATTTCCTCACTTTACTCTGGTTTCTACTGAAATACCATCTTCACAGAGAATCTGTTGTAAACTACCAAGCCTATGACTCCTTAGTGGAATATATTGATCCATGACTCACACAACTGAAAATCAAAATTTGCCATAGAAAATTGTCATTTTCTCTTAAGGGTTATCATAACATAGAGGTTACTTCTGTATATACTGTCTCATTGTAAAACATCACCCATCAAAGGCTAGAGAGTTGGCTCAGTGTTTAAGAATACTTGTTTCTTTCAGAAGAGTCAGGTTTAGTTTCCAGTACTGAGGTTGAAACTCATATCCATCTTCAACTCCAATTCAGGGGATCTGATAGCTTCTTTGGGTCTGCATGGTCACCAGGCACACATGGGATATATCTACACATAGACAGGCAAATGTTCATAAAATAAAAATACATATTTAGAATATAAACTATCTGTAAGCATAAAGTTTTTGCTACCTACTTTTAATAAGGGTTCAACCTCTCCTATAGCCTGCCATCCAGCAGAGATGGTGGAAAAGCTATCAGGCTATGGGGGAAGTGATCCCGTTCATCAGTAGTTCTTTGGGGGTGAGCTTGATCTCCTTTGGCAGCAGTTCAGTCCTGGAGCAAACACCAAATATGATTTAGCAGCTGCAGAGCAGTCCTCTAGGCAGGCAGACACCAGGCGGCTGTAGTTCAATCCTGAGGAAACTGCCAGTCTTGCCAACTGGTTTGGGGCGAGGTCTCAGAAGCAGCAAGCTGTTGCAAGGAACCTCATGATCAGTTCTTTTCTTTTTTTTTTTTTAATCTTTTTTTTTAAAATTTATTTACTTATTTTATGTGAGTACACTGTCACTGTCTTCAGATGCACCAGAAGAGGGCATCATATCTCATTACAGATGGTTGTGAGCCACCATGTGGTTGCTGGGAATTGAACTCAGGACCTCTGGAAGAGCAATCAGTGCTCTTAACCACTGAGCCATCTCTCCAGCCCAAACTATCTTTTTTTTTTGTTTTTTTTTTTTGTTTTTCGAGACAGGGTTTCTCTGTGTAGTCCTGGCTGTCCTGGAGCTCACTCTGAAGACCAGGCTGGCCTCGAACTCAGAAATCCACCTGCCTCTGCCTCCCAAGTGCTGGGATTAAAGGCGTGCACCACCAACGCCCGGCTTCATGATCAGTTCTTTGGTGAGTTTCTCTCAGTGTTGAAGTTATCACAGTTGAGCTCAACAACACTGTGTAAGGTGAACCAATTCATGCGTGTCTTTAGTGAAGAACAGTGAGGTGGCGCAAACCAAACCAAAGCTCGGTGCTTGTCTCCCACTGTCTGTGGGGTCATAGTTACTCCTTTATCAAGTATCCTTACACATGTTTGCTAATCAAAACATCCTTTCACCTTTTCTGCTTCAGGAAAATAGTCTTTCACATGTTTGATTTAATCAGACATCCTTGTACCTGTTGTGCCCCTGCAAAACATCATTTAACATAACTAACTTTCCACAGGACTAGAAGTTTCCACTTCACCTATCAAAGAACATGAACTTGACTCATTTGCCAGCTGTGATAAAATAACTGCTTCGGGTCATGGTCTTACAGAACAGATTTTGTTCTGTGGTCACTGACTCCATTAACTGTAGGGAAGTGGGGAAGCAGAGCACTGTGAGGGGCCAGTAATACATGGAGGTGGACGCCTTTCCCATCATGAAGGATGAGAAGCAGAAACGGGGGAGAGAGAAATAGAGACAGAGAGACAGAGACACGCAGAGAGACAAAATTTGTAAACCAGATGTGCATTGCAAAAACATGCCCAGATTACCTTATTTCCATAACCTACTTCCTCTGGCTAAGCCTCACCACCTAAAGTTGCTCCTGCATCCCGAGATAGGCTCCCTACCTGGTATCTGTGTCAGATAACCAATGCTCCTGAGAACTCGTGTTCCCTACCTGGGAACCAACTGTTCGGCATCTGTGACTATAGAAAGCAGTTTGTATTCAAGCTGTAACATTCTCTGGTGCCCAATGGCTCATGGCCATCTCATTATATAAAATCTACTCACCCCATATTAAAACAAAACAAAAACCAAAGGCTTAAGAATTCTACTATTGTTCAGAAGTACAAATCAAGATTCTTTTTTGAGACTCAAGAAAAACTCTTATGAGTTTTTCAATAAAGAAAATAACATACTTTCAATGTACAATGGTAGAGAGTGATATTCCACTCCCAAAGGGAGGTATGGGGGTATTAAAAGGAATTCTTTTCTTTTTTTCGTTGGTAAAGAATAGGGTTTATTCAGGGAATAGGATGGGAGTTAATGGTATAGTGGAGGCAGAGAGAGGAAGAGAGGAAGAGAGAAAGAGAGAGAGAGAGAGAGAGAGAGAGAGAGAGAGAGACAGAGACAGAGAGAGAGAGTAGAGAGAGTAGAGAGGAGTGGAGGCCAGCCATGACCACGGGGAGAGAGGGGGGAGGGGAGAGCCCAAGATGGGCAGAGAAGTGAGAGTGCAGAGAGGTAAGGGTGAAGAGAGAGCGAGATGAGAGAGCAAAAGGAATTCTAGGACCTAAACAGATGCAAAACCCAGCAGGCCTAATGTTAAGTTCTGTAGCTTCCAGTTTGGGTCTGGGGTACTTGGAGGGATGGAGGGATGACGTGAGCAACCAAGGGTCCAGTCACACAGTCCTTCAGGCCTTCACCACTGAAGCTTGTGTGGCCTCTTACTTAGGTTGGCTGGTGGCTGCCTTCAGGTTTCTGCATCAGATAACCCATGCTCTTGGTATCTCTGATTCCTTCTCCCCTTAATTCTCATAATGTCATGCAGCATCTTCTTTTTTCTTTATTGGATATTTATATTTCATTTCCCTTTTCCTGGTTCCCTGCCCCACAAAGGCCCCCCCATTCAATTTTCCCTCCCCCTGTTCCCCCATCCACCCCTTCCCACTTCCCTGTTCTGGTATTCCCCTACACTGATGCATTGAGCATTTCCAGAACCAGGGTTCACTCCTTTCTTCTTGACGGACATCATGTCTTAGTTAGGGATTCACTGCTGTGAACAGACACCATGACCAATGCAAGTTTTATAAAAGACAACATTTAATTGGGGTTGGCTTACAGGCTCAGAGGTTCAGTCCATTGGCATCAAGGCAGAAACATGGCAGCATCCAAGCAGGCATGGTACAGGAGGAGCTGAGAGTTCTACATCTTCATCTGAAGGCTGCTAGTAGAAGACTGACTTCTAGGCAACTAGGGTGAAGGTCTTAACCCCACACCCACAGTGACACACCTACTCCAACAAGGCCACACCTGGATGATTCTTACACATTACCAAGTACAGCTGCAGCATGAGGAACACTTGGCTATCTCTGGAATACAGCTTCTTTGTGCTCTCACAAAGAAAACACTTCCCATATTTCACCTCAGTGATGCTGGTCTTTTCTTAATCACCACTAACTTCTTAGCTCCAGCTAACCAGCATCAATTGTTTCAGTAGTCTCCTTCTCCTCTTGAATATAAAGCCAGACACACATGGCTGAAGCTGCTGAGTTCTGCTGCTTGCAGGAGCTGGAACATTGTGCCCCTTGTTCTATTATATTATCACTAGCTTCCTTTTTCCCAGCTCCTTCACTGCCTAAGTTGGCTGTCCTGAATCTTGCTCCTTAGACTGACTTTGAACTCAAGAGATCTGCATGCCTGTCTCCTAAACACTGGGATTAAAGGTGTAGTCCACCAAGCCTGGATTTAAGTTTTTCTTCACCTAGAATTTGCTCTGTTCTAGGCTGGCCTTGAACTTGAGATCTGCTTATCTTTGCCTCCTGGGATTAAAGGCTTGTACTACCACGCCTGGACCTAAATTTAGCTGGGTGCAATCTTGCCCCCAAGGTCACCACTCCTTTAATTCAATTTAATATCCTTAAATTCAGCTCCATTTCACTTCCTGGAGTCCCTTTTTTTTTTTTTTTTTTTTTTAGTTATTTTTATTTTCTATATTCTATGTTTACATTTCAAAGGCTTTCCCCTTTCCCAGTTCCCACCCACCATAGTTCCCATAGTTCTTCTACCCCCAACTATTCCCCAATCATTCCCCCTCCCCCCTCGGTTTCTTTACTAAACTGGATGCAATCTTTACGTGCCCAGGGTCCTCTCCTTTCTTCTTCTTGGGAATCATTTGACTTGCTATTTGTGTCTTGAGTATTTAGTGCTTCTGGGCTCATTAATATCCACTTATCAGTGATTGCATTTCATGTGCATTCTTTTGTGATTGGGTTAGCTCACTCAGGATGATATTTTCCAGGTCTAACCATTTACCTACAAATTGCATGAATTCAATATTTTTAATTGCTGAGTAGTATTCCATTGTATAAATATACCACATTTTCTGTATCCATTCCTCCTTTGAGGGATATTGGGGCTCCTTCCAATTTCTGGCTATTATAAACAAGGCTGCTATAAACATAGTGGAGCATGTGTCTTTATTGCATGTAGGGGAATCCTCTGGGTATATGCCCAGGAGTGGTATGCCAGGGTCCTCTGGATGTGACATGCCCAATTTTCTGAGGAACCGCCAAACTGATTTCCAGAGTGGTTTTACCATTTTGCAATCCCACCAACAGTGGAGGAGTGTTCCTCTTTCTCCACATCCTCGCCAGCACTTGTTGTCTCTTGAGTTTTTAATCTTAGCCATTCTGACTGGTGTGAGGTGGAATCTCAGGGTTGTTTTGATTTGCATTTCCCTGATGACTAATGATGTTGAACATCTCTTAAGGTGTTTCTCGGCCATCCGAATTTCTTCTGGTGAAAATTCTTTTTTTAGCTCTGTGCCCCAATTTTTGATAGGGTTATTTGTTTCTTTGCGGTCTAACTTCTTGAGTTCTTTGTATATATTGGATATTAGCCCTCTGTCGGATGTGGGGTTGGTAAAGATCTTTTCCCACTTTGTTGGTTGCCGTTTTGTCCTTCGGACAGTGTCCTTTGCTTTGCAGAAACTTTGTAATTTTATGAGGTCCCATTTGTCGATTCTTGATCTTAGTGCGTACGCTATTGGTGTTCTGTTCAGGAACTTTTCCCCTGTGCCCAAGTCCTCCAGGGTCTTCCCAAGTTTCTTTTCTAATAGTTTCAGTGTGTCTGGTTTTATGTGGAGGTCCTCGATCCACTTGGAGTTGATCTTAGAGCAAAGAGATAAGAGTGGGTCAATTCGCATTCTTCTGCATGTTGACCTCCAGTTGAACCAGCACCATTTGTTGAAAAGGCTATCTTTATTCCATCGGATGGTTGTGGCTCCTTTATCAAAGATCAAGTGACCATAAGTCTGTGGGTTAATTTCAGGGTCTTCAATCCTGTTCCATTGATCTGTTTGCCTGTTGCTATACCAATACCATGCAGTTTTTAACACAATTGCTCTGTAGTACTGCTTGAAGTCAGGGATATTGATTCCCCCAGAAGTCCTTTTATTGTTGAGAATAGTTTTAGCTATCCTGGGTTTTTTGTTGCTCCAGATGAATTTGAGAATTGCTCTTTCTAGATCTATGAAGAATTGAGTTGGGATTTTGATGGGGATTGCATTGAATCTGTATATTGCTTTTGGCAAGATGGCCATTTTTACTATATTGATCCTGCCAATCCAGGAGCAAGAAATATTTTTCCATCTTCTGAGGTCTTCTTCGATTTCTTTCTTCAAGGACTTGAAGTTCCTGTTGTACAGATCTTTCGCTTGTTTGGTTAGAGTTACGCCAAGATACTTTATGTTGTTTGTGGCTATTGTGAAGCGTGTTATTTCCCTAATTTCTTTCTCAGCCTGCTTGTCCTTTGAGTACAAGAAGGCCACTGACTTGCTTGAGTTAATTTTATAACCTGCCACTTTGCTGAAGTTGTTTATCAGCTGTAGAAGTTCTCTGGTGGAGTTTTTTGGGTCGCTTAGGTAAACTATCATATCGTCTGCAAATAATGATAGTTTGACTTCTTCCTTTCCAATTTGTATCCCTTTGACTTCCTTATGTTGTCTAATTGCTCTTGCTAGAACTTCAAGTACTATATTGAAAAGATATGGAGAGAGAGGGCAGCCTTGTCTAGTCCCTGATTTTAGTGGGAATGCTTCAAGTTTCTCTCCATTTATTTTGATGTTGGCTACTGGTTTGCTGTAGATTGCTTTTACTATGTTTAGGTATGGGCCTTGAATTCCTGCTCTTTCCAAGACTTTTAGCATGAAAGGATGCTGAATTTTGTCGAATGCTTTTTCAGCATCTAATGAGATGACCATGTGGTTTTTTTCTTTCAGTTTGTTTATGTAGTGGATTACATTGATAGATTTCCGTATATTGAACCATCCCTGCATCCCTGGGATGAAGCCTACTTGATCATGATGGATGATCGTTTTGATGTGCTCTTGGATTCGGTTAGCAAGAATTTTATTTAGTATTTTTGCATCTATATTCATCAGAGAAATTGGCCTGAAGTTCTCTTTCTTTGTTGGATCTTTTTGTGGTTTAGGTATTAGCATAATTGTGGCTTCGAAGAATGAGTTGGGCAGTGTCCCTTCTGTCTCTATTTTGTGGAATAGTTTGGAGAGTATTGGTGTTAAGTCTTCTTTGAAGGTCTGGTAGAATTCTGCACTAAAACCATCTGGTCCCGTACTTTTTTTGGTTGGGAGGCTTTCTATAACCCCTTCTATTTCTTTAGGGGTTATGGGACTATTTAGCTGGTCTACTTGATGCTGATTTAATTTTGGTATTTGATATCTGTCTAGGAAATCGTCCATTTCCTCCAGATTCTCCAGTTGTTTTGAGTATAGACCTTTGTAGTAGGATCTGATGATGTTTTGAATTTCCTCAGTTTCTGTTGTTATGTCTCCCTTTTCATTTCTAATTTTGTTAATTTGTATACTGTCTCTGTGTCCTTTGGTTAGTCTGGCTAAGGGTTTATCTATCTTGTTGATGTTCTCAAAGAACCAGCTCCTGGTCTTGTTGATTCTTTGTATGGTTCTCTTTGTTTCTATTTGATTGATTTCAGCCCTGAGTTTGATGATTTCTTGTCTTCTACTCCTCCTGGGTGAATTAACTTGTTTTTCTTCCAGGGCTTTAAGGTGTGCCGTTAAGCTGCTAGTGTATGCTCTCTCCAGTTTCTTTTTGGATGCACTTAGAGCTATGAGTTTTCCTCTTAGCACTGCTTTCATTGTGTCCCATAGATTTGGGTAGGTTGTACCTTCATTTTCATTGAATTCTAAAAAGTCTTTGATTTCTTTTTTTATTTCTTCCTTGACCAAGGTGTCATTGAGTAGAGTATTGTTTAGTTTCCATGTGTATGTGGGCTTTCTGTTGTTTTTGTTGCTATTGAAGACCACTCTTACTCCATGGTGATCTGATAAGAGGCATGGGATTAACTCGATCTTCTTGTATTTGTTGATATCTGTCTTGTGACCGATTATATGGTCTATTTTGGAGAAGGTACCATGTGGTGCTGAGAAAAAGGTATATTCTTTAGCTTTAGGATGAAATGTTCTATATATATCTGTTAAATCCAATTGGTCCAGAGTTTCAATTAGTTTCACTGTGTCCCTGTTTAGTTTCTGCTTTCCTGATCGGTCCATTGAGGAGAGTGGGGTGTTGAAGTCACCCACAATTATTGTGTTAGGTGTAATGTGTGCTTTAAGCTTTAGTAAGGTTTCTTTTACGAAGGAGGGTGCCCTTGCATTTGGAGCATAGATGTTCAGTATTGAGAGCTCTTCCTGGTGGATTTTCCCTTTGGCCAGCAAGAAGTGACCTTCTGAGTCTCTTTGGATGATTTTAGGTTGAAAGTCAATTTTATCTGATATTTGAATGGCTACTCCAGCTTGTTTCCTGAGACCATTTGCTTGTAAAATTGTCCTCCAGCCTTTTACTCTAAGGCAGTGTTTGTCTTTAACACTGAGATGTGTTTCCTGTATGCAGCAAAATGTAGGGTCCTGTTTCCGTATCCAGTCTGTTAATCTATGTCTTTTTATTGGGGAATTGAGTCCATTGACGTTAAGAGATATTAAGGAATAGTAATTATTACCTCCAGACATTTTTGAAATTATATTTATTTATCTTATTTATTTTTTATATTCGAGAGGTTATCTTCTTTTGGGTTTGATGAGAGGAGGTTTCTATCTTGCTTCTTCCCGGGTGTAGTTTCCGTCCTTGTCTTGGTGTTTTCCCCCTATTATCCTTTGTAGGGCTGGATTTGTGGAGAGATATCTTGCAAATTTGGTTTTGTCATGGAATACCTTGATGTCTCCATCAATGGCAATTGAGAGTTTTGCTGGGTAATGTAGTTTTGGCTGAAGTTTGTGTTCTCTTAGGGTTTGCATGATATCTGCCCAGGATCTTCTAGCTTTCATGGTCTCAGGTGAGAAGTCTGGTGTTATTCTGATAGGTTTTCCTTTATATGTTACTTGGCCTTTTTCTCTTGCTGCCTTTAGTATTCTTTCTTTGTTTATTACATTTGGAGTTTTGATTATTATGTGACGGGATGTATTTCTGTTCTGGTCCAGTCTGTTTGGGGTTCTATAGGCTTCTTGTATATTCATGGGCATCTCTCTCCCTAGGTTGGGGAAGTTTTCTTCCATAATTTTATAGAAGATATTAGCTGGCCCTTTAACTTGTAAATCTTCACTCTCGTCTATACCTATAATCCTTAGGTTTGGTCTTCTCATAGTGTCTTGGATTTCCTGGATGTTTTGGGTTACCACCTTTTTGCATTTAGTATTTTCTTTGACTGTTGAATCAATGGTTCCTATGGTATCTTCGGCTTCTGAGATTCTGTCTTCTATCTCTTGTATTCTATTGTTGATACTTGCGTCTATGGCCCCTGATTTCTTCCCCAGGTTTTCTATCTCCAATGTTGTCTCCCTCTGTGATTTCTTAGTTGTTTCTACTTCTGTTTTTAGTATCTGGATGGATGTGCTCAGATCTTTCGCTTGCTTGATTGTGTTTTCATGAATTTCTTTAATAGATTTTTGTGCTTCCTCTTTCATAGCTTCTACTTGTTGGCCCACGTTCTTCTGTAGTTCTTTAAGTGACTTTTGTCTTTCTTCCTTATTGTCTTCTTCTCTTTGATCCATCTTCTCCTGCATTTCTTGAAGTGATTTTTGTATTTGCCTCGTAAAGGCTTCTAACTTTTGATCCATTCTCTCCTCTATTTCTTTACGAGATTTTTCTATGTGTTCAGCTACCAGCAACCTGACCAGTGATTTTATATCCAAGTCTTGTTTTTCTGGTGTTTTAGGGTATCCAGGGATTCCTGTTGTTGGAGAACTGGGTTCAGATGCTGTCATGTTGCCTTGATTTTTGTTAGTAACGATCCTTCGTTTTCCTTTTGCCATCTGGTTATTTCTGGTTTTAGTTGGCCTTGTTGTCAGTGGCTGGTGTTTGAATCTCCTGTGAGGCTGGGCTCACCTGTTGTTTCTCTATTGGTGAATATGTGTGACTGCTGCTTTAAGGGATCATAAGCTGGCTGCCACCCATGCGATTGTGGCCCCTGTTGGAGTATGTCTACCTGGGCTTCTCAAGCTGTGTCCTGGTTGCAAGGAACTCCGAGAGCCTAGCCGATCCCCCGTGAGGGTAGCCCTGGAAGGGGTGTTTACCTGGGCCTTTCCAGCTATGTCCTGGTTGCAATATGGAGGCCCGTTGCTACCGCTGGTCCAGGGGCCGGCGAGCTGGTTGCAGAATGCAGCCTCGGTGCTCACCAGAGGGCACGGGAATGTCCCACAGAGCCTGGGCCTTTCCAGCTGTGTCCTGGTTGCAATATGGAGGCCCACCGCTACACCGCTGGTCTAGGGGCCGGCGAGCTGGTTGCAGAACGCAGCCTAGGTGCTCACCCGAGGGCGGGGATGTCCCACAGAGCCTGGGCCTTTCCAGCTGTGTCCTGGTTGCGATATGGAGGCCCGCCGCTACACTGCTGGTCTAGGGGCTGGCGAGCTGGTTGCAGAACGCAGCCTTGGTGCTCACCAGAGGGCTCGGGGATGTCCCACAGAGCCTAGGCGGGACTCCGCCTGCTTGGCTCCGAGACCCTAGCAGATACCCCCGTGAGTGTAGCCCTGGAAGGGGTGTTTACCTGGGCCTTTCCAGCTGTGTCCTGGTTGCAATATGGAGGCCCGCCGCTACACCCCTGGAGTCCCTTTAATACTCAAATTATATATTTTGTACTTTTCCTTTCTCATCTTGCTATGCTTGTTCAAAATTCTCTTCATCAGACTTAACCAGAGAACAAAGTCTTTGTTGGGCTTTTTTGAGACTTCCATTGCAGATGCAATTAATATAAATCTCTTTACCTTAGCCCTAGGGAGTCTCTTCAGACAATGACAAAAAGCAGCCATGTTCTTCACCAAAACATCACAAAAACAGTCTCTCAGCCACATATTAAAGTTCTTTTCCACTGAAACCTCTTGGGCCGTCAGGCCTACACAGTTCAAATGTCCCTTAGCACCACTGTCTTCCATATTCCTACTAGTCTGGCCCATTAAGCCCCGCTTAAAGAATTCCATGGCTTTCCAAATCCAAAGTCCCAAAATCCACATTCTTCTGAACAAAAGCATGGTCAGGGCTTTCACAGCAATACCTAGTCCCTGGCACCAACTTCTGTCTTAGTTAGGGATTCACTAAGTTTGTATTCACATACTAAGTTTGGTATGTGGATTGTGTCTTTGGTGTCCCAAGATTCTAGGCTAATATCCAATTATCAGTGACTGCATACCATGAGTATTCTTTTGAGACTGGGTTACCTCATTTAGTATGATGTTCTCCAGCTCCATCCATTTCTCTAAGAATTTCATGAATTCATTGTTTCTAATGGCTGAATAGTACTATTGTGTATATATACCACATTTTTTTGTATCCATTCCTCTGTTGAGGGACATCTGGGCTAATATCCAATTTCCAGCTTCTGGCTGTTATAAATAAGGCTGATATGAACATAGCGGAGCATGTATCTTTTGCATGCTGGGGAATCTTCTGTGTATATTCCCAGGAGTGGTATGTCCGGGTCCTCTGGAAGTATTGTGTCCAGTTTTCTGAGGAACCTCCATACTGATTTCCAGAGTGGTTGTACCAGCTTGCAGTCCCACCAGCAGTGGAGGAGTGTTCCTCTTTCTCCACATCCTCACCAACACCTGATGTTTCCTGAGTTTTTAATCTTAGCCATTCTGACTGGTGTGAGGTGAAATCTCAGGGTTGTTTTGATTTGCATTTCTCTAATGACTAATGATGTTGAACATTTTTTAAGGTGTTTCTCAGCCATCCGAATTTCTTCAGGTGAAAAGTCTTTGTTTTGCTCTGTACCCCATTTTTGGATAGGGTTATTTGGTTTTCTGGGGCCTAACTTTTTGAGTTCTTTGTATGCACTGGATATTAGGCCTCTGTCAGATGTAGGGTTGGTGAAGATCTTTTCCCAATTTGTTGGTTGCCGATTTGTCCTTTTGACAGTATCTTTTGCCTTACAGAAACTTTGTAATTTTATGAGGTCCCATTTGTCTATTCTCGATCTTAGAGAATAAGCTATTGGTGTTCTGTTCAGGAACTTTCCCCCTGAGCCAATGTCCTCAGGGGTCTTCCCCAGTTTCTTTTCTATTAGTTTTAATGTGTCTGGTTTTATGTGGAGGTCCTTGATCCACTTGGAGTTGAGCTTAGTGCATGGAGATAAGAGTGGATCAATTCTCATTCTTCTGCATGTTGACCTCCAGTTGAGCCAGCACCATTTGTTGAAAAGGCTATCTTTTTTCCACTGGATATTTTCAGCTCCTTTGTCAAAGATCAATTGGCCATAGATGTGTGGGTTCATTTCTGGGTCTTCAATCCTATTCCATTGATCCACCTCCCTGTCACTGTACCAATACCATGCAGTTTTTAACACTACTGCCCTGTAGTATTGCTTGAGGTCCAGGATACTGATTCCCCTAGAAGTTCTTTTACTGTTGATAATAGTTTTAGCTATCCTGGGTTTTTTGTTGTTCCAGATGAATTTGAGAGTTGCTCTTTCTAACTCTATGAAGAAAGGAATTGGGATTTTGATGGGGATTCTGTTGAATCTGTATATTGCTTTTGGCAAGATTGCCATTTTAACTATATTAATCCTGCCAACCCACGAGCATGGAAGATTTTTCCATGTTCTGAGTTCTTCTTCCATTTCCTTCTTCAGAGACCTGAAGTTTTTTCACTTGTTTGGTTAGAGTTACACCAAGATACTTTGTATTGTATGTGGCTATTGTGAAGGGTGTCATTTCCCTAATTTCTTTCTCAGCCTGCTTATCCTTTGAGTATAGGAAGGCTACTGATTTGCTTGAGTTGATTTTTATCATGCAGCATCTTCTAAAGAGCTGCCTTTTTTCTTGAGCTACCATGTTTCCTGGCCACCTAGGCCATCCTTTAAATCTGGGTGGATCCCATGGCTCTTCCACTCTGCCTGCCTGGAGAGCAATCACGTAGGAAACACTTATATGTTTTGAATCAGAAGTGTCACATTCAAATGGTATGTGCTTGAGAACAGTGCTTAGTTCTCACTGCAGCACTGTTTAGAGAGGCTGTGGAGCCTTTGGGGAGGGAAGCCTGGGAGATGGAGGTGAGTAACTTCTGATACACACGGTTAGATTTAATCACAGCCGTCTCTCCCCATTTTCCTGATACCATTCTTTTCACTTTCATCAGGTGTTCTATAATTGTGACAGTACATTGGGCCAAAACAATTTAAAGGGCTAGTTTGGTTCATGATTTCAGAGCTTGCCAGTCCCTAGCGGCTTCAGTTTTGGGTGCCTGATGTTAAGCGGAATGCCACAGCAGTAGCTGGTATGAACATGTGGAGAAAGAGGCTGTTTCCCTTATGAAATTCTAGAAGGGAAGGGAAAGAGAGAAAGCTATCGGAGACTGAGCATAACCTTCAACACATGCTACCCTGTGTTCTCCAGGTAGGTCCTAGCACCCACCAACTAAAGATTCCACTGTCTCCCAGAATAGCCGGTCCAGGTGTCAACTAACTTTTCAGTGTGACCCTATGCAGGGCATTCATATGCAAACTGTAGTGGAGGCTGTAGCTACTTGATAAATATTTAATAAATTATTTGATCAATTTCTGCTTTCCTACAGTGAGCGCATGCGCGAACACACACACACACACACACACACACACACACACACACACGATTGTAACAATTCAAAGAACAAGAGGCCCTGGAGCAGTCCAGGTGGCTACTGAGGAACATCAAAAGAGACTGTAGAGCAGAAAGAAGGAAAGTTCATGAATTTTAGAGCAAGCTCCTTGTCCTGGTCCCAGTTCCCTTCCAAGCGTGCTATGATTGCATTTGAAATAATTTCAGAGTTTTAGTAACTAAAACAGAAATTGGAAATTTTTCCTGGTCAAGTTTCCTTCTTGAATATCTCCCAAGGCCCCTGTGTTATA
This sequence comes from Apodemus agrarius, assembly GCA_964023405.1. Classification (NCBI taxonomy): domain Eukaryota; kingdom Metazoa; phylum Chordata; class Mammalia; order Rodentia; family Muridae; genus Apodemus; species Apodemus agrarius. The sequence continues at coordinate 51,857,087 of OZ030018.1, forward strand.
GACTTCATCAACTTCACAATACTGAGACAGAGATTTTAAGAGGCAGGACTTAGAAGGTCTTTGGGTCCCTGAGGAAGTATGGTAACTTAGCTTCTTTGTTTCATTTTCCTGTCACGGCATGAGCAGTTTTGTTTTGTGAGGACTCCTTCCTCATAATGGGCTGCCATAGGATCTGTCAAGGGTGCTTTTCCTTCCTTCCTTCCTTCCTTCCTTCCTTCCTTCCTTCCTTCCTTCCTTCCTCCCTCCCTTCCCTCCCTCTCTCTCTTTTCTTCTTTCTTTCTTTCTTTCTTTCTTTCTTTCTTTCTTTCTTTCTTTCTTTCTTCCTTTTCTTCCTTTCAGTATAGACCAGGTTGGCTTCGAACTCCCCATCCTCTTGCTTCTGACTCTTCTGCATATACTATCAGGGCACACCACAATGACCAGGAAGTGCGGCTCTTTTATAGTAATAAAAAATGGAACAATGCATTTCAAAATGCTAATTTTTATTTTATTATTGATGATTATTATTCAAATTTAACATTTCTCATTTAGCTCAGGCAATCCTAGGTGTTAGTGCCCCTGAGTATTTATTTCCTACCTTGGTTCTGAGGGGACAATTTACTATAGATGAATGACAATATACCATGTGAATCTATATTTCTTCAGATAGTAAATATAATTCTAAAAAAGAATAGTCTAGACCTTTAATATTTAAGTTGGACATATTCAGCTACGGACCTTATATATTTACCAATTTGAAATTGATCTTTTGATGGTTTGAAATTTATTCAAGTTTAAGCTCTCTAAATAAAACAATCTGAAAAAAAATAGCCATAGTAAATCTAGACTATAATTAATGTATTTTGAATTAATATAAAGTTTTCATTATTTTCGTAATTTTTAAAACCTGACAATTTAGATAACGGTGGATTTAATGATAAATGTCTGTGATGAAAAAATTTCTTCAATAAAATTTGAATGCATAAATGGATTTACCCCTCTTAGTGTATAAAATTTAAATACCATTAAATACAAACCTAGAACATATTGATCCCAACATTAAACATTTTATTTGACTTATTGAACATTGCAAAATATTCCATTGAGATTTTTGAGATTTCCTGGTTTTGCTCTTTTCTTTTTTGAAAATAGATTATTCTCTCATACAATACATCTTGATCAGAGTTTCCCCTCCCTCCATTTTTCCAAGTTCCCCTCCAACTTACTCTCTCCCCCAGATCAACTGCCCCTTCTCCTCCCTTCAGCAAAGAGCAGGCCTCCAAAAGACAGTAGTCAAACACAACAACAAAATACAGTTAGACAAGGCAAAAGACCTCACACTGAGGATGGACAAGGCAACCCAACAGGAGGGAAAGAGTCCTGCAAACAGGCAAAAGAATCAAAGACACACCTGTTCCCACAGTTAGGAGTTCCACAAAAACACCAAGTTAATAGCTATGGCATTAGCTTGGAGACCTGTTGGAGACACATGTAGGGTCTGTGCTTGCCACTTCAATCTCTGGGAGCCCATATGTGTCTTGCATTGATTTGTGATTCAGTAGGCTGTTATCTCCATCCTCTCTGATCCTATATTTCTGCCCACTCTTTAGCAAGATTCCCTGAACTCTTAGGGGAGGAAACTATCTCCCTAAACTCTTAGAGGAGGAACCTATCTCCATAACTCTTAGGGGAGGACTGTGGATCTCAACTTCTGCTCCCATCTGCTGCTGTGGGAAGCCTCTCTGATGACTATTGGACAAGGCACTGATCTATGAGTGTAGCAGAATATCATTAGGAATTATTTCATTATTTTTAAGACCAGTAGTGTTTGGTTCTACCCTAGGTCTCTGGGCTATCCAGTTGCTAGTTCCTCGATATTCAAGTAGTATCAGGCATGAGCTTTCTCTTATGGAATGAGCCTCAAGTTAAAGTGGACATTGGTTGGCTATTCCCACAAATTCTGCACCACCATTGTCTTAGCACATCTTGCAGGGAAGACAGGTTTTGTGATTGGGTTGTTATCCATGTTCTTCTTCCAGTAGCCAGCAGAGTATTCTCCAGAACCAAAGAGACTAGAATGTAAGAGTGAAGGCTTCATGGAGGCCTGACTTGGCTTGACTTCAGTGAGCTGTGTGGATGTTGTTCTCAGCAATGGGGCCCCACAGCAGTTTGTGGAGAGCAACCCTCTGTCCTAGAAGCAACCTGAGTTATTTGAAGATTTATATGGGATTTACCCTCTTGGCCAGCAACTCATCTGCATGCAATCCAGACCCACCACTGGAAGTCTTGCCTGCCTACTAGAAATGGCCACTTCAGACTCCATATCTACAATAACTAGGAGTCCTTACTCAGATCACACTCACAGATTCCAGGACATTTCCACATCATGAGGTTTCCATACCACTCCCTGTCAAAGGCCTTCCAATTCCTGCTGTCTCTCCCCATACCACCTCATTTCACCCCTTATCCTTCTCAAATTCTTGTCCTGATCCACTCCCAGGCCACCCACAATATCAATTCTATCTTCCCTTCCCAGGGAGATCTATGCATCCCTTCACCAGATCTCTCCTTTCTGGGTCTACAGATTTTAGCTTGATTATCATTTACTTAGTGTTTAATATATATATATAATAACCCTTTATATATAAGGGTATATATTATGTATTTATCTTTCTGAGTCTGGGTTACCTCACTCACATTTTTTAGTTTTATCAATTTTCCTGCAAAATTCATGATGCCATTTTTTAAACAGCTGAATGATACTCTATTATGTAAGCATACCACATTTTCTTTATCAGTTCTTCAGTTAGGGACATCTATGCTGTTTCCAGTTTCTGGATATTATGAATAAAGTCACAATAAAATTAGCTAAGCAAGTGACCTTGTGATAGGATGGACTATCCTTTGGGTATATGCCTAAGAGTGGTAGAGTTGAGTCTTGAGGTAGATTGAATCCCAGTTTTCTAAGGAACTGTCATATTGATTTCCATATTGGTTACAAAAGTTCGCATTCCCACAGCAATGAATGTCCTTGCCAGCATGAGCTGTCACTTGTGTTTTGGGTTTTAGCCATTCTGACAGGTGGAATCTGGAATTTCAAAGGAGTTTTGATTTGCATGTCTCTGATGCCTAATGATGTTGAACATTTGTTTAAAGTATTCTCCACTATTTGATATTCGTATACTGAAAATTCTTTGTTTAGATCTGTATCTCATTTTTAAATTGGATTATTTGTTTGCTTTTGTATCTAGTTTCTTGATTTTTTAACATGCTTTGAATATCAGCCTTCTATGGGATGTGGAGTTGAGAACATTCCATAGAAAAAAGTTGTGAACATCTTTTTCCAGAGCTTATCCTGTGCCATAGTACTCCTTACCCAAATACCTCCAGGAAAGAGCTGGTCACCAAGGAGTGCAGACACACCTGTGAACACAAGTAAGACCACTACTTCTGCTCTGAGGACTCACTCAGAGCCCTCAGGACACAGGAACAAAGGATCAGCCTGGGACAGAATCCTTCGAGTTTCCATCTGCACCCAGAGCTGATCCTGTGCCACAGCACTCCATACCTAAATACCATTGGGAGAGAGCTTGTCTCCCAGGAGTGCTGACTGACCTGTGAGCACAGGGAAGACTACCACGTTTGTTCAAATTCCTGGCCCAAGTGGAACCTGCCCTGAGCCATCAGGACACAGGAACCTAGGAACAGCCAGGGACAGGATACTTCCAATTTCCATCTGCACCCAAGAGCTGACCCTATCCCACAGCTCTCCATACCCAAATTCCTTCCAGAGAGAACTGGTCTCCCAGGAGATCTAACACAGTAGCTTAAAGGATGGACAAGCCACAGACAGAGACAGCAAGACCAGCTAATATCAGAGATAAACAGATGGCAAGGAGCAAGGGCAAGAACAAAAGCAAAAGAAACCAAGGCTACTTGTCATCATCAGAACTCAGTACTCCTACCACTGTTAGCCCTGGATACCCAACATACTAGAAAAACAAGACGGATTTAAAATCACATTTCATGATGATGATAGAGAACTTTAAGATGGACATAAATATTTCTCCCTAAAGAAACACAGGAGAATACAGGTAAACAGCTTGAAGCCCTGAAAGAGGAAAAACAGAAATCCCTTAAAGAATTGCAGGAAAACACAAATAGGTGAAGAAATTGAACAAAACCATCCAGGATCTACATATAGAAATAGAAACAATAAAGAAATCACAAAGGGAGACAACATTGGAGATAGAAAACTTAGGAAAGAGATCAGGAGTCATAGATGCAAGCATTACCACCAGAATACAGGAGATAGAAGAGAGAATCTCAGGTGCAAAAGATACCATAGAAAACATTGACACATCAGTCAAAGAAAATGCAAAATTCCAAAAACTCCTAACCCAAAACATCCAGGAAATCCAGGACACAATGAGAAGACCAAAACTAAGGATAATGGGTATAGAAGAGAGCAAAGATTCCCAACTTAAGGAGCCAGTAAATATCTTCAACAAAATTATAGAAGAAAATTCCCTAACCAAAAGAAAAAGGTGCCCATAAACATAAAAGAGGCCTACAGAACGTCAAATAGGTTGTACCAGCAAAAAATTTCCTCCTATCTCTTAATAGTCAAAACACCAAATGCATGAAACAAAGAAAATATTAAAAGCAGTAAGGGAAAAAGGACAAGTAATATATAAAGGCAGACCTATCAGAGTTACACCAGACTTCTCAACAGAGTCTATGAAAGCTAGCAGATCCTGGGCAGATGTTATACATACCCTAAGAGAACACAAATGCCAGCCCAAACTACTATACCCAGCAAAACTCTCAATTACCTTAGATGGAGAAACCAGGATATTCAGTGACAAAACCAAGTTTACATAATATCTCTCCATAAACCCAGCCCTACAAAGGATAATAGATGGAAAACACCAACACAAGGAGGGAAACTACATCCTAAAAAGAAAAGGAAGAAAGTAATCTTTTTTCAACAATCCCCCCAAAGATAGCCATACAAACATAATTCAACTTCTAACAACAACAGGAACCAACAAACACTTTTCCTTAATATCTCTTAACATTAATGGACTCAATTTTCCAATAAAGACAATAACAGAATGGATATATAGACAGGACCCAACATTTTGCTGCAAACAGGAAATGCACCTCATTGTCAAAGAAAGACACTACTTTAGAGTAATGTGCTGGGAAACCACTTTCCAAGCAAATGGTCCCAAGAAACAAGCTGGAGTAGCCATTCTAACATCAAATAAAAGCAACTTTCAACCAAAAGTTATCAAAAAGGAAAAGGAAGGACACTTCATATTCATCAAAGGAAAAATCTACTAAGAACTCTCAATTCTGAACATCTATGCTCCAAGTGCAAGGGCACACTCATTCATAAAAGAATCTCTACTAAAGCTTAAAGCACACATTGCACCTCATAAAATAATAGAGACTTCAACACCCCATTCTCATCAATGGACAGATTAGGGAAATACAAACTAAACAGAGACACATTAAAACTAACAGAAGTTATGTACCAAATGGATTTAATAGTCTATAGAACATCTCATGCTAAAACAAAAGAATATACCTTCTTCTCAGCACCTAATGGTACCTTCTCCAAATACTAAACCGATACAAGAAGATTGAAATAATCCCATGCATCCTATCAGATCACCATGGTCTTTAATAGCAACAAAAACAACAGAAAGCCCACATACACACGGAAGGTGAACAATGTGCACCAAAATGATAATTTGGTTAAGGAGGAAACCAAGAAAGAAATTAAAGACTTTTTAGAATTTAATGATAATGAAGGCACAAGGTTACCCAAATTTATGAGACATGATGAAAGCAGTGCTAAGAGGAAAACTCATAGCTCTGAGTGCCTCCAAAAAGAAAGTGAAGAAAACATACACTACTAGCTTAACAGCACACCTGAAAGCTTTAGAACAAAAAGAAGCGTATACACCGGGTGGTGATAATCAAACTCAGGGCTTAAATTAACCAATTAGAAACAAAAAGAACTATACAAAGAATCAACAAAACCATGAGCTATGTTTTTTGAGAAAATTAACAAGATAGATAAACCCTTAGGTACACATAAACAGATAAACCCAGAGGACACAGAGACAGTATACAAATCAAAAAAAAAAAAAAAAAAAAAAAAAAAAAAAAAGAAATGAAAAGGGAGACATAACAATAGAAACTGAGAAAATTAAAAAAAATCATCAGATTATACTCCAAAAGCTTATATTCAACAAAACTGGAAAATCTAGATGAAGTGGACAATTTTCTAGACAGATACCAAATACCAAAGTTAAATAAGGATCAGATAAACCATCTAAACCATCCCATAAGCCCTAATAAAATAGAAACAGTCATTAAAAATCTCCCAACCAAAAAAAGTCCAGGACCAGATGGATTTAGTGCAGAATTATATCAGACCTACAAAGTAGACCTAATACCAATACTCTTTAAACTATCCCACAAAATAGAAACTGAAGGAACACTACCCAATTCATCCTACGAAGCCACAGTTATGCTGAGTATTCTCTCTTGCAGATGGAACAGTTTCTGTCTAATCAGAAACTTTTCACAATTTCCTTTCATAGAGGACTTCATAAGAGATATTTTTTCTACTCCATCATGTTTAATGTTCCAAATAGATTTTAAAAACTGGTTAAGTGCCTATTACTTTTAGCTTCAGATGATATCATGCATATTTCAGAGGCATTTAAATATTATAAATTATTTTGATGACTTAAAAATATCAAGACAGGAGCCGGGCGTGGTGGCGCACGCCTGTAATCCCAGCACTTGGGAGGCAGAGGCAGGCAGATTTCTGAGTTCGAGGCCAGCCTGGTCTACAGAGTGAGTTCCAGAACAGCCGGGGCTACCCTGTCTCGAAACCCTGTCTCGAAAAACAAAAAAAAAAACAAAAATATCAAGACAGTTTTATATATTAAAATAAATTTTATTAGCTTAATAAAAATAAAAAACAAAAAAATATTTTTCTATTCTGTAGGTTGTCATTTTGTCCTATTGCTGTTGCCCTTTGTCTTATAGAAATTTCAGTTTCAGGAGGTTCTATTTATTGTTGATCTTAGTGCTCATGCTATCAGCATTCTCTTCAGAGAGTCATCTCCTATACCAATGTGTTCAAGGCTATTTCCAACTTTGCCTTCTACCAGATTAAGTGTGTGTGTTTGGTTTTTATGTTGAGGTCTTTGATCCATTTGGACTTGAGTTTTTGCAGGATGATAAATGTGGATATATTTGCATTCTTTTGTCTGTAGATATCTAGCTTGACAAGCGTTATTTGTTGTAGATGCTTTTTTTTTTCCTGTTGAGTATTTCTGGATATATATATGTAAAATCACGTGTCTGTGAGTGTATAGTATCAGTCTTCAATTGGATTTCATTGATTAATGTGTGTGTATGTGTGTTTCCAATAACATGCAGTTTTTATTACTATATCTCTGTACTACAACTTAAAGTCAAGGATGGTGATACCTCCAATTTCTTTTAAATGTTCAGGACTTTTTTTTAAAGCTATTTACTGGATTTTGTTTTTCCATATGAAATTGAGAATTGATCTTTCAAGTTCTGTGAACAGTGATTTCCAGAGTGCTTAGACAATTTTGAAATCCCTCTAACAGTGAATGAGGATTCTCTTTCCCTCATATCCTTTCTAACAATTGCGGTTTCCATTTTAAAAAGTTAACTGCAACAGAAGGCTTGGCCTCGATAGACAGGTAAACAAAATTTGTTCTCTAAAATACAACTGAAGTATGCATGTTATGTGTGTTTGTGTTGTGTGTATGTTATATCTGTGTGTGAGAGACAGTCTATGACACGTGCATATGTATATATGTATATACTACATTATTTTTCTTAATTACTTTTTTCCTTTTTTAAAATTTTTTTCTTTTTTAATTGAATATCGTCTTCATTTACATTGCCAATGTTAAAACCTTTCCCGATTTCCCACCTCCCCGAAGACCCCCAACCCTTTTCCCACCTCCCTCCTCCTACCTCCACATATATGCCCCTCCACCCGACACACTCCCATCTCCCCCCTCAGTTTCCCTTTGTTGGGGCCTCTGTTGAGCCTTTATTTGACCAAGTACCATTACTCCCAATGATGCCCAACAAGGCCTTCCTCTGCCACATTTTTGGCTGGAACCATGTGTACCCCTTGGTTGATGGTTCAGTTGCTGGGAGTCTTGGGGTGTCTGGGTGGCTGAAATCATTGTTCTTCCCATGGGGCTGTAAACCCCTTCAGCTCCTTTGGACCATCCTCCAGTTCCTCCATTGCGGACCCCATGCCCAGTCCAATAATTGGTTGCTAGCATATGCCTCTGTATCTGTATTTGCAGGGCCCCTCTGGAGACAACCATGGCATGCTCCTTTTGGTATATACTTCTTGTTGTTCAGAATAGTGTCAGGGTTTATTGACTGTTTATAGGATGAATCTCCAGGTAGCACAGTCTCTGGCTGGCCTTTACTTCAGTCTCTACTCCACATATTGTCTCCCTTATTGCTCCTGTTAATATTTTGTTCCCTTTCTCAGAGGAACTAAAGCACCCTCACTTAAGTCCTCCTTCTTCTTGAGCTTTCTGTGCTGGGTGAATTGTAACTTGTTTATTTTGAGCAGACTAACATCTGCTTATTAGTGAGTGCATACCATGTGTTTTCTTTTGTGATTGGGTTGCCTCGTTCAGGATGACACTTTCTAGTTCCATCCTTTTGCCTAAGAATTTCATGAATTCATTGTTTTTAATTGCTGAATAGTACTCCATTGTGTATATATATATACCACTGTTTCTGTATCCATTCCTCTGTTGAGGGACATCTGGGTTCATTCCATCTTCTGGCTATTATAAATAAGGAAGCTATGAACATAGTGGAGCATGTGTCCTTATTACATGTAGAAGCATCTTCTGGGTATATGCCCAGTTATTTAATTACTTTTGAGACGGAGGTTCACTACATTCTGCCTTGGAACTCACTGTGTAGCCAAGATTTACACCAAGACAGTGCTATACTCTTGTTTTAGCATCACAACTCCTGAACTTACATTCATGAAATTATACACTTGGTTCTTAATTCAATAAGTTTTATTTAATGACAACATTCTATGTGTTGACTTGCTATCTACTTTTAGTCTTCCATTTTGGAAGGCAGAAGGTATTTGGAGCATTCCCTCCTTGTCTCTTATGCTGTTTTTCCTTTTAGTTGTCTGCTTCTATATGCACTGTCTTATCTGGTCCTTCATCACACAGTCAATACATGGCACATCTAAGGCTCCTGTTTGTTGTCCCATGGAGAGTGTCTGGGGTGATGAAATACCAGGATGTGTTGATGGATTGCAGACATCCTTTTTTCTTTGGACCTTGGTGGTATTCCAAAGCTTTGCTTAGAACCAGAACATGGAACCAATAAATGGGTTTTCTATACCATTTGTACTCCTTCAACCTTCTTTCTTGATACAAAGATTCTCACTATGTCCCTTCCATCTCTTTCAGTCTTCGTCAGTAGGGAAATATTTTCTGATAAGTGACTAGAGGTAACACTTTCTGTGTAGTGTTGTTCCTCTGGTTGAAAACAAGAGAATCCCCTTCATTTAACCTAATATATCTCTTTATAACATAAAAGTTCTATTTAGTCAATGTGGAAAGTGGGTCCAGAGAATGGCTAGGGTAGGAAATTAATGCTTAAACAAATAAATAAGCAAGAATAAAAATAGACTTCATTTCAAACATGGCTTTCTTTTTTTTTTAATTTTCTATATTCTATGTTTACATTCCAAAGGCTTTCCCCTTTCCCAGTTCCCCCCTCCCTATGTACCATAGTTCCTCTCCCCACCAACCAAATTGTACCAAAATGTCTTAATTCTATGCTACCAAAAGGTCCTAATGTCATATTTCTACAGTTGAAACTGAGCCAACCTACTTACTAACCCAGTAAAAAGTCTGTGACAGTCAAGGATTTTACCATATACTCTAAACAATGGTGTCTCTGGTGAAGATAAATAAAGTGAGTCATAGGAAAGAAGCTTAGGATACCAAAGCCCTAAATAACACAAATTCCACGTAATTAAGTGATGTTGCTACAAATGTCCATGCTCAATTTGACCCTCCTTTTTATTATGGACCTCTTATTGAGTTGTATATTTTTGTGAAGATTATTAAATATGATTACTTTGAACTGTAATTATGTGTCATCTTTCTCTGTTTTTTATATAGCATTTGAGTGGCAGTAAGCATCATCTGGATCTAACTTAAGAGAAAATTAAGTTGTGTGAATACATTTATGAAATGTGGTACAGAGTCAGCAGCTTTCTCACAACTTATGCCTACTTACAGCAAGAAGAAAACAAAATTAGCTGCTCAAATCACCCCACGTTTGTGTATGGGAAAACATATTTACATGTAGACGTATAAAATAAAAAGTAGAGGGTTCTTTATCCATTGATGACTTATCAAAACTTAAATGTCTTATCAGGCTGTGCCACATGTACATTCACATGCCACATGATGGCATCCCAGCTAAGGCTGGATTACCTTTCTGGTTGTAGTCTCTCAAGAGTAGAGTGCAGCTGTCAAACTCCTGTTGCTTAGTGATGTTGTCAATTTCTTTCACCACAGCAGGGAACAGTAGTCAAATGCTCAAGGTGATGCTGGCTTTGGTAAGTTAAAAAACTGCAGCAGGTTATGATGGCACACAATTGTAAATGTAAATGTCATTTTTATTTCCTCAGATGAATTGATAAGATGAAAGCCATACCCAAGTTTTATGAATACATGGCTTAGGCTAATCTCAGAACATTTCTATCTAATGGTCCCTAGGCCTAGGCCAGAAGCTTCTAGCCTCTGTACAATCTAATCTGTGAGCTTGGATCTTGGATGTTTCAGCTTCCAGCTTCTGTTTGCTAACTTGGGCCTAGAATGTTTCAGTGTCTGAGACTTACTACTGATTATGCTCACTCTTTCTAACTCTTAAGTTAGAAACTCTGCCTGGCTGGTTCAACACGGCTGTTCTGGCTCAAACTTCTCTCCAAAATGGCTATTCAAGGCTTCTCTTGGCTTCTGATTAAATTGCTCTGCTCGGAAAGACTGCCTCCCAACTCCTCAAATTGAACTGCTCTAAACTGAACTCAACTAAACTGAATTGAATTCCCTTTCATTCTCTCTTCCCCATTGCTCTGTAAGTAGCCTCTCTCTCTTATCTGTTCTCATGAAAGTTGTATGTATCTTATCTTTGACTTATTCTGTCAAATCTTTCATTGGTTTGTCATTTTGTCTGCCTCTCAAGTAGATGTCATTGTCTGGGATTAAAGGTGTGTATCAATGGTGTGTCTGCATTCCAGAAAGATCATCTTTTCAGATGTGCTCCCTTGTCAGAGTAGCCATATTCCTGGATTAAATTCCTTTACCCTTAATATTTTATGGAATTAGTGATTTTTGTTATTAGCTTATGGATTTGCTCTGTTGAGCTTTGTATTGAAATATCATACGTTCCTTATCTACTTATAGATTGTTTTTATTGTATAACGATTTGCCATAATGTTCCAGCAGTGCCTTCACAGGTCTCATCTCATGTTTACTTGCTGGACCACAGCTCATGTGGTTCTTGGTTGTACAGTTTTCTCTAATGATTGGTTTAATCTAGTCATTTTGCCTACTATGGCTTTAGAAACAATAAGCGCATGTGCAATGTACTCTATGATATAGTGGGCTGTTGTGTGCGTTTGCCACTATATCCTATCGTGTTCACACAACTAAGAGATCACTTAATTATATATTTTCAAAAATGTATTTTTTTGCTGTTATGTGACATAATAAGTGTGTCATTTAATTGCTTATAAAATGAGTCAAAATAGCAAATAATGTTATTTTCTATCATAGAGTCTTAGTAGGTAGCCCAAACTATCTTCCGACTCACTGTGCTCCTCCCCAGCCATCGAGGAACTGAGGTTACAGGTGAACAGTGCTACTGGCAGATATTTCATATTTGATGGGAGTTTTGTAGCACAGTGTAGCTCACATCCCATGGTTAGCTTAAAACTTATGCTGCAAAGATTTACATGGCATCATTAATAAAGATATATGAATCAAAATGTTTCTAACTCATCAGCAACAGTAATAACATTTATCAGCATAGAAGAATACAACAAAATACTGTGAAATAGGATTCCTGGTCACCAGATACATACTTAAAGTGTGTGAGAGTGCACTCTGAAAATCACTTCCTGTGACTTTTAAAATGCCCACAGCCTGATCCATACACTGCAGAACTTGGGGAGTGGATGAAATTGTTTATAGCTTATAGTAACAGAACTTGAGAAGCTGACAGCACAAAGGTTAAAGGGAAAAGGCTGGTGGGACCATTATTATTAAGTCCTAGACTCCAAAGGCCTAATAACATAGTGTCTGATGAAGAACAGTAAAAGATGTATTTCCTAGCCTCAAAGAAGAGTGGACTCCAAGCTGAAGGCTAGCCTGCACTACTTATTGAGTTACAGGCTGGCCACATGCAATATGTACTTGGTTCATAAACTAACACTCATCAATTTTATGGATTTTGTTTTTTCTTTTTATTAAGACTATTGATAACTGTATATATTTCACCCATTTGCTATTGAATCTGCTTAATGTACAAAAATTTTTACTTTCAACTATTCCTCTTAATGTTTTCCCTCAGCTCCTGTATAAAACATGTTCTATGTGTGCAAAAGTTTTATCTTTGGTTTCACCTATAAGACATGGATTTAATGTGACAGATCAGACACCTGGACAAAAATGAGGGTGATAATGAATGAAGAGTGTGTCATCACTACTTTTTTATTATTATTTTCAGGATTCAGATTGATACACTGTGAGTTTGAATCATTGAATCAATGCTCTGTCAAATGTTTTACTTCCAGGAACAATCATTCAGCACACACTGATGTGCAGCAACAAATGAGAGGAAGAAACACAGTGGGGCCATCACCTGTCTTTCATCACAGCATTTTACTCTAACAAAACAACGGACTCATTAAACCTACTCTGCTCAGTCACAATGAAGTTAGATGAAGAGCAGCCAATACAACCAAGTGGTTTATTCCTTCCAAGTATTATTCTGTATTGGTCATGACGCTAGCCTAGAGTTGGACATTTGGGGACCAAGACAAGCACTTGAAAAAAGAGAATGACTAACTTTTGAAGTGTCAGCATGGTTAAACTGAATAGCAGCTTCTAAAATTCCCTGTTGTGCATGCATCTGGTTAGTGTAGGTTACAAGTCACCACACCTCTTGAGAAGAAAGCCAACAGTCACTCTGTAGAATACATGCAACTCAGGGTGGGTGTTGTTATGAAAATATTTAGTGGATGTAATTTAAATCCCCAATCAAATGCTTTTATATTAATAAATAGGAAGGCTATCCTGAGTGGGTTTGACTAAGGCAGTTCTCAACAGTCAACACTGTAGAACTGCTGGGTCTGCACATACTGGTCTTTTCTCTCTGGCTTTCCTAACCAGTTAGACCTAAAATTTCTCATTTCTCAGCACAGGAAGCTTTGTCTTGATCTGAGTCTGTAAGTGGCTTGCTGTCGTCCCATATTGTGTATGCATACATCTGACCTTAGGTTGCTTAGCTCCCTCACCTATACTAACTTGCAATTACTTGCAGCATATACTTCTTGCAGTTGCTCAGTTTCTCTGGCTCAATTCTAAGACACTCATTAAACATTTTCTAACGATGTACAGAGTCACTCATTGTCTCATAGGAGAGCTATTCTGTACAGATAGAATGTGTAGACAAACAGTTTAAGATGAGCTTTGGTTACAGACAGAAGATATGATGCAGGAATCTAGCAACACAGTTGGGGCAGGACCTATAGTGGCAGATCAGCAGGACCAAGAATTAATGACAAAGTTTGGCCTGAACATTTGAATTTGAATGTACTCATGGAGGTAAGGGACAAGAGAGATCATCATTCTGTTTGGTGAACAGCATTAGTGTAGGTATTGAGATATAATTTAGTGTGTTGAGTACTGATGATAGAAAAGCAGTTTCACTTTCAACCAGTACATACCTAACCTCTCACATCCTTTATTCTTTTAAAAGCAATCGGACAACTTAATGCCTATAAATTACTGTGACTTAAAGAATGCTAAGTATCCTAGACAATCATTAGCTAAAAAGCAACACCAAATTTTGCTGTATAGTTTCAAGGCAGAATGAAAATTGCTGGAAAATGTGAGGCCATGAAAAGAAAAGATGTGATCTCCTCTTCCATGCATAGTCTTGAACTTGTGGAGAGCCTCTAATTCAACCGGCATGAGCTTGGTGAGGGTCAGTCAGCACACCTTACTGGAAAAATCAGGAGAGGCAAATCAGGTGGGGGTGGGGTGGGAGTGCAGGTGGGGTGGGGTGGGGCGATGGAGGTTGGGGGAGGGGGAGGGAGAGGGAGTATACTTCATCTGCTATACTAGATGAAGAAAGATTAGCTATGATTTCTTTCTTCTTGTTTCTTCTTTGAGCATGACTACTAAACAAACCATAACCACCCACCCCTGAATGACTACCAACCACCTATCTCAGGGCCCCTAGCACCCACATACTCATGAGCAAGCAGCTACCTGATTTTACAAAAAGCTGATTAACAAGCATAGGAATATAGGAGTCTTTTCTCAAGAAACAAAACAAAATAAAACAAAACAAAACAGTAGAGTCTTAAGGATTGCTATACTAGACAAAGAAAGATTAGCTTTGCTCAGTAAGAATTCATTTGGGGAGTCACAACACACATTCTTGCTGCAGATACATTTTTCATTTTTGTTTGTGGAGAGCAAACAATTCTGATGTGTGTATTCTTTGGAGACACTTGGAGAAATAGCTGAACATTGTTTTTTCACTGGTGTCTTAATTTTAAGATTTGAACATGGAATGCTTGTCCTATATGGCAGATAGAGAAAAAATTCTTATTATGCATATAGTATTTTTAAAATGTATTTATACAGATTACATCCCAATATCAGTCCTACCTCTACTTCTAGTACCTACTCCCATTGGTCCTCTCCCCATCTCCCCCTCCCCAGTTTTTATTACTATTGTTCTGTACAATAGCTTGAAGTCAGAGATAGTGATACCCTCAGAAGTTCTCTTATCATTCAGGATTGTTTTAGCTATTCTGAGTTGCTTTGTCTTTCCATATGAAGTTGAGAATTACTCTTTTCATGTCTGTAAAGAATTGTGTTAGAATTTTGATGGGAATTGCATTCAATCTATAGATTGCTTTAGGTAAGATGGCCATTTTCATTATGTTAATCCTATTGATCCATGAGCATGAGAGATCTTTAGATCTTCTGATATTATCTTCAATTTCATTCCCCAGAGACTTGAAGTTCTTGTAACACAGGTCTTTCGCTTCCTTGGGTAGAGTTACACCAAGATATTTTATATTATTCATGGCTATTGTGAAGGGTATTGCCTCCCCAGACTTCTTTCTCAGCCTGTTTATTGTTTGCATAAAGGAGGGCTATTGATATCTTTGAGTTAATTTTGGATCCAGACAATTTGCTGAAGATATGAAAATTTGTAGATTGTATGCATCTTATGTGCTCACTCACTTCTTCCAACCCAGACCCCTCCTAGTCTCCATGCCCCAGTCCCCATGCTCTAATGAGAGGTTTAATATCTGGTCCCATCATAAACTCTGACCATGTGCACATAAGTTTTCCTGATTTCTCATCTGATGAAGTAGTTCTTGGGTCATCAAGTTGTTAAATATTTTCAATGATGGGAGCGGCAATGGCGGTAGGCCTCCATATTGCTACCAGGACACAGCTAAGGAGGCCCAGGTTGACAGACTCCAGCCAGGGCTACCATCGCGCAGGGGGGGGAATCCGCTAGGCTCTCGCCACCAGGCAGGCCCAGCGCCCTCCAGCCTTGCACTGAGGCAGCAGGTGGCAGCCAGCTCGTGGTCCCTTAGAGCAGCAGTCACGCATAATCACCAGTAGAGAAACAACAGGTGAGCCCAGCCTCACGGGAGATTCAAACACCAGCCACTGACAACAAGGCCAAATAACACCAGAAATAACCAGATGGCAAAAGGAAAACAAAGGAACATTACTAACAGAAATCAAGGCAACATGACAGCATCTGAACCCAGTTCGCCAACAACAGGAAGCCCTGGATACCCCAAAACACCAGAAAAACAAGACTTGGATATAAAATCACTGGTCAGGATGCTGGTAACTGAACACATAGAAAAATCTCGTAAAGAAATAGAGGAGAAAATGGATCAAAAGTTAGAAGCCTTTACAAGGCAAATACAAAAATCACTTCAAGAAATTCAGGAGAAGATGGATCAAAAAGAAGAAGACAATAAGGAGGAAAGACAAAAATTACTTAAAGAAATACAGAAGAACGTAGGCCAACAAGTAGAAGCTATGAAAGAGGAAACACAAAAATCTCTTAAAGAAATACATGAAAACACAATCAAGCAAACAAAAGATCTGAGCATATCCATCCAGGTTCTAAAAACAAGTAGAAACAACTAAGAAATTGCAGAAGGAGACAACAGTGGAGATAGAAAACCTTGGGAAGAAATCAGGGGCCATAGATGCAAATATCAACAATAGTATACAAGAGATAGAAGACAGAATTTCAGAAGCCGAAGATACCATAGGAACCATTGATTCAACAGTCAAAGAAAACACTAAATGCAAAAAGGTTGTAACCCAAAACATCCAGAAAATCCAGGACACAATGAGAAAACCAAACCTAAGGATTATAGGTATAGACGAGAGTGAAGATTTACAAGTTAAAGGGCCAGCAAATATCTTCTACAAAATTATGGAAGAAAACTTCCCCAACCTAAAGAGAGAGATGCCCACGAATATACAAGAAGCATATAGAACCCCAAACAGACTGGACCAGAACAGAAATACATCCTGTCACATAATAATCAAAACTCCAAATGTACTAAACAAAGAAAGAATATTAAAGGCAGCAAGAGAAAAAGGGTAAGTAAGATATAAAGGAAGACCTATCAGAATCACACCAGACTTCTCACCTGAGACCATGAAAGCTAGAAGATCCTGTACAGATATCATGCAAACACTAAGAGAACACAAACTTCAGCCAAAACTACTTTACCCAGCAAAATTCTCAATCGCCATAGATGGAGACATCAAGGTATTCCATGATAAAACCAAATTTGCACGATATCTTTCCACAAATCCAGCCCTACAAAGGATAATAGGGGGAAAACACCAAGACAAGGACGGAAACTACACCTGGGAAGAAGCAAGATAGAAACTTCCTCTCATCAAACCCAAAAGAAGATAACCTCTCAAAAATAAATAAATAAATAAATAAATAAATAAATATAATTTCAAAAATGTCAGGAGGTAAAAATTACTATTCCTTAATATCTATTAACATCAATGGACTCAATTCCCCAATAAAAAGACATATATTAACAGACTGGATACAGAAACAGGACCCTACATTTTGCTGCATACAGGAAACACATCTCAGTGTTAAAGACAAACACTGCCTTAGAGTAAAAGGCTGGAAGACAATTTTACAAGCAAATGGTCTCAGGAAACAAGCTAGAGAAGCCATTCTAATATCAGGTAAAATTGACTTCCAACCTAAAGTCATCAAAAGAGACTCAGAAGGTCACTTCTTGCTGGTCAAAGGGAAAATCCACCAAGAAGAGCTCTCAATACTGAACATCTATGCTCCAAATGCAAGGGCACCCTCATTCGTAAAAGAAACCTTACTAAAGCTTAAAGCACACATTACACCTAACACAATAATTGTGGGTGACTTCAACACCCCACTCTCCTCAATGGACCGATCAGGAAAGCAGAAACTAAACAGGGACACAGTGAAACTAATCGAAACTCTGGACCAATTGGATTTAACAGATATATATAGAACATTTCATCCTAAAGCTAAAGAATATACCTTTTTCCCAGCACCGCATGGTACCTTCTCCAAAATTGATCATATAATTGGTCACAAGACAGATGTCAACAAATACAAGAAGATCAGGCTAATCCCATGCCTCCTATCAGATCACCATGGAGTAAGAGTGGTCTTCAATAGCAACAAAAACAACAGAAAGCCCACATACACATGGAAACTGAACAATACTCTATTCAATGACACCTTGGTCAAGGAAGAAATAAAAAAAGAAATCAAAGACTTTTTAGAATTCAATGAAAATGAAGGTACAACCTATCCAAATCGATGGGACAGAATGAAAGCAGTGCTAAGAGGAAAATTCATAGCTCTAAGTGCATCCAAAACGAAACTGGAGAGAGCATACACTAGCAGCTTAATGGCACACATTAAAGCCCTGGAAGAAAAAGAAGTTAATTCACCCAGGAGGAGTAGAAGACAAGAAATCATCAAACTCAGGGCTGAAATCAATCAAGTAGAAACAAAGAAACCATGCAAAGAATCAACAAGACCAGGAGCTGGTTCTTTGAGAACATCAACAAGATAGATTAACCCTTAGCCAGACTAACCAAAGGACACAGAGACAGTATCCAAATTAACAAAATTAGAAATGAAAAGGGAGACATAACAACAGAAACTGAGGAAATTCAAAACATCATCAGATCCTACTACAAAGGTCTATACTCAAAACAACTGGAGAATCTGGAGGAAATGGACAATTTCCTAGACAGATACCAAATACCAAAATTAAATCAGCATCAAGTAGATCAGCTAAATAGTCCCATAACCCCTAAAGAAATAGAAGGGATTATAGAAAGCCTCCCAACCAAAAAAAGTACGGGACCAGATGGTTTTAGTGCAGAATTCTACCAGACCTTCAAAGAAGACTTAACACCAATACTTTTCAAACTATTCCACAAAATAGAGAAAGAAGGGACACTGCCCAACTCATTCTTCAAAGCCACAATTACACTAATACCTAAACCACAAAAAGATCCAACAAAGAAAGAGAACTACAGGTCAATTTCTCTTATGAATATCGATGCAAAAATACTAAATAAAATTCTTGCCAACCGAATCCAAGAGCACATCAACATGATCATTCACCATGATCAAGTAGGCTTCATCCCAGCGATGCAGGCATGGTTCAATATATGGAAATCCATCAATGTAATCCACTACATAAACAAACTAAAAGAAAAAAACCACATGGTCATTTCATTAGATGCTGAAAAAGCATTTGACAAAATTCAGCATCCTTTCATGCTAAAAGTCTTGGAAAGAGCAGGAATTCAAGGCCCATACCTAAACATAGTAAAAGCAATCTACAGCAAACCAGTAGCCAACATCAAAATAAATGGAGAGAAACTTGAAGCAATCCCACTAAAATCAGGGACTAGACAAGGCTGCCCTCTCTCTCCATATCTTTTCAATATAGTACTTGAAATTCTAGCTAGAGCAATTACACAACATAAGGAAGTCAAAGGGATACAAATTGGAAAGGAAGAAGTCAAACTATCATTATTTGCAGATGATACGATAGTTTACTTAAGCGAACCAAAAAACTCCACCAGAGAACTTCTACAGCTGATAAAAAACTTCAGCAAATTGGCTGGTTATAAAATTAACTCAAGCAAATCAGTAGCCTTCTTGTACTCAAAGGACAAGCAGGCTGAGAAAGAAGTTAGGGAAATAACACCCTTCACAATAGCCACAAACAACATAAAGTACCTTGGCGTAACTCTAACCAAACAAGTGAAAGATCTGTATGACAGGAACTTCAAGTCCTTGAAGAAAGAAATCGAAGAAGACCTCAGAAGATGGAAAAATATTTCTTGCTACTGGATTGGCAGGATCAAATGTAGTAAAAATGGCCATCTTGCCAAAAGCAATCTACAGATTCAATGCGATCCCCATCAAAATCCCAACTCAGTTCTTCATAGATCTAGAAAGAGCAATTCTCAAATTCATCTGGAGCAACAAAAAACCCAGGATAGCTAAAACTATTCTCAACAATAAAAGGACTTCTAGGGGAATCAATATCCCTGACCTCAAGCAGTACTACAGAGCAATTGTGTTAAAAACTACATGGTATTGGTACAGCAACAGGCAAGTAGATCAATGGAATAGGATTGAAGATCCAGAAATTAACCCACAGACTTATGGTCACTTGATCTTTGATAAAGGAGTCACAACCATCCAGTGGAATAAAGATAGCCTTTTCAACAAATGGTGCTGGTTCAACTGGAGGTCAACATGCAGATGAATGCGAATTGACCCACTCTTATCTCCTTGCACTAAGAACAACTCCAAGTGGATCAAGGACCTCCACATAAAACCAGACACACTGAAACTAATAGAAAAGAAACTTGGGAAGACCCTGGAGGACATGGGCACAGGGGGAATGTTCCTGAACAGAACACCAATAGCTTATGCACTAAGATCAAGAATTGACAAATGGGACCTCATAAAAATACAAAGTTTCTGCAAGGCAAAGGACACTGTCAGAAGAACAAAATGGCAACCAACAAAGTGGGAAAAGATCTTCACCAACCCCACATCCGACAGAGAGCTAATATCCAATATATACAAAGAACTCAAGAAGTTAGACCCCAAAGAACCAAATAACCCTATCAAAAAATGGGATACAGAGCTAAACAAAGAATATTCACCAGAAGAAATTCGGATGGCCGAGAAACACCTTAAGAGATGTTTAACATCATTAGTCACCAGGGAAATGCAAATCAAAACAACCCTGAGATTCCACCTCACACCAGTCAGAATGGCTAAGATTAAAAACTCAAGAGACAACAAGTGCTGGTGAGGATGTGGAGAAAGAGGAACACTCCTCCACTGTTGGTGGGATTGCAAAATGGTAAAACCGCTCTGGAAATCAGTTTGGCGGTTCCTCAGAAAATTGGGCATGTCGCTTCCAGAGGACCCTGTCATACCACTCCTGGGCATATACCCAGAGGATCCCCTGCATACAATAAAGACACATGCTCCACTATGTTTATAGCAGCCTTGTTTATAATAGCCAGAAATTGGAAGGAGCCCAAATATCCCTCAAAGGAGGAATGGATACAGAAATTGTGGTATATTTATACAATGGAATACTACTCAGCAATTAAAAATAATGAATTCATGCAATTTGTAGGTAAATGGTTAGATCTGGAAAATATCATCCTGAGTGAGTTAACCCAATCCCAAAAGAATACACATGAAATGCAATCACTGATAAGTGGATATTAATGAGCCCAGAAGTCCTAAATACTCAAGGCACAATTAGCAAGTCAAATGATTCCCAAGAAGAAGAAAGGAGAGGTCCCTGTGCCTGTAAAGATTGGATCCAGTTTTGTAGACCCAGAACAGAGAAACTGTGGGGGTAGGGGGAATGATTGGGGAATAGTTGGTGGGGGGGAAAGGAATTATGGGACGTATGGGGGGGGACTGGGAAATTTGAAAGCCTTTGGAATGTAAACATAGAATATAGAAAATAAAAATAAAAAATAATATAATTGAAAATAAAAAAAATATTTTCTTTTTTTTTAATTTTATTTTTTATATTCTATGTTTACATTCCAAAGGCTTTCCCCTTTCCCAGTTCCCACCCACCATAGTTCCCATAGTTCCTCTCCCCCCATCTGTTCCCCAATAATTCCCCCTCCCCCCTCGGTTTCTTTACTAAACTGGAAGCAATCTTTACAGGCCCAGGGTCCTCTCCTTTCTTCTTCTTGGGAATCATTTGACTTGCTATTTGTGTCTTGAGTATTTAGGGCTTCTGGGCTCATTAATATCCACTTATCAGTGATTGCATTTCAGGTGCATTCTTTTGTGATTGGGTTAATTCACTCAGGATGATATTTTCCAGGTCTAACCATTTACCTACAAATTGCATGAATTCATTATTTTTAATTGCTGTGTAGTATTCCATTGTATAAATATACCACATTTTCTGTATCCATTCCTCCTTTGAGGGATATTTGGGCTGCTTCCAATTTCTGGCTATTATAAACATAGTGGAGCATGTGTCCTTATTGCATGCAGGGGAAGCCTCTGGGTATATGCCCAGGAGTGGTATGCCAGGGTCCTCTGGAAGTAACATGCCCAATTTTCTGAGGAACCGCCAAACTGATTTCCAGAGCGGTTTTACCATTTTGCAATCCCACCAACAGTGGAGGAGTGTTCCTCTTTCTCCACATCCTCGCCAGCACTTGTTGTCTCTTGAGTTTTTAATCTTAGCCATTCTGACTGGTGTGAGGTGGAATCTCAGGGTTGTTTTGATTTGCATTTCCCTGATGACTAATGATGTTGAACATCTTTTAAGGTGTTTCTCGGCCATCCGAATTTCTTCTGGTGAAAATTCTTTGTTTAGCTCTGTGCCCCATTTTTTGATAGGGTTATTTGTTTCTTTGCGGTCTAACTTCTTGAGTTCTTTGTATATATTGGATATTAGCCCTCTGTCGGATGTGGAGTTGGTGAAGATCTTTTCCCACTTTGTTGGTTGCCGTTTTGTCCTTCTGACAGTGTCCTTTGCTTTGCAGAAACTTTGTAATTTTATGAGGTCCCATTTGTCGATTCTTGATCTTAGAGCATAAGCTATTGGTGTTCTGTTCAGGAACTTTTCCCCTGTGCCCAAGTCCTCCAGGGTCTTCCCAAGTTTCTTTTCTAATAGTTTCAGTGTGTCTGGTTTTATGTGGAGGTCCTTGATCCACTTGGAGTTGATCTTAGTGCAAAGAGATAAGATTGGATCAATTCGCATTCTTCTGCATGTTGACTTCCAGTTGAACCAGCACCATTTGTTAAAAAGGCTATCTTTATTCCACCGGATGGTTGTGGCTCCTTTATCAAAGATCAAGTGACCATAAGTCTGTGGGTTAACCTCTGGGTCTTCAATCCTGTTCCATTGATCTGCTTGCCTGTTGCTATACCAATACCATGCAGTTTTTAACACAATTGCTCTGTAGTACTGCTTGAGGTCAGGGATATTGATTCCCCCAGAAGTCCTTTTATTGTTGAGAATAGTTTTAGCTATCCTGGGTTTTTTGTTGCTCCAGATGAATTTGAGAATTGCTCTTTCTAGATCTATGAAGAATTGAGTTGGGATTTTGATGGGGATCGCATTGAATCTGTATATTGCTTTTGGCAAGATGGCCATTTTTACTATATTGATCCTGCCAATCCAGGAGCAAGAAATATTTTTCCATCTTCTGAGGTCTTCTTCGATTTCTTTCTTCAAGGACTTGAAGTTCCTGTTGTACAGATCTTTCACTTGTTTGGTTAGAGTTACGCCAAGATACTTTATGTTGTTTGTGGCTATTGTGAAGGGTGTTATTTCCCTAATTTCTTTCTCTGCCTGCTTGTCCTTTGAGTACAAGAAGGCCACTGACTTGCTTGAGTTAATTTTATAACCTGCCACTTTGCTGAAGTTGTTTATCAGCTGTAGAAGTTCTCTGGTGGAGTTTTTTGGGTCGCTTAGGTAAACTATCATATCGTCTGCAAATAATGATAGTTTCACTTCTTCCTTTCCAATTTGTATCCCTTTGACTTCCTTATGTTGTCTAATTCCTCTTGCTAGAACTTCAAGTACTATATTGAAAAGATATGGAGAGAGAGGGCAGCCTTGTCTAGTCCCTGATTTTAGTGGGAATGCTTCAAGTTTCTCTCCATTTATTTTGATGTTGGCTACTGGTTTGCTGTAGATTGCTTTTACTATGTTTAGGTATGGGCCTTGAATTCCTGCTCTTTCCAAGACTTTTAGCATGAAAGGATGCTGAATTTTGTCGAATGCTTTTTCAGCATCTAATGAGATGACCATGTGGTTTTTTTCTTTCAGTTTGTTTATGTAGTGGATTACATTGATGGATTTCCGTATATTGAACCATCCCTGCATCCCTGGGATGAAGCCTACTTGATCATGGTGGATGATCGTTTTGATGTGCTCTTGGATTCGGTTAGCAAGAATTTTATTTAGTATTTTTGCATCTATATTCATAAGAGAAATTGGCCTGTAGTTCTCTTTCTTTGTTGGATCTTTTTGTGGTTTAGGTATTAGCGTAATTGTGGCTTCGAAGAATGAGTTGGGCAGTGTCCCTTCTGTCTCTATTTTGTGGAATAGTTTGGAGAGTATTGGTGTTAAGTCTTCTTTGAAGGTCTGGTAGAATTCTGCACTAAAACCATCTGGTCCCGTACTTTTTTTGGTTGGGAGGCTTTCTATAACCCCTTCTATTTCTTTAGGGGTTATGGGACTATTTAGCTGATCTACTTGATGCTGATTTAATTTTGGTATTTGGTATCTGTCTAGGAAATTGTCCATTTCCTCCAGGTTCTCCAGTTGTTTTGAGTATAGACCTTTGTAGTAGGATCTGATGATGTTTTGAATTTCCTCAGTTTCTGTTGTTATGTCTCCCTTTTCATTTCTAATTTTGTTAATTTGTATACTGTCTCTGTGTCCTTTGGTTAGTCTGGCTAAGGGTTTATCTATCTTGTTGATTTTCTCAAAGATCCAGCTCCTGGTCTTGTTGATTCTTTGTATGGTTCTCTTTGTTTCTATTTGATTGATTTCAGCCCTGAGTTTGATGATTTCTTGTCTTCTACTCCTCCTGGGTGAATTAACTTGTTTTTCTTCCAGGGCTTTAAGGTGTGCCATTAAGCTGCTAGTATATGCTCTCTCCAGTTTCTTTTTGGATGCACTTAGAGCTATGAGTTTTCCTCTTAGCACTGCTTTCATTGTGTCCCATAGATTTGGGTAGGTTGTACCTTCATTTTCATTGAATTCTAAAAAGTCTTTGATTTCTTTTTTTATTTCTTCCTTGACCAAGGTGTCATTGAGTAGAGTATTGTTCAGTTTCCATGTGTATGTGGGCTTTCTGTTGTTTTTGTTGTTATTGACGACCACTCTTACTCCATGGTGATCTGATAGAAGGCATGGGATTAGCTCGATCTTCTTGTATTTGTTGACATCTGTCTTGTGACCAATTATATGGTCTATTTTGGAGAAGGTCCCATGTGGAGCTGAGAAAAAGGTATATTCTTTAGCTTTAGGATGAAATGTCCTATATATATCTGTTAAATCCAATTGGTCCAGAGTTTCAATTAGTTTCGCTGTGTCCCTGTTTAGTTTCTGCTTTCCTGATCGGTCCATTGAGGAGAGTGGAGTGTTGAAGTCACCCACAATTATTGTGTTAGGTGTAATGTGTGCTTTAAGCTTTAGTAAGGTTTCTTTTACGAATGAGGCTGCCCTTGCATTTGGAGCATAGATGTTCAGTATTGAGAGCTCTTCTTGTTGGATTTTTCCTTTGGCCAGCAAGAAGTGACCTTCTGAGTCTCTTTTGATGATTTTAGGTTGGAAGTCAATTTTATCTGATATTAGAATGGCTACTCCAGCTTGTTTCCTGAGACCGTTTGCTTGTAAAATTGTCTTCCAGCCTTTTACTCTAAGGCAGTGTTTGTCTTTGACACTGAGATGTGTTTCCTGTATGCAGCAAAATGTAGGGTCCTGTTTCTGTATCCAGTCTGTTAATCTATGTCTTTTTATTGGGGAATTGAGTCCATTGATGTTAAGAGATATTAAGGAATAGTAATTATTTCCTCCAGACATTTTTGAAATTGTATTTATTTATTTTATTTATTTTTTATATTCGAGAGGTTACCTTCTTTTGGGTTTGATGAGAGGAGGTTTCTATCTTGCTTCTTCCCGGGTGTAGTTTCCGTCCTTGTCTTGGTGTTTTCCCCCTATTATCCTTTGTAGGGCTGGATTTGTGGAGAGATATCGTGCAAATTTGGTTTTGTCATGGAATACCTTGATGTCTCCATCTATGGTGATTGAGAGCTTTGCTGGGTAAAGTAGTTTTGGCTGAAGTTTGTGTTCTCTTAGAGTTTGCATGATATCTGCCCAGGATCTTCTAGCTTTCATGGTCTCAGGTGAGAAGTCTGGTGTTATTCTGATAGGTCTTCCTTTATAAGTTACTTGGCCTTTTTCTCTTGCTGCCTTTAGTATTCTTTCTTTGTTTATTACATTTGGAGTTTTGATTATTATGTGACGGGATGTATTTCTGTTTTGATCCAGTCTGTTTGGGGTTCTGTATGCTTCTTGTATATTCATGGGCATCTCTCTCTTTAGGTTGGGGAAGTTTTCTTCCATAATTTTGTAGAAGATATTTGCTGGCCCTTTAACTTGTACATCTTCATTCTCGTCTATACCTATAATCCTTAGGTTTGGTCTTCTCATTGTGTCCTGGATTTCCTGGATGTTTTGGGTTACAGCCTTTTTGCATTTAGTATTTTCTTTGACTGTTGAATCAATGGTTCCTATGGTATCTTCGGCTTCTGATATTCTGTCTTCTATCTCTTGTATTCTATTGTTGATATTTGCATCTATGGCTCCTGATTTCTTCCCAAGGTTTTCTATCTCCAATGTTGTCTCCCTCTGCGATTTCTTAGTTGTTTCTACTTCTGTTTTTAGTGCCTGGATGGATGTGCTCAGATCTTTCGCTTGCTTGATTGTGTTTTCATGTATTTCTTTGATAGATTTTTGTGTTTCCTCTTTCATAGCTTCTACTTGTTGGCCCACGTTCTTCTGTATTTCTTTAAGTGATTTTTGTCTTTCCTCCTTATTGTCTTCTTCTTTTTGATCCATCTTCTCCTGCATTTCTTGAAGTGATTTTTGTATTTGCCTTCTAAAGGCTTCTAACTTTTGATCCATTTTCTCTTCTATTTCTTTACGAGATTTTTCTATGTGTTCAGCTACCAGCATCCTGACCAGTGATTTTATATCCAAGTCTTGTTTTTCTGGTGTTTTGGGGTATCCAGGGCTTCCTGTTGTTGGCGAACTGGGTTCAGATGCTGTCATGTTGTCTTGATTTCTGTTAGTGACATTCCTTCGTTTACCTTTTGCCATCTGGTTATTTCTGGTGTTAGTTGACCTTGTTGTCACTGGCTGGTGTTTGAATCTCCTATGAGGCTGGGCTTACCTGTTGTTTCTCTACTGGTGGTTATGCGTGATTGCTGCTCAACGGGATCACGAGCTGGCTGCCACCCACTGACTTTGTGCACGGCCTGAGGTCTCCGGGAAGTGTGGGGGAGTGCAGCAGAGCCTCGGCAGGTGCTGCTGGGCCTGCCTAGTAGCGAGAGCCTAGCAGATCCCCCCACGTGGTAGCCCCTGATGGAATCTGTCTACCTGTTCCTTTCCAGCTGTGTTCTGGTTCCAGTATGGAGGCCTGCCGCTATCGCTGGTCCGGGCTCCTGGGGAGCTGGGTGGTGCCGGTTGCCTCGGTGCACGGCCTAAGCTCGCAGGGGCGTGCTGCAGATCCTAGGCGCCTGGGCCTGCCTGTGGGCGAGAGCTTAGCAGCTCTCCCTGCTCTAGCCCCAGGCGGAGTCTCTATCTGCACCTTTCCAGCTGTGTCCTGGTTGCAATATGGAGGCCTGCCGCTATAGCTGGTCCTCACTCTTCTTAATAAACAAGAATTGTTGCTTATCCTGGTTCTGTGGGCAGGGTCTGAGCACCTGGCAAGCTGGCTAGGTCTGGCTGACCTGCTACCGGCTGGATGGGATGCTGCAGACAAGATGGCGCTGCCTGCAGGGGGTTTGGGGTCTGGCCTGCGAGCACAGAGCGCAGGCACGGCCGCTGTATTCCAAACCGCTAGGCTGTGCGCAGTTCCTGCCCCAGACCTGAGTCCCCGGAGGTCTTAAACTCGGGCTGTCTCTGGTACCTGGTTCCGCCGGCAGGGTCTCAGCACCTGGCAGGCTGGTTACGTATGGCTGACCTGCTACCTGCTGGATGGGATGCTGCAGACAAGATGGCGCTGCCTGCAGGGGGTTCGGGGGTCTGGTCTGCGAGCGCAGAGCTCAGGCACGGCCGCTGAACTCCAAACCGCTAGGCTGTGCGCAGTTCCTGCCCCAGACCTGAGTCCCCGGAGGTCTTAAACTCGGGCTGTCTCTGGTACCTGGTTCTGCCGGCAGGGTCTCAGCACCTGACGGGTTGGCTAGGTCTGGCTGATCCGCTACCGGCTGGATGGGATGCTGCAGACAAGATGGCGCTGCCTGCAGGGGGTTCGGGGGTCTGGCCTGCGAGCGCAGAGCTCAGGCACGGCCGCTGAACTCCAAACCGCTAGGCTGTGCGCAGTTCCTGCCCCAGACCTGGGTCCCCGGAGGTCTTAAACTCGGGCTGTCTCTGGTACCTGGTTCGGCTGGCAGGGTCTCAGCACCTGGCAGGCTGGCTACGTATGGCTGACCTGCTACCTGCTGGATGGGATGCTGCAGACAAGATGGCCTAAAAAAAATATTTTCAATGATATATCCAAATTGCTAATTTTACAGGGAGACCCACCTTTTAAGAATACTAAAGTGTGTCATCTCTGATGTTTTCTTTGCAATTTATCTTCTGTTACAGTTAAAAAGAAATCCCAGTGCTGTCATTTCAGTAGTGTGTTAGGGAAGAGGAGAGATATTGGGACATTGTTAGGAAATGTTGTATGAAGAGAAAGAAGGTTCTGTGACTCAAGTTTTCTGGAAATGTTCAGTTAAATAAAGTCGTACATGTTTAACCTTCCCTCTCCAACAGAGCACTTTAGTGCCTTTTCTAAGGTATTTGTTGTTCATAGTTAATTTGTAAGCTACGTTAAAAATATCTTATCTGTCATATTCACTGTGGTGGCTTGAATATGCTTGGCCCAGGGAATGGCACTATTAGAATGTATGACTTTGATGGAGCATGTATGGCCTTGTTGGAGGAAGTGTGTCACTATAGGGGTAGACTTTTAGACCCTCCTCCTAGCTGCTTGGAAGCCTGTTTTCTCCTGGTTCCCTCCAGCTCCTTCCCTAGTGCCATGCCTGCCTGTATTCTGCCATGCTTCCTGCCTTGATAATGGACTGAACCTCTGAACCTGTAAGCTAGTCCCAATTAAATGTTGTCCTTTATAAGAGTTACCTTGATCATGATGTCTCCTCACAAAATGGAAATCCTAACTAAGATATGCATGTTTCCTTGAGAAACCTCTCCCTTTCAAAGTAGAATACAAATGTCCTTTGAAGGTAATAAAACCTCTCACCATCATTATTTTCCAATACAAAGGAAATAATAGATGTACTGTGGCTATGTCATTTGTGATTTACTGTATAGATAGCATTTCCCTAGACAAGAATATAAGCTCTTCTTTGCATTTCAACAAATGAACTTGTAGCTATGTGCCAGAATTCACCCTTGTTTGAATTTGCCCATGAAAAGAACTTAAAAGGAAAAAAAGGAATCCATTTGCAGCAAATTTGAAGCCAGAGCTGGGCTTACAAGACTTTCAAGAACCTCCACCTTACTGGCTTTATCTTTGTTTGGTCATCAGACCTTCCCAGAGCCCTAGATTTCTATAGTTCCTAGATAAGATCTCTAACTTCCTTCTTCAGTAATTCCAGCTGATATGGTAACTCTAATCCCCAGAATCAACTCTCCCAATTTTGCATATAGAAACCCCTTCTTTAACAGAATTGTAAACTGCTAGTAGCTCCTCTCCCATTTTTGAGGTAGGGTTTAGTCTGTATTTCCTTGGCCTGGGCTGTATGTGAACTCCCTTTTTTAGATCAGACTGGGCCCAGACACAGATATCTGCCTACCTCTTCATCTTGAGTACTGGAATTAATGCCGTGTGCCTCCATACCCAGAAATCTACCAGTTCTTTATTACATGCTTGAGATTCACAATGAACCCCAAACAAAGCAACACTAATAAGGAATTAGTGTCTCCGAATCAATCAGAAATATCTAGATACCTAGCTATTCAAATATTGAAAGAAACACTTGAGATTATCTGAGACTCACTCAATTTCACAAAAATCAATGTTTAGAGGCTTTTTTTTTATTTTTTATCTTTTTTTTTCTATATTCTTTGTTTACATTCCAAAGGCTTTCCCCTTTCCCAGGTAACCCCCACCATATGTCCCATAATTCCTCTCCCCCCCATGCTATTCCCCACTCTTTCCCCCCCCCCACGATTTCTCTGTTCTGGGTCTACAATACTGGATCCAATCTTTACAGGCCCAGGGTCCTCTCCTTTTTTTCTTCTTGAGAGTCATTTGACTTGCTAATTGTGCCTTGAGTATTTAGGGCTTCTGGGCTCATTAATATCCACTTATCAGTGATTGCATTTCGTGTGTATTCTTTTGTGATTGGGTTAGCTCACTTAGGATGATAGTTTCCAGATCTAACCATTTACCTACAAATTGCATGAATTCATTATTTTTAATTGCTGAGTAGTACTCCATTGTATAAATATACCACATTTTCTGTATCCATTCCTCCTTTGAGGGATATCTGGGCTCCTTCCAATTTCTGGCTATTATAAACAAGGCTGCTATAAACATAGTGGAGCATGTGTCTTTGTTGTATGCAGGGGAATCCTCTGGGTATATGCCCAGGAGTGGTATGCCAGGGTCCTCTGGGAGTGGCATGCCCAATTTTCTGAGGAACCGCCACACTGATTTCCAGAGTGGTTTTACCATTTTGCAATCCCACCAACAGTGGAGGAGTGTTCCTCTTTCTCCACATCCTCGCCAGCACTTGTTGTCTCTCGAGTTTTTAATCTTAGCCATTCTGACTGGAGTGAGGTGGAATCTCAGGGTTGTTTTGATTTGCATTTCCCTGATGACTAATGATGTTGAACATCTCTTAAGGTGTTTCTCGGCCATCCGAATTTCTTCTGGTGAAAATTCTTTGTTTAGCTCTGTACTCCATTTTTTGATAGGGTTATTTGGTTCTTTGGGGTCTAACTTCTTGAGTTCTTTGTATATATTGGATATTAGCCCTCTGTCGGATGTGGGGTTGGTGAAGATCATTTCCCACGTTGTTGGTTGCCGTTTTGTCCTTCTGACAGTGTCCTTTGCCTTGCAGAAACTTTGTAATTTTATGAGGTCCCATTTGTCAATTCTTGATCTTAGAGCATAAGCTATTGGTGTTCTGTTCAGGAACTTTACCCCTGTGCCCATGTCCTCCAGGGTCTTCCCAAGTTTCTTTTCTAATAGTTTCAGTGTGTCTGGTTTTATGTGGAGGTCCTTGATCCACTTGGAGTTGATCTTAGTACAAGGAGATAAGAGTGGGTCAATTCGCATTCTTCTGCATGTTGACCTCCAGTTGAACCAGCACCATTTGTTGAAAAGGCTATCTTTTTTCCACCGGATGGTTGTGGCTCCTTTATCAAAGATCAAGTGACCATAAGTCTGTGGGTCAATTTCTGGGTCTTCAGTCCTATTCCATTGATCTACCTGCCTGTTGCTGTACCAATACCATGCAGTTTTTAACACAATTGCTCTGTAGTACTGCTTGAGGTCAGGGATATTGATTCCCCTAGAAGTCCTTTTATTGTTGAGAATAGTTTTAGCTATCCTGGGTTTTTTGTTGCTCCAGATGAATTTGAGAATTGCTCTTTCTAGATCTATGAAGAATTGATTTGGGATTTTGATGGGGATTGCATTGAATCTGTAGATTGCTTTTGGCAAGATGGCCATTTTTACTATATTGATCCTGCCAATCCAGGAGCAAGAAATATTTTTCCATCTCCTGAGGTCTTCTTCGATTTCTTTCTTCAGGGACTTGAAGTTCATGTTATACAGATCTTTCACTTGTTTGGTTAGAGTTACGCCAAGGTACTTTATGTTGTTTGTGGCTATTGTGAAGGGTGTTATTTCCCTAACTTCTTTCTCAGCCTGCTTGTCCTTTGAGTACAAGAAGGCTACTGATTTGCTTGAGTTAATTTTATAACCAGCCACGTTGCTGAAGTTGTTTATCAGCTGTAGAAGTTCTCTGGTGGAGTTTTTTGGATTGCTTAAGTAGACTATCATATCATCTGCAAATAATGATACTTTGACTTCTTCCTTTCCAATTTGTATCCCTTTGACTTCCTTATGTTGTCTGATTGCTCTCGCTAGAATTTCAAGTACTATATTGAAAAGATATGGAGAGAGAGGACAGCCTTGTCTAGTCCCTGATTTTAGTGGAATTGCTTCAAGTTTCTCTCCATTTATTTTGATGTTGGCTACTGGTTTGCTGTAGATTGCTTTTACTATGTTTAGGTATGGGCCTTGAATTTCTGCTCTTTCCAAGACTTTTAGCATGAAAGGATGCTGAATTTTGTCAAATGCTTTTTCAGCATCTAATGAGATGACCATGTGGTTTTTTTCTTTTAGTTTGTTTATGTAGTGGATTACATTGATGGATTTCCGTATATTGAACCATCCCTGCATTCCTGGAATGAAGCCTACTTGATCATGGTGAATGATCATTTTGATATGCTCTTGGATTCGGTTGGCAAGAATTTTATTTAGTATTTTTGCATCTATATTCATAAGAGAAATTGGCCTGTAGTTCTCTTTCTTTGTTGGATCTTTTTGTGGTTTAGGTATCAGCGTAATTGTGGTTTCGAAGAACGAGTTGGGCAGTGTCCCTTCTGTCTCTATTTTGTGGAATAGTTTGAAGAGTATTGGTGTTAAGTCTTCTTTGAAGGTCTGGTAGAATTCTGCACTAAAACCATCTGGTCCCGTACTTTTTTTGGTTGGGAGGCTTTCTATAACCCCTTCTATTTCTTTAAGGGTTATGGGACTGTTTAGCTGGTCTACTTGATGCTGATTTAATTTTGGTATTTGGTATCTGTCTAGGAAATTGTCCATTTCCTCCAGATTCTCCAGTTGTTTTGAGTATAGGCCTTTGTAGTAGGATCTGATGATCTTTTGAATTTCCTCTGTTTCTGTTGTTATATCCCCCTTTTCATTTTTAATTTTGTTAATTTGGATACTATCTCTGTGCCCTTTGGTTAGTCTAGCTAAGGGTTTATCTATCTTGTTGATTTTCTCGAAGAACCAGCTCTTGGTTTTGTTGATTCTTTGTATGGTTCTCTTTGTTTCTGCTTGATTGATTTCAGCCCTTAGTTTGATGATTTCCTCTCTTCTACTCCTCCTGGGTGAGTTAGCTTCTTTTTGTTCCAGCGCCTTCAGGTGTGCTGTTAAGTTGCTAGTGTATGCTCTTTCCAGTTTCTTTTTGGAGGCACTCAGGGCTATGAGTTTTCCTCTTAGCACTGCTTTCATTGTATCCCAGAGATTTGGGTAGGTCGTACCTTCATTTTCATTGAAGTCTAAAAAGTCTTTGATTTCTTTCTTTATTTCTTCCTTGACCAGGGTGTCATTGAGTAGAGTATTGTTCAGTTTCCATGTGTATGTGGGCTTTCTGTAGTTCTTCTTGCTATTGAAGACCACTTTTACTCCATAGTGATCCGATAGGAGACAAGGGATTAGTTCGGTCTTCTTGTATTTGTTGAGGTCTGTCTTGTGACCAATTATATGATCAATTTTTGAGAAGATACCGTGCGGTGCTGAGAAAAAGGTATACTCTTTTGTTTTAGGATGGAATGTTCTATATATATCTGTTAAATCCAATTGGTCCAAAGCTTCAATTAGTTTCACTGTGTCCCTGTTTAGTTTCTGCTTTCCTGATCGGTCCATTGAGGAGAGTGGAGTGTTGAAGTCACCTACAATCATTGTGTTAGGTGTGATGTGTGCTTTAAGCTTTAGTAAATTTTCTTTTACGAATGAGGGTGCCCTTGCATTTGGTGCATAGATGTTCAGTATTGAGAATTCTTCTTGGTGGATTTTCCCTTTGACAAGCAGGAAGTGACCTTCTGTGTCTCTTTTGATGACTTTAGGTTGAAAGTCGATTTTATCTGATATTAGAATGGCTACTCCAGCTTGTTTCCTGGGACCATTTGCTTGTAGAACTGTCTTCCAGCCTTTTACTCTAAGGTGGTGTTTGTCTTTGACACTGAGATGTGTTTCCTATATGCAGCAAAATGTAGGGTCCTGTTTCCGTATCCAGTCTGTTAGTCTCTGTCTTTTGATTGGGGAATTGAGTCCATTGATATTAAGAGATATTAAGGAATAGTAATTATTACTTCCTGATATTTTGGGAATTGTTATTATTATTTGTATTTGAGTGGTTCTCTTCTTTTGGGTTGGATGAGATGGGGTTTCTATCTTGTTTCTTCTGGGGTGTTGTTTCCCCCCTTGTGTTGGTATTTTTCTCCTATTATCCTTTGTAGGGCTGGGTTTGTAGATAAGTATCTTGCAAATTTGTTTTTGTCGTGGAATATCTTGGTTTCCCCATTTATGGCAATTGAGAGTTTTGCTGGGTATAGTAGTCTTGGCTGAAGTTTGTGTTCTCTTAGGGTCTGCATGAGGTCTGCCCAGGATCTTCTAGCTTTCATGGTCTCAGGTGAGAAGTCTGGTGTAATTCTGATAGGTCTTCCTTTATATGTTACTTGTCCTTTTTCTCTTACTGCCTTTAATATTCTTTCTTTGTTTAGTACATTTGGGGTTTTGATTATTATGTGACGGGAAGTATTTCTGTTCTGGTCCAGTCTATTTGGGGTTCTATAGGCTTCTTGTATATTCATGGGCATCTCTCTCTTTAGGTTGGGGAAATTTTCTTCCATAATTTTGTAGAAGATATTTGCTGGCCCTTTAAGTTGTAGATCTTCATTCTCATCTATCCCTATAATCCTTAGGTTTGGTCTTCTCATTGTGTCCTGGATTTCCTGAATGTTTTGGGTTACCAGCTTTTTGCATTTTGCATTTTCTTTAATTGTTGAATCCATGGTTCCTATGGTATCTTCAGCATCTGAGATTCTGTCTTCTATCTCTTGTATTCTATTGTTGATATTTGCATCTATGACTCCTGATTTCTTCCCAAGGTTTTCTATCTCCAACATTGTCTCCCTTTGCGATTGCTTAGTTGTTTCTACTTCTGTTTTTAGATTTTGTATGGTTTTGCTCAGATCTTTCAGTTGCCTGTTTGTGTTTTCCTGTAATTCTTTAAGGGATTTTTGTGTTTCCTCCTTTATGACTTCTACTCGTTGACCCATGTTCTCTTGTATTTCTTTGGGTGATTTTTGTTTCTCCCCCTTATTGGGATTCACTTTTTGCTCTATATTCTCCTGGATTTCTTTAAGTGATTTTTGTGTCTGCCTTGTATGGGCTTCTAGTTTTTGATCTATTTTCTCCTCTATTACTTTAAGAAATTTATCTAAGTGATCCTCAATCTGCATCTTTACCAGTGATTTTAGATCTGAGTCTTGTTTTTCTGGTGTGTTGAGATATCTGGGATTTAATTGTGTTTGTCTTGCAATGGCTTCTAGCTTTTGATCTATTTTCTCATGTATTACTTTAAGAGATTTATCTAAGTGTTCTTCTATCAGCATCCTGACCAGTGATTTTAGATCTGAGTCTTGTTTTTCTGGTGTTTCGGGGTATCCAATATTTATTGCTGTTGGGGAACTGGGTTCAGATGCTGCCATATTGCCTTGATTTTTGTTAGTAGCGATCTTACGTTTGCCTTTTGCCATCTGGTTAACTCTGGTGTTAGTTGGTCCTGTAGATACTAGCTGGTGCTTGACCCTCCTGTGGGGTTGTAAGGCTATTTCCCAGTGACTGGGATACCTGAATCACTGTCCTGCGGGGGTCTTGCTCACAGATTGCTGACAGGTGGCCTGAGTCCCCCGAGGTCTTAACCTCAGGATATCCCAGGTATTTGGTTCCGCCTGTTGGGCGGCTGCTCTGCACTGCTCCTGCTCAGGGTTCGCTGTCTGATATCCTGTTTCCCCAGGGGTCTTAAAGTTGGGATATCTCAGTTATCTGGTTCTGCCTGCTGGTCCCAAGCTGCTGGGAAGCTGGCTGGGTCCGGTTTCCAGCTTCCCTGCCACTGGCTGGATGGGAGGCTGGTTCGGCCTCCGGCTGGGTCTGGGCACCTGGCACACTGGCTGACTCTGGCTTCCTCATCACCAGCTGGACGGGAAGCTGCAGGCAATATGGCAGCTGCCTGCAGGGAGCTCGGGGTCCGCCCCGCGAGTGCAGAGTGCACCCGCTATTCTGTGCCCAACTCCCACTCCAGGCCTGAGTCCCCGAAGGTCTTAAGCTTGGGCTGTCTCGGGTACCTGGTTCTGCCGCCGCCGCCGGATGGTTCTGAGCACCTGGCACGCTGGGTGACCCTCCGGCTTCCCCACCACCAGCTGGGCGGGAAGCTGCAGGCCGAGGCTTTTTTTAAAATTCTTTTTCAACCTAGGTTTGAGCCTTGTGACTAAAAATTATCGTACTAGTTCACAGAGAGAAGTTTCATCCAAAGAATATTCGCACTTCATAAATTACTCACATCTTGGCCAACATATGTAGACACTGCAAAGGAAATGGCTAATAAATATATTACAGATAGTATGTCAAATTTAGACAAATTAATGACATTAAATTAGTGAGCTGTTCAATTATTGGAAAATATCCTTTTCTTGGAAATTGGCAGAATACACACTATCCTGGGATTTAATGAGGAGAGCAAAAATAACATTGAAAGTAATATGTTTTCCATTTCTCTGTATGTCTGAACAATAAATTCTCCTGGTTTCCTCTTTCACTTTAGGCATGCATTCACTCAGCTTTACTCAGAGCTTTATGTATTCAAACCACCTTATTTGTCTGCACATAGCTTCATTCCAGAGACTGACATCTCACATCAGTTGAGTGTGAACTCTTACAGGGTTGCAGCCAACTCCTTCTATTTCCTACACAGAAAGAGTTGAATAAAGACATGCTTAGGAAAAAAATAGAAAAAAAGACATGCTTAGGTTTTAAAATATTCCACTCTGTAGATTTGAGGTTGCATATTGACTTATCATCAATAATGTTTACATAGCCAGTTTTTGCTTTATTTGTGTCTAGGAAGGTGTACTGGCTAGTTTTGTGTGTCAACTTGACACAGGCTGGAGTTAGGAAAAGGAGCTTCAGTTGGGGAAGTGCCTCCATGAGATCTAGCTGTGGGGCATTTTCTCAATTAGTGATCAAGTGGGGAGGGCCACTTGTGGGTGGTACCATCTGTGGGCTGGTATTCTTGGGTTCTATAAGAGAGCAGGCTGAGCAAGCCAGGGGAAGCAAGCCAGTAAGGAACATCCCTCCATAGCCTCTGCATCAGCTCCTGCTTCCTGACCTGCTTGAGTTCCAGTCCTGACTTCCTTTGGTGATGAACAGCTGTGTGGATGTGTAAGCTCAATAAACCCTTTCCTCCCCAACTTGCTTCTTGGTCATGATGTTTGTGCAGGAATAGAAACCCTGACTAAGACAGAAGGTCAAAGTAGACACAGCCCAAATCTAAGTTTATAACTCTCAGGTCCAAAGCAGATGAACAGAATCACAAAGCTAGACATTTGGACACTGATAATTTAGCTCCTTTAAAAAGAGAAGTTCTGTTTCTTTAGGTTCTCAGTCCAGGAAAAATCATGCAAAATCATTTAGCTCATTTACATGTCAGACAATCAATGGGCATACATTGGGCATGAGTCTAGAATTTTAATGATTACATCTCATTTTCATTGTAAGCAAGTAATATTCTTGGCACTTATATAGTATAAAATATACAAAACATTCAATTCTATACCCTGAAGAGAGTCAACTTATATTACAAGAAATAAAATTTAATGTATATCAGGTCTTCATAAATTCTTGAACAGGTTTACTTTAACATGGGACCCAACCCACTCACTATTGACCTCACACCACTTTACAAAAAACACATCAAATCTTGTTTTCAATGATGGTCTTGGAAATTTTACAGTCTCAAAAAACAGCTACTGAAATTCTACCAAGTTGGGAACAGAAAGCTACCTTGCCAAGGCCAAAACTTCCCAGTTGTTCGCTTAGTTTTCCAGGCTCAGAAACCACTTAGCTCTGAAAAGCAACCAGAAGAAAATCTAACAAACAGTCTGAGAAGAGGTTGCAATTTTGCCAAGTTGTCAGCACAGGGCATCTGTTGACAGACTCAAAGACTGCTAAATCTCCTCTAACCAACAGTTTCTAATGTAGCACAAGACTGTGAGCATCTCAGATTCACCTGGCTCTGAGGGGCAGGGGGATTCAACTTTAAGTGATCTAATTATTTGCCTTCTTGCTCTTTCAATCACCACATCTACCAAACAATCCAGTGAGGTGAACACCAGCAAGGAAAATAAAACTCGTGTCTTCGATTTACTTTTGAACAAATTAAAGGGGTAAATATAAAAGATACAGGAAATCTTATTAAAAGGATGTTTTCAGAAGTATAGTGTGGATGTGGCTTCTGATAGATATAAGAGGCCGAGTCTTTTATTTTTATTTTTATTTTTATTTTCTATATTCTATGTTTACATTCCAAAGGCTTTCCCCTTTCCCAGTTCCCACCCACCATAGTTCCTATAGTTCCTCTCCCCCCCAACTGTTCCCCAATCATTCCCCCTCCCCCCTCGGTTTCTTTACTAAACTGGATGCAATCTTTACAGGCCCAGGGTCCTCTCCTTTCTTCTTCTTGGGAATCATTTGACTTGCTATTTGTGTCTTGAGTATTTAGGGCTTCTGGGCTCATTAATATCCACTTATCAGTGATTGCATTTCGTGTGCATTCTTTTGTGATTGGGTTAATTCACTCAGGATGATATTTTCCAGGTCTAACCATTTACCTACAAATTGCATGAATTCATTATTTTTAATTGCTGAGTAGTATTCCATTGTATAAATATACCACAATTTCTGTATCCATTCCTCCTTTGAGGGATATTTGGGCTCCTACCAATTTCTGGCTATTATAAACAAGGCTGCTATAAACATAGTGGAGCATGTGTCCTTATTGCATGCAGGGGAATCATCTGGGTATATGCCCAGGAGTGGTATGCTAGGGTCAAGAGGCCGAGTCTTTTAAGATCAGCTTTCATTTAGAGAACCTAAGTTTGAACTCAGGTAAACTAACAGGCTGGTACCTATGTTCCTCCAATAAAACCCAAGTCTAGCTTCAGTCTCTAGGTTAATCTCCATTAAGACCAGCATCTCCAGGTTATTCTCCCAACAAATCTGCACCCTCAGTTTACAAGCCCACCCCTGCCTAACAACCACCAATGAGAAAGGGAACAGAAATTAAGTTTATGATATGACTCACAGCACCAGCCAATTATGTTACAGGCCTCAATAACTTTCCAATTAGATTCCTCCACACTTACCCCCTGCTTGTTGCTTAACAATAAAGCTTTGTTCCAATAGGTATTGGGGCTCCCCATCACCAAAACCATCCTGTGTGATGGCAGTGCATTTTGCGGGGAAGCAAGCTAACTCAAATAAAAAAAGACCCTGTTGTGAGTTGCATCAGTTTGGTTCCTGTCTGGTTGTTTTTGTGATCAAAAACATTTCCCTGGTGCTACAGATACTTCTCTATTTTTGTTGTTGGTTTGAATTGAGAAATGAGTAAAACTACATTTTACAAATGCTATTTTGGCCAAACAAAGACACGGTAAAACCAAAAGCCCCCCTATCTGTTCATACTGTGTTAGAAACTGTGAAAGTAATTACATACTTAAAATGAATTATTTTCAGTGTTCAGATTATAACATATTTAGATAAGTTGCCTGGGTGGTTTGCTATGCTTCCTATGATATGTCAGACAATTCAAAGTGTTCCCAGTCATATGATGCAGAGGACAATTATAACTGAACTTGATTATTGAATATTTGCACACATACAGTGATGTGAATAAGTCGCTAGTTTTACACATCAACTGAAGAGTTTTATATATATATATCCAAATACTTGTCACTTGGTTTAAGATTTGACATGATTCAATGTTGTGCAAGAAAGCATCTGTGAACCCCAAAGACCATCAAGGAGCCAACTCCTACGCAGTCGCATTAGGATCTTCATTTCCAAGCTTGAGCTTGGGCCACACCCCTGGCTCGAACAGGGCAGAACTGGAGGGTGTAGTTCCCAGTTCTCAGAGGGACAAGGCTTTATAAGAAACGGCAAGCAAATGAGCGCATTCCAGCCTGGCAAGTGTCTAGTTGGATGACTATCGTAAGCCAACAGGTGGGTGCTCTGAAACATAAACAATCACACATGTCCGACAGTACATCTGAAACAACTAGACTAATTTTTCATTGACTGTTGTTAGGAAGTAGCTAGGGAGTAACTTTAGAGTATGGGCCAAGGACAAGCTATGGGGTCCTTCCTGGTACAAGGATGTAGCCTGGGTTCAGTTATAGGTCAAATTTCTCTTAAGATGGAGGCTGGTCCCAAGATGGAGTAGGTTTGGCCTCTCATCAGTAGCTTCAAAACAGATCACACCTTTTAGTCCTGTTTATGTATGATGTTCATCAGTATTCATTTTCCTATATAAGTTAAAGGGACCAAGTTGATGGTAACTTTCTGGTTTGGGTTCTTTTGGCCCTGCACTGTGCTATTAAGAGTCTCATGTTTCTGATTTACATCTGCCTTAATTTGGGTTTTAGTTCTGTGAAGGTACACCATGACCAAAGCAAGCCTTATAAAGGGCAACATTTAATTGGGTCAGACTTACAGTTCCAGAGTTTAATCCATTATCAACATAGCAGGATGCATGCCTGCATGCAGGCAGACATGGTGGTGAAGGAGCTGAGGGTTCTACACCTTGATCCAAAGGTAGTCAGGAGAAGACTGTCTTCAGGTAGCGAGGTCCCAAAGCCCACACTGACACACTCCCTCCAACAAGGCCTCACCTCCTAATAGTACCACTGCCTATGAGCCAAGCATATTCAAACCACCATAACATTGTAGAGTAGGCTCTAGAAGACACGAAGAAAAATACAATGAGAATGACCTGATTAGCACCATTCTTGGATAAGGGAACTTAGAGTGACTTCCAGGGATCATAGAAATATCTCACTGTAACTTTGCATAACTTCTGTGACCTTTGGTGCACACTGTAAATCTGGGATGGTAGCAATAATGCACTCTGCTTTAATACGTGCTTCTAAGCTCCTTATATTATGCACTGCTACATGGTTATTACATTTCAACTAGGTAGTAGAATTTCTGTCTTCATTTTATATTTTAGAAGATTGGCATTTCAAGTGGAAACCTTAAGTAACGTTTATGAGTAGTTTCAAGACGCCTCCTACCAGGTGTTTTCTTTTAAGTATTTAGATAATTGAGGTGAAAAATGCTCTAGGCTTCCTATAAACTGTAAATCATGCAGGAAGCAGACTCAACTGTTAGTCGAAGAGCTTTCTTTAGCATTCTGTATAATTTGTGGCTCTTGCTGTTCTTGCTTATCTTTTGGGTTTTGTCAACAGATCAGAAGCCCTGCATTTATTATCCTCTTACATCTTTAAACTGACATTTTGAGAACAGGGCAGATGCTCCTTGGGAAATGGTTAAAAACAGTCATTGAAAAGTTCATAGCAATTACTACCCAGCATGTTAAGTAGTGATCTTAATTAATTTTCTTACCATTAACCAAAGAAAGATAAAAGAAATAAAGACCAAACTCTACGTGACCATTTTTGGAGAAAGGCCATATGGAATGCAATTTCTATTTTGTTCATAAGGATTCATAGTTTATCTTTCTTTCTACAATAAACTTCATGATCTTTGTATTTAGTTATGATAGCAGGAGTGGACAGAGGGAGAAGTCAAAAATATCTAACAAAGCCACACAGCTTGCTAAAAGCATTCGCAACAAGTTTTGTGTTTCAGAATTGGTTTGCAACATGTGCAAAAGGTGAGGCACTTGTAGCAGTTTCAGAGGTTGGCAAACCCAAAGTGTGAAGTTGAGGACCTAAAAGAAGTTATGGTAACTTCTCTGTAGAGAAATTGATGGCAAAGACCAGGAGAGCCAGTGATGGAGATGAATTAAAAAAAAGATCAGGTAGAAAAATTCCTTTTAAGAACAATATCAACCAACCAGAACCCCAGAGCTCCCAGGGACTAAACCATCAACTACAGAACACACATGGAGGGACCCATGGCCATATTTGTAGCAGAGGATGGCCTTGTTGGGCATCAATGAGAGGAGTGGCCCTTGGTCCTGTGAAAGCATTGTGTAGGGCAATGCCAGAGCAGGGAGACAGGAGTGGCTGAGGGGGTGGGGGCAGCCCCTCATAGAAGCAGGGGATGTGGGGGATGGGATGTGGGTTTTTCAGAGGGGAAATGAGGAAAGGGGATAACATTTGAAATGTAAATAAATAAAATATCCAATTAAAAATGAAAAAAAAAGAAAATTTCTTATTGCTTGTGAAGGCTAGACTTTTCTAGGCCTTTCTTCCGCACATTCTGTGAGGTCCATATGTTTTATGGAGCAATGCCATGCTTTTCACAGCTCATGGATTTAACTGTTAAAATGAAACTAAAGAACTCTTCAAGCTAACACATAAAATCAATCCTCACCTGGTATGGTAGGATGAATAATGGAGCAAAAGGTAGTCATGTCCTAATTAATGTGACCCATGTTTACTACCTTACATGGCAGTAGTGTCTTTATAGATATAATTTAAAGGCTGTTGAGATGGTGTGCTTACCCTGAGTTACCAGTGAAAGCCTTAAATGTGGTCACACTGTCCCAATGAGAAGGGCGCAGATGGGTTCTACTATTAAAGAGCTGAAAAGCAAGAAGCTTATAGTAAAACAGAGCTTGCAGTGATGGATGGGATTTGAAGATGAAGGGCTACTTGAAGAATAGAGACATCAGAAGCTAGTAGTTCTAGAAAGAGTAAACTTTGCAACCTTTTGGGTTTAGCATTGAGAAACCGATATTGGCTACAAAATGTCGTGTAAGAGTATAACCTTTCAGTCTATCTGATAAACTGCTATAACAGAGATAGAAAACTAAACTGAACTTATGGACTCGGGCCCATTAGTTTGCCCCACCATGATCTGTAACAGACTACATTGCCATTCTTGGGAGAATAACATGGCAACCCAGGATTCAGACCTTTCTGACTGAAGTGTAGGCTCATGGCTACAAATTGACCGTTGTTAAACGCATAGGAGTTCTCAAAGAGCAATAAGAGGACAGAACAGACACTAGATTACAGAAATACATGACCTAAGACAAACTTCAGTGACAGGGTTTATGATTCCTCTGATCAAATTATTCCTTAAATTGCAAATTATAGAGGTAGATGTGAGCAGTGTAATGTACAAACACAGCACATGTGAAGACCATGTTCACACAAAACTGTTTGAGCCAGCTGTACAGAGTGTACACACAACCGTTAGCAGTCAACTCTCTTGTAGTTTCCCTACATATAGAGAGATAGCCTGCCAGAGCCCACATTTTTCATGTATCAAATAGCTACTATGTTTGTCATTATGTTTCTCTGACAAACACACAGTACCCATGAAAATCAAAGAACTAGTTCCAGGCCGATGATTAACCCATCAACAGCTGTTGGCTACTCTCTGCTAGTCAAAGCTTCACCTGATTTCTCAGATCATATCTGACACCAACATTGACATGTTGAGGTCTGTGCACACAGTCACGGCTCTTGGATGTGGCTGCCATGTATTTCTTTTGGCTCCATATTTGTGAAGGGAAGAATGAAGAAGTCAGGTTGAAGAGAAGTAGAAGGCAAACTGATGGCTGGTTGACATCCCAGGGAACAATAAACAAACATCCCCAAATGGAGAGGTCTTCTTACCTCTGGATCACTCTATCACTGAATGCAGGCTTTCCCTAAAATGGTACTATTCAGGTAAAGATGGACTTAGCAATTCATGCAGATCATAAAATGACAAACAGTGGAAGATATTCATTGATTACATTATTGTGTGCTGCACAAAAGGGTTTCTATGAGAAAAATTGAATTGAAAGAAGCAGTTGGTTTCTTTTTAGTAACTGTGGCCCAGTGGGGGATGAAGGGAGAAGGAGTGTGCTTTAAGTTGGCCCTTTTGTTTACCTAGCCTATCTTTTAATCACTGTGAGATGAGACTTATCTCCCCTGAGGCAGTGAGCACAGGGCTCACCGTAGATCATAAGCTACTCCCAGTAGCATACAGGAACACTCTTTTCTCTTATGAGTAACACAGTATCAATTCTTCAGTTGGGCTGAGAGAGCTTGTATAAAGAATGCACAGTCTTCACTTGGCCAGAAATGAACTTGAAAATGACGAATCACAATAAGATTACTTCATTTCAATCCAATTCATGCTGTAAAATGAAATGAAACTTTTTTTCTCCATAAATGCTTACTAGGAGGTGCAACATCGAAGTATTCCTCCCTCTGATTTCCCCCTCCTAATCTCTAGGAAGCCCTTTTCACTGTTTCTTGACAATCCACTACTCATACCTTGTCTGTGTTTCTTTGTTCTCCTTGGCAGTGAAACAATCAATTTCTAAGCTAATAGTTCCGGGAAACCTTGGTTTCCCTTAATTTTCTGGCACACTAGCATCCTCACTTAAGCCGTAGAGAAATGATTCCTCTCCTCTCAGAAACATCAACTGTGAATAACAAGGGAAAGAGTAATTTTTGTTTTCATCTAATGTGTAGAACCAACAAGTCATGAAAAACCACATCCTTACTAGATGAAGCAGGGCCGGGGATGCCGAGCAACCATATGCCGTGTCTACAACTCCTAAGAATCAGGAGGAATTTTAGAGACAGCTGTAAATTATCTACAAAGGTGAGAAAAATCTTACAGTCAAAAGCTTGAGGGATTTTCAGGATCCAACTTTCCTAGGTTTTCCAGATCAAACCCATGGATAAGAATAAGAGCAAGAGAAGCAGCCTTCTTTAGGTTGACAGAGGCAGCAATGGCATTAGTGAACATGCCATAAACCTATCCTAACTGGATGGCCCCTTATCATAGGA
Source organism: Apodemus agrarius (assembly GCA_964023405.1). Taxonomy (NCBI): domain Eukaryota; kingdom Metazoa; phylum Chordata; class Mammalia; order Rodentia; family Muridae; genus Apodemus; species Apodemus agrarius. The sequence continues at coordinate 51,901,692 of OZ030018.1, forward strand.
TTACATGATCAGAGGAGTAAGCAGAGCAATGGATTTTTTTTTCCCCAAGGAGGATGTTCCTAAGGATTCATATTGATGTCTCTTTCTTTTTGTTGTAGATTAGAGTCCATCTGGAGGAATATGAATGGTTCAGAGTATTTTAACTAGAAGTAATATATGTATAGACTCTACTGTGTCTATAACATAAGGCACATAGATAGTATGGCCACTCTGAGTTAGTAGCAGCTAGAAACTACTATCAACATTATCAGGTTACAGAGATAAAAGGATGGTAACACAAATAAGTGGCTAAAATCACCGATTAAAATTCATGCCAACCCATTGTGTGAAACAGTGGTAGCACAATATTCCTCGCCTTGGAGGACTCCATTTTATAGAGTAGTAGACTCCATTTTATTGACCCCATTTTGGGTACAAATGCTGAAGCAGAATTCTGTGAGGCATTTTGTTTGTGCATGGACATATGTCTACCTGGCCCATCAAGAACAAGGCTTTATAAACAACATAGCCCTACAACTGCAAAGGTGCTATCCATAACTTATCAAAGTAGGCTGGGAGTACATGGCATATGGTTGTCTGTATGGTATCAGAAAGCAAAATTGTCTGTGAATTTATCAAACACACCAGATCATCCATCCATCCATCAATCTATCTATCTATCTATCTATCTATCTATCTATCTATCTATTCATCCACTTATCTATCATCTGTCTATCATTTGTATGAAATATCGTGTGTGATCTGAAAGTTAATACTAGTAATTAAGATTAGAATAAAAGAGGAGCTTGGGGAGACAACTCAGAAAACTGCTTACTTGAAAATACAAAGACTAGTTCAACTTTCAGTACCCAATTTAAAAAGCAACTGGGCACAGTAGTATAGACCTGTAATCTCAGTGTTGGGGAGGTAGAGAGGGAAGAATCCCCATGACTCTATGAATAGTATGTCTAGCATCATTGGTGAGCTCTGGTACAATGAAAAACTTTGTCTCAAATGAAGTCAGTGGTGTTCTTGAAGATGATTATATAGCTTGTCCTCCACCATATGCAAATGTATGAAAAAGGAAATTCTATTTGCCAATGATCATGCTATCAAAGGAAGTGGGGGACCTAACAGCTTGTAAAATTATTGTTTAATATATCCTGACATTATGGAAAGACACAGAGGAGTCTTGCCTATATTTCTAACCTTGTCAGCTCATAATAACTATAAAGAGATTAACTCTAATGAGATGGCTGAAAATGCGAGGAATGCAGGAGAGGGCAAGCTCTGATCTGAGGGAAATCTATCAGTCATAGATGAAATGCCTTAAAATAAGGGTGAGGCAAATGAACAAAAAAAGGTGTTCAGCAGTTGAAATAGATATTTCCTCATTTCTTAAGTGATTCCCTTCCCTCAACGTTCTCAAGTCCAGTAAATTGGTCCTGACTGTCATTTCTCCAAGCCTCTTATCTGTGACCCTGTAAGGGCCACTCCATGCTCTGTGAGATTTATTACTTGGAAAGCCAGCAATGAACTAGTGATCTGGACATCCTTATCTCAGGAGGGTGGAGGGAAGCACATTCCCAAACCGTTCAAGAGAAGTATAATGAAAGCGAAATTTGCATGGATATATTACCATTAGTTTGCTAGTAATGTGGCTTATTGAAGAGCTATTGGTATTTATCTAGATCAGGAATCTGACCCTTAAGATAATTGTTTATTGGAAATAAAATTTCAACATATGAAATATATTCTGGAAATGGAACAAATAACAATTATTTATCCATTTCATCCCTGATTACTGACAGCCAGAAATAGCTATGGTATATTTACATAGCAACAGTTGAGGAGGCTTGTCTGTTCATGATTATGAAAAGACTAAGAATTTGCAGGGATGACAAATTCTTATGTTATACTCTATGGGAAATAATATTCTCTCCCACACATACATGTCTTTATGTGTGACTGTGTGTCTGTGCAGGTATGTATATGAAAGGGAGTACATGATCATTGTGGTGGTGGTGGTGGTAGTAGCTGAGGTAGTGGTGGTGGTGGTGGTAATGTGTGTGTGTGTGCATGTGCAGACCAAAAGTCCACTATGGATATGTTTCTATGGGTAGTTCCTCACCTGGGCCTCACTGATTAGGCTAGACTGACTGGACAGTGTGCCCCGGGATCTGCCTGTCTCTATGTCACTGACTCTTGGTTTATAAGCAGAGGTCATCATGCTTAGTTATTGACCTGGATGCTGAGAATCGAACTCAGGCATTCATGCTTGTGCAGCACGCACCTCACTGACAGCCAACTTAGCTGTAGAGAATGTTTATGTCATAAAAGGTCCTTATTACTAAAGTACTTTGAAAATTACTTTGTGGTTTCATTTGTTGCTATTCTCTCCCAGCTAGCTCCTACAGCATCTCAGCTGTGTTTTCTCTTCATCATAAACTCCTTTAATCAGCAGACCCACATTCCAGTAACCAAGTAAATCAAAACTCTTAAAGCTTAATTAACCAATCAGATTTATGTATCAATAAAATCACAGTTTTTAAGATGCCAATACAGTAATTTAAGAGCCAGTTGACAATGATAAAAACTTTATTCCAATATTTCTAACCTCATAAAAACAGCTATTTGTGGCTAGTAAATGCCACACAGGTCCACATCCAAAGCCATCTCGGTTCTGCTCCCTTCTTTTCTTGCGACCGCTGTCTCTCCAACTCCTAGCTCCTTTTCCCTTTTCCTGTTCAATGACAGGCTTTCTACTGCTCTAACATGATTGGACATGGAACAAGCACATGGTATTATTCCTGAAACATCATTGACTCTTTTCTATAGCTATAATTTAGAATGAGTTTGAATGATGAATCACTTCATGTCCCTGACATAAACACTTCCTACTTGCAAAATAGCTCTGTTTTATGTATTTGAGGGCCTGGTTTGCTAATATTTTATTGAGTGTTTTCTGTCTACTTTCAGGCAAGCTAGTAGTGTGCCTTTACAATGAGCTGCTGTTCCCCTTCCTGTAGCTGAGATCATACACCCTACAAAAGCAACATCAGGCAGGGAAGGTTTATGTTGGATCCAACGTTTATGGTGACTCCAACCATGGGATGGTGCCGTCCATATTAGTATGTGTCTTCTTAGATTATACACATACTAGATTAGATTGCCTTTTCCAATCTAATATGAAAAATGCCTCATAGGTGTGTTCACAGATTTTATTTAGACTCTAAATCCTAGAAAATAGACAATCAAGATCAGCCATCACACTAGGTGGGCAATATTTTCTTCTATCTTTTCCTTAGATGCTATCTATGGTCAGGAAGGAGGGATAGCTAGAGAGCTGGGATTCAGCTGAGCAGGGCACCCTTCTTGGTTTACTGCCCACAGACTTACAGTACTCCTCTATCTCTTGCCCATCCATTGCACTATAACTTTATTGTAATTTTGTGGTAGGGACAGTATGGGACAGCTGGATTGGGACTTGTTAGCTATGATGTGCTTTGATAACCATAAAGACCATGTACTTGTTCTGTTATGCAGTGGGAACTTTTGCTCTTTTAACAATGCTTGACTCTTTTTTATGAAGTTCCTATGTCACATCTACTACATGAACTTATTTATCTACTTTCTTACTCAAGCATATTAGTGTAGTGCCTATCATATGTTGCCAGTCAAAGTAGTCAATGCAAGGAGACAAGAAAGTAGGATCATTGATGCTCTAGATGAACTACAAAACATGCTTCTAAAAATAAATAGTAGACTTGTTATTTTTCTGGAATTAATTGAATTCATAAAGAAATTCAGAGGAAGGTTCATGTCCTTGCACTATCTCTTGGATGTGACAAGCAGGGTTTAAATATAAATGTTCTTTCTTTTTTTAGATGTTGATTTGACGTATTTAACTAAATGTAATATATTATATTATTATAAGAATATTATTAAGAATATTATATTATTCTTAGGTGTCTCATGGAATTTGTGGTTATTATCAATATATACTCTCATTTAACTCATACAATAGAAGTTAATGTTGGGGTATGGAAAAAACTTTTGTTTTTTTGTATGAAGTATTTACTAATTTTTGTATGGAATCTAATAGATGCTTCTTTGGAATTTGCCATGTATACCAACTGCTCTGTTCCCATAAACTGTGTTCTGTAAAGCACTGGTTATCAGTGTGGATGGATATGGTTCCTTCATTAATGTGAGGAGGCTGAATATTCATTTTACTTCCAGGGATGGATATTCATTCAGTATAATCTTGCTATTGGAGATCTATGGCTGTCCTGGGAAGAACCACTTCCTGCTTAGAGTCCAAGATGGGGTCCTGCTTCTTTTATTAGGAACATCTTGATTTTATTTGCTGAACTAAAAGTTTCTTGTTAATGTGAGAAACAGTGAAAATGCACCTGCAACAGCTGCTTCTCATTTCTCAACTGGAATATCACAGATACTATCTTGAGTTTTCTACGGCAAGTTCATCATTTTTAGGCCACTTTATCATTCAAATGTACAGATGCTGGTCTACTCTTATGTCCTAATCTATTTTACTTTTACATTGACATATGTACATGTACACAGTTTTGTGTAGCACAGCACGTGTTTACATGTCAGAGGGCAAGGTGTGGGAGCCCATTCTCTTTTTCTGCCATTTACATTGTAGGGATTAGTAGCAAGCTCCTTTAGTTGCTGAGTCATCTCACCGGGCTTGTATTTTCTATTCTTAAGACTGAATTTTACCTTGAGTGAGACACACAATTATCATTTCTGGTTTTCACATAATAGTCAAATATTGATGAAGTGTCTCCAACATGACTCATATTTTCCTGTGCAACCAATTAGAGAGCCTCTATCCTCTTTGAAAGATAAGAGGAAATCATCTTAAACAAAACAAAAACATGTTGATATAGCAACAGCTTGAAAAAAGAAAGAGAATGAGATTGGTTTTCATACCTGTACAGAAGGAAGGAGAACTTGTTTTCAGGACATCTCTATACAGCATCTGGCAGTGTTTGATGTTTACCAGTCCAAATTACTATAGAAACCTGATGTTCAACTACTTGACTAGGACAGAGTTTGTGACTCGTGTCATACTCTTTCTTTCATTAATTTAAGTAACTTTGACTCTCTCACTGACATCCTAGGAAGACAGCAGGTGGATATAAACATTCCTCAGGAGTGTAATCTTCAAGAACAAGATAATTTAAAAGAAGCATGCTATGTAACTCAATTTTATTTAAAACAGTTCAGCTCTAAGTAGAGCTATTATTATTATAACTTCTAGTCCCTAACGGAATCCTCATGTTTTTGTTGTTGTTGTTGTTGTTGCTGATGCTGAGAATGAGTTTATAGCTTGGAAACTGAAGATGTCTAGCAGGGCATCTTTGGATAGGAGTAATAGAAGTGGAGGTGTCTGAAAACCTGAGCAGCAGCTGTATCCTTGAATTGTTGGTCACAGTTTCTTTTTATTTCAAAGTTTTTGTTGATTATCCAACAAGACAAAATGGTGTGAAATTGGCTACTTAGAAAGATTTGATCTGGGCAGGATGGGACATGCCTCTAATCTCAACACTTGCAAGTCTGGGGTAGGAAGACCAAGAGTTCAAAGATTCACAGCAAATTGAAGATCTGCCTGAGCTACCTCTGCCACATAGCTTATTCCTGTGGGCTCCTGATGATAAAAATGAAGGCACGGCTTGTTTCCCAAGGGTGAATGTTTCCCAAGGGCCAGCTCTTCGTGAATGAGCTGTTCCAACAGCATTTTTTAGAGGTAATGTAACCTTTCAGAAATAGAACAACCAATTTTATATTATGTTTTCATTGTTACAGGACCATGTGCAGTGGAGGGAAATCTTAAGTATTTTAAAATTTGTATTGCTAAGCATACAAGGCATCTAAGAAAAAGGTTAATCTCTGTAATGTAACACAAAAAGTATATTCATTAGTTAGGAACAAAACCTCATGGTTTTATTCATTTATCCATCCATCTCTCCATTTACATATTCTGAAATGCCAGGAATCATGATACATGTGAAAGACATGTATGATGAGTAAGTGGAATCACCGCAGGTAGCTTAGTAGCTCAAGTGCAGCATTGATGGAAAGGTGAGCAGAGAACTAACTAATGGCTTTTCAGAAAGACAGCATCATGAAAATGAAGGGCGATAGTGACATTATGTTTTGATCTGCTCTGTTTTTCTCCTCGATTTCCTGCTCTAGATCAGTGGTTCTCAAGATGTAGGTCTCGACTTCACTTGCATGGACTTTTAGCTACACTGCATTTCAGATAGTTACATTATGATTCAGAGTGGTAGCAAAATCACACTTATCAAGTGGCCATGAAATAATTTTACAGTCATCACAACATGAAATGAATTAAAAGGTTGCAGCATTAGGAAAGTTGAAAACTGCTCTAGATGAATCTAGGGTAGAAGAGAAACACTGAGAATGAAGATAAGAAATATCCCAGAAGCATTAAGCCAGAATGCTTCTGCTGTAGAAGAGAGGCATCGTGTATAATGGATTTGTGGTGCTGTGCAGAGGCTGGCTGACTTAGCAAGAGAGTGGAAATATCATGGTCACACCTCCTCTCCCCTCTCAATATTGGCCATTTCCTGACTAAATAGAGCTATTTGCTTATGCTCACCTGATAGAATTTAACCTCAAAGAACATCTGAAAGCATCAGCAATTTTTGCACTGGCACAGAGCAGTCTGCGAATGATGCTACTGTCAGGCTGGGCTTGTCCTGACTGCAGCAGAGCTTGAATTTGTAACAGGTGAATGGGCTCAATTATCCAGGGAGAGAGAGACTGTTTCAATTATTTTTGTTTTTAAGGCAAACAAAAACAAAATATTTTCCTCATTATAAGTGCTGAAGGAGAGGTGACTTTGATGCACATGACAGTTTGTATTTCTGGCTTCACAAATCATGGGACTGAAGCAAGGCAGGACATGATGGGAAAGTGACTTGAAACAAACTCAGGGTGGGGGCGGCTCTCTACAGACACACAGGAAGAATCAGGCTTCCATGGGATTAATATGTTCTTAGTTACCAAGGCTTCTATCCTTCCCTGATCTGTTCGGTAAGATTTCAGGAAAAGGTCTGGGAAATTCTTTGCTGCACAAAATGAAGTGGATAATCCCACTAATGCCAGAACTTGGGCAATTTGAGAAGAAACATAACTTTCATCTTTTGGGGTAATATTTTGTACAATATGAGAAGAAAACTCATACTAATATGATAATTGTAGGGAAGGCTCAACTTAGCCACTGACTAATTAACTCAACTACCAGGATCTCCAAGGTAGTAAAACTGTAAACTCATAATCCTGTGAACCATATTTAATAGAATTATGGAAATAGAATGAAGGTGTGTTGATGTTAGAAATGTGGTAGAAGTTCAAATTGAAAATACAACTAAGAAAGGGCCATGAAATAAAAACAGAATACAGTCAAATTAACAACAACCAACTGTTTATCTTCTCTATGTCCTTGACTGTTGATGTGATGTGATCAGTGGTCTTAAGCTCTCATGCCTGTGACATCTTGGCATGATGGATTATTATCTTAAACTCTCCATTAAAATAAGCCATTTAAAAATGGCTTTTTGTCTCTGTATTTTGTCACAGCAATGGAAAAATAAAATTTTCAGCATTGATTGACAAATAAGGTCAATATGTATATATTTATATTAGTGTGTTTACTATGTATATATTTATATGAAAGATACATATTTGTCATATATAGGGGCAAATTTGTCTATATTTATATCTATCTATCTATCTATCTATCTATCTATCTATCTATCTATCTTTCAAAAGGGTGGTATATATTCCCCATTCGAATTATCTTTATTTAAATATAATAAAATAGTCAAGAACCAGAATAAACTAAAAATCACTAACAAATGTAGATATTTAAATAAGGAATTTCAGATGATATTAACATGGGTTGGATTCTACAGATAAGAGTACTATAGTAAAAGCAACAACAGGGAAAGCTTTTCCTACTTCAAATCTATGACAATATTCAGCAAGCATCACATGTTAAGATGCCCAGGACATTAGTCTTGCTCTCTACTTGGAGAACAGCAAATCACCTAACATCTACCATTACCAGCATCACTCCTAGGATGTCAATCCATTCCCTGGTTTACAAGTATTGATGTCACCAAAACAGATATGACTCACACAGATAGCGGGTAGTAAAAGAAGAAAGAAAATAGAGAAAAAGGAGAGCAATATCTTCAGATATTAGGCTGATCCTGTGGCATTGTCTTATAGATGGATCAGTTGGCGTGCATAGTCTTCTTCCTCTTTTTTTATTGGCTATATTCTACATTTACATTTCATTTTCCTTTTTCTGGTTCCCTGTCCCCTGAAGGTCCCACATGCCCTTTTCTCTCCCCTTGCTCCCCCTTCCACCCCTTCCCACTTCCCTGTTCTGGTAGTCCCCTACACTGATGCTTTGAGCCTTTCCAGAACCAGGGTCCACTCCTTCCTTCTTGTTGGACATCATTTTGTATGTGGATTGTGTCTTTGGTGTCCCATGGTTCTAGGCTAATATCCACTTATCAGTGAGTGCATACCATGGGTATTCTTTTGAGACTGGGTTACCTTACTTAGTATGTTTTCCAGCTTTATCCATTTCTCTAAGAATTTCATGAATTCATTGTTTCTAATGGCTGAATAGTACTCCATTGTGTATATATACCACATTTTTTTTGTATCCATTCCTCTGACATCTGGGTTCTTTCCAGCTTCTGGCTATTATAAATAAGGCTGCTATGAACATAGTGGAGCATGTATCTTTATTGCATGCTGGGGAATCTTCTGGGTATATGCCCAGGAGTGGTATGGCTGGGTCCTCTGGAAGTATCTTGTGGATCAAGGACCTCCACATAAAACCAGACACACTAAAACTAATAGAAAAGAAACTGGGGAAGACCCTTCAGGACATTGGCTCAGGGGGAACGTTCCTGAACAGAACACCAAGCTCTAAAATCAAGAGTAGACAAGTGGGACATTATAAAATTACAGTTTCTGTAAGGCAAAAGACACTGTCAAAAGGACAAATCGGCAACCAACAAATTGGGAAAAGATCTTCACCAACCTTACATCTGACAGAGGGCTAATATCCAATGTATACAAAGAACTCAAGAAGTTAGACCCCAGAAAACCAAATAACCCTATCCAAAAATGGGGTACAGAGCTAAACAAAGACTTTTCACCTGAACAAATTCGGATGGCTGAGAAACACCTTAAAAATGTTCAACATCATTAGTCATTAGAGAAATGCAAATCAAAACCCTAGTGTGATTTCACCTCACACCAGTCAGAATGGCTAAGATTAAAAACTCAGGAAATAGCAGGTATTGGCAAGGATGTGGAGAAGAGGAACACTCCTACCCTGCTGGTGGGACTGCAAGCTGGTACAACCACTCTGGAAATCAGTCTTATTCCTCCTGTGCTACAAGAAAGGATCCCATTTATTTTCCCATTGGGAGAAAATCTAGCAGAAAGGCTGGCTGGATTCTATAAGACACATTCATGATAGGAGCAATAGCAAGCCCAGAAAGGGAAAGGTACTTCCATGTAAGTATATGTGATCAATGAAGACTGTGAGGCTTCTTTATTCAGAAAAGCATTGCTTGTGGCCCAAAGCTGCTCTTTGGTGGCCATGGAAAGGATAACAAGCTATGCATGCTTGTCATCATCAATGGGCTTGAAACTTGCCTGGTAGACAGAATGGAGAAGAGACTTTCAGACAAAGAAACAGTATATGTAAAGTTATAGGCATGTGAAATAGTGGCATGCATATTTAGGGGTTTATATTTAGGCCACTTTTTTATTTCTTAGTTCCCATGTATAAAATCTATATTTGTTTTGAAAATTTTCTTGAGGTAGAAAATGCTTTGATTATCAATTTTGAACATTTACATCTTTTTCCATATAGGGGCACTGATATTGGATATATAATATAAGCTAATTACATGATTTCTTTCATGGATTTGCATTAATAACATGAAGTATGTGCATGACTACCTAGATGTTAATTAACTAGACATTCTGATGTAGAGCTGGAAAGTGAATATTCAAGGGTTCTTCCTGGTGCAATCTCTTGTCTTTCTTGAGGTTTGGTTGCTAAAGTCTATCATTATACCATTCACCATGCTTCTAAAAAGTACCTCTCTATTCTAAGGTTTTGTTTAATTAATTTGTGTTATGTTTATTTATCTGTGAATGTATGTGTGGGTATGCATTTTAGAACACTCATGTGGAGGCCAGGGTACTAGTAGGATTCAGTTGTTCTCACACTATGTGGTTCTTGGGGCTTGAACTTGTGTCATTAGACTTGGTTTCAAATATCATTACTCATTGAACCATCATGTCCCAGATCATTTTTAGCTTTTTAAAATGCTTAATACTAGATTCTGTTAGTTTTATCCCTGCTGGATCAGAGACAACTGACTTTATTACTGATATCACAATAAACATGAGTCTCATAAATCTGCCAGTTGTTTGTCTTCCAAGTCATACAAGGGCAACATTGAAGGCATTTAGATCAGTGGTTCTCAACCTTTTTTTTTTTAAAGGCTGTATATCAATTTAATACATGCTTAACCAATTTGTGAAAAGAAAATAATTTCTTTTTCTTTCTTTTGTATTATTATTAGATAGTTTCTTTATTTACATTTCAAATGTGATCCCCTTTCCTGGTTTCCCCTCCAAGGACATCCTATCCCATCCCCCCTCCCCCTGCTTACCAACCCACCCACTTCTGCTTCCCTATCCTGGCATTCCCTTATACTGGGGCATCATGCCTTCTCTGGATTATTGGACTGAGCACAAGGTCGCCAGTGGTGGAGCTAGAGAAAGGACTGAAGGAGCTGAAAGAACTTGCGGCCCCACAGGAGGAACAACAATATGAACCCATCAGTACACCCAGAGCTCCCAGGGACTAAACCACCAACCAAAGAGTACACATAGATGGACCCATGGCTTCAGCTACATATGTAGCAGAGGATAGCCTTTTTGGATATCAAAGGGAGGAGAGGTTCTCAACCTTCTTAATGTTGAAATCCTTTAATACAGTTCTTCATGTTGTGGTGACCTCTTAATGATAAAAATATATTTGTTACTATGTCATAAATGTAATTTTGCCACTGTTATGAGTTGTAATGTAAATATCTATGTTTTCTAATGGTCTTAGGTGACCTCTCAACCCACAAAGATTGAGACCCACAGGTTGAGATCTCCTGATCTAGATAAATTCTTCGTACAGAAAGAAATGCATTAGATTTGTTAGTGACCTCCTAGGGTACTGGGGAAGGGAGATAAGGATTAACACCCACTCATGGAAGACAGATAGTTAAAATAGGATATCATTAGCACCCTGTAACACAGGACAGGGAGATAAGGATTAACACTCAGTCATGGAAGACAGATAGTTAAATCAGGATATCATCAGCACCCTGTAACATATGAACCCTTGAACATTTTCTGGTTTGAGGAGTCTAGAAATTACCTTTAGACTATGTTTCATCTTTCTTAGCATAATTAAGAGGTAGAACAGAGATGATCAGAACTGTTGGTAGTATTATGGTGTTTTAATTAGCAATACATTTTATTTAATTAAGAGGGAAGGCATACCATGATTTTTTTTTAAATTTGTTAAAATGAGTCTAACTTATACTTAGTGTACTATTTTTATCTTGTGTTGGAATAATGTGAAAAGATGTAATGGACTGTGATGAGCTTGTGTTGTAATGGTAATATTGGCAGGATCTGTTTTTCATGCTATTGTGATTGTTTATTATTCTATTGTTGTCTCAATCCCTTTGTAAATTATGGAAAGCCTGTTTCCTTTTTGTTGTAGAAAGTATACAAAATAAAACCTTGAAAGGACAAAGTAATTAAATATAATGGAGTTGCACACAAAAGACATTGCAGGATAATGCAAATGAATATGTTTTAGATAAATGTATTTAACCATATTTAACACTAGTATAACTTCTTATATTGCATTATTCTGCAGTAAGGCACACAGTGATATTCAGTATGTTTAGTTATTTTGCAATTATATGTGTTCAATTACAAGTATAGTTTGTAATAATATTCACTGAAACATTAACATGACAATTAAAACTGAGTTCAACTTATTAAACATTTCAGTGAATATTTTCTTTTTCTGTTCCTTTTTTTTACTATGCAAAACCCAGCCATTTTATTGTATTTTAACATAACTGAATAACTTCAGGGTTCAATGTAACAATGACCTTATACAACTATATTGTTTGCTATGAAGACACTGTATAAGTCAGAAAGTCTCCATGGGACTGTATATAGGAGAAAACCTCAGTTGTGTGCCATGCTGGCAGGGGCCTTGGTTCTCAGAAGATATAAAGCTGCCATCTGAGCCACTGCCACCTTGTTTTCCCAACTCTGCAACATACTCTTTACCTCTATGAAGACATGATTTGGAGTGCCCACCTGCGTGGCACTGCCTTCAAAGAAACTGGCTTTGGAGCCAAAAGGCTTGGCTTCTCCCCAGTAGAATATTTTCTTAAATAACATATTCAGTAAAATATTTCAAGAACTTTTAAAAACTAAATGTTCATGCGTGCCTAAGTGTATATCTATGTGTGCATGCATGATTGTGTGTGTGCATGTGTGTGTGTGTGTGAGAGAGAGAAAGTGAGGCAGAGAGAGACAGCGAGAGAGAGAGAGAGAGAGAGAGAGAGACTGAGAGAGACAGAGACAGAGACAGAGATAGAGATAGAGATAGAGAGACAGAGAGAAACAGAGAAAGACAGAAAGAGAAAGCATACTGCGGTTTCTTCCTGGCATCTGGAGTCTGTAATAGGGACCTGCAGAGGTAAGACTACTTGAGATAAGAAGAGAACTTCACCAAAGGGTTTATAATCCTCCTGGCTAAGAGGTACACCATGTAGAGAAGGGTGAAAAGACAAGAACTATAAATAAGTCATTGGCCATATGGAGTCTAAAGAAATAAGACTTCAGGCATACTACAACATACTTAAAAAAAGAGAAAAAAAAGGAAATCAAAGTTAGCACGTCTCAATTGTATGCTTTTGTATAGTTTGTGCAGCAATGTAGTGTTTGGTTCCCAGATCAGGGTACTTTGTAGTTTGAAACTTGGAGAAGACTAGGAAAGAATATTCAAGTTTGGTATTAGTAGAATAGGCTTGATATTATGCTTGCTGAGATTTTTCTTATTGGAATGTGCTTATAGAGGCTGGTAATTTGGCCAAGAGCACCCAAATCCAAATACGGAGCCCTCATGGGAGCTCCGCTTTCTAATGAATGAGACTTTGGAAGACATGGGTGCTCTTCAATCTGGGTTGTCCTCCACTTGTATTGTTCCTACTAGGGATAGCAATAACATAGGCATAGGTTTACAGGATTGTTTATTACTCCCTTGAGTCCTCAAGACTAAAAGATTTGCTTTTAGTCTTCCTTCTACAAATTGAAGACAACTATATCATAGATAGCATTAGAAGTCCTCACTCAAGGTATTAGAAATTGACCTTACCCTTTATTTTGTAGATATGGTTTTACAAAAAATTAGAGGTAAATACTGACAGGTTTATTTGCTTTAATATATGGATGACATCCTCATTTCCCATGAAGTCAGAGCCGCACTATGAGAAGTGTGGTTAACTGTTTTCTCAACTATCTATCTACCTATGGTCTTAGAGTGGCTCCAGAAAAAATACAGGTACCACCCTAACTTAATTAATTGGGTCATGTTCAAAGAGAATACAGACAATGACCCATGAGCCTTTAGACTTAAGGCTAGGTAAATTCACAACGTTAAATGATTTTCAAAAACTCTTAGGGGATATAAATTGGATTCACCCATTCTTGAAAAGGACTACTGCTAGTCTTAAGCCCTTATTTGACATGTTCAGAGGAGATTCTGATAGCTTGATTGTTGCTTTGTTTTTCATGTTCAGTGGAATGTGTCAAACTTCATCTGCTGGCTGTTTACCCCTTGATGTAGTTGTAAGTCATTTCAAGGATTTTCAGAAAAAAAACCCAGCTGAATTGAGTCAACAAAAACTGATAAACTGGTGGTGCTGTTGGAGCAATGCATCCTTGGCTTGGAGCCTTATACCCTTGGCTAGGAGCCCAGCACCACCACTACATATTTCTTTCTGACTGGTCTTAAGTGTATGAGTTTACTATGTTCTGTATGGTTTGTTTAAAAGATTATGGGCTTATAAATTGTTGGGTATGGTTAGCCATCTGTAACAACTGTAACAGAGTATTAACTTAAAATTCAGTGTTGGAGCTGCTCTGCATGACAACACATGGCATGAGACAATCAAGGAAACAAGTCTCCAAAGACACTCTGAAATTGGGATAGGATTTTTATATAATTCTTGCCCTGTCTTAAAAAATCAGGTTTATTAAAGATATGATTTAAAATGATGCTTGTTTAGCATCATAAAACTATACCTCAAAGGGCAGTGGTGGCACATGCTTGTAATCCCAGCACTTGGGAGGCAGAAGCAGACGAATTTCTGAGTTTGAGGCCAGTCTGGTCTACAGAGTGAGTTCCAGGACAGCCAGGGCTACACAGATAAACCCTGTCTCGAAAAAAACCAAATCCAAAAATCCAAAAAAAAAAAAATACCGACCAAACAAACAAGCAAAATTATACCTCTATGCATTTGTGTATAAGAACATGTCTTGCTGCTAGCCAAACTTTATAACATCAAAGTAATCTACTTGGTTCTGATTTTAGAGACACTAAGTTGCTTACACTATTTATAATAACCAGAAGCTGGAAAGAACCCAGATGTCCCTCAATGGAGGAATGGATACAGAAAATGTGGTATATTTATGCAATGGAATACTACTCAGCAATTAAAAACAATGAATTCATGAAATTTGTAGGCAAATGGTTGGAACTGGGAAATATCATCCTAAGTGAGGTAACCCAATCACAAAAGAATACACATAAAATGCAATCACTGATAAGTGGATATCAATTAGCCCAGAAGCTCTGAATACTCAAGACACAATTAGCAAGTCATATGATTCCCAAGAAGAAGGAAGGAGAGGACCCTGGTCCTGAAAAGACTGGATCCAGTTTTGTAGGAGTGTATCAGAACAGAGAAATTGGGGGGGGAGTGATTTGGGAATGGGAGGAAGGAAGAGGATTTATGGGACATATGTTGAGGGGGGAACTGGGAAAGGGGAAAGCATTTGGAATGTAAACAAAGAATATAGAAAATAAAAAAAAAGAAATATAAAAAAATATGGCTTTGTTGTCCAAAAATTATGCTTATACTCTATGTCTTTACTCTTTAAAAGATACCCTGTGTCTTCACTACTTTATTTCGATATTGCAAAAATCACACCATTGAGAGATTTTAACTTTATTTTATTAATGATATTCTTGTCTATTTTTAAATTTTATGTACACTTGTTTTATTCCTGAATGTGTCTGTATCAGCGTGTTGGATCCCCTGAAACTGGAATTATAGACATCTGTGAGCTGCTATGTGATTGCTGGGAACCAAAACAGGTCCTTTGGAAGAGTAGCCAGTACTGTTAACTGTGGAGCCTTTTCTCTAGCTCCTGATTTTAAACTTCTTTAAGGAACATTTTGGAGTTTTACAGAAAATTAAAAACTGAATTTTTTTGTTAATAATTAATTAATTTATTTATTCATTTTACATCCCGATCACTGTTCCCCCTTCCCAGTTTCCCTCACAGAATCCTTTCCCCACTCCCTCCCCTTCTCCTATGAGAAGGTGAAGGCCCCCAAACCTGACACATCAAGTCTTTGTAGGGATAGGCACATCCTCTCCCACTGAGGCCAGACAAGGCAGTCCAGTTAGACAAATAAGATCCACAGTCAGGCAACAGCTTTAGGGGCAGCTTCTACTCCAGTTGCTGGGAATCACTCAGGAAGACTGATCTGTACATCTGCTACATAAATATGTGGAAGGCATTAGGTCCAGCCTGTGGTTGGTAGTTAGGTCTCTGAGTGCAAAAAGCTGAATATTTTAAAACAAGCTTTTAAAATATGTAAATTTATTAGGCTGTAGGACATTTTAAAGTTTATCAGATATCCTAATATCTTTAATAATATATAATCTTGATAAAAATGAATGACCAAAAATTAGGACCACAGCTTAATACCAGAGGCTAAACAATTCCTATCTTATGATGCAATAAGACAATGACCTTAAGCAGTCTGACAAAGAGTCTCAAGTCTTTGGAGGTCAAAAGACCTTTTAACAGTGTAAAAATTCCTGATGCGCTTTGAACTATGGGTTGAGAGTATGCTTGTGTTTTCTACAGGATGTTGACTCCCCCATTTGGGTATCTAACCTCTTGATCTGACCTTATTGAGCGCCTTCCTTTACGGCTTCCTCAACAGCTGAGTCAACAACAGACAACATTGCCAACCCCTCGATATGAAGAGATAATGATTGGTTGCAATGAGCCATTGGCAGATTAACCCTTCTGATGGCGATCCAGAAGCCATCGACTCAGAATTGGTGCCACACTTCAATGTCTACACCATTAGGAAGAGTACCAGGAAATGCCACTTTTGTCTGCTTTCAGGTTTTATAGAGTTAAGAAGGGCTAGCACCAAATATCCTGAAACATTAGGGATATGAGTTCTTATTCCCGCTCCTTTGCTGTATTGATGGAAAAACACACACAAAAAAGCTTTAATTATATCTAAATCAATATGTATGTAAATTGTTCCTTTTGTATGGTTACTAATTGTACTTCTTGGGAAGAAGGAACTTTTGTTTCAGTCAATCAGCGTTTTTATGTTTTATTACCTGTAAATCTAAGCCAGCCTTGGTTTGATGACCCAGGCATTTATGCATTGGATACTATCACCAATGTTCTTACTAGACCCAAAGGATTTGCTGCTGCCCATATATTAGGAAATTACTGCTGTAATTTGAATTTTGGCATTGGTCATGGCCTCTGCCACAGCACGAGTTTAACAGGTTCATACTGCAGAATATGTCAATCAGCTTTTGAACAAATGTGTCCTTGACATTTATCACTTAGAAAAAATTGATAAAAACCTATAGAATAGGGTTCATGCTTTAGAAGAAGCAACCATGTTTATGGATAATTGGATTGAAAACATTAGTTAGACTGTTTCCTGTTGTTCACAACATAAATGGATCCACTTCCACACAATGTCTCTAAGTTGACTTGGGTACAGGTTAGGTCCTACCTCCAGAGCCTAAAGAACAATTCAAAATTAGCTATCAACATGCAGTCTTTATATTAACAATTTACAACAATTAGGAATCCACCTCTGCTTCTTCGGTTGTAAATAGATGATTACGATATCTCACTCCTTTCATCTCAAGACAGAACTTTTTGCTCTATTATTGTCAACTGGTGCTAGAATGGACCAAAACATCATTGTGGGGGAGTACAAGAACAATAAGGTGGGAGGGGGTGGATGAGAGAGCAGGGGGAGGGAAAAGGACATGTGGGACCTTTGGGGGTGGGGAACCAGAAAAAGGGAAATGAATTGTAAATATAGAATATATCCAATAAAAAAAAGTAATCCTGAGAGTTGTGCTTACTTATCCTCCCAGTTATTATCTGAAGACTTAGAAATGCCATACCTGCCACACAGCAACTTCGACAGACCTTTATGTTAGCAAACAAAAAAAGGAAGAGAGGGCCCAGCCACTTCTAATGGGAACAGCAAAAATCATAAAGCCAGCACAGCTGTTTGACAAAGGTCCAGCAAAGATGAGCTGGGTTATGCAATCGCTGTTGTTCAGTCTTCCACTTTTGGTCTCGATCTCCATGGAGTTGCATCTGTGTGGGGGCTTTCAGTACAACTTGGACCTATTGGATTGATGGGAAATTTCTTATGAATAATTTATGCATTCTCTCAGGAGTACTGCTTCTAAGCTTCCTGGGAATGTCCTGAGCTCGGTATCCCTCCCGATTTTAGGGAGCTATCTTTTTTTCTTATTAGATATTTTCTTTATCTACATTTCAAATGTTGTTCCCTTTCCTTATTTCCTTCTCCCCTGAAAATCCCCTAACCCATCCCCCCTCACCCTGATCACCAATCCACCCACTATCACTTCCCAGTCTTGTCATTCTCCTATACTAGGCATCTAGCCTTCTCAGGACCAAGGGCCTCTCCTTAGGGAGCTTTCTTTATCTACTTGAAGGGATCTACTTGAAGGTCTTTTTTATACACTGGAGATTGTGACTGAAATAGAGATGGCAGAGATCTCCTTATGAGACTCTGACTCCAAGATATTCTTAGAACATCTGACCCTGTACTCAGGAACAAGAAAATCAGAACACAGTTAACTTAAAAGGGTAAACAAGAGTCGGTAGGCTAGAGAATTTGACAGTAGGTCAAATTAAAAGCCTCTTTCTACTATATGCTCAGGTGACTATGTGTCCTATAATATTGGGGGCATCCTATGGTATGCCTCTCCAGGAAAAGATAGAACAAGAAAGTTAGATTTGCTAGAGTTATCTCTGCCCTGCATAGGGACTTATACTGATGGACAAAAAATGGTATGGATAAATGATAAAAGAATGAAGGACTATTAGAACCTTTCCTTCTTAGCTTGTACATGGCCACTGTGGTGTCTTATGATCAAGGAACAAAACAATACCAAGATTAGACATACTAATATATAAAATATAAACATTGGACACTGCCATAAATTGAATAACTGCAATGGATTTGGCCCGAAGTCTTTTCTTGGGCTTAATGATAATTGGCGCTCTGACCGTTAAGAGTTCATAGTACACTGTTTGGGACATGACAGTCTTCGCAGGCTGGCTTGGAGGTTTTCTTCTGGCCACTTACCTTGATACTGCAAGATTCATAAAAGTTGGGTTATGGGGTTGATGAGGGAAAACTATATTAAAAAAACTCTATTCTGTCATGGTTTATCAATGTTTATCACCAAAAGGAAGCTAAAACACATGTCTGTGGACAAAAATGATATGATCTGTGCTTTTGAACAAAATGAATTTATCCCTGCCTACTGAGTTCTATATCAATAAAGAAGCACTCTAATTGCCAGTCAAGTCAGGCTGCAAGGTTCACCCAGACCACCCTGCCTTCACAGACCCTTTAACTCCTCTGTAAGTCCTGGCTGTTGCCAAGGATTTGCAGCCCAGGGGTGGGGATGGGGTAAAGAGACAGACAGAGAGACAGAGAGAGACAGAGTGATATTATAGAAAGCATGAACAAGTATAAAGGGTTAAATATACATGGTAGATTAGCAGTTGCATTGTAGGCCCTGGTAAAGGACAGTAGTAGTATGCAAAGTAATCAGTACTTGGTTGATAGACATGTCAACAGTAGACGGAGCTTCCTAAATTCTATACTCATCTAAGTAAAACCAAGTTAACTATTGAAATTAGCAAAGTAAAGAGAGGTATGCACAACAACCCACGAGCGAAGGCCAGGGGAGCAGGAGGCGCAGCTGGCATCCAGCAGATGCACGGATGCCGTGGGTCACCTGCTGGAACCGCGGCCTCCAAAGGCAAGCACAAGGACCCTTTAATGAGGATGCCCCCCAACATCTGAAAATGTTTCAACCCAAAATGTAAGGCTAAAAAAAAAAAGAGAGAGAAAAAGGAAATCCCCCCCAAAACACACAACCCCACAGACCGCCTGGCCATAACCATTCAATCGTAGGTGTTCTTTTCATTTTATAAAAAGATTAACAAAAAAATTGAAAAAAATAATTTTCTCATCTTGTATTTGTAAAGATAATGGAATCCAGAAGTTTCTTAGAAAACTGTCCAGAAACTGCCCTCCAGTTTCCACTCCTTTTGCTGAAGACCAGCAGGGCTACAAAGTTTGGGATACTGGAGCTGCTGGTGGAGAAGGGGAAGCCCAGCCCAGGAGAAATCAGACAAGAGCAGGGGGAGTGGGGGAGGCTGGGAGCAACCCCATGTGATACACGGATGTGTAGAAAGGGAAACACGTGAACACGGAGCGGTCAGAAAGGCCTTAAACTCCTCCTTAACATACAAAACTGGTTTGTACAAAGATCCAAGCAGTTCGGTTCCAAACAGAGGTGAACATTTCAATTTTTTTTCTCTTAAGAATTAAAGTTGCCCAAATTAAAATCTTTATGCTAATATTACTACATATCCCTTAAAAAAAAGAAAGAAAAATACAAGGATTTTTTAATAAAACTCATGATAGGAAGAGTCTGAAACCCCAATTCCCGTTTAGTTCCAAATGAAATGAAGTGAAGAAAACCTGGTTTTTAATTGCGGGCAGAGTGGGGGTGGGACGACAAAACCAAAACAAAGTCCAAGTATCAGCAACCTTCTCCCTCCCCTGCCCCACCCCACCTAGCAACAGCAGCAGGAGCCCAATGTGTGTGGTCTGCTGGAAACATGGGCCCGATCTAGGCTCGGTGGCAGAGTCCTAGCCTCTGTCCAGCGAGACGGTGCCAGGGACACTACTGTCGTGGGATTCCGTGTGGCTAGTGGGTTGTGAGGTGGGGTTCTCAGGATCTTCTTGGGGCTCCTTGTTTAGCTCCACCAGCCTCTTTCAGCACCTTCCCCCTGCCCCAGGGGAGGGCTCCATCAAGAGTAGCCCCTACTCAGCTCAGGGCTGTAAACTGTCATTCTCTTCTCTGTTCTCTGTCCCACTCTCATCGTCTTCAATCTCTCCCTCCTCCCCACTGAACTTGTCATGGACCCACTTGGGGCTGGTTCTGGACTTCCAGAACATTAATCGGCCTCACCCCTGGGGAAAGGCTCCTTCGCTACAGCCTCGGCTCATCCATTTGTCGCTGCCATCGCCTTCCAGGTCATCAATCAAGTAATACTTCTTGCTCTTGGGCGTGTACTCTGGATCCCATTCTTCTTCTCGGCTTCTCTCTTGAAAATCATTGTTGCTGTTGTTGTTATTGTTACCAGAATAGTTTCCTCTGCCCCAACCTCTCCCTCTTGTTCGAAATTGAAAGGTTCCCTGAGCCCTGTCTCTTTCATTCGGACCCACGAAGTCTTTGGACCCCAATCTGGGATTGTCAAAACCTGTGGTGCTCTCCTCCCTCTCCTCTGCTTCCTCGGGGTACTCACTCTTCTGCTTTGTAGGAGTGAGACGACTGGGAAGAGGAGGAGGAAGACCTAGACCGGTCTCTTGCGGTGCTTCTTCTGCTTCTTTGATCCTTTGTGGGTTTTCTCTGTCTTTTCAGTTATCTTTCTCTTGAATGGCTAGAGCCTCGAATCCATGTACTCTCTTGATTTACCTCGCTTAAGATCTCTCTCCCTATGTTTTTTTTTTTACGATGTTCAATATCAAGGAGAAGATCAACAGGATCATCTCTGTATTTTTCCTCAACCTTGTAGCCAGGTTCCCGTGGACTTATCAATTCCTCATGAGTCAAACCATGCTTTCTGAATGTACCGGGGGAAATGTCTATCCTCCTGTGTACCTCTGGACTTTTCTTATTTTTAGTTGCTTTTTGTTTACTTCATCTCTTTAGGTATTTCATAAAGCGTCCATGCAATGCCATTCCAGAGGATCCAAAGTGATGATGCTCTTTAACATGATGAACAATGGTCACTATGTGCTGGGCAAACAGTTCTGAGGGGCTACGCTGAGACTGAGCTGACTGTACGTGCTGGAAAATGGAACGGAATTCCTGCTCCTTTTTGTTGCTATGGACTAGATCCCGACAACGCTTTTGTTCCTGAGCCAATAAGCCACTGGGTCGTGCAAGGTTCTCCTCGAAGGAGTCCATTCGGACATTGACCTGGGCTTCCTGAGTAATGGAAAAGGAAGACTTCCCTGAGGAAAAGTCTCCTTTGTTTCCCGGCTTGTCATGCCGCTCAGAGGTCTTAGTTGGGAGAGGTGATGAACTTTTCTACTGGACTGTCTTGTATGGAGTCACCGGAAATTCTTTGCTGGCACAAAGACCCTGTGCCCACTTTCACTCGCCCTGGACCCTCCACGCTCCTCCTTTCCAGGTCTCTCTCTACCCTCCGCGCTCCCACTTCCGGAATCTCTCTGTGAAAGGCCCCTCCTCCAGCTCCCCTGCTTTCCTCTGCTTTTCCTTCCCTGTATGCAGGCTCTCCCACTTGCCTGACTTCTCTTCCTCCTGGTGTTTGCTTGCACCGGCTATGACTTTAGACATAAATTTGGGCACATCATCAAACTCGGGTCCCTTCCTTCCCTTACTTTTGTCCTTATCTTGCTCATCCCTCTCCTCCTTGTGGAAGTCAGCCATCTTTTTCTCAAAGTCATCCTGGAGCTTATACCTTTTGGGCGACTGGCTGCCTCCGAAGGGCTTCTCAGTATCCGTCTTGGGAGCCAATGGATCTGATTTCATTTTGACATCAGCATCAGAGAAGCCCCCTTTCTCCTTCAGCTTCTCTTTATCAGCATTTGTTTGTTTCTCCTCCTTATCCTTCCCATTCTCTGTCTTCTGCTCTTCCAGATACCTTTTTGAGAATGCTGCTCCTCCTGAAGCAGCACTCTTTCTGAGATGAACTATATGCAGAGCCAGTGGCTGGTGGACTCTTACTCACAGGGCTCTTTTTTGGATGGACTCAAAGACCCAGAGCAATTGTCGAATTGACCTTGGTGTGCTCCAGACTGATATCGAGCACCTCCTGACATAGATGAGCCCATCTGGGATGCATTAGAAAGTGGAGGACTAGGCTTTGGCACAGGGCTAGGGCATGGTGACCTTCGCCTAACCACACAGACTAGAGGGGGCTTTTGAGAGCTGGTCTTCTCTCCCGGGGACTCAGATCAGAAACCAAGGCCTGTGGTACAGAGCCAGTACCATAGGTGGTGGCATCTGACCATGGCTTTGAGTTCTCAGACTCTTTTCTATCTTGAGAGATGTCTCCAGAGAATGCTCCTTAGTCTCATCTCCCTGATTATCACCAGCTGCCTGAGATGGCCAGCTATCCTTGGAAGAGGACTTTTTCTCTTTTGTAGACTTTCACTTAGATGACTCAACTCTGCTATGGTTGGAGGACGACCAGGAGGATAAGTACTTTCTTGACCTGTCAGAAGATGACTTATCAGAGTTCCTAGAATGGCTCCTGGACCATGGTGAAGGGGACCACGGGGATCTCTTTGGGGATCGAGAATGGACCCGACCCCAAACTGTATGTTTGCCAGTAGTTCTGCCAACTGGAACGGTAGTTTCCATAGCCACCTCGGTTATACTGGCTCCATGGATAAAAGTCTTGGTTTCGAAGATTCCCCAGCATGCAATAAGGATACATGCTCCACTATGTTCATAGCAGCCTTATTCATAATAGCCAGAAGCTGGAAAGAACCCAGATGTCCCTCAACGGAGGAATGGATACAAAAAATGTGGTATATATACACAATGGAGTACTATTCAGCCATTAGAAACAATGAATTCATGAACTTCTTATAGAAATGGATGGAGCTGGAGAACGTCATACTAAGTAAGGTAACCCAGTCTCAAAAGAATACCCATGGTATGCAGTCACTGATAAGTGGATATTAGCCTAGAATCTTGGAACACCAAAGACACAATTCACACACCAAATGATGTCTGACAAGAAGAAAGGAGTAGACACTGGTGCTGGAAAGATCAAAGCATCAGTGTAGGGGAACACAAGAACAGGGAAGAGGGAAGGGGTGGAAGAGGGAGCAGGGGGAGGGAAAAGGGCATGTGGGACCTTTGGGGGGGGTGGGGAACCAGAAAAAGGGAAATGAATTGTAAATATAGAATATATCCAATAAAAAAAAAAGCCTTGGTTTTACCCACAGAAGTAATAGGACCTCCTGTAGCCTCTGTTGTGACCTCGAAAATCTGGATTCTGATATACTCTAGGGCAATTCCTTTCTCTGCTATGAGTTGGAGAATATGATCAAGAATGAGACCTAGAACTTAGCCTGTGCTTCCTTGAAGGAGAGACAGATCAGCTTCAGGGCTGAGACTTTGAAAATGAATGAGACCAAGATCTGAATGCAGATCTTGAGCGAGAAGAGTGAGACCCAGACTTGGATTTGTTTGTTTTTGACATCTTGGAAGAGTTTACACTTTAGTAGAATTAATGATTCAACTTGAACTGCCTCTCCAAAACACCAGCAACACCACTGGCTTCTCTAGTTTACATTCAGGGTATAACTCTTGACCGGCTGAAGCGACTACAGCTGCAATCTCACAACCTCACAACCAGCCCGAACCTCGTCCCCGCCTGATATCACCGGAAATACTCTTAACATGTCAAAAAGTAGACGGTGTAATTCTATTAAAATTTACTATTGTGAAAATATCTTACTGATGTTTTGGTCATATTTATTAATCAAATCACCAACAAATTCTTTTGTTTTTTATTAATTTTTTAAAAATGAATTCAAAATAGTTTATTAAGAAAGAAAGGAACTCTAATGGGAATTGGCTAACGAGCTGGGGAAAGGTGTTTTCTGGAACGCATACTTGCCTAATTTATTAGATGGACATGAAAGACAATGTGTTTTATCTTGGATCTCCACACATGTGTAGCATTTCTCTCTTGTCACCTCCCTTCCTCCAGCGACTTCTCTCAAGTCCTCTGTTCACTTCCAGCCGGTTCTCTTCTTTTAGTGTCTTCTTGTTGCGTGGTGGAGGGCTTTTATCTTTGGTTTAGTTTATTCTACAGATACTTAATATTACAGCTAATATAAAGGAGTTTCCTACCTTTTTCTTTCTCATCAAGCTCATCTATAAACAAAACAGCTACTTATTTTGAAGGGTTAATTTTGTATTCTTCATTGATGAAAACATTTATCAAGTTGATTCTGGCAGAATTTTTAAGAGTTTTGTCATCTGAAAATGGGGATAATTTCAATTCTTCTTTCCCTTTTTTGTATCCCTTTTTATATCTCTTGTCTTATTGTTGTAGCTAAGACTTCAGGCACTATATTTAATAAGACCAGAGAGAAAAGGCTCTTGTCTCATTCTAGAGTTTATCAGTAATTCTCTTTCTCTGCATTTAGTATAACATTGTCTAGGAGTGGGCATATATATTCTTTAGTCCACAAAGTTTTGTTCTTTATATTTCTAATTTTCTCATGACTTTTGTTATGAAGGGATGCTCAACTTGGTTAGACTTTTCCTTCCTCAGTTGGCATGATCATGTGTTTTCTCTTGTTAAGTGTTTCCTTGTGCTAAATCATAGTGGACAATGAGTAGATGGCTCTTGAATTTGATCCACTCAATGGCTTAAGACTTGGTGCTTTGAAACATCAGATAAATCCTCAACTGATGAGCACCTTTCCCAGCTACAAAACTCAGGCTTACTCATCTTTAAATGCTCTTCAGAGCCTCACCAAGCTTCCTACTGTGTGTGCCCTTTGACTCTTCAGTGTCAGATATCCTGATCTCTAGAACTGCCTTTTTTTTTGGTCCTTTATCCCCAGTGACTGTGGCATACCAAATGGAGTTTTCTTGTCTAATGGATGATCACTCATCTCAGGCTTCTGGGGTAGCTATGCTTTTAATAATAGATTCTCTCTTAAGATAGTACACAGTCTCTGCCCCCTGCCCACAGCAGGACAAATGAGGCTTCCTTCTGCTTAGGTAGAGAAGTCATTGTCCCCAAAACCCACAGAGCTGCATGTCCAAGGCTGTGTTTAGCTAGCTTCCCCATGTCTTTGCTTCTGTTCATTTCTACTCTCACTTTACTTCCTTTGTGGACTTTTGAAGTTTTTTCTATTTCTGTTTTCAGGATAATGTCTGTTCTTATTCTGACTTTTCTTTTCTGGCTCACACAGACATAGCCTCTAATTCTTTATCTTCCCCAGAAGTCCCAGATATTACTTTTCTTTCCTTTGCCTACTCATAGGATTAAGTCTAGCTACTGAAATACAAATACGCAGAAATACCGAAGACATTGTACAAACAGCCGATAGTCTAGTGAAAGATGTCAGATGTCAGTAAAAAAAACCAAACACATTATCTTGTAAATATTTTTCTTAAGAGTCTGTTAACTTTTAAATTGCATGTGTGTGTGTGTGTGTGTGTGTGTGTGTGTGTGTGTGTGTGTGTGTCTGGGGTTCACATGATTTCAGATGCCTGCTAAGGCCAGAAAAGAACATTGCTTTGGATCCTCTGGAGTTGGAGTTATAGGCTGTTATGAACATGCTGTTGGTTCTAGGAACTGAAGTTAGATAATCTATGAGAACAGTAGAACAGTATACACTCTTAAATCCTGAGATATCTCTCCTGCCCCATAAATATAAGGTCAATTAAAAAAATAAAATGAACAAAAAGATAATATAAGAGAGTAAAAGAGTCCTGTTTTATCATGTCACAGGAAGTCTGTCCAATGCAGTATTATTTGAACATTAAGTAACACAGCACACCAGATGAAGTAATGGGAAAAAATTCTCAAGCCAACCAATATAGCTTAAATATAGCTCCAATAGAGCAAAGAAGCAAGAAGTAACAGTAGGGAATTAATTTAGGGAGATAAGCAAGAGCCTGGCCATGAGTAGATTTATAGATAATGATAAAGCTTTCAGAAGCATGGCATTAGTCCAAAATAACTAAGTTAGGATATTTGTGCTTTACCCAAATGGGTAACAGATAATAAGAGAAGAACTGATGTAGCAATGAGAAAGAGAGATGTGTATCTGTTACGTAGATATATAGGCCAATCTGGATAATCAACAGAGTAGTAACCTGTGAAACAAACAAGAATATGCTCAGTTTCTCGTGATGTGCTAACCCAGCCTACATAGTGCCCCATGAAAACACCTTTAGATTTATATACATATGTGAGACCTGACTCACTGTGAGTTAACTGTAAAACCAGAATTAAGAAAACGTTAGGTATAGGGGAAGCTATGTCTCTAATTCTTTACAAACATGAACTTGATTTGGCTTTAAGTACAATGATTTTTTTAAAAGATCAGTCCAGTTCTTGCTGCTGTGTGAGTATGATATTTTTTTCAATCTTTTTATATGAACTTGATATGTGAATTTTTGTACAAAAGAAATACTACCAGAATGAATGGAAAGATAATTCAATATGCCACAACTACCAGACGAATCTAATTTTGAGCTATGGTTGAAACTAAAGATTAAAATATGATTTGTTTTAAATAATGCAATTAAAGTATTTCTTTTAATTAAAAAAGAGAAGAAATCATCATACTTTCCAGTAGGCATATGACACCATTCTCTGTTATATTTGGAAAAACAGCAGTGTAGCAGCACAGGGAATAAAATGAAGGATGTAGGAAGAATATGGGGAAATGAGTTGCAAAGCTAACAATAATCCAGACAAAATAAGGTTTACAGCCTAATCCAAATTGGATTTGGTGAGTGGAGGTCAGTGGTAAGAGTGAGTGAACCTGTCTGTGATTTGTTTGTCAGAGACAGAGAAGAAATCCAAGAGGAGCCTGGGCTTTTGCCTTGAGCAACTGTGGAAATTATAAACTCCTTATCAGGATGCAAAGACTTGAAAGGATAGCAGCTAAAGGCAGAGGATAAAATTATTGGTTTAATAGTCTACTTGCTATATAAGTATTGGATTTACAAGCGGAGAGGGAAAGATTCAGATAAATACGTGAGTCTGTAGAGAGTTTCGGGATAAATCATAAATCTGCGACTCTTGAACATAGAGAGACTGCTGTATGATTTGAATGCAGTTTGTAGTTTCTGACGGTAGGGAGAGAATTCAATCTCTAATATGAGATTTTATGAGGTAATGCAAGTTGGAACATTCTAGATGTGTCTGGCTTCTGTCTTTATGAGTGGATTAATTCCAATCACGCAGTTAGCAACTTCATAGATTAACAGAATAATAAATCATCTCCAGAGTGGATTTTTCTACAAAGCCAGATTGAGTTAGTTTTGTTCCTTTCCTTGTGTCTTTCCACATGATACTATGTGATACCTTGGAACTCAGCCAGCAAGAAAATCATCATCAGATGTAGCCTCTATCTGAGGTTGGAACTGTGAGCTAACATACCTCTTTCCTTCATAAAACCTGATCAGTTTGGAATAGTAGCAACCAAAACTGGACTCAAAAACACAACTTTAAAAGTTAGGCTAGATGATATCACCAGCAGAAAAAGTATAAAAGGGAGGGGGGAAATGCTTAAGATCTGATCCTTGGTGCACTGAGTGAGACTTGTACACTTGGACACTTGCCTGGAGACCAGACAAGAGCAAGAGAAACAAATGAACAAGGGATGGGATTATTGCTGAGGACAATCCAGACAGTTTGATGTTGGAAAAGTAATGCTTACCACTCAAATTAGATCTGGTACCTGTTGTATATTGTTGAGAAATAAAGCAGAGAAAGGGCTTTACATTTTTATGTGGATGAACAAAAGAACAATGCAAAAATTCATTGATAAAGATAGTCTAGAAGGGACTGAAGGAGCTGAAGAGGTTTGCAGCCTCATGGAGGGAGCAACAGTGTCAACTGGCCAGATCCCCCGGAGCTTCTGGGGACTGGACCACCAACCAAAGAATACACATAGAGGGACACATGGCTCTGGCCGTATATGTGGACAGGAGTGGGAGGAGAGGCCCTTGGGCCTGAGGCTCTTCATGGCCCAGTGAAGGGGAATGCCAGGGCGGCAAGACAGAGCTGGGTGGATGGGTAGGGGAGCACTCTCACAGAGGCACGAGTAGTGGGAGTGGGATGGGGGTTTCAGAAGGGGAGATGTGGAAAGGGGAAAACATTTGAAATGTAGATAAAATATTCAACTTAAAAAAATTTAGGAGAGTGAAAAATAAAAGGTTGTCTGATGTAGTTAGCACACTTAATATTGATCTGCTACCTGTTTTATATCGTTGAAGAGCAAAAACAGGGCTTTAAGTGGATGAACAAAAGAATAACCCCCAAATTTATTGATAAATATTGATTGTACATGATTCTGAGTTCCATGAGGACAGTGTCTTGTCATTATATAATGTACATTGAACATATTACTCTCCACATTCCTCTATGCCCTCTTCCCCCTGCTAGGCTCTTTCTTCTTCCAGACAGTTTTGCTTTTACTCCCTCTCACTCTCTCTCTCTGCTTATTTAAAATATATATTTTTACTATTTCATATCATTTATGTACAAATCATAAAATATATAAAACCCAATAAACTACATATAATTAATATGTTATGACATAATGTAATATATATATATATACACACATATACACTTTTTATGTGTT
This sequence comes from Apodemus agrarius, assembly GCA_964023405.1. Classification (NCBI taxonomy): domain Eukaryota; kingdom Metazoa; phylum Chordata; class Mammalia; order Rodentia; family Muridae; genus Apodemus; species Apodemus agrarius. Next base: position 51,930,871 of record OZ030018.1, read on the forward strand.
ATGTAAACTATAGAAATCAGAAGTGATAGGAAACATTCAGTATTTATTTTTTTCTGAGTCTGGTGTAATTCACTTAATATCATTACCTCCTGTTGCATTTATTGCCTATAAACGACATAACTGATTCTTCTTTATGGCTGAAAATAGTCCACCATGTATATGAACCACATTTATTCTAAAAGAATAACGTTTTTGATGCATGAAATTTGCATGAAATTTAAACCACAGCAACCAAAGAAAAAAGTTTTATTGAAACCTAGTTATGCCCATAAATTTGCATGTTGACTGTGACTGCTGTTATGCTACTACAACTGAATTGCTTAGTTGTGACAGAAAGTCCCTAAATCCTAAAATATTTATTTTTCTACCTTTTACAGAAAAAAGTTTACCACTTTTCTACCATGTTTCTATCAAGAAGAGGGCACCAAACATGTCCAATATGGTGAGAAGGTCAGCTATAGACAGCTGCTCTCTGGGTTTGACAGGAGAAGGATAATTGGTGGACATTTCTAGAAGGGCTCTGTATATAGGTAAGGAAGAAAAGCCTCAGAGGCAGACTGAGGAGAAAATGGAAGCACAGACATTGAAGAATAAAGCTCTTTAAGAATAATCCTTTTTTAAATTCTTTTTTTTACACATTATATCCTGACTGCAAATTCCCTCTGTACTCCTCCCCTGCAACTCCCTTCTTCCACAACTCCTCTCATTCCCTGTGGAAAAGAGCAGGCCTCCCAAACTACTGTTACATGACAGGCTACATATGCCATAGCAGTAGAGAACAACATATACTAAATGTATAGCAATCCATATTTTCTCTCTCATTGCCAACAGAAATCACAATGATACAACTGGCTGTCAGTGAAGGACAACTACCAAGTAAAGAAAAACCACCAGCATCATTAGTCATCAGGGAAATGCAAATCAAAACAACCCTGAGATTCCACCTCACACCAGTCAGAATGGCTAAGATTAAAAACTCAAGAGACAACAAGTGCTGGTGAGGATGTGGAGAAAGAGGAACACTCCTCCACTGTTGGTGGGATTGCAAAATGGTAAAACCGCTCTGGAAATCAGTGTGGCGGTTCCTCAGAAAATTGGGCATGTCACTTCCAGAGGACCCTGGCATACCACTCCTGGGCATATACCCAGAGGATTCCCCTGCATACAATAAAGACACATGCTCCACTATGTTTATAGCAGCCTTGTTTATAATAGCCAGAAATTGGAAGGAGCCCAAATATCCCTCAAGGAGGAATGGATATAGAAAATGTGGTATGTTTATACAATGGAGTACTACTCAGCAATTAAAAATAATGAATTCATGCAATTTGTAGGTAAATGGTTAGACCTGGAAACTATCATCCTAAGTGAGTTAACCCAATCACAAAAGAATACACATGAAATGCAATCACTGATAAGTGGATATTAATGAGCCCAGAAGCCCTAAATACTCAAGGCACAATTAGCAAGTCAAATGATTTCCAAGAAGAAGAATGGAGAGGACCCTGGGCCTGGAAAGATTGGATCCAGTTTTGTAGACCCAGAACAGAGAAACCGTGTGTGTGGGGGAATGACTGGGGAATAGTTGGGGGGAGAGGAATTATGGGACGTATGGTGAGGGGGAACTGGGAAAGGGGAAAGCCTTTGGAATGTAAACATAGTATATAGTAAATAAAAATTAAAAAAAAAGAAAACCACCAGATTTAGTTAATGTAGGGTTTACTTTGTAAGACAATTTTCTTAACATTTAAGTTTTTTTCCACAATAGATTAAATCACAACCTGTGTGGGGGCAATATTGATAGATATACAATATCTCTCAGTCTTGAGGATCATCAGAGTGGTAATATCGTTTGTATAGTAATGCATTCTATGACCTCATGCATGTAAAAAATTCCAGTCAAGAACTGCAGAGTTGATAATAGCTCTCACACAAGTCTCTGATGTAACAAATACCCAAGATCCTTGGAATTTCAACATTTCTAATAAGGACTGAGGTCATGAACTTAAGTCTCTGTGATGTTTAGAGATAGTTATATTTTAAGTACAACCTTTGGGAGAGAGTATTATAGGATTGAAGTTGTCAGAAGAGATCAAGTACCAGGTAATGAACTGGAAAAAAAAAGGTTCATGAAAGCCAACATAGATAAGAATAAATAAAAAGTGATACAATCTTCCATGAAAACTTTAGCCAGAAATAGTTTTGGGGAGTAGATAATATAGAGAAGTTTAGTATAGCTTACATCAGCTAGAACTTTTTAAGTTATCGCTGTGTTGATTGAGTAGTGTCTTTAATAAGGCACACAGCTGAAAATAATCACATTATACCTTCCTTTAACTCGACTATCCAGTTAGGCTTCTGGCCTCTTGAAAAATACCACCCAAGAGAATTAAGGCATGTGCAAAGCAAAATGTGGCTGTGGTGTATTTTGTTTTGAGAATGTGATAGGTTTATCAACTTGAGGTAATCTGGAATCACTTGAGAAGGGAATCTCAATGAGGGATTTTTCTAGATTGCATTAAGTTGGGCATGTCTGTGAAAACATTATTTTAATTAAGTTAATTGAAGTGGGAAAAGTTGCACACCAAAGGTGAAGTCATTCCGTGGGTGGGGCTCCTAAACTGGTAAGTGCACAGGTAAGCATGCATACAGAGATTACTTTTTTCTCTCTGTTCTTTGCTGTGGATATTACTTGCTGCTTCAAGTTCCCTTTGCCTTGCTATGGTGGACTGCCTCCTTGAATTTGGAGCAAATCCTTTTGTCTATATGTTGTTTTTTGTCAGGGTATTTTATCACAGCAGCTGAAATAAAGCACAGGGTGACCCTTGTGTGACTTTCTTCTTCATATGATGCTTTCCTGAGTAGAGCATCCTTCCTTTCTTTTTGGCATAAGATCTTCACCTTTTCCCTCCCCTGGTGAACTTGGGCTTCTCCACACAGAAGATGTAACAGAAGAATGATCCTCAGTAAGCTCCCCACTTTCTCATCACTCTCCACACACAGGGAAAGGAAATATGACTTGGACTTTTATCCAAGGTGAAATGAATTATTTCTTTACCAGAACAGAAAAACAAAAAGCAAAAACAAACAAACTACAATAAGAATGAAACAACAAAGAACTAACTAAACAATAGCAGGAGCAACAACAACAACAACAACCACATCAACAACCAAAACAAGCCAGTAAGATTCTTTTCTAAGGCAGTCAGTCTCCTATCTTCTGAATAGTAATGTTTGATTCATACACCCCACCTCTTCCCAAGTTAGAAGTTAAGGAAGGAGAAAACAGACAAATCTAGACCGAAGGTAGGATGGGAGCCTGGACGGTTGGGGAGCATCATTTCTGTTCTTGGAAACACTGCTGTCTGTTCATAGAACATAATGTACCTTTCCTAACTCCCTTCTTTTCTCTATAAGCCAGTTTGGTTTAAATTTTCATAAGTGTATGAGCAATAATTCATTCTTAGATTAATTACAATTATAATGAATTATTCAGAATTTTAAAAAGTAGCAGAGTGCTTTGACTATAATATTGTATATAAAATTAGATGCCAGTTCCTGAGTTTTGATGATCTTAAAATCTAAGGGGAATATCAAACACGTTATCTGTCTATCTATCTATCTATCTATCTATCTATCTATCTATCTACCTGCCTATGTGTTTTATTCACCATATAAATGGTTATACTAAGAAAGGACCTGAGGATCTAAAAATACTTTAACAGCAAGTCACTGGAAGTCTTAGAATTCAAACATTCTTTGTACGTTTCAATAACTTTCTCCCACTTTGATGTTCTAGTGATAAGTTTCAACACTGGCTGCCAAACTGTTGTCAATGCAACCAGCAGTTATCTCATTACAAAGCACATTAGTGCACCAGTAAATCCAATACTGGATAACTCAAGGACAAAAGCAGAACATTCTCTTTAGTGGTCTTGTCTCATAATCACAGGGCAATGGGAAACATAAAGGAAAAATAATTCAATGGAAAAATACTTCGAGCATAGGCCTTGTCAGTTGCAAAAATCATTACTTCTATTGATTTCAGTAAAAATCCGTGCTGACAATGAATGCTATTATCTGTACGATGCTCTGTGAGGTTTGTGGCACTGCACTTCAGTGTCATTCATCCATTCATTCAAATTAAAGGACAGTCCCTTAATGAATCTGGTCTGGTGCAGTGTGCTTACTAAAGCAGCTAGAAACTCATTTTGATTCTCTGGAGGTGACTGGTCGACATATTTGAGACATATTGTAAAATTACATCACCTATTGCAAAAGTGAGTGCAATGATTAGGATATTTCTATAGGATGCTCTAAAATGTATGTAACAAATTTTAACTACCATAGAACAATATGCAGTAGGAAATAGATTTTATCAAATAAACAAATAAGGTTTTAGACAAACACAGAGAGTGATTTAGACATCAGGGGTAAATGTCAAAGAGTAGCTGGACAGCCTGGAAATCATATCAGAAAAGTCTCAGCCCAGTTTTTTCCCAGGTTCATCCATGTTTTAATAAACAGCACTTTCTTTCTTTAGGGATAACAATCAACTGTACATTTCATATAACCATGCTACATTTTTACAAATTTCAATTCGGGAATTTCCTGTATTTTTAGGATTCAACCACAAAATAACAAAAATGCTTATATAGTACGTCAATCTGTTTTCTTTAAGTGCAGTCCATTGAGCTTAATAATTTTCTGCTTCTGATGGCTGTGAGGCAGAGAGCCCTCATTTATAACTGGGCAGAGTAAGATGCAGTATTCAGCTAGGAAGTGGGCTAAGCATCTTTATAATCTATCCATCATTCTCATCTCTCTCTAGCTCTTGCTCTATTTCTCCTATTGTTTCTTTATAGAGGACCTAAATATATGTGTATCCTTAAGAATCAAAGTACAGTGAAAAAGCCATTAAACTGATAATAAGAGAATCTTTGTTGTCTCCCTGATAGTTTTAACAATTTACTTTCTGATGTTGATAGTCACTCACCTGTGGAGTGAGTATGTAAACACGGAAACAGCGCATTCAAACTTTGCTTTTAGTAGTATTGAGATTCTGCAGGTGTGGAGCAGGTCAGCCTGTCAGGGATGTGGAGTTCACTCTTAGTACTGTGCACAGCTCCTTCTTTTTGTTTTCTAGGTTTTACCATATTGAATAGGTTCAGAGTAAGCCTTCAAGAAGGAACGATTCAATTTTGAATCTACTTTCTGCTTTGAAATCCTTCCTGATAGACTGGACTTATGTGACAATGCATTATTATAAAAATATGTCTTACATTCTAAGAGACTAGAACTTTTGCTAGACAACACAGTCAAGAGTTAATAATGTACCTCAGGTTCACTTAAGACTTAAGACTGAGATGCTTTTATATACAGTTTGTTTGTTTTACTTGCCTAAGGTTTCTCCTATGCAATCAGCTTTCACAACCTAAATTAAATCATAGTTATAATCTTATGTTATATACTCTTGCACGCCTATGACATGAGCAATGCATGTGTGTTTGCAAGTCTGTTGTGATAATCATTTGTTGGAGACAGAAAATAGGCCAACAGAGCCCTATACAATGAATATACAGTATAAATGCTAGAAGTGGCATTAAGATATTGCTTGATACTGCTTGTCTGTATCTAGGTCAGTTGGAGTCAGTTGGATTTAGTGACTCAATCCCTTCTAAAACTCTGTAAAAGGTTTCTGTAAAATACCCTTCATTCCTTCCTCAAGTTATGCTTTATGTGGTCTTTAATACATACAATACAAAAGCCGTTTGCTAGAGGTGATTGAAGATGCAGAAAAATCAAAGATAATATTCAAATCTGGGCTCCATTTTGGTTAAATGATACTAAGGGTAAGTGCTTTGATTTCTATCCTTAATATGACACAATATTTGTGATTCTGAGTTTATTATTAACCCCCATAGATTAATTTTTCTGTGCTAGTTTCAACCACAGGAGCAAACACACATGTTCCTGTTTATACACATGCTATGGTCATCACCATCAATAGATGAATGCGTGGTTATATTTATTCATTATAAGGATCATGTACATGCAAGCCTGCACACACACACACACACACACACACACACACACACACGCACGCATGCACGCATGCACGCATGCACACACACACACATACAAACACACACGCACGCACACACACACACACACACACACACACACACACACACACTTTTCTCTAAGTTCATGGGCACCATGTGTCACTTTTTTCATTAGGTTCATCAAGCAGATCCATTCTAACCAGTTTCAAGTACAAAGTTCTCGGGTAACTACACTGGGCTGCAATACAAAAGGAAACTCAGTTATACAGCAGGTATTGTCAAGCTCTTACTGCTATTGAGGCCGTGTGGATTTTCAAAGAAATGTAAGACACCTATGTCATGTAAGACCTTCACATGCATGAACCATGAGCCGACAGCATGTAATTAAGTGTTAAACTTCCTGACAAATGTTAAATGTAGTGGGAACTTAAGAGTCAAGAAAAGAAACGAAAGCTAGCAAAGTCAAATAATACTTCAAGGGGATGTGCCTTGAGCTAGCAAAAGAAAGTGAAGGGGAAGGAAGATGTTTACCTATTTCTCAGGTTTCCTTGACTCACATAATGCTGTGTGTGTGAATTCTAGGTGGAATCTAAGCAGAAGCCATGGACAGTTTCAGAAGAATGTTTCTATAGTAAAGGATATGTTATCCTGAGTGAAGTGATCCTATCGCAAAAGAACACATATGTTATGCACTCACTGCTAAGTGGATATTAGCCCAGAAGCTTGGCATAACCAAGACACAATTTATAGATCAAATGAAGCTCAAGAAGAAGGAAGAACTAAGTATGGATATTCTGGTCCTTCTTAGAAGGGGAGGAAAATACCCACAGAAGGAGACTCAGAGACAAAGTGTGGAGCAGAGTCTGAGGGAAAGACCATCCAGAGACTGCCCCCTCTAGGGATCCATCCCATATACTGTTAGAAAACCCAGACACTATTGTAGATGCCTACAAGTGCTTGCTGACTGGAGCCTGATATAGCTGTCATCTGGGACGCTCTGCTAGTACATGACAAATACAGAGGGGGACACTCTCAACAAGCCATTGAACTGAGCACAGGGTCCCCAATGAAGGAGCTAGAGAAAGGACCCAAGGAACTGAAGGGGTTTGCAGTGCAATAGGAGGAACAACAATATGAGCTTCCCAGTACCCCCACAGCTCCTAGGGACTAAACCTTCAACCAAAGAGTACACATGGAGTTACTCATGGCTCCAGACTCATAGGCAGCAGTGGATGGCCTTTTTGTACATCCAAGGGAGGAGAGGCCCTTGGTCCTGGGAAGGCTCCATGCAGCTGTGTAGGGGAATACCAGGACAGGGAAGCAGGAGTGGGTTAATTGGTGAACAGGGGGAGGGAAGATGGGTTATGAGATTTTTTTTTTGTGGGGTGGGAACCAGGAAAGGGGACATTTGAAATGTAAATGAAGAATATATTTAACAAAAAATTAAAAAAAGGATATGTCTTTATCTGGAGTTCTCATTTTCCTGTTATACTATATATAGGTTACCGTTGTAATAGTAAGGTTCCAGCAGTCAGAAAGGTCAAGGAAATGAACTCTCCTAAGAAAAATTGTTAGAATTTTATGAATAATATGAATAATAATGAGACGGCTCCTGAGATGGCTCCATGAGTAAAGGAGCTTGCTGCCAAGCCTGCAGACCTTAGTTCAATCCCTGGAACTGACACCGTGGGAGGAGAAAACCAGAACAGCCTCTCTAAGTTGTTCTCTGAAGTCCACATACATTTAGCTCCCTTATATACAAACAAAGTGAATATGTTAAAAATGTTAAAAAGAAGGTTTTAGCAACAATAAGAAAAATATGTAAAATATTTTCATAGCCAGTAGTTATAAAATTTGCCAAGTGTTTATTGATTTGGATTTAGATTGGATTCTCATTTGGGGAGCCAATTTCATGTGTTTGTGTTCTAACATCTACTAAATAACAAATGAGCTTCAGATTATCATTGCAGCTTGCATTGAATAGTGACCAGACCTTAAGAATACATACTACTGGATTATGACATAGCATACCCTAGACTGTCCTGATTGAATTTTCACTGGTTTCTTTTAGACTGAATGAACATCTGGAGAAATGTGCTACAGAGAAATGGAGGATGGAATTAGGTTCTACTAACTTTTTTCAGACACAGAGGCTTCAAGAGCTAAGTCCATCTTCAGGTACCCAATTCAAGTAATGCAGGATTTAAGTGAAAAAAAATGTTTGCTTTTCTCTGTGATTGATGAGTGAGTAGAGAAACACTTATGAGCCCAATGAGTCATTTGAAACAAGTTGTGTTCTTTCTTCTTAGTTTATGGGGAAATTGAAATAAGGGTGTCATTTTTATAATTGGGCATACTTTATAGATTTGATTATACATATTATTCTATTTTTTAAATCACAGACAAATCACTGACATAATTGGTGGGGATAGAAATAAAAACATATTTAGGACATAGAAGTATTTAGTGGCATCAAGGACAGAAAGAAACTTTATTGGAGATGTGTCATAATGTCTCCTTATGAGACTGAGTGAGGCACTATAAGGGGCAATGTGAGTCACATTGGTCAGGAGATACACATATAGAGGTACTAGGACCCTTGGGATAGTTACGCCAGACTCATGTTGCTTCTCTCTATGGCTGTTGATTGTCAGATTACCTTTTCATTTTTAATTTTTAAGAGTTTACTACACAGCCCTGGTCGGACTGAAATGAGCAATGTAGATCTTGCTGACCTTGAACTTACAGAGATCTGCTTGCCTATATACTTCCCAAGTTTAGGGTTAAAAATGTATGCCACTACACCAGGTCCAATATTGTCTTTTCCATATTGAGCATTAACATGACACTTGAAACAGACCTTTCATATTTACTTAGTGCCAGAGAGGTATGGATATGTAGAGATATTCAAAAGGAAAGAGAAACATTTTTCATACTTCCTTATGAAAGCTCCTTAACTTGTTTAGACAAAGAAAAACCGGCAGCTTTTAATAGGTCCAACATGGGAGCTATAGTGACCACCTACCAGCTGAGGAAAATAATGAAGACAGGAGCAGATCAACATGCAACAGCTATGGAGAATTTTGAAGATTCTTTCTGAAATCCACTCTAGTCATCTGTGTTTAGCAAACCACAGAGATTCACATGTATGATTCTAAATTTGATGAACGGAGTAGAAAACTAAGAATCTGACAAAATTCTAAGTGAGTCAGGAAAAGAATTTGCCTTGATAAATGTGGCACAGTTTTGTGCTGATGATTCATATTCAAGGCTTTTCCCTTAAGCCTTCATTAGCCTTGTTTTTCCGAGGTGAAGGTAGGATATACTAATTTAAAACCAAAAAGAGATAATGTAAGAATAAGTCAGGGATGATGCACAGAAACTACAGAAAGGGATGAAGTGGGGCTTTGGTAACAGAGATCATTGAGTAGAGGAATTTTAATCCAGCAACATGGCTGTTTTGCCAAGAGATCATATCCCAAGACTTTCTAGATCTATGTGGAATACAGACACACCCTTAGTACACAACTTTAATTTCAAATAATGTAGATAAGGTTAGTTTGTAGAAAGAAGCAGTCATGTTTAAAGTGATGTCTAATTGAGTAGCAGACAAAGTGTTGAGTCAGAGAAAGATTTGACAGAATGTGTCAGAGATTGGACACACCCAACTTTCTTGAGAAGAGGGAAGAGGGCAGTTCAGGTGAGTTCTGGTAATCAAGTAGAGTCTAGTGGAGTTCAGTTTGGAGGAGTTCAGCTCAGTGCAATGAGTGCAGTGCAGTGGGGGAAAGTTCAATTATGAATCCATGCAGTTCAGGGAAGGTCAGCAGAAGAAGCTTAAGCCAGAGAATAAGAAGGATATGGAATATTAGAATAAATTGACAAAGTTTTGTTTGAGGCTAAGCAGAACAATTCAATGGGAAACTGATATTGAAGCCAGATTGAATCAGTCAACTTGCGCGAAGTTGAGACTTAACAGCTGAGTTGAACCAGCAAGCTAGAGTTCAGAAAGAGCTAGAAAGTGTGAGCTTATTCAGCAAGTAAGCCGTCGCTGAGATGAAAATTGCATTAGGTGAATAAAAAATACATCTGGCATCCAATGTGCTGCATGAACCTATGACCCTGAGATTTAGAGTCTCATGTTCTATTGACTGAGCTCCTTTATGCTAAAAAATTGTTTAACAGTTTGACTTTAATACAGTTTTTGTCTTATGGTTCCATGTACTAATGCCTTACTGCCCACATTACCAGTCTTGGGAGAGAGAAACTGAGTACTTTCAATCAATGTCCATCTTTAGTATTGATAACTAAAGCCAGAAATGAGGGTGTTTGAATTAGGTAGTAAAAGTTGCTTTATTTTTTCATGGAGTTTAGTCTCAAGTATGAGTTATAATCTAGGCAAATGTTGCATAAACTACTGAATTAGTTTAAAATTTCTGTCCAAGAGAATCTGCTTAACTTCCTGTGCATGTTCTGAAAAAGTGATCGTTATAACATGCCCCAAGAATGGAGTCATTCGAAGAGATTTCTAAGCTCTTGTGAGAAAACTCCTAGATAATGAGACAAGAGTCTTGTGACCTCAGCTTCTGCAAAAATACAGACTGGAGGGGAGGACATCCAGAGCCCACTTGCCTCATGACCTATTTGTAGTGGGAGCCACTACTATGTGTAAGTAGGTGGTGGGCATATGGAAGAGAAAGAGAAATGAAAGTTTGAGAAATGGAAAGAGAGGTGGAACTGGAGATGTGAGGGTGTGATGTGAATAGCCTTCCCTGCCAACTGAACCCATAGTGAAATTCTAGCCTGTGCTGCCACTTAGGGCCATGTCTGGGTCTCGGGCCATGATGCAGCTGTGGGGTCTGTGTTGTTACCACTAAAGACCATTACCATTACCATGAAAGGCCATGCATACTTATCTAGTCTGGGCTGCTGCCTGGGACCATGTTGATGTCCAATAGTGTGCAGAGCTGGCCCTGCTCCTTTCTGGTTGTTGCCCTCTAGGGAGCTGGCCTTCTCTCTCACCTGGATAATGCAGTATAGCTGGCCCTGACATCCATATGCTGTGAGGTGATATGGGCACGATGGGGATGTCATCCTCACCTCACCACCTGCAGCTGGTGAGTAATCTGGCCACGGGGCTATGGGATTGGGAGAGTTGGCCCTGTCCTTTGCTGGAAGAAACACTGGGTAACCTATCTCAGGCATTGCTGGAGAACTCACCCTGGAAGTAAGGGTCAGGAGAGCTGATGAACTGACCAACTCAGCTGCCACCCAGGCCCAGGTCCAGGGCTTTGAGTTGGCCCATCCCAATATCTAACTCATCTATGAACTTCTGGGACACATTAAATGGCTGTTTGAGCTTATCCAAAGCTGAAGAATCTCCATGACACAGGGTAACAATAAATGTGCCAGAGGAGTCTCAGTGTGGATCCTGTATTGATAGTGTAGCAGAAAACAGAGGCCTTAAATCAGATCAATGACTCATTGCAATGAACATTTGCAAGTAAAGATGTGTGGACCAAAAGGTATACTGTGGGACACCCTGTGACACACTACAGCTTTCATGATGAGAGTCTTTTTAAGATTTGTTTTTGTTATTTTGTTTATTCACCTATTTTATTTTATCTATGTTTTCATTTGGGGAGTTGCAAGAGTAGAAAGGGACGGGGAGATGAGTGGGACTGGGGTGCATAATGTGAAACACACAGAATTAATAAAAAATTAAAAAATACCCCCCCAGAATTGTTCTTGGATCAAAGTTTTGTGCACCTTCCATGTATAGTAGATAGGAGTGAGTTCACTTCAGATTATTCATTACAACTTGTATTATTTGTTTATATTCCTTTTGTGATTGAGCACTCTACTTATGTGACTCTTCGTAACCCTCAGAGTATAAATTGTCTGATGCTCTGAATAAAGTTGTCTATTGATTGCATAAGGCTTTACTCTGCCTCATTTATCAGCTCCATTCTCCCAGGTTCCACCACCTCTAAAGAACTGAATGAGTGATAAATAACACCAAAAAAGTTTCAGTTACCTCCTGTGCAGTCTCCAAATAGTATCTTATTAATGCCATTGTTCTAAGTCAGCAGAAATGATGAGGGTGTTCCTAGTAATTTAGTATTTTCCTTGGAAAGTGAATTCTCAACTTCCTGCTCACCTGTATTTTGAGGATTTGACTCTAGGTAAATATAAAGCAAATGAGCAATTGAGAGGGCAGACTATAGATGTTCTAAGCAAAGCTTTTGTGTGCATGTATGTGGTACACATATTTATACTAATCTTTATTACACAGAGGCAGGAACTGGATCTCTCATAGTGTCTTCCCTGTGAATAACTTCTCAGGCTACATTGAAAGGAAAAAGAAAATTGGCAAGGCATTAAGACATCTTATGATTTATAATTTTAAGACAATAATCAGTCTGTATTTGCAGAATATACATCTTACCAATGAATTCCTATGCACTTTTTGGATTGCTTGTGCTTTGTGGAGTCAATCTATTCTGATTATGTTAAACAAGAAAAGGGAATGCAGAGGGCAGTGTGTGTATGCCCAGCCCTGTTGTCTCGATTCTTCTAAAGTGTGTGTGTGTGTGTGTGTGTGTGTGTGTGAGAGAGAGAGAGAGAGAGAGAGAGAGAGAGAGATCACTCAGATGTTGATGCAAAGATTCTTTACGACAAGCTGAGAGGGAATCTCAAGAGATCATTCCTGGACTCCATAGCTATGGACACTGAAAATGTTCTTTAACCAAGACCATTCAAGTAAGGCATTGGAGAGAATGAGGACATGTACCAGCTAAAGGCATACAGAGAGGCCATCTAGGTTGACAGCAAAAATATTAGGTGAACTAGAGGGTTATTATCCAATCTCCAAGTAAGCATGAACTGAAAGTGTTTGTAAAAATATCAAACTGCTATCATTTTTTTTCTGGAATAATGAAGCAAGATTTTAGTGTATTCATAGGAAAAACTCCTGTGTTCCACGCCCCCTCTGGAATTACTACAGGTGGAATATTTTTTTTAGCTCTGTATCCCATTTTTTTATTGGATATATTCTTTATTTACATTTCATTTCCCTTTTCCTGGTTCCCCGACCCCCAAAGGACCCACATGCCCTTTTCTCTCCCCCTTTTCCCTCATCCTCCCTTCCTACTTCCCTGTTCTGGTATTCTCCTACACTGTTAAAGGAAGATAAATTTTTTTTCAAAAAATATTGCCCTTTGAATTTTGTCTTCTTTTTATTAATTGATTTCGAATAAAATTTCTATGAAGTATTAAATATAGTGTAGAAAACAGGATTCTACTGGGAGATGGTCAAATAGAATTGCAGTCAAAATCCTCAGAAAAGACATATGGCAGAGAAGGATGGCGCCTTCAAGGCTTACATGGGTGTTGATGTGGTAGAAATAAACTTAGTGTTCTCACCCCAGGGAGCGGGCAGTGAGTGGGGCAGAACTCGTAGGTTTGATGGAACTCAAAGGGAAAACAAAAAGAGAAGTTTTCCTTACATTGCTGCATTGACTTAAAATAGCATTTTGACAGCCCTGTTTTTCTGAGCCTGGGTAACATAATTATGTTGACATGTTTCCTTTATCTGGTATGTCTCCTCTGGAAACTAAACTTATTTGGTGAGATTCATTGTCATATTTTATTGAGAATTTTCTATCAGATATTCCAAAAACCTTTGCCACTTTATTTTTCAGAGACAGAAAATTATTGGCTTTTTTTTTAAAAAGAAAAATGACTAATTTCATGTCTTCCCACAATCTTCTTTTATTTTGAGATTTCCTGGCATTCTGTACTCACTCTCAATCTCCCTTGTCATGTTTTCCTTTACTTTTTGTTTTTGTTTTTGTTTTTGTTTTTTTTTGACTCATACCACAGGGAAAGTTGAGATGTTCAATTGAATAAAATGTCTACCCTGAGATGCATTTAAGTGACTTTATGTTTTTGTAGCAATATGTACTGAGGAAATTTGGGACTGAATTCCTCATATCACTTGTCTCCAGAATTCAACCCGAGTTCACGCCAAATTTGTTGTTGGTCTAGCAGGGTCCCAGGCAGAGGAGTGCTGACCATTGTTCTCAGGGAATTTCATGCTTCCTGGGAACAGATGACTGGTTTAAATGGGCTAAGTAGAGCATATACCTTGCAGAAAGGTTCTGCACATGGAGAATTGCCAGATCCCTGATATTCAGAGTGATTTGGGCGGTTTTCTTGGTGTAATGATGCCTGTTGTGGTCTATTTTATGGGAAGGGTTTAAACAAGTGGTTCATGGTACTATGCTTTATCCACTTAAACATCAGTGAATTCAAGATCACTGGATAAAAAGAGTTGTCTAGGCGAGACATACCCTCGGGAAAGAACGAGCAGTCAGTAAAGCAAGGAACTGTGAGCATTGTGCAGTGTTGCCAACATGGGTTCATATAGTAGCCTACCTGAACCCCTGTCCTCTCCTCTTGACGTTCCCTGCTGGGTGCTAATTACATTTTCTCAGAGGTAGTAGTAAAATGGTCTAGCTGGGAAGGAGCAGGACTCAGCCAGCCACAGGCAATATATGTCTACGCCACCTGCAGCAGGCAGTCCCACACAAGATAGGCTGTTTAAAGAGAAAATAGATGAGTCGCTAGCCAGCGTTTCATTTATCACCCTTGTGACAGCCCAAGGCAGCTGTTGCCATTTCATTTGCTTGCCTGACAGCTCAGGTGTTCGAAGGCTTCGGCTGCTGCTCTTCTCTGGCCCTCAGCTCTCCGCTTTTCTCTCAGGCATCTTCAGAGTAGTTTCCTCACAACTTAAGGTTTTTAAGCACACTGAGATTTTGTGTCAGTGAAGTACTTAGTTGCAAGAGGATCTATGGCTTACAACGGTCCCTGGTCAGATCCAAGCAGAAATAATTCTAAACAAACTATCCCCTAACCTTTGAAGAAATAAATCATACACTTTAAAAGACCTGTGGTGCAGGGTTCCACTCCCAGTGTGGAGCTGAGCTAAGAGCCTTTCTGGGAAACTTAGAATATGCATAATTTTATTCAATATCAAGAGTAGTGTGATATAGCTTTGTGATAAAGCACTTGCCTACCATATATGAGGCCCTAAGGCTAATATTCTGATATTTTAAAAAAGGAAAGAGAGCTGAAAACTTATCTGTCCATCAGCTTTAAAGTGTGCAGCTGTAAAACCATTAATTCTAGCCACAGTCAACAGCAAGGTGTATGGGTTTGAAAAAATCACAGAGACTCTTTTCTGGTAGTTACAGATTTTGCTTCTGTGATTCAGTCAAAGCCTGTATTATGTGTGGGGCATATAACTCACTTGCATTGAGTTGAGTTGTTGAATCATATAGGTCATGATGCTCATTATGATACGTTCTTCTCATGTATTTGCTTAGAATAGTCTATGACAAAGGTTTTGTGATTATGACAATTGAAACACTACTGAGTGAATGTCTCAGCAGACCCAAGAGAGTGGGGAGGAGGTGACTGATGGACAAATAAGTGTGCTTCAAATACCAAGAGCCCGGTACACAGCTGCAAAAGCCCACAGTCCAGGCTAGCCTACCAGAGTCAGGGGAATCTGAACACTGAGTTAGCCCTTTAAGTCTTCCATCTCAGATGCATTGGTACATTATCAACTTTGAAAGCTACAAATTGTGTAGGCGATTGATGGTGACATTCTTAAGTTCTTTTAAGTAGGTAAAATCATAGTTCCCAGTGGGGTTGAGACTCTTGCTTGCTACAGAGCCCAGAAGACTCCATAACAAACTCTCCTTCATTTATAGTATATTATTTGTAGTGTTGTGTCTTAGAATCCAGGGTAGCATTCTGGTTCTGCCTCCCATCTCAGCTGAGGTCCTTTGGGACAGCTCTGCGCCTCACTTAGGCTAGAACTGGGGGTGCCCTTCTGCCTCCTTGTGGATCCATTGGGACTCCATAGGAAACTATGGAGTCTGAGAGCTGTCTGGAAACCATTCAACTCTGTAGCCATTAAGATACTAGACTGGTGTGTATGAAGGAGAGGAAAGCAGAATTTTAGAGGAGAAAGAATTGTTGGATAAAGACCCAAAGACCACTCAGCATGACCAAAGCTTGAATTGAGAGTCTTTATGAAGCTGGCTGGCACTGTCTGGAGAGAATCACTTCTCACAGAACACCCCAAATGCGTATTAGAGGGAGTTTTTAAAGACAACACAAAAAACTACATCCTTGCTGATAGTCACAGGGGGAAGCAGACAAGCAGTTTAACAAGAGCCAAGAACATGCAGCTAGCTGGTACATTTTAGCACTGAGTTTGTAGAACAGGCTCGGAGTTTTCCCATGGGACTTTTCAGAGAAATGGGTAGAAACCAACGATGACTTCAGCTGGAAGAAGTTGGAGAAATTTTTGCCCTATCCCAAAAGAAAAGAGAAAGGATTGAAGGAAAATAGGAAGAAGAGTCAAATCCAGGAAAATAGTGCAGTATTGAGACTGAGAAGCCCACTGCTGTATTATCCCTTCTTGGTTACCATACTGTAAGCAGCACTTATCATAAAGTGCTGGGAACTTTCTGATCTATAGAAACAGTGTCTTCAATTTCATCATGCTGTGAATTTGGATAGACTTTGGCTTCCCTAACTATGCTTCTGTACAGATACTGCACATACTTGCTAAGTTTATTCACTTAGCCTTCAAACAGCATTCCCTCAGCGCACAGTGGTTCACACAGTAGAGTCCCTCCCCATATGGAATTTGCATTGTAGATTTGTAGTCTTGTCTCTAAACCTATAAACAAATACTACAACCTTGGGCCTGAAGAAATGTCTCAGTGGCTAAAAGCCACTCAGCATCCTTGAAGAGGATCCAGGTCAAATCAGACAATGGTTGCTTGATTCCACAAGCTTTGTACCACCATTGCCCTAGCACTATATTGCAGGCAGAACAGATTGTGGGTCATATATTTTATGGTTGTGTTTGTGTTTTGTTTCTCTTTAGCTAGACTACAGAGTACCTTTTAAGTCTTAGGAAAGAGATTTCTTCCTTGTCATCCTGTAAGTACTATGGTTTCCAAATTTACTGAACTTCATCTTTAAGAAACTAGGAAAACAATGTGAAGAAATGTTCTTATCCGTGATTGTGCAAGCCTGTTGTAACAAAATTTGGCCACTAGATGGTGGCTATATTTCAGTATTGTATAACAACAACTGTTTTCTAGTTGACAAACATCTATAACAATAACAATACACACACACACACACACACAAAATACATGTGCATTTAAACTGCTTCAGTTGAAAAAATCAGAAAAACAGAAAGGGACATGAAGAAATAAAAAATAAGAATAAAAAACCTAACAAACCAAACCAAACACACAAATAGCAGAGAGAGAGAGAGAGAGAGAGAGAGAGAGAGAGAGAGAGAGAGAGAAAGAGAAGAGAAGAGAAGAGAAGAGAAGAGAAGAGAAGAGAAGAGAAGAGAAGAGAAGAGAAGAGAAGAGAAGAGAGAGAAAGGTACATGAAGACATCACACCCTGAAGTCTGGCTTTGTTTGTTAACATTTTCCTTCATAGGACTTTTAGCCTGTCTGTTGAAAGACAGAATACTCACATTTGTAAGCCAGGCATTCGAAGTCACACCTGTAGCTGTAGAACAGCTCTTGGCCTCAGGCTCCTCAGTCACTCACTGAAATGATGCTGCCCTTCACACAGAGTCTCTCACCACCTCTGTGTTTTCAGGAATAGCCTCAGCCTCAGCATGGTGTACCCACATCTTGATTCTTAAAGACTATGTAACAGTGATTGCCAGCTCCTCCTGCTCCTGCCGTCTTTCCTGGTTGGCAGAAAACCCTTCTCTCTGTGTTTTATTTCTACTTCTGTTCATGGGTATTCTCACATGAGGGAAGAAGAAAGATGATTCCCAGAGAATCTCCAATACCAAAAATGTCCCATCCCTACAAGAAGCTTTAGGGTCTGAAGTGAAAAGGAGCAGCCCAGATCACCTGACCTTCACATTGTTACACTATCATGTGATACAGGCATCAAGGGAGGGTGTTCTTATGATCAGAAGCCCAGATGACTACCCAAAGCCAGAAATGTCAGAAACTTCACAGCTCCCCTGACTCACCTCTCATTCCAGTGAGTAGCACTCTGCCATGGATTGAGAAAGCTCATTGGAGATGACCAGATCTTCACAGTTCATTTCCTGGCAGGTAGCCATTTTCAGTTAGTGTAATCCCTACTCACTTACCCCAATATCTTGGGTAAACAGTGAGCCGCTATAGCTGCATTTTGTTGTCTGTCGATCCTGAAACTCAGTATTTGAGTTTTCTTTGCATGATAAGTTTAATGTCTTTTCATAGAAATCTGTGTGTTTTCTCTGTGTCTTCAGTGAATTATAGCATTGAGTTGGAAACCATTCTGGGTTGTGGTTTTGGTTTAAATGAAGGAAACAAGGAAACCAAAATGTTAAAAATTATATTTTCCTCTTATGGCCCATATATGTATATATTTATATATGTCCCTTAGTTATGCACATGCATTTGTCTGGTAAGAGATAATAGAAGAGTATGAATTCCATTTATAATTCAATTCTATTATAATGAACTTTGAACTCCTTAGGGATGAGAGACATTCTTTGGGGTCTCAAATTATTCTTTTAAACTTGTGAATCACTTCTGCTACCCAGAAATGATTGTTATACAGGAAGATATTGAAACCATCCTGTGGGTTCCATCAATCAAGGGGTACACATGGTTCCAGCTAAAAGTGCGGCAGAGGAATGCCTTGTCGGGCATCAGTGGAAGGAGAGGTCCTTGGTCCTATGAAGGCTTGATAGATGCCCCAGCATGGGGAAATCGAGGTGGGGTAGGTGGGTTGGGTGGAGGGGCATATTCTTGGAGGGAGGGGGTGGGAAAATGGGTTGGGGGCTTTCCGGGAGGGGAGAAACTGGGAAAGGGTGTAATGTTTGAAATGTAAATTAAGAATATATTCAATAAAAAATGTGAAAAAAAGAAAGAAACCATCCTGTGCCCTCTCCCATGTCAGCTTGATAAATAGCCAGCCCAGTTGTGCTATTTCTCTCCTTGCCTTTCTCTGGATTTTTGCAAATCTTAGAATATCAACCTAAAAGTAATGGCTCTCTCTATGTGGATAAAACTTTATATGTTTTAAAGTATTTGTTTAACTTTCTAATTTAGACGTATGTGTCTACATGTTTCCCATATGCGTGTGGGGAACCAGCTGAGCTCAGAAGAGGATGTCAATACCCCTGAGACTGAAATTATATGTGTGTGGGTATTGGGAGCAGAACTCTGGAGAGCAGCAAGAGTGTTTAGCCTCTGAGCCAGATCTCTAGCCCCATACAACTTTGCATTTTAAAAATGCCATTACATAGACTTGAGCAGTATTAATAGATTCACTTTATAGATGAGGGGGCTGAAGTCCAGGGCCATGGAGGGGGGAGCAGGTTTAATCTCAGATTATACTACTAACAGTGTAAGCAGTGGGAATCAGCTTTAGATTTAATTTTTATAGTCTTGAATTCTTTCTTACCCACACCACTGTGTCGAGGAAATATTAATTCATCTCAAATTGTGGCTTTGGGGGTGGGAGGTAGTTTCATTAGACAGAGCTGGACATGCATGCTAATAACCAAGATTTCCTCTCTGAGAAGCAGAGTGGCCCCATCAGTATCAGACAGCGCTGTTCCACACTGCTGTCCCCTGACAATAAGCACATGGGCGTCAGTGATACCCTTCTGGAGGAAAGCTTTAAGAATTAGCTATTTCTCCAGGAAAAGGGCAATTCTACAGCAAAAGACATAGAGCACTGGTTTTGATTTCTCTGTGAAGTTGCAGGAACAATCCCAGTGCCAGCTTCTAATCGAAAGATTAGTTGGTGGCTCTGCTCTTCTGGCTCAATACCTGTTCTTAGGGGAGACTAGTACCAACACATATTAAGAATTTTTATGTCTTATTAAAGGTTGTTCATTGGTATTTGGAGGATCCTACAGCAGCCTCCCAAATTATTACCAAGAAAATTCTAAATTTGCTCAGGGAGAAATAATGTTATGAAAAGATTCTTCAAAATCATGAGGGACTGTGCTGTGCAAGGAATGTCATGGCCACTAAACAGGCTGTGGCTCGCTTCTCTTTCTTACTGCTCTTCAGGGCCAGAATCAGACTTATTTTTTTTTTTTGGTTTTTTGAGACAGGGTTTCTCTGTGTAGCTCTGGCTGTCCTGGAACTCACTCTGTAGACCAGGCTGGCCTCGAACTCAGAAATCCACCTGCCTCTGCCTCCCAAGTGCTGGGATTAAAGGCGTGCGCCACCAACGCCCGGCCAGACTTATTTTTTTAAATTTAATTTTAAGTATGTGTTATATATGTGTGTGTTTGTACATGAGAATGGAGGCCTGTGGGAACCGGGGCGGGGGTCAGAAAGCTTAGAGATAGAGTTACAGGTAGTTGTGAACCACCTGACAAAAATGGCAGGAATTGAACTCAGATCCTCTGAAAGTGAAATACTCGCTCTTATCTGCTGAACAACACCAGAGCTAGCACTCTAAACGCAGAATAGCAACTCTCTCTCTCTCTCTCTCTCTCTCTCTCTCTCTCTCTCTCTCATTTCTTTCTCTCTATGCCTATCTCTATCTATCTATCATCTATCTATCTATCTATCTATCTATCTATCTATCTATCTATCATCTATCATCTATCTATCTGTATCTATATATCCTCAAAGCACAGAACTGAATGAATTCTGAGATATCACATTAGGCATAAAGTGGCAGTCAAGGACACAATAGCATTGCTCCATGAATCACATTGTGGCCTCCAGGAAGCTGTAGGTAGTTTGACTCTGCAAAGTCTACAGGTAGGTTCAAGGCAGAGATACCAAGATTGCAAATCAAGGAACGTCTGGGATTCAAGCAAATGTTAAGGTAAAACTGGGTGACAGGACAGGGCTTGAAGCACAAATATCTAAACTGGCCCAGAGTGTGGGAGTGAAAGGAAGCCCAATTGTCTTCAAGATGGAGGGACAGCATAAAGCCAATAAGTTGGACCCTCCATGTCTTTTGTGAAGATGACCTCTGGTCACTCATTTCCACTTTAAAGCAAACTTCTCTGTTAAGTGCCAATGGAAGATTTCAATAATAATTCTAGAGTTCAAAGCTGTTGAGGAGGTGTAATATAGTTGAAAGAGGTATAAGTATCTTCTAATGGCATTGTTGTAAGTTCAGATGGTTACTAATCATTTACCTTTCAAGCATTGTGCTTTTTATGATAAAACATGCTTTTAAAGAAATGAATTACATCTGAGTAGCTCAGAGCTATGTTCTCCATGTCTTTATGTGTGTGTGTGTAAGGATCAATAAGTCATTTGTGAAACAAATATTTAATTCTTAAAGGAAGAAAGGATCTTAAGGCAGGTCAGGGAGAGTTTTAGGGCTTTTTTTTCATTTCATTTTCTTTTTGTAGTTCCGAGGCTGCTCCCAGGGCCTTGAGCATGTTACACAAGTAGCTCTGGGGCTACTCATAAGACACCTAAGGACCGGGGAGCCGGGGAACTGTGGGATTCTGCAATACTTCCATTTACTACTCTCATAGAATGTCAGCCACTTGTCTTTTAAAATAACATTTTTTTTCTTTCTGTGGATGTGCTTATCAGTTCTTCCTGGTTGATATTTATTTAACTGTGCAATGAAAAGTTTTCCTCAAGTCTTTTTGCATGTGATGGAAGCGAAAGAAATAGGACAGGCTAAAGCAAACTCGGTTTTCCTTTCTATTGTTTCTGACTTACTTTGCATTTCTATGATATCAGATCCAACAGCAGTCTTGCACACTCGGATGTATTTATCATAGTAAAGTTCTGCATGTGCGCGTGCACGCGCGCACACACACACACACACACACACACACACACACACCATACACGGTTATTGCTTATCAGACATCAGTTGCTGACAAATACGGAGAAATATTTTGAAAAAAGTGTTCATTTAAAGGTTTTGGAAAACAAAGTGCAAGCAACAATATTTCACAAAATGAAGAGATAGATGTTTCAGTTTCAGAAGTCCTGTTTCATTTATTCATTTCTTTCTTTTACACATCACTTGAGTTTTCTTTCCAAATACACTTATGCTACACCCAGAGTTATTCAAACAGTGCTAATAACTGTGGACACTATAAAAGTCTAATAGCATGGCTTCAGTATTGACTGATTTCTCACAAGAAATTCATTGTTAGTTCTAAAATTATTATAGCTGAGTCAAAATGGCAAATGAGAATAAGACAGAGATAACATTGATATCAAACTATATTTATATTTAGAGTTTTTTATTGCTGGGATTTGAACCTAGAGACTTATGCATGCCAGGAATTGAACCCAAATACTCATGCATACTGAGAATAAAACTCAGTGACCCAAACATGCTGGGGGTAAAATCCAGAGATTTACCATCATGGAGGGTTACACATGCAAATAGAGTAGAGCTAAAGGTGTGTCATAGCAAAGGCTAATTTTGAAAATTAAAAAAATGATTCAGGATATTTTGTGATGACACAAGGAAGGGCTATGAAGCTTTCATGATTATTTAAGTGGGCATTACTTAGTAATGAAGAATGAAATACAAGGAAATGGAAATGATACCACAAACAAAACACCATTAAGTGAAAAGTTGAGACATGACTGAGTAAAAACTAGAAAATTGTATTGATAATTATTTAATTAAATATTCTGGAAAATCAGATTTTTTTTAAAAGTAAAGAAAAATACAAAATTAAATTGATACCTTAGGCAATATTAAAAATATCAACTCCAGGTTATTACTTTAAGTATTGTATTTTATTTTAAAGTTGTGTGTGTGTGTGTGTGTGTGTGTGTGTGTGCATGTGTGTGTGTTTGTACATGTGAGTAGAGGTGCCTGTGGAGGCCAGAAGTCTCAGATTCCCCTGAACTTAGAGATGCACGTTCATGGCTATAAGCCCCCTGACATGGGTTCTGGGTAAAAAACTTAGGTTCTCCACACAAGCAGTATGTGTTACTAACTGCTGAGCCATCTTTCCAGCCCAATTTCATTTTAAAGGGGTAAATCAGAGTTCTATTTTACAATAAAATAAAAATATTTTATTTGATGAAAAACATTATAGACTCAGATATGAATATATGAAGTATAAATTGAAGAAAAATAGCATTGTGTATCAACCAATAAAAACTCTTACAAAAGACATGTGAATTCTCTTTTGTCTTTTATCGAAAGATTTAAAAAAATATGATATAGTTTAGCTATGATTTTCCCTTCCCCAACTCCTTCCAGTTTCTTCTGACCTTCCCTCTCATCCTATCAACTCCCTTTCTGTTTCTTTTTAGAAAACAAGCAGGTATTTAAAGAGTAAGAATTAAATGAAGTACAATACGATAAGATAAAATGAAAGCAAACTAGTTCAAATAGGACACAACAAACAAATGCATAGAGACTCAGAGACACACACATTCACACACACAGGACCCCACAGAAACAAAACCAGAAGCCATAGTAGGGCCTATCAGGTTTTACAAAGAATCTCCAAAGATGCCACTGAGTTCATTTTGTATTGGTCATCCATTGTCATCATAGAGTTTGTCCTTAAGAGTTTGTTTCACTGGGAGGTGGGGGAATATGCCTTTACTCCTGGTAGTCGGAAGAGGGCAAACCTCTGAGTTTGAAACTAGCTTGGTTCACAGAGTGAGTACAGGACAGGCAGGGCAACACAAAGAAAGCTTGTTTCAGAACCTAAATCCCAAAATGCAAAATGTAAAACTTCAAAACCTAGAATCAAAATCCCAAAACCAAAAACCAAAAATGAAAATCCCCAAACCAAACCAATGCGAAGAAGGGTTTGTTCCCCCATTCACACTTGCGTGAAGAAAACACTTTTTTTTTCATTTGCAAGTGGCTATCAGCTGGCGATTGCTTCAGCTTAAGGACGGGGCCTTGTGTCCATTTCTTCCTTCAGCTCTAAAAGCCTATTTGGTGCAGAAATATGAAGGCCCTGTGCATACTGCCACAGTCTCTGTGAGAGCACATGTGTGTCAGTCCTATTGTGGAAAGACATATGAATTCTTCATCAAACATCTCTTATGAGATAGGCAAAAATATGAAAAATAAATTTATGAAAGAGCAACTTAGACGATGAGTAATTACTTGAAGAGTTTCGTGAATTATGCAGAAACCAGGCAAATACTAATGCAAACGATTGCTCAAACTAATGTGTTAACTGTGAGTGTTGGCGTTAACTGCAGACTGCTATATTCTGAATGCAAACCTCATTAAATAGCTCAAGCACACACACAGAGAGAGCTGGTCTCCTAGAGCTAACTTTCACAGAACAGTTTGTGTTCTTTTTACTTTGAGTCGGGGCTGATGGACACAGAGATATTTCTTAGCTTCAAGTGATACATATCAGCTAAAATTAGTGCATTCGAATTACAAGACGAAGCATGGAGATTTAAGGAAGCTGAATTAAAAACACATGAACAAATCAGCTAATGAATGGGAATATAGGGATACCTTGGTAGTTTGTCTGGATGAGGCTCACACAGTACCCTTGTCACAATGTGCCAGTCATAGGACCAGCTGTGTCTGCCAGACCAAGGCCACTTGACTCCACTCATTATGTGAGTCCTGAGAAATATACCACCAAGTAGAAAGGACTCAGTTTAGATGACAATATAAATATTTTACTAACAATGTAAAAGAAGTGGGAAAGACATGCAGAGAGAAAAGAGGCACAGTTAATGTATGATCAGTAAATATTACCATAACTAAATTGAAGATCAGTTTCAAAATACTGATAAATATACTGATAGTCTTTGTAGACTATCCACCACCATCTCCTGTTCAGACCTTCGCCTACTCCCACATCTTCAACAAGGACTCATGTAGCCCTAGCTCTCCTTAGACTCTTAGTCCTAAAGCCTCAACTTCCAGAGTTGGGATTATGGGTATATTCCATCACTCCAAAGTTTTCTACTTAAAGGTTATTATTTTTTTTGTTTGAAACACAATTATTGGTGAACTGTGTCATCAATTTAAAAA
Organism: Apodemus agrarius; assembly: GCA_964023405.1. Lineage (NCBI taxonomy): Eukaryota > Metazoa > Chordata > Mammalia > Rodentia > Muridae > Apodemus > Apodemus agrarius. The sequence continues at coordinate 51,955,982 of OZ030018.1, forward strand.
ACGCTGACATGGATATTGGTGATATCTAGGCTTCATGGAGGCTACAAGCAGCTGCTGGCGTTTCATTCAGCCCAAGCTTTCCTTTCTTAGACAGTGTTCTAGTGCTGTGAAGAGACACCATGACCCTGGCACTCTCATGAAGGAAAGCATTTAATTAATCTTGCTTACAATTTCAGAGGATTCAGACCATTATCAGCATGGTGGCACACAGGCAGACCTGGTGCTGGAGAAGGAGCTGAGAGTTCTACATCTGGATGCAAATACAGTAGCGAGGGAAGGAGAGAGGGAGGGATGGAGGGAGACAGAGAGAGAGAGAGAGAGAGAGAGAGAGAGAGAGAGAGAGAGAGAGAGAGAGAGAGAGAGAGAGAGAGACTGGGTCTGGCTCGATCTTTAAAAACTCTACAGTCCACAACTATGACACAGACACTCCAGCAAGGTCATACCTCCTAATCTATCTCAATGAGTGTCACTCCCTAGTGACCAAGCACTCAAATATATGAGCTAACGGGGGCCACTACTATTCAAACCACCACAGCATCCATACCATACTCCTTCCTTCACGTTTCTGCTTGCTGTTTGGGATGAATCAAACGGGGGAATCAAGAAAACTAATAACATAGCTTTATGTTTCATTTGTATGGCATTTCTTATGATCACACCCACAATTATACTAATGTCAATACTGACATACTTACAGATCAGAAATGAAAATGGGCTGCAGTCAGAGACACAAGCTTTACTTTTGGTTTTTATTCAGATAGAGAATGTGAGTGGTTATCTTGTATCTCAGTTTCCATTAATTAACTAAGACAGTTGACCACATCCCTAGTAAAAGCCGAGCATGTGTGTGGATTATTCGTGTTTGTGAATTAACCCACAGATACTGCAGTGGGGAAGCACAAACAGCCCATTTATCTCTAGTGTTTTTTTCCTCACCTTTTCTGGTGAATATTTTGACTCATTATAGGGAAAGGAAGAGGATGTGGCAGTGGAGGGGACTCTCTTGTTCTTTAAGTCAACATGATAGGTGTGGAAGATAACAAGAGCCCAGGAACTGTACCTGCTAGAGATCGTGTAGTTTACTCTGTTTAGGAAGAATGGTTCAGACAAGTAGTAACTAGTTTAAAGTAAAACCTGATAAATTTATAAATAAGAAATATAATTCATGTTTCCTGCCTCTCAATGCCATTTTGTTTTTCATTATGTCTTACTGTGCTGGTCTTTTATTTATTTATTTTTTATCATGTTGAGAATATTTGGGGACTCTTTCATAATCAGGTAACAACTGCATATGAAAGTAAGTAATGAAGATAATGTAATTTAGCAAGGCAGATTTAGCAAAATCTCTGACATTATGAAACAGAACCCATCCCATAAAGAGCTGCTGTTGGATTACTATAATGATTGGGAGATTTACTTAACTGACCCAAATTGATACACCCTAGTTCCACACTGATATTATCATAGTCTGAAAACCAAAATGCTAGTTATTTGTATTTACATATAGAAATGAAAGTGATGATTCAATATATGAACACAAAACCATATACTATATTGAAGCATTTAAAAGGCTGTTTATAACTTCCCATAACTAAAGCCTCAGAGCCCCTCAGTAAAGTAATGGAGTATTTTCTTCTTCCAAAGGTGCTCTTTCCTATATATCAATCTCATGATTGCAAATGTTTGGATATAAAGAAAAAACCCTGCAAAGCCCACATTGCAATTATGTCTTAAAACCATGTCTCTTTTACTGCTCTTAAATGAATTGTAAATGTTTAATTGCAGCTTACACGAAATGACTCGGTATTGAAAGCAGCATGTAATCAGAGTACTTAGTGCCTCCCCTCGCACAATGCACAGTGGTGCCTCAAATTCTGGGTTCTCTGAGGACAGAGCTGGTTCGTAATTGGGCCTTGAAACTGTGGGGTTGGAAGCATGGAGTTGAAGAGGAGGCTGTACAAGAATAATTTTAAATATATTTTTGTTTGTCTTCCTGCAAGTGTTGGAGTTTGTGTGAATATAAGTAAAAATTCTTCGCTTAAAATTTCAGATTCTATGCTCAGGGAGCTAGGAAGCCACCTGTATCCTTTGCCATTAGCAATATAGATTCTGTGCTGCTGGGCAAAAGGTAGACTCAGACTTGACAAGAATTTCAATGCAAGCTAAGTACCATGAGGTAACTTTATTGGGAGGATAAATGATATTCACAACTGCGGTCCTTTCTAGTACAGACTCTGTTGAATGCTATGAAATAAAACTATTCTCAACAGATGCATGTGGTTATTACTAGTTTCCCATAAAATCAAATAATTTCATTGAGGTTAAATAAATTGTTGAAGCTCTCAAAGCTGAGGAATCAAATGACATATTTCACGAGTGCTAGCTGGCTCTTTCATCTTACTGTGTAGCACATGGGTTAGGCTGGAGAATATATTATTAAGGCAGCATGTTGTATTTACTCAGTAATTTCTGGAACTGAAGGGTGTGTCTTTGGGACATAATATTTTATAATGATTGTTCTAGGTCTTTGATATACTACCTTTTGGTAAATATCTCCCTTACCTTTAAGCCCCAGTGTTTAGTTATATTTTCTGGTGGGAAGGCTACGACCTTTCTCTAGAACCAGAGTCCTTGGTGAGTTCAAAATGATCTTTATGTATAACACACCTTGAAGAGAAAAGCAACCTTATCCACTGAGATTTTAAACCTGCCTTTTATTCTTAGAAATGAATACCTTTCGAAATCCATCTTCAGATCTGTCCTCAGGGCAAAATGAGGAATCCTGGTTATTCCTGCCACGTTTGTCTCTCCATGGCTCCTGTAATCCTCAAAACAGGGTATCTTATCGCAACTCCTTCCCCTCTTCACCTAGTGCTCCAAGACATATTCTAGTGGGAGAGATGCACTTTATCACCCACCAATGAAAGTCTTTCAGCTATGCCTCGTGGGATTCCTAATTAGCAAGCCTTCTTACAGCCGAAAGCTAAGAAAAGGTCCTTTTAAGGCAGACATGCAGCAAGTCAGATCCTATCTGTGTACTGATAGAGGTCAAACCGTCACAGCGAACCAAGATCTGACCCTGCCAATTAAGAAAGGACACTTCCACATAAGGATCAGTGAGATTTAGATAATGACTAAATTGCCAAACTGAAAATTCCTTTAAGAAGCAGCAAAAAGGAACTGGCAGCAATATCTTTTCATATAGAAAGCTCTGAGGTGAAATATCATTAGTAATATGGGTCCCCTAGAAAGGAGGCTCCACCGACCTTCGTTTCATACCTCTCAGAATACATGAGGCAGTGGCAGCGACTGGAAAGAGACCTTGCCAGGAAGTCTGAAGCCCTGGCTGAAGGTCTCAGCCTCCCCACGGATTAGCTTTCTGGGGGAAAAAAAAAAAGCTCAACTCCTTTGAACTTCAGTTTGCATTTCTGTAAAACAGAGGCAGCAAAATCTGTCTTACCTCACGAGGTTTGATATAACGGTAAGAACTCAGTGAATTTCAACAGCATTAGCAGGCCTTCCGACATCATACATGGGAACTGTGAAGAAGTACAAGATGGTGGCAGTGGAGTATTAGACACAAGAGATTTCTTCTAAGCACAAAATCGAGGAGCGCTAGCAACAACCCCTGTCAGGAAGAGTAGCAGTGTGAGTGGTCTTTCCTTCTATATTTTTTGTCTCCTGTTGTCACAGAAATCCAGAGAGCGTCCACCATCTTTGCTACATCAAGACTGCGTTGTCTTTTTCCATCCCACTCCCCTCCAATGTCCACCTTGCTTGCAGCACATTCTCCCTGGAAGCAAGTAGTTATGAATGATAGATAAATAGATTTACTAATCTCATACTGTCATCACTACTATTTCGTGGTAATAGGGGTTAAGCGCGTTTGATTCACACAGGATCCCTCTAATGAATGTAATTTATTACTGATGTAAATTATGGATTTTATGGAGAATGAATTAGGGTTTTTGCCCCTGGAGATTTTAGAACACAGTCTACTCCAATGGGGACTCTCTATACATTCTCCCCTCCTGCAGACGAGCTGCTATGTTAGGAAAGAATATGTTGGCTGCTGAGACGTTCCAACTCAGCTTTCTCTCCAAGGATGCTTGATCCTTCCACGGGGAAATCATTAGGCGCCCACTTGTGCCCAGAGCTACCGAGAACTCTAATAAAACGTCTCTGGGAAGCTGTGGTACAGACATAGACGGAGACATACAGAATGTGGAGGAAAGCCAATAAATTGATCCCCCTACGGGGTGGCACAAAATTGTTTACCGTGACCTGACTCTCTTTCTAGTTTTTCTTTAAATATAATTTTGTAAGCTTATTCTAGACCAAGAAAATTGTTCTTGCTATTCAGGAATAAAAATGTAAAGTCTCTTCATTCCATAGCATAGGGTTGCCTCTCCTTTTCCCCCATAAACTGTGTTTTTTTTTTTCCATTGAACCTTCAAATATATTTAAGTACTCCACTTTTTCTTCTTAGGAACCACAAAGGAAAGCTACATGAATATGTTTTTCTTACGCCATCAGCCATATATATATATATATATTTGAGAAAAATTTCTTGTTACCTGCTATATGTTGCTGAATAAAAAGGGAATAGAATAGAACCCATTTGAATCCTTGGTTACAGAGATATATTATATACATTGCTCGGTATTATTTATATATTATTTCAGATATTAGATATTGTTTGCATTTTAGAAATGTCTTTAAATACTGTTGGCTTTTTTGGTTGTCATTTCTACTCCTATGAAGAGGTATAATGGCAAGTTATTAGGGAAAATAAGTGTAAGAGAGCAGTAAACAATGACAAAATCAGAAAGTATAAACACAGGACTGAAAGCAGGAATTGAGTTTTATAATTAAGGATCAATCTCATTAAACTTTTAATTGTTCAAACCACTGTTTTTGTTTGTTTTTATAAGACAGTGGCTTCCAGCCCAAATTACTTTCTTTAAATTGGCAGATAAAATTGTATGTATTCACTGGTTAAATCAGCTAGTTATGAATACACTGCCTCACACGATTATGAATTTTTTTACAAAGCTAACTCTTAACATCCATTCACTGTGTTTTCATAACATTTTTACTAATGATAATCACCTTGCTATGAAATAGAACTCCAAAACTTATTTCTTCCACATAACTGCAATTGTATATTCTTTGGCTGACATCTTCCCAACACCTCTTAACTGCCCCATACTCTAGTGCTCTATTTTATTCCATTTTTTTAGATCAAATTTCATTTGCCCATATGAGTGAGTTTTTGTGTTCTTTATTTTTGTCCAAGTGGCCTTATTTCTCTAAATATAATGCCCTACAGGCTCATCCATGTCATATTGGTGACAGGAACTACTTTTTTATTGTGTCTAAAAAGTATTGCATTCGGGTTGGAGAGATGGCTCAGCGGTTAAGAGCACTGACTGCTCTTCCGGAGATCTGAGTTCAAATCCTAGCAACCACATGGTGGCTCACAACCATCTATAAAGAGATCTGATGTGCTCTTCCAGTATGTCAGAAGACAGCTACAGTGTACTTACATACTTTAAATAATTTTTTTAAAGTATTGCTTTCTCTGTGTTATATATGCACTTGTGTATGTTTGTGTGTGTGCTGTGTACACTACATTGTTTCAACCATTCATTTTGTTGATTAACCTTTCAGTTGATGTCATAGCTTGGCTACTGATAGTAGTACTGCAATAAATACGAGAGAGTAGAGATTTATTTGATGTGCTGATTCTATCTTTTTTGGCTATGCCCCTTAAGTGTGTTGCTAAATCCTATGTACTGGAGTTGCAAGGTATCTAAGGGAATGGGAGTGGTAGAAATGCCCCCATTTGATTTTATCTTCAAGGAAGAACTTATTCTTGGATAGCAGCCACCCATCCATCACTGTACCCAGGCCCTGGTTATTCTCTTGCCCACCACTAAATAAGGCAGTGGTGTTAGGGCCCGCTGAATTCTTCTAAGGAGTACTCTGATAAGAGGTACCCATTGTCTCATAGAACCTGATCAAGTCATCATAGACTTTATGAAGCCTTATCATAGAGTGAGGCAATTCTCTGATTAACCTTGCTTCCTAACCTCTTCCCCCTCACAGGTTATCAGTTCTGATGAGTATCCTAAGTACCCGTTCTTCTGTTGGCTCCTCCCATGTTGCCTTCCTAGTAATTATCCTTAGATGATCCATTTAGATCTGTGAGAACCCAGTGAGGATCAGGACAGGCTCAGCACAGCCTTCATTCACCAATCATAGTCATGAAGCCAGTGAGATCCACGACATGACCTGGCTTTTCTCACTACCTGTAGTCTCAGGCAGCTTGCCAAAGTGAAGAGTAGAATCTGGTTTCCTCTGCAGGAGGGGTGGGAGACATCACTGGGTTGGGACATTAACTAGTTGGAGCAGGGGTCAAGAAAAATTCCTAAAGGGAACTTCTGAATTTTTTCTGTAGTCTGTCTGGAAACCCAGTTGTTCTATTCACCTCTATAAATGTACCCAGTGGGGTGAAGCATCCAATAAGTCCATGGAGATGTTGCATCGTGGTGGCCTGGTACAATAATATGCAGCCTTACATGTAATTTGCTTTCTTTAATGCCTTTCTTCCTTCTTGCCTTTGCAAAATTATGCTTTGCTTCATAAAAATGTTAGCAATAGGCTTTTCACTTAGCTTTCTAAAGAAACTCAGCTAAAAAAGACATCACAGAAAAACCATTTTTATTATTGGTAGTTTTCCATGTACCTGAGACTGTTCAAGTCACTATTTTTATTCAGGACATGTTGCTATGTAACTCAGCATAACCTACTTGTAATAAAAGCTCAAACATTCATAACATTTTAGAGACATTCTAACAGGAAAAATTCAGATATCAGCCAACTAGCTGTGAGTTTATGTATCTGGCTCAGTGTATGAGGGCATATTTTATTGCACTGTGATTTATAATTTTTATTCATATAGCTTGATAGTAATTTAATTATATTCTATTTTTACTTCGTCTGTGTGTTACAAATAAAGTAGCTTAAATAAATGGACGTATTTGGAGTTTGAACAAATTCTCTGGAAGACTGAGATGCATTGGAGTTTGTCAAACACTTTAAGTGACACAATTCAAGATTTTTTAAACACTGCTATGGAAGTAATATTTACATATGTCTATAGGCTAAATAATGCAAGTCTTTTCCATGTGTACAATGTATAGAAATTTAATTGGCATGATGCTTGTGATGGGTTTCTCATTCTGGTCACTGTGAAATAATGGATTGTTTCTCTCTCTCTCTCTCTCTCTCTCTCTCTCTCTCTCTCTCTCTCTCTCTCTGTGTGTGTGTGTGTGTGTGTGTGTGTGTGTGTGCTGTGTGTCTGATCTTTCTCCCATTAATCCACAGATCATTCTCTAATTAGACTCCATATCTTAGTCTTCAGGAAGAATACAGTAGACCTAAGTCTGCTGTATCTTTGATGGCTAATGATTTACATTTTTGGAATTATTTACAGTAGAGGGATCATATGGTAGTTCTATTTTTAGCTTTTTCCTTTAGTTTTAAAACATTTCTTTGAGAGAGAGAAATAGATGGATGAATAGATGGATGGATAGATGAATGGATAGATGGATGGATGGGTGGATGGAAAGACAGACAGATAGAAAGACAGACAGACAGACAACAGGAGAGAATGCTATTGCATGTACATAAAGGTCAGAGGACAACTTGAGCAACTTTGTTTATTCCTTCTACTTTGTAGGTTCTAGGAATCAAACTCAGGACCTTACTTGGTGGCTAACAACTTTAGCTACTGATCCATCTTGCCAACCTTGTATTTGCTGTTGTTTATTTGGGAATTTCCATATTGTTTTTTACAAAAGAACTGTGCTAATTTATATTCCTATCAAACAGTGAATAAAGGCACTCATTCCCCTTCAGACTTTTTCTTTTCTGTGATAGTTGTTCTAATTGTAGTAGATGATATCTGATTGCTGTTTTGTCTATGTTTCCCTAGTGACTAATAAGATTGAGCAGTTTTTCATGTGCTTTTGGCCATCTGTATGCCTTTTAAAAAGTTTTAATTTAGGGGGCTTCAACAGTTGTCCAGTATAGATGGAGCAGGGCCTCAGGGGACCTCATCTATCAGTGTTGAACTGAAAGATTCAGGTAAATGAAAAGTCACTGCTTTAAATTTTCTACAGACTGGTAGACTTCAATGGAGGACTGCAGTCCAGTGGTTACACAACCATTTACCCTGGTTAAATAAATGGTTCAAAAATCAAAACAAAAAGTTATAAATCTAGGAAAAGGCCAGGTAGAGATAGATGAATGTTGATGGGGGAGGGGAGGTCGAGTTAAGACAGTGCCTAGGAGAGAGTAATAAAGACATTATATTTATTATAGATACATTGTATATAATATATTCTTATTAAAAAATTGAGCAGTAAAAAAAAATAAAAAGTGCTAGTTTGATTCTTGATGTTATTTTATAAGTTGGATTGTTATTTTGGTATTCAGCTTTCTGAAAGTTCCCTAAATATTCTGAGTATTAATCTCTTAGATGAATATCTCGCAAATATTTTCTTTTATTCTGTAGGTTTTCTCTTCATACTATTGATTATTTTATTTCATTTGGTGTACAGAAGTTTTGAAGTTTGATATTATCCCATGTATTTGTTTTTACCTTTTGATTATGCCTTTAGAGTTTAACATAAAATTTATTGTTTATACCATTGTGAGTGATGTTTGTCTCATGTTTTCTAGTAGTGATTTCATCACTGTGGTTGCTGCTTCTGTTCTCTACCCTCCAGGTCCTCTGCCTCCTCCTTTTCCTCTCCTCCTAGTCCTATTTTTTAAATGACTTTGTTATTCATGATGCTCAGCTGTGTTTTGAACTTCAGTGTCCAGAAGGTGCTTTTGCTTCAGTGTCCCAAGTAAGTGGAAATGCCATGAAATGTGCCACCAATTTTTCTATATTCTTTGTTTACATTCCAAATGATTTTCCCTTTCCTGGTTCTCCCTCCCCCTATGTCCCATAAGTCCTCTTCCCTCTGTCGGTTTCCCAATTAACCCCCTCCCACTTCTCTGTACTGGTATTCCCCTACAATGCTGCATCAAGCCTTTCCAGGACCCGGGCCCTCTCCTTCCTTCTCCTTGGGAATCATTTGATATGTGGGTTGTGTTTTGGGTATTCAGAGCTTCTGGGCTAAGTTCCACTTATAAGTGACTGCTTTCTATGTGTGTTCTTTTGTGAATGAGTTACCTCACTTAGTATGACATTTTCCAGTTCCAACCATTTGCCTAAAATTTCATGAACTCATTGTTTTTTTAATTGCTGAGTAGTATTCCATTGGCTTTTATGTCATCTTGCATTGATTTTTCTGTATGTTGTAGGGAGGGGAATCCAGTGTCATTTTTTGTAATGCCATTTTGCCAGGACCACTTATCAGAGAGGCCATTTTTTTTTTCCGGCAATCTGTGTTCTTAATGTCTTTGTACAGAGTTGGCTAGCTAGAAAAGCACAGATTATTATTATTATTATTATTATTATTATTATTCACTCTTTATTGTGTTCCACTGGGCTAGTTTCTTGTCTTATATTAGAGCCATGCCTCCTTGGTTACTATATCTTTGTAGCATATTTTGAAACTTCTTAGGACCAAAGGGCTTTCCTTGAAGGGTGTCATTTCCCTAATTTCATTCTCAGCCTGTTTATGCTTTGAGTATAGGAAGATTTGTGTGAGTTATTTTTTTAAATTTTTTCTTTTCTATATTCTTTGTTTACATTCCAAATGCTTTCCCCTTTCCCAGTCCCGCACTCACCATATGTCCCATAAGTCCTCTTCCCTCTGCCCAATCCCCAATCACCCCCAACCATTTCTTTGTTCTAGTACTCCCCTACCATACTGGATCAAGTCTTTTTTAGGACCAGGGCCCTCTCCTTCCTTCTTCTTGGGAAACATATGATTTGCTAATTGTGACTTGAGTATTCAGAGCTTCTGGGATAATTATTATCCACTTATCAGTGATTGCATTCCATGTGTATTCTTTTGTGATTGAGTTAGCTCACTTAAGAGGATATTTTCCAGTTCCAACCATTTGCCTACAAATTTCATGAATTCATTGTTTTTAAATGCTGAGTAGTAGTCCATTGTGTAAATATACCACATTTTCTGTATCCATTCCTTCATTGAGGGACATCTGGGTTCTTTCCAGCTTCTGGATATTATAAATAAGGCTGCTATGAACATAGTGGAGCATGTGTCTTTGTTGCATGCAGGGGAATCCTCTAGGTATATGCCCAGGAGTGGTATGACAGGGTGTTCTAGAAGTGTCATGCCCAATTATCTTAGGAACCACTGGACTGATTTCCAGAGTGGTTGTACCATCTTGCAATCCCACCAACAGTGGAGGAGTGTTCCTCTTTCTCCACATCTGCTCTCTCTTGAGTTTTTAATCTTAGCCATTCTGACTGGTGTGAGGTGGAATCTCAGAGTTGTTTTGATTTGCATTTCCCTGATGACTAGTGATGTTGAATATCTCTTAAGGGGCTTCTCAGCCATCTGAATTTCTTCTGGTGAAAATTCTTTGTTTGGCTCTGTACCCCATTTTTTAATAGGGTTATTTGGTTCTCCGGGGTTTAACTTCTTGAGTTCTTTGTATATATTGGATATTAGCCCTCTGTCAGATGTGGGGTTGATGAAAATCTTTCCCCAATTAGTTGGTTGCTGTTTTTTTCTTTCTGATGGTCTCCTTTACTTTAAAAAATCTTTGTAATTTTATGAGGTCCCATTTGTCAATTCTTGATCTTAAAGCATATGCTATTGGTGTTCTGTTCAGGAACTTTCCCCCTGTACCCATGTCCTCCAGGGTCTTCCCAAGTTTCTTTTCTATTAGTTTCACTGTGTCTGGTTTTATGTGGAGGTCCTTGATCCACTTAGAGTTGATCTTAGTACAACGAAATAAGAGTGGATAAATTTGCATTCTTCTGCCTGCTGACCTCCAGTTGAACCAGCACCATTTGTTGAAGAGGATGTCTTTTTTCCACTGGATGCTTGTAGCTCTTTTATCAAAGATCAAGTGACCATAATTCTGTGCATTCATTAACAGGTCTTCAATTCTGTTCCATTGATCTACTTGCCTGTCACTTTACCAATACCATGAAGTTTTTAACACAATTGCTCTGTAGTACTGCTTGAGGTTGAGGATATTGATTCCCCCAGAATTTCTTTTATTGCTGAGAATAGTTCTAGATATCCTGGGCTTTTTCTTATTACAGATGAATTTGAGAATTGCTCTTTGTAAATCTATGAAGAATTGATTTGGGATTTTGATCACGATTGCATTGAATCTGTAGATTGCTTTTGGCAAGATGTCCATTTTTACTATATTAATCCTGCCAATCCAAGAGCATGAAATATTTTTCCATCTGAGGTCTTCTTTGATTTCTTTCTTCAAAGACTTGAAGTTCCTGTCATACAGATCTTTCACTTGTTTGGTTAGAGTCACACCAAGATACTTTATATTGTTTGTGGCTATTGTAAAGGGGGTTATTTCCCTAACTTCTTTCTCAGCCTGCTTATCCTTTGAGTATAGGAAGGCTACTGATTTGCTTGAGTTGATTTTATAACCAACCACTCTGCTGAAGTTGTGCAGGAGTTCTCTGGTGAAGTTTTTGGGTCACTTAAGTATACTATCATATCATCTGCAAATAGTGATAGTTTGACTTCTTCCTTTCCAATTTGTATCCCTTTGACATCCTTATTTTGTCTACTTGCTCTCGCTAGAACTTCAAGTACTATATTGAAAAGTATGGAGAGAGAGGGCAGCCTTGTCTAGTCCCTGATTTTAGTGGGATTGCTTCCAGTTTCTCTCCATTTAGTTTATGTTGTCTACTGGTTTGCTATATATTGCTTTTACTATGTTCAGGTATGGGCCTTGAATTTCTGCTCTTTCCAAAACTTTTAGCATGAAAGGATGCTGAATTTTATCAAATGAGTTTTCAGCATCTAATGAAATGATCATGTGGTTTTTTTCTTTGAGTTTCTTTATGTAATGGGTTGCATTGGTGGATTTCCGAATATTGAACCACCCCTGCATCCCTGGGATGAAGCCTACTTGTGTATGGTGGATGATCGTTTTGATGTGTTCCTGGATTCAGTTGTCAAGAATTTTATTTAGTATTTTTGCATCAATATTCATAAGGGAAATTGGCCTGAAGTTCTCTTTCTTTGTTAGATCTTTGTGTGGTTCTGGTATCAGCGTGATTGTGGTTTCGTAGAATGAATTGGGTAGTGTTCCTTCTGTTTCTATTTTGTGGAGTAGTTTGAATATTATTGGCGTTAGTTCTTCTTTGAAGGTCTGACAGAATTCTGCACTGAAACCATCTGGACCCATACTGTTTTTAGTTGGAAGACTTTCTATGACCCCTTCTATTTCTTTAGGGTTCATGGAACTGTTTAGCTGATCAATTTGATTCTGATTTAGTTTTGATATTTGGTATCTGTCTAGGAAAGTGTCCATTTCCTCCAGATTCTCCAGTTGTTTGAGTAAAGGCTTTTGTAGTAAGATCTGATGATTTTTTGAATTTCCTCAGTTTCTGTTGTTATATCTCCCTTTTCATTTCTAATTTTGTTAATTTGGGTACTGTCTTTGTGCCCTTTGGTTCTTCTGGCTAAGGGTTTATCTATCTTGTTGATTTTCTCAAAGAACCAGCTCTTGGTTTTGTTGATTCTTTGTATGGTTCTCTTTGTTTCTACTTGATTGATTTCAGCCCTGAGTTTGATGATTTCCTGTCTTATACTCCTCCTGGGTGAATTAGCTTCTTTTTGTTCCAGGGGTTTCAGGAGTGCCATTAAGCTGCTGGTGTATGCTTTCTCCAGTTTCTTTTTGGAGGCACTCAGGGCTATGAGTTTTTCTCTTAGAACTGCTTTCTTTGTGTCCCATAGATTTGGGTATGTTGTACCTTCATTTTCATTGAATTCTAAAATGTTTTTGATTTCTTTATTTCTTCCTTGACCAAGGTATCATTGCATAGATGTTCAGTTTCCATGTTTATGTGGGCTTTCTGTTGTTTTTATTTCTATTGAAGACCTCTTTTACTCCATAGTGATCTGATAGGATGCATGGGATTATTTCGATCTTCTTATATTTGTTGAGGTCTGTATTGTGACCAATTATATGGTCGATTTTGGAGAAGGTACCATGAGGTGCTGAGAAAAAGGTATATTCTTTTGCTTTAGGATAGAATGTTCTATATATGTCTGTTAAATTCAATTGGTCTAAAGCTTCAATTAGTTTCACTGTATCCATGTTTAGTTTCTGTTTTCCTGATCGGTCCATTGAGGATAGTGGAATGTTGGAGTCACCCACAATTATTGTGTTAGGTGCAATGTGTGCGTTGAGGTTTAGTAATGTTTCTTTTATGAATGAGGGTGCCCTTGTATTTGGTACATAGATGTTCAGAATTCAGAGTTCTTCATGGTAGATTTTCCCTTTGACCAGCAAGAAGTGTCCTTCCTTATCTCTTTTGAGGACTTTAGGTTGAAAGTCAATTTTATCTGATATTAGAGTGGAAACTCTGGCTTGTTTCCTGCGACTGATTGCTTGTAAAATTGTCCTCCAGCCTTTTACTCTAAGGTAGTGTTTGTCTTTGACACTGAGGTGTGTTTCCTGTATGCAGCTAAATGTAGGGTTCTGTTTACATGTCCAGTCTGTTAGTCTATGTCTTTTTATTGGGGAATTGAGTCCATTGATGCTGAGATATTAAGGAATAGTGATTATTGCTTCCTGTCATTTTTGATGTTATTTTTTTCTTTTTTTTATTGTATATATTCTATATTTACAATTCATTTCCCTTTTTCTGGTTCCCCACCCCCAAAGGTCCCACATGTCCTTTTCCCTCCCCCTGCTCCCGCATCCACCCCTCCCACTTTACTGTTCTTGTACTCTCCCACAATGATGTTTTGGTCCATTCTAGCACCAGTGTCCACTCCTTTCTTCTTGTGAGACATCACTTGATATGTGATTTGTGTCTTTGGTGTTCCAAGCTTCTAGGCTAATATCCACTTATCAGTGACTGTATACCATGGGTATTCTTTTGAGACTGGGTCACCTCACTTAGTATGACGTTCTCCAGCTCCATCCATTTCTCTAAGAATTTCATGAATTCATTGTTTCTAATGGCTGAATAGTACTCCATTGTGTATATATACCACATTTTTTGTATCCATTCCTCTGTTGAGGGACATCTGGGTTCTTTCCAGCTTCTGGCTATTATATATAAGGCTGCTATGAACATAGTGGAGCATGTATCCTTATTGCATGCTGGTGAATCTTCTGGGTATATTCCCAGGAGTGGTATGCCTGGGTCCTCCGGAAGTATCACGCCCAGTTTTCTGAGGAACCGCCATACTGATTTCCAGAGTGGTTGTACCAGCTTGCATTCCCACCAGCAGTGGAGGAGTGTTCCTCTTTCTCCACATCCTCGCCAACACCTGATGTCTTCTGAGTTTTTAATCTTAGCCATTCTGACTGGTGTGAGGTGAAATCTCAGGGTTGTTTTAATTTGCATTTCCCTAATGACTAGTGATGTTGAACATTTTTTAAGGTGTTTCTCAGCCATCCGAATTTCTTCAGGTGAAAAGTCTCTGTTTAGCTCTGTACCCCATTTTTGGATAGGGTTATTTGGTTTTCTGGGGTCTAACCTCTTGAGTTCTTTGTATACATTGGAGATTAGCCCTCTGTCGGATGTGGGGTTGGTGAAGATTTTTTCCCAATTTGTTGGTTGCCGATTTATCCTTTTGACAGTGTCTTTTGCCTTATAGAAACCTTGTAGTTTTATGAGGTCCCATTTGTCTATTCTTGTTCTTAGAGTATAAGCAATTGGTGTTCTGTTCAGGAATTTTTCCCCGAGCCGATGTCTTCAAGGGTCTTCCCCAGTTTCTTTTCTATTAGTTTTAGTGTGTCTGGTTTTATGTGGAGATCCTTGATCCACTTGGAGTTGAGTTTGGTGCAAGGAGATAAGAGTGGATCAATTCTCATTCTTCTGCATGTTGATCTCCAGTTGAGCCAGCACCATCTGTTGAAAAGGCTATCTTTTTTCCACTGGATGTTTTCAGAGGGAAGTCAAAGGGATACAAATCGGAAAGGAAGAATTCAAACTATCACTATTTGCAGATGATATGATAGTTTACTTAAGTGACCCAAAAACCTCCACCAGAGAACTCCTGCAACTGATAAACAACTTCAGCAAAGTGGCTGGCTATAAAATCAACTCAAGTAAATCAGTAGCCTTCCTATACGCGAAGGATAAGCAGGCCGAGAAAGAAATTAGGGAAATGACACCCTTCACAATAGCCACAAATGATATAAAGTATCTTGGAGTGACGCTAACCAAACATGTGAAAGATTTATATGACAAAAACTTCAGGTCTCTGAAGAGGGAAATTGAAGAAGACATCAGAAAATGGGAAAATCTTCCATGCTCGTGGGTTGGCAGGACTAATATAGTCAAAATGGCAATCTTGCCCAAAGCAATATACAGATTCAATGCAATCCCCATCAAAATCCCAACTCAGTTCTTCATAGAGCTAGAAAGAGCAATTCTCAAATTCATCTGGAATAACAAAAAACCCAGGATAGCTAAAACTATCATCAACAGCAAAAGAACTTCTGGGGGAATCAATATCCCGGACCTCAAGCAATATTACAGAGCAGTGGTATTAAAAACTGCATGGTATTGGTTCAGTGACAGGGAAGCGGATCAATGGAATAGGATCGAAGACCCAGAATTGAACCCACACATCTATGGCCAATTGATGTTATTTTTTATATTTGATAGGTTTTCTTTTGAGTTTGATGAAAGAAGGTTGCTATCTTGCTTTTTTCAGGGTGTAGTTTCCCTCCTTGTGTTGATGCTTTCCCCCTATTATTCTTTGTAGGGCTGGGTTTTTGGAAAGATATTGTGTAAATTTGGTTTTGTCTTGGAATATCTTGGTTTCTCCCTCTATGGTGATTGAGAGTTTTGCTGGGTAGAGTAGTTTTGGCTTGCATTTGTGTTCTATTAAAGTCTGCATGAGGTCTGCTCAGGATCTTCTAGCTTTCATGGTTTCAGGTGAGAAGTCTTGGGTAATTCTTACAGGTCTTTATATGTTACTTGGCCTTTTTCTCTTTCTTCCTTTAAAATTCTTTCTTCGTTTAGTACATTTTGTTTTTGATTATTATGTGATGGGAGGCATTTCTGTTCTGGTCCAGTCTGTTTGGGGTTCTGTAGGCTTCTTGTATATTCATGGGCATCTCTCTCTTTAGGTTAGGGGAGTTTTCTTCCATAATTTTGTAGACGATATTTGCTGGCCCTTTAAGTTGTAAATCTTCACTCTCTTCTATATCTATAATCCTTATGTTTGGTCTTCTCATTGTGTCCTGGATTTCCTGGAGGTTTTGAGTTACAAGCTTTTTGCATTTTGCGTTTTCTTTGACTGTTGAGTCCATTGTTCCTATGGTATCTTCGGCATCTGAGATTCTTTCTTCTATCTCTTGTATTCTGCTGTTGATATTTGCATCTATGGCTCTTGTTTGTTTGTTTTTTTCAGAAGGGGTTTCTCTGTGTAGCCCTGGCTGTCCTGGAACTCACTTTGTAGACCAGGTTGGCCTCAAACTCAGAAATCCGCCTGCCTCTGCCTCCCAAATGCTGAGATTACAGGCGTGTGCCACCACCACCCAGCATCTATGGCTCTTGATTTCTTCCCAAGGTTTTCTATCTCCAAAGTTGTCTCCCTTTGTGATTTCTTAGTTGTTTCTACCTCTGTTTTTAGATCCTGCATTGTGTTGCTCAGTTCCTTCACCTGCTTGTTTGTGTTTTCATGTAACTCTTTGAGAGATTTTTGTGTTTCCTCTTTTATGACTTCTGTCTGTTGACCCATGTTCTCCTGTAATTTTTAAGTGATTTCTGCATTTCCTCCCTATTGGCTTCTATTTTTTTAAATGTTTCCTGTCATTTATTTATTTATTTATTTATTTTTTAAGCTTTCTTTTTTTATTTTAATTTTCATTTTTCATTTCATTTTTCATTTTTCATTATAATTGGATATATTCTATATTTACATTTCATTTCCCTTTTTCTGGTTCCCCGCCGCCCCCAAAGGTCCCATGGGCATGTGGGACCTTTGGCTTCTATCTTTTGACCCATTTTATCTGGAATTTCTTTAAATGATTTTGTGTTTCCCTTGTAAGAGATTCTACCTTTTGATCTATTTTCTCCTGTATTTCTTTAGGAGATTTATTTATGTCCTTCTTGTGTTCCTCTAAGAGCATCATGGCCAGTGATTTTAAATCCAAGTCTTGTTTATCTGGTGTGTTGGGGTATCCAGGCCTTCCTGTTGTTGGAGAATTGGGTTCGGATGCTGCCATATTGCCTTGATTTCTATTGGTAACGTTCCTACTTTTGCCTTTTGCCAGTTGGTCTTTTTGTCACTGACTCGTGATTGAACCTCCTGCGAGCCTATAAGGCTATTTCCACACCTCTGTATGTCTGGGTTCTCCTGGCTCAGGTTGCTGATGTGCTACCCTCCTCTTGGGTGCCTTTGAAGCCCTAATGTGTCCTGCCCCAAGGAATGCTATACTCAGGTTTTCTCTGTGAGCCAGGTGTTGCCTGTGTGCTCCTTCAGGGTGCACCGATGGTGGATGCTGCAGGGACCTTATCCAAGTGCTGATCACTCTGTAGGGCAGATGACCCCCTTTCTGTGTTGGTGCATGGCCAGGTCAGTATGCAGATAGCCTGATGAACAGCTTAGGCTCTGGGTACAAGCAGGAGCCTGACAGGATAGGACCCAAGCGATGTTAGACTGAGACTCTGTCAGTGTACCTGACATTAGCTGTTAGCTGTCTGTGGTGCTCGAAGGCAAGATATGAGTTAATTTTATATCCAGCCACTTTGATGAAGTCATTTATCAGGTTTTTTTTGAGTTTGTTTATGTTGTGGATTACACTGATGGATTTTGGTATATTGAACTATCCAGGCATCCCTCCGGTAAAGCCTTCTTGATCATGGTGAATGATAAGTTTGATGTGTTCTTGGATTCAGTTTGTGAGAATAATATTGAGCATTTCTGTTTCAATGTTCCTAAGGGAAATTGGTCTGAAGTTCTCTTTCTTTGTTGGATATTTGTGTTGTTTAGGTATAAGCATTATTGTGGCTTTATAGAAAGAATTGGGTAGTGTACCTTCTGTTTCTATTTTGTGGAATAGTTTGGAGAGTATTGGTATTAGGTCTTCTTTGAAGGTTTGATAGAATTCTCCACTAAACCCATCTGGTCCTGGAGATTATTTTGGTTGGGAAACTTTTAATTACTGCTTCTACATCTTTAGGGGTTATGAGACTGTTTAGATGGTTTATCTTATTTAACTTTGGTACCTGGTCTAGAAAACTCCTTTTCATCCAGATTTCCCAACTTGCTTGAGTATAGGTTTTTGCAGTAGGATCTGATTATTTTTTAATTTTCTCATTTTCTGTTGTTATGTCTCCCTTTTCATTTCTGATATTATTAATTTGGATACCATCTCTGTGCCTTATGGTTAGTCTGGCTAAGGGCTTATCTATCTTGTTGATTTTCATTATTCTTTGTTTAGTTCTTTTTGTTTCTACTTGGTTGATTTCAGCCCTGAGTTTGATTGTTTTCTGCTGTCTATTCCTCTTGAGGATATTTGTTTCTTTTTGTTCTAGAGCTTTCAGGTGTGCTGTCAGGCTGCTGGTGTATGCTCTCTCCAGTTTCTTTGTGTAGACAGTCAGAGCTATGAGTTTTCCTCTTAGTACTGCTTTCATTGTGTCCCATAAGTTTTGGTATGATGTGCCTTCATTTTCATAACTTCTTAAAAGTCTTTAATTTCTATTTTATTTCTTCCTTGACAAAGTTTTCATTGAGTAGGGCATTGTCCAGCTTCCATGTGTATTTAAGTTTTCCATTGTTTTCGTTATTGAAGAAAAGCCTCAGTCCATGGTGATCTGATAGGATGCATGGGATTATTTCAATCTTCTTGTATCTGTTAAGATATTTTTTGTGACCAATTATATGGTCAGTTGTGGAGAAGGTACCATGAGGTGCTAAGAAGTTGTATTCTTCTGTTATAGAAGGAAATGTTCTATAAATGTCTGTTAAATCCATTTGGTTCATAACTTAGGTTAGTTTCACTCTATCTCTGTTTAGTTTCTCTTTCCATGATCAGTCCATTGATGAGTGTGGGCTGTTGAAGCCTCCCACTAGTATTGTGCGAGGTGCAATGTGTACTTTGAGCTTTAGTAAAGTTTCTTTTATGAATGTGGGTTCCCATGAATTTGGAGCATAGATGTTCAGAATTGAGAGTTCATCTTGGTAGATTTTTCCTTTGACTAGAATGAAGTGTCCTTCTTTATATAATTTTTGATAACCTTTGGTTGAAAGTCTATTTTATTCAATATTAGAATGGCTACTTTAACTCGTTTCTTGGGACCATATGTTTGGGAAATTGTTTCCAGCCTTTTACTCTGAGGTAGTGTCAGTGTTGGTCACTGAGGTATGTTTCCTGTATGCAGCAAAATGTTGGGTCCTATTAATGTAACCAGTCTGTTAGTCTTTGTCTTTTGTGGAGGGAATTGAGTCCAGTGATATTAAGAGATATTAAGAAAAAGTGATTGTTGCTTTCTGTTATTTTTGTTGTTAGAGGTGGAATTATGTTTTTGTGGCTATTTTCTTTTGGATTTGTTGAAAGAACATTACTTTCTTGCTTTTTCTAGGGTGCAGTTTCCATTTTTATGTTTTCATTTTCCATATATTATCCTTTGTAGGACTGGATTGGTGGAAAGATATTGTATAAAATTTTTTCATCATGGAAGATCTTGGTTTCTCTATTTATGGTAATTGAGAGTTTTGCTGCGTATTGTAGCCTGGACTGGCATTTGTGTTCTCTTAGGGTCTGTATGATATCTGCCCCTGATCATTTGGCTTTTATAATCTCTGGTGAGAAATCTGGTGTAATTCTGATAGGTCTGCCTTTATTTGTTACTTGATCTTTTTCTCTTACTCCTTTTGATATTCTTTCCTTGTTTTGTGCATTTGGTGTTTTAATTATTATGTGACTGGAGGAATTTCTTTTCTAGTCTAGTCTATTTGAAGTTCTCTAGGCTTCTTGTATGTTAATGGGCTTCTCTTTCTTTAGGTTAGGGAAGTTTGTTTCTAAAATTTTGTGAAGAAATTTAGTGGCCCTTTAATTTGGGAATCTTTGCTTTGTATGTTCATGGGCATCTCTTTCTTTAGGTTAGGGAAGTTTTCTTCTATAATTTTGTTGAAGATATTTACTGGCTCCTTAAGTTGAGAATCTTTGCTCTCTTCAATACCTATTATTCTTAAGTTTAGTCTTCTCATTTTGTCCTGGATTTCCTGGATGTTTTGGGTTAGGAGATTTTTGCATTTTGCATTTTCTTTAACATTGTTTCAATGTTTTTTTATGGTATTTTTTTTACCTTAGATTCTCTCTTCTATCTCTTGTATTCTGCTGGTGATGCTTGCATCTCTGACTTTCTTTCCTAGGTTTTCTATCTCTATAGTCATCTCCCTTTGTGATTTATTTATTGTTTCTACCTCTATTTTTAGATCCTGGATGGTTTTGTTCAGTTCCTTCACCTGTTTGTTTGTGTTTTCCTGTAATTCTTTAAGGGATTTTTGTGTTTCCTCTTTAGGGGCTTCTACCTGTTTACCTGTGTTCTCCTGTATTTCTTTAAGGGAGTTATTTATGTCTTTCTTAAAGTCCTCTATTCTCATCATGGGGTGTGATTTTAAATGTGAGTCTTGCTTTTTTGAGTGTGATGGGGTATCCAGGATTTGCTGTAGTGGGAGAACTGGGTTCTGATGATGCCAAGTAACCTTGGTTTCTGTTGCTTATGTTCTTCCTTTTGCCTTTAGCCTTCTGGTTATCCCTAGTGCTACCTGCTCTTGCTGTCTCTGACTGGAGCCTGTCCCTTTTGTGATCCTGGTTGTATCAGAACTCCTCAGAGTCCAGCTCTCTCTGTGATTCTGTGATTCTGTAATCCTGTGATCCTGAGATCCTGAGTGTGTCAGAGCTCCTGGGAGTCAAGCTGCCTCTGGGATCCTGAAATCTTGGTGTGACCAAGTTTCTCAAATCCTATGGTCCTATGATCCTATGATCCTGAGCGTGTTAGTGCACCCAGGAGTTGAGCTTCCTCTCAGTATTGTGGAACTGGGCACAGAGCTAGTGTCCAAGGTTTGCTGAGGGAACTGGCTAAGACCAGAAGGAGCCTGGGCTAGGCAAAGTTTCCTGTGTCCTTGAATCTTGTTGGTGCAAATGTTTTGGCCTTTTCAGCTATGATCCTGTGCCTGTTAGAGCACCTGAGAGTTGAGCTTCCTAAGGGTATTGTGGGACTGGATGTAGAGGTAGTGCCCACGGTCTGCTTAGAGTACAGGCTCAGACCATAAGGAAACCTTAATTTCTTTTTCAGCAATTAACTTTGGATATAAATATGTTGCTTTTTGGTATATGTTGGACTTTTCTTTAAGAAAAATCTTTCAACTTTATTGAACTTGGCCTTAACTTCCAAAACTTTCTGATGGAATATTTAGACATTTCTGTATAGATGATCATATCATCTGTACATATGATATTTTTCACTTCTTTCTTTTTAATATGCACACTTTCTCTCTCTTGACCAATTCTTCTCCAAGACATGCTATATCCTATTAAATAAGAATGGTGAGAGAATATCTCTGTCTTATTCTGGCTCAGTGAAGTCTTTTTTTTTTAATTTTATTTTCTATATTCTATGTTTACATTCCAAAGGCTTTCCCCTTTCCCAGTTCCCACCCACCATAGTTCCCATAGTTCCTCTCCCCCCCATCTGTTCCCCAATAATTCCCCCTCCCCCCTCGGTTTCTTTACTAAACTGGAAGCAATCTTTACAGGCCCAGGGTCCTCTCCTTTCTTCTTCTTGGGAATCATTTGACTTGCTATTTGTGTCTTGAGTATTTAGGGCTTCTGGGCTCATTCATATCCACTTATCAGTGATTGCATTTCATGTGCATTCTTTTGTGATTGGGTTAATTCACTCAGGATGATATTTTCCAGGTCTAACCATTTACCTACAAATTGCATGAATTCATTATTTTTAATTGCTGAGTAGTATTCCATTGTATAAATATACCACATTTTCTGTATCCATTCCTCCTTTGAGGGATATCTGGGCTGCTTCCAATTTCTGGCTATTATAAACAAGGCTGCTATAAACATAGTGGAGCATGTGTCCTTATTGCATGCAGGGGAATCCTCTGGGTATATGCCCAGGAGTGGTATGCCAGGGTCCTCTGGAAGTAACATGCCCAATTTTCTGAGGAACCGCCAAACTGATTTCCAGAGCGGTTTTACCATTTTGCAATCCCACCAACAGTGGAGGAGTGTTCCTCTTTCTCCACATCCTCGCCAGCACTTGTTGTCTCTTGAGTTTTTAATCTTAGCCATTCTGACTGGTGTGAGGTGGAATCTCAGGGTTGTTTTGATTTGCATTTCCCTGATGACTAATGATGTTGAACATCTTTTAAGGTGTTTCTCGGCCATCCGAATTTCTTCTGGTGAAAATTCTTTGTTTAGCACTGTGCTCCATTTTTTGATAGGGTTATTTGTTTCTTTGCGGTCTAACTTCTTGAGTTCTTTGTATATATTGGATATTAGCCCTCTGTCGGATGTGGAGTTGGTGAAGATCTTTTCCCACTTTGTTGGTTGCCGTTTTGTCCTTCTGACAGTGTCCTTTGCTTTGCAGAAACTTTGTAATTTTATGAGGTCCCATTTGTCGATTCTTGATCTTAGAGCATAAGCTATTGGTGTTCTGTTCAGGAACTTTTCCCCTGTGCCCAAGTCCTCCAGGGTCTTCCCAAGTTTCTTTTCTAATAGTTTCAGTGTGTCTGGTTTTATGTGGAGGTCCTTGATCCACTTGGAGTTGATCTTAGTGCAAAGAGATAAGATTGGATCAATTCGCATTCTTCTGCATGTTGACTTCCAGTTGAACCAGCACCATTTGTTAAAAAGGCTATCTTTATTCCACCGGATGGTTGTGGCTCCTTTATCAAAGATCAAGTGACCATAAGTCTGTGGGTTAACCTCTGGGTCTTCAATCCTGTTCCATTGATCTGCTTGCCTGTTGCTATACCAATACCATGCAGTTTTTTTTTATCATTTTTTTTTATTTTCTATATTCTTTGTTTACATTCCAAAGGCTTTCCCCTTTCCCAGGTACCCCCCACCATATGTCCCATAATTCCTCTCCCCCCCATGCTATTCCCCACTCTTTCCCCCCCCCCCCACGATTTCTCTGTTCTGGGTCTACAATATTGGATCCAATCTTTACAGGCCCAGGGTCCTCTCCTTTTTTTTCTTCTTGAGAGTCATTTGACTTGCTATTTGTGCCTTGAGTATTTAGGGCTTCTGGGCTCATTAATATCCACTTATCAGTGATTGCATTTCGTGTGTATTCTTTTGTGATTGGGTTAGCTCACTTAGGATGATAGTTTCCAGATCTAACCATTTACCTACAAATTGCATGAATTCCTTATTTTTAATTGCTGAGTAGTACTCCATTGTATAAATATACCACATTTTCTGTATCCATTCCTCCTTTGAGGGATATCTGGGCTCCTTCCAATTTCTGGCTATTATAAACAAGGCTGCTATAAACATAGTGGAGCATGTGTCCTTATTGCATGCAGGGGAATCCTCTGGGTATATGCCCAGGAGTGGTATGCCAGGGTCCTCTGGGAGTGGCATGCCCAATTTTCTGAGGAACCGCCACACTGATTTCCAGAGTGGTTTTACCATTTTGCAATCCCACCAACAGTGGAGGAGTGTTCCTCTTTCTCCACATCCTCGCCAGCACTTGTTGTCTCTCGAGTTTTTAATCTTAGCCATTCTGACTGGAGTGAGGTGGAATCTCAGGGTTGTTTTGATTTGCATTTCTCTGATGACTAATGATGTTGAACATCTCTTAAGGTGTTTCTCGGCCATCCGAATTTCTTCTGGTGAAAATTCTTTGTTTAGCTCTGTACCCCATTTTTTGATAGGGTTATTTGGTTCTTTGGGGTCTAACTTCTTGAGTTCTTTGTATATATTGGATATTAGCCCTCTGTCGGATGTGGGGTTGGTGAAGATCATTTCCCACGTTGTTGGTTGCCGTTTTGTCTTTCTGACAGTGTCCTTTGCCTTACAGAAACTTTGTAATTTTATGAGGTCCCATTTGTCAATTCTTGATCTTAGAGCATAAGCTATTGGTGTTCTGTTCAGGAACTTTACCCCTGTGCCCATGTCCTCCAGGGTCTTCCCAAGTTTCTTTTCTAATAGTTTCAGTGTGTCTGGTTTTATGTGGAGGTCCTTGATCCACTTGGAGTTGATCTTAGTACAAGGAGATAAGAGTGGGTCAATTCGCATTCTTCTGCATGTTGACCTCCAGTTGAACCAGCACCATTTGTTGAAAAGGCTATCTTTTTTCCACCGGATGGTTGTGGCTCCTTTATCAAAGATCAAGTGACCATAAGTCTGTGGGTTAATTTCTGGGTCTTCAATCCTATTCCATTGATCTACCTGCCTGTTGCTGTACCAATACCATGCAGTTTTTAACACAATTGCTCTGTAGTACTGCTTGAGGTCAGGGATATTGATTCCCCCAGAAGTCCTTTTATTGTTGAGAATAGTTTTAGCTATCCTGGGTTTTTTGTTGCTCCAGATGAATTTGAGAATTGCTCTTTCTAGATCTATGAAGAATTGAGTTGGGATTTTGATGGGGATCGCATTGAATCTGTATATTGCTTTTGGCAAGATGGCCATTTTTACTATATTGATCCTGCCAATCCAGGAGCAAGAAATATTTTTCCATCTTCTGAGGTCTTCTTCGATTTCTTTCTTCAAGGACTTGAAGTTCCTGTTGTACAGATCTTTCGCTTGTTTGGTTAGAGTTACGCCAAGATACTTTATGTTGTTTGTGGCTATTGTGAAGGGTGTTATTTCCCTAATTTCTTTCTCTGCCTGCTTGTCCTTTGAGTACAAGAAGGCCACTGACTTGCTTGAGTTAATTTTATAACCTGCCACTTTGCTGAAGTTGTTTATCAGCTGTAGAAGTTCTCTGGTGGAGTTTTTTGGGTCGCTTAGGTAAACTATCATATCGTCTGCAAATAATGATAGTTTCACTTCTTCCTTTCCAATTTGTATCCCTTTGACTTCCTTATGTTGTCTAATTGCTCTCGCTAGAACTTCAAGTACTATATTGAAAAGATATGGAGAGAGAGGACAGCCTTGTCTAGTCCCTGATTTTAGTGGAATTGCTTCAAGTTTCTCTCCATTTATTTTGATGTTGGCTACTGGTTTGCTGTAGATTGCTTTTACTATGTTTAGGTATGGGCCTTGAATTCCTGCTCTTTCCAAGACTTTTAGCATGAAAGGATGCTGAATTTTGTCAAATGCTTTTTCAGCATCTAATGAGATGACCATGTGGTTTTTTTCTTTTAGTTTGTTTATGTAGTGGATTACATTGATGGATTTCCGTATATTGAACCATCCCTGCATTCCTGGAATGAAGCCTACTTGATCATGGTGAATGATCGTTTTGATATGCTCTTGGATTCGGTTGGCAAGAATTTTATTTAGTATTTTTGCATCTATATTCATAAGAGAAATTGGCCTGTAGTTCTCTTTCTTTGTTGGATCTTTTTGTGGTTTAGGTATCAGCGTAATTGTGGTTTCGAAGAACGAGTTGGGCAGTGTCCCTTCTGTCTCTATTTTGTGGAATAGTTTGAAGAGTATTGGTGTTAAGTCTTCTTTGAAGGTCTGGTAGAATTCTGCACTAAAACCATCTGGTCCCGTACTTTTTTTGGTTGGGAGGCTTTCTATAACCCCTTCTATTTCTTTAAGGGTTATGGGACTGTTTAGCTGGTCTACTTGATGCTGATTTAATTTTGGTATTTGGTATCTGTCTGGGAAATTGTCCATTTCCTCCAGATTCTCCAGTTGTTTTGAGTATAGGACTTTGTAGTAGGATCTGATGATCTTTTGAATTTCCTCTGTTTCTGTTGTTATATCCCCCTTTTCATTTTTAATTTTGTTAATTTGGATACTATCTCTGTGCCCTTTGGTTAGTCTAGCTAAGGGTTTATCTATCTTTTTGATTTTCTCAAAGAACCAGCTCTTGGTTTTGTTGATTCTTTGTATGGTTCTCTTTGTTTCTGCTTGATTGATTTCAGCCCTTAGTTTGATGATTTCCTCTCTTCTACTCCTCCTGGGTGAGTTAGCTTCTTTTTGTTCCAGCGCCTTCAGGTGTGCTGTTAAGTTGCTAGTGTATGCTCTTTCCAGTTTCTTTTTGGAGGCACTCAGGGCTATGAGTTTTCCTCTTAGCACTGCTTTCATTGTATCCCAGAGATTTGGGTAGGTCGTACCTTCATTTTCATTGAAGTCTAAAAAGTCTTTGATTTCTTTCTTTATTTCTTCCTTGACCAGGGTGTCATTGAGTAGAGTATTGTTCAGTTTCCATGTGTATGTGGGCTTTCTGTAGTTCTTCTTGCTATTGAAGACCACTTTTACTCCATAGTGATCCGATAGGAGACATGGGATTAGTTCGGTCTTCTTGTATTTGTTGAGGTCTGTCTTGTGACCAATTATATGATCAATTTTTGAGAAGGTACCGTGCGGTGCTGAGAAAAAGGTATACTCTTTTGTTTTAGGATGGAATGTTCTATATATATCTGTTAAATCCAATTGGTCCAAAGCTTCAATTAGTTTCACTGTGTCCCTGTTTAGTTTCTGCTTTCCTGATCGGTCCATTGAGGAGAGTGGAGTGTTGAAGTCACCTACAATCATTGTGTTAGGTGCGATGTGTGCTTTAAGCTTTAGTAAAGTTTCTTTTACGAATGAGGGTGCCCTTGCATTTGGTGCATAGATGTTCAGTATTGAGAATTCTTCTTGGTGGATTTTCCCTTTGACAAGCAGGAAGTGACCTTCTGTGTCTCTTTTGATGACTTTAGGTTGAAAGTCGATTTTATCTGATATTAGAATGGCTACTCCAGCTTGTTTCCTGGGACCATTTGCTTGTAGAACTGTCTTCCAGCCTTTTACTCTAAGGTGGTGTTTGTCTTTGACACTGAGATGTGTTTCCTGTATGCAGCAAAATGTAGGGTCCTGTTTCCGTATCCAGTCTGTTAGTCTGTGTCTTTTGATTGGGGAATTGAGTCCATTGATATTAAGAGATATTAAGGAATAGTAATTATTACTTCCTGACATTTTGGGAATTGTTATTATTATTTGTATTTGAGTGGTTCTCTTCTTTTGGGTTGGATGAGATGGGGTTTCTATCTTGTTTCTTCTGGGGTGTTGTTTCCCCCCTTGTGTTGGTATTTTTCCCCTATTATCCTTTGTAGGGCTGGGTTTGTAGATAAGTATCTTGCAAATTTGTTTTTGTCGTGGAATATCTTGGTTTCCCCATCTATGGCAATTGAGAGTTTTGCTGGGTATAGTAGTCTTGGCTGAAGTTTGTGTTCTCTTAGGGTCTGCATGAGGTCTGCCCAGGATCTTCTAGCTTTCATGGTCTCAGGTGAGAAGTCTGGTGTAATTCTGATAGGTCTTCCTTTATATGTTACTTGTCCTTTTTCTCTTACTGCCTTTAATATTCTTTCTTTGTTTAGTACATTTGGGGTTTTGATTATTATGTGACGGGAAGTATTTCTGTTCTGGTCCAGTCTATTTGGGGTTCTATAGGCTTCTTGTATATTCATGGGCATCTCTCTCTTTAGGTTGGGGAAATTTTCTTCCATAATTTTGTAGAAGATATTTGCTGGCCCTTTAAGTTGTAGATCTTCATTCTCATCTATCCCTATAATCCTTAGGTTTGGTCTTCTCATTGTGTCCTGGATTTCCTGAATGTTTTGGGTTACCAGCTTTTTGCATTTTGCATTTTCTTTAATTGTTGAATCCATGGTTCCTATGGTATCTTCAGCATCTGAGATTCTGTCTTCTATCTCTTGTATTCTATTGTTGATATTTGCATCTATGACTCCTGATTTCTTCCCAAGGTTTTCTATCTCCAACATTGTCTCCCTTTGCGATTGCTTAGTTGTTTCTACTTCTGTTTTTAGATTTTGTATGGTTTTGCTCAGATCTTTCAGTTGCTTGTTTGTGTTTTCCTGTAATTCTTTAAGGGATTTTTGTGTTTCTTCCTTTATGACTTCTACTCGTTGACCCATGTTCTCTTGTATTTCTTTGGGTGATTTTTGTTTCTCCTCCTTATTGGGATTCACTTTTTGCTCTATATTCTCCTGGATTTCTTTAAGTGATTTTTGTGACTGCCTTGTATGGGCTTCTAGTTTTTGATCTATTTTCTCCTCTATTACTTTAAGAAATTTATCTAAGTGATCCTCAATCTGCATCTTTACCAGTGATTTTAGATCTGAGTCTTGTTTTTCTGGTGTGTTGAGATATCTGGGATTTAATTGTGTTTGTCTTGCAATGGCTTCTAGCTTTTGATCTATTTTCTCATGTATTACTTTAAGAGATTTATCTAAGTGTTCCTCTATCAGCATCCTGACCAGTGATTTTAGATCTGAGTCTTGTTTTTCTGGTGTTTCGGGGTATCCAATATTTATTGCTGTTGGGGAACTGGGTTCGGATGCCGCCATATTGCCTTGATTTTTGTTAGTAGCGATCTTACGTTTGCCTTTTGCCATCTGGTTAACTCTGGTGTTAGTTGGTCCTGTAGATACTAGCTGGTGCTTGACCCTCCTGTGGGGTTGTAAGGCTATTTCCCAGTGACTGGGATACCTGAATCACTGTCCTGCGGGGGTCTTGCTCACAGATTGCTGACAGGTGGCCTGAGTCCCCCGAGGTCTTAAACTCAGGATATCCCAGGTATTTGGTTCCGCCTGTTGGGCGGCTGCTCTGCACTGCTCCTGCTCAGGGTTCGCTGTCTGATATCCTGTTTCCCCAGGGGTCTTAAAGTTGGGATATCTCAGTTATCTGGTTCCGCCTGCTGGTCCCAAGCTGCTGGGAAGCTGGCTGGGTCCGGTTTCCAGCTTCCCTGCCACTGGCTGGATGGGAGGCTGGTTCGGCCTCCGGCTGGGTCTGGGCACCTGGCACACTGGCTGACTCCGGCTTCCTCACCACCAGCTGGACGGGAAGCTGCAGGCAATATGGCAGCTGCCTGCAGGGAGCTCGGGGTCCGCCCCGCGAGTGCAGAGTGCACCCGCTATTCTGTGCCCAACTCCCACTCCAGGCCTGAGTCCCTGAAGGTCTTAAGCTTGGGCTGTCTCGGGTACCTGGTTCTGCCGCCGCCGCCGGATGGTTCTGAGCACCTGGCACGCTGGGTGACCCTCCGGCTTCCCCACCACCAGCTGGGCGGGAAGCTGCAGGCAATATGGCAGCTGCCTGCAGGGAGCTCGGGGTCCGCCCCGCGAGTGCAGAGTGCACCCGCTATTCTGTGCCCAACTCCCACTCCAGGCCTGAGTACCCAAAGGTCTTAAGCTTGGGCTGTCTCGGGTACCTGGTTCTGCCGCCGCCGCCGGATGGTTCTGAGCACCTGGGAAACTGGGTGACCCTCCGGCTTCCCCACCACCAGCTGGGCCACCATGCAGTTTTTAACACAATTGCTCTGTAGTACTGCTTGAGGTCAGGGATATTGATTCCCCCAGAAGTCCTTTTATTGTTGAGAATAGTTTTAGCTATCCTGGGTTTTTTGTTGCTCCAGATGAATTTGAGAATTGCTCTTTCTAGATCTATGAAGAATTGAGTTGGGATTTTGATGGGGATCGCATTGAATCTGTATATTGCTTTTGGCAAGATGGCCATTTTTACTATATTGATCCTGCCAATCCAGGAGCAAGAAATATTTTTCCATCTTCTGAGGTCTTCTTCGATTTCTTTCTTCAAGGACTTGAAGTTCCTGTTGTACAGATCTTTCGCTTGTTTGGTTAGAGTTACGCCAAGATACTTTATGTTGTTTGTGGCTATTGTGAAGGGTGTTATTTCCCTAATTTCTTTCTCTGCCTGCTTGTCCTTTGAGTACAAGAAGGCCACTGACTTGCTTGAGTTAATTTTATAACCTGCCACTTTGCTGAAGTTGTTTATCAGCTGTAGAAGTTCTCTGGTGGAGTTTTTTGGGTCGCTTAGGTAAACTATCATATCGTCTGCAAATAATGATAGTTTCACTTCTTCCTTTCCAATTTGTATCCCTTTGACTTCCTTATGTTGTCTAATTGCTCTTGCTAGAACTTCAAGTACTATATTGAAAAGATATGGAGAGGGCAGCCTTGTCTAGTCCCTGATTTTAGTGGGAATGCTTCAAGTTTCTCTCCATTTATTTTGATGTTGGCTACTGGTTTGCTGTAGATTGCTTTTACTATGTTTAGGTATGGGCCTTGAATTCCTGCTCTTTCCAAGACTTTTAGCATGAAAGGATGCTGAATTTTGTTGAATGCTTTTTCAGCATCTAATGAGATGACCATGTGGTTTTTTTCTTTCAGTTTGTTTATGTAGTGGATTACATTGATGGATTTCCGTATATTGAACCATCCCTGCATCCCTGGGATGAAGCCTACTTGATCATGGTGGATGATCGTTTTGATGTGCTCTTGGATTCGGTTAGCAAGAATTTTATTTAGTATTTTTGCATCTATATTCATAAGAGAAATTGGCCTGTAGTTCTCTTTCTTTGTTGGATCTTTTTGTGGTTTAGGTATTAGCGTAATTGTGGCTTCGAAGAATGAGTTGGGCAGTGTCCCTTCTGTCTCTATTTTGTGGAATAGTTTGGAGAGTATTGGTGTTAAGTCTTCTTTGAAGGTCTGGTAGAATTCTGCACTAAAACCATCTGGTCCCGTACTTTTTTTGGTTGGGAGGCTTTCTATGACCCCTTCTATTTCTTTAGGGGTTATGGGACTATTTAGCTGATCTACTTGATGCTGATTTAATTTTGGTATTTGATATCTGTCTAGGAAATTGTCCATTTCCTCCAGGTTCTCCAGTTGTTTTGAGTATAGACCTTTGTAGTAGGATCTGAAGTTGTTTTGAATTTCCTCAGTTTCTGTTGTTATGTCTCCCTTTTCATTTCTAATTTTGTTAATTTGTATACTGTCTCTGTGTCCTTTGGTTAGTCTGGCTAAGGGTTTATCTATCTTGTTGATTTTCTCAAAGAACCAGCTCCTGGTCTTGTTGATTCTTTGTATGGTTCTTTTTGTTTCTATTTGATTGATTTCAGCCCTGAGTTTGATGATTTTTTGTCTTCTACTACTCCTGGGAGAATTAACTTGTTTTTCTTCCAGGGCTTTAAGGTGTGCCATTAAGCTGCTAGTATATGCTCTCTCCAGTTTCTTTTTGGATGCACTTAGAGCTATGAGTTTTCCTCTTAGCACTGCTTTCATTGTGTCCCATAGATTTGGGTAGGTTGTACCTTCATTTTCATTGAATTCTAAAAAGTCTTTGATTTCTTTTTTTATTTCTTCCTTGACCAAGGTGTCATTGAGTAGAGTATTGTTCAGTTTCCATGTGTATGTGGGCTTTCTGTTGTTTTTGTTGTTATTGAAGACCACTCTTACTCCATGGTGATCTGATAGAAGGCATGGGATTAGCTCGATCTTCTTGTATTTGTTGACATCTGTCTTGTGACCAATTATATGGTCTATTTTGGAGAAGGTCCCATGTGGAGCTGAGAAAAAGGTATATTCTTGAGCTTTAGGATGAAATGTCCTATATATATCTGTTAAATCCAATTGGTCCAGAGTTTCAATTAGTTTCACTGTGTCCCTGTTTAGTTTCTGCTTTCCTGATCGGTCCATTGAGGAGAGTGGAGTGTTGAAGTCACCCACAATTATTGTGTTAGCTGTAATGTGTGCTTTAAGCTTTAGTAAGGTTTCTTTTACGAATGAGGCTGCCCTTGCATTTGGAGCATAGATGTTCAGTATTGAGAGCTCTTCTTGGTGGATTTTTCCTTTGGCCAGCAAGAAGTGACCTTCTGAGTCTCTTTTGATGATTTTAGGTTGGAAGTCAATTTTATCTGATATTAGAATGGCTACTCCAGCTTGTTTCCTGAGACCATTTGCTTGTAAAATTGTCTTCCAGCCTTTTACTCTAAGGCAGTGTTTGTCTTTGACACTGAGATGTGTTTCCTGTATGCAGCAAAATGTAGGGTCCTGTTTCCGTATCCAGTCTGTTAATCTATGTCTTTTTATTGGGGAATTGAGTCCATTGATGTTAAGAGATATTAAGGAATAGTAATTATTTCCTCCAGACATTTTTGAAATTATATTTATTTATTTTATTTATTTTTTATATTCGAGAGGTTACCTTCTTTTGGGTTTGATGAGAGGAGGTTTCTATCTTGCTTCTTCCCGGGTGTAGTTTCCGTCCTTGTCTAGGTGTTTTCCCCCTATTATCCTTTGTAGGGCTGGATTTGTGGAAAGATATCGTGCAAATTTGGTTTTGTCATGGAATACCTTGATGTCTCCATCTATGGTGATTGAGAGCTTTGCTGGGTAAAGTAGTTTTGGCTGAAGTTTGTGTTCTCTTAGAGTTTGCATGATATCTGCCCAGGATCTTCTAGCTTTCATGGTCTCTGGTGAGAAGTCTGGTGTTATTCTGATAGGTCTTCCTTTATAAGTTACTTGGCCTTTTTCTCTTGCTGCCTTTAATATTCTTTCTTTGTTTAGTACATTTGGAGTTTTGATTATTATGTGACGGGATGTATTTCTGTTCTGATCCAGTCTGTTTGGGGTTCTGTATGCTTCTTGTATATTCATGGGCATCTCTCTCTTTAGGTTGGGGAAGTTTTCTTCCATAATTTTGTAGAAGATATTTGCTGGCCCTTTAACTTGTACATCTTCATTCTTGTCTATACCTATAATCCTTAGGTTTGGTCTTCTCATTGTGTCCTGGATTTCCTGGATGTTTTGGGTTACAGCCTTTTTGCATTTAGTATTTTCTTTGACTGTTGAATCAATGGTTCCTATGGTATCTTCGGCTTCTGAGATTCTGTCTTCTATCTCTTGTATTCTATTGTTGATATTTGCATCTATGGCTCCTGATTTCTTCCCAAGGTTTTCTATCTCCAATGTTGTCTCCCTCTGCGATTTCTTAGTTGTTTCTACTTCTGTTTTTAGTGCCTGGATGGATGTGCTCAGATCTTTCGCTTGCTTGATTGTGTTTTCATGTATTTCTTTAATAGATTTTTGTGTTTCCTCTTTCATAGCTTCTACTTGTTGGCCCACTTTCTTCTGTATTTCTTTAAGTGATTTTTGTCTTTCCTCCTTATTGTCTTCTTCTTTTTGATCCATCTTCTCCTGCATTTCTTGAAGTGATTTTTGTATTTGCCTTGTAAAGGCTTCTAACTTTTGATCCATTTTCTCTTCTATTTCTTTACGAGATTTTTCTATGTGTTCAGCTACCAGCATCCTGACCAGTGATTTTATATCCAAGTCTTGTTTTTCTGGTGTTTTGGGGTATCCAGGGCTTCCTGTTGTTGGCAAACTGGGTTCAGATGCTGTCATGTTGTCTTGATTTCTGTTAGTGACATTCCTTCATTTACCTTTTGCCATCTGGTTATTTCTGGTGTTAGTTGACCTTGTTGTCACTGGCTGGTGTTTGAGTCTCCTATGATGCTGGGCTTACCTGTTGTTTCTCTACTGGTGGTTATGCGTGATTGCTGCTCAACGGGATCACGAGCTGGCTGCCACCCACTGACTTTGTGCACGGCCTGAGGTCTCCGGGAAGTGTGGGGGAGTGCAGCAGAGCCTCGGCAGGTGCTGCTGGGCCTGCCTAGTAGCGAGAGCCTAGCAGATCCCCCCACGTGGTAGCCCCTGATGGAATCTGTCTACCTGTTCCTTTCCAGCTGTGTTCTGGTTGCAGTATGGAGGCCTGCCGCTATCGCTGGTCCAGGCTCCTGGGGAGCTGGGTGGTGCCGGTTGCCTCGGTGCACGGCCTAAGCTCGCAGGGACGTGCTGCAGATCCTAGGCGCCTGGGCCCGCCTGTGGGCGAGAGCTTAGCAGCTCTCCCTGCTCTAGCCCCAGGCGGAGTCTCTATCTGCACCTTTCCAGCTGTGTCCTGGTTGCAATATGGAGGCCTGCCGCTATAGCTGGTCCTCACTCTTCTTAATAAACAAGAATTGTTGC
Source organism: Apodemus agrarius (assembly GCA_964023405.1). Lineage (NCBI taxonomy): Eukaryota > Metazoa > Chordata > Mammalia > Rodentia > Muridae > Apodemus > Apodemus agrarius. Next base: position 51,990,130 of record OZ030018.1, read on the forward strand.
TTATCCTGGTTCTGTGGGCAGGGTCTGAGCACCTGGCAAGCTGGCTAGGTCTGGCTGACCTGCTACCGGCTGGATGGGATGCTGCAGACAAGATGGCGCTGCCTGCAGGGGGTTCGGGGGTTTGGCCTGCGAGCGCAGAGCTCAGGCACGGCCGCTGAACTCCAAACCGCTAGGCTGTGCGCAGTTCCTGCCCCAGACCTGAGTCCCCGGAGGTCTTAAACTCGGGCTGTCTCTGGTACCTGGTTCCGCTGGCAGGGTCTCAGCACCTGACAGGTTGGCTAGGTATGGCTGACCTGCTACCGGCTTGATGGGATGCTGCAGACAAGATGGCGCTGCCTGCAGGGGGTTCGGGGGTCTGGCCTGCGAGCGCAGAGCTCAGGCAGGGCCGCTGAACTCCAAACCGCTAGGCTGTGCGCAGTTCCTGCCCCAGACCTGAGTCCCCGGAGGTCTTAAACTCGGGCTGTCTCTGGTACCTGGTTCCGCTGGCAGGGTCTCAGCACCTGGCAGGCTGGCTACGTATGGCTGACCTGCTACCGGCTGGATCTCAGTGAAGTCTTAAGAAGGATAATCTATAGGTAAATGGTATTCAAAAGGAAAAGGAGGTCAAGAGTAAAGGGCTAGACAATTGCACATTAATACTCCACTGGACTTACTTAATGATAGTGAAGATCACAGAATATCCTCTACAGTGACAAACTAACCAGTTACTGTATCCAGATGTCTGTCATTCCTTACTAGTAAAGTGAAGTAGAAGTTGGTCAAATATTCATTTGTATATTAAACAGTCACCATTTGATCAATAAGGAAATTTAAATGCATAACCCCATTTCTCCCTCAGTTGTGATGTATGTCTTCTTATTTCTTTTCAGAGATGTGTAAAGGACTTTGCGTTAAATGCCCATTGTGGCACAGATCTTTTGTGGCCATGTTACAATATAAATCTGGTTTCTGATTATAATATCCTTCATCTCTATTCACTACAATGCTGTCATATGTGCTGACTGATATGATTAAGGATGCAGTGAGTAATACACTATTATAAAGTATGAAGCAGTGTAGAGTCAAGATGCTGAGTTGGCTTATGATTTTTCTTCAACTCCTTTGCTTTATTTTCACAGATATGAGTAATTAGTCTCTTTTCTTCCAAAATTTTAAAAAATAATGTGTATGTGAATGTGCATCTGTGTGCGTATGAATGTTGGCTGTGTGTGTGTGTGTGTGTGTAAGCATGTATGTATGTGCGGGTGAGTACAAGTGCCTGCAGAGACCAGAAGATCCAGACAGATCTACTGGAGTTGGAGTTACAGGCAGTTGTGAGCCACCTGATCAAAGGGCCGGGGAGTGAACTCCAGTCCATTACAAGAGTACTAAATACTTTTAAATCAGAGCCATATTTCTAGCCTTCATGAGTATCTTTAACATGTCAAGTATAGGTTATTGTACAGACCATCCTTGAACATTGAGGTAGGGCAGCCATGTTCTAGGGCCAAGAGCATCTGTGTTTCATGGAGTACATGAAGAAGCTGTTAAACCAACAGGATTGCTTTTAGATATAAAGTTCAACCTTATCAGGAGATATTTACTGTCTCTTATTTTCTTGACCTTTTTGGACTCAGGGATGTTATAACTGTTTAGCAGAGGCAGCAGAGCCACTGCTTCCTGTGACACTCAGGGTACCTTAACCTTAGTTATATGACCAGATTGAAATTAGGAAATGCTCTAAGTAAGTAAGTAAGAACAAATAATTTATTGGCTTGCCAGGGAAGTTACAAGGGAGTTGGCATGATATCTTATAGCATCATGCTAAATACTGTTTTTACAAAAATAAGCAAGGAGTTAATAAAGTTAAACAAGGTTCTTTATTCTGTTGAGAATTTATCATAATTTTATAAAATAATATTTATATTCAGGCTGATCCTACTGCATTATTCTACAGAGAGCTCATGCTTTTAAAGTAGCAGGAAATGTCTCTTGAGAAGAGAGCCAAATTCCCTCAACCTTTACTGAAACTCATTACAACCTTTCCTTGAATTTCTGGCTCTACCCGTTTGCCCCATTATTATTTAATAACACTGCAGACTTTTCTTACTCTAAGTAAACCACAGAGATAAGTTGTGAAAGTGATTAGATATGATTTCTTACTTTTCATGGGTGTTTGCTACACAATGACTTTAAAAGAGATTATCGAAAACAGAATTTGCTTTGGAAAGATATCTGTTTTCATATACACTTTTGTGGAACCTTGCTATTCTTGACATAGAAATGATGTGCGTGTATGAAGAGATTATCATATTATCAGCAGCCACTGGAGAAAATACCACATGAATAGGACCTCTGCTCAGACTTGTCACTACTTCTGGAGTCTATATTGAATTTTATTTATTCCTACACCCCTTTATCCTTTATGAATCCCAGTTAGCTTGTGCTGTGTGTGTGTGTGTGTGTCCATGTGTGTGCATGTGTGTGTGTCCGTGTGCATATGCGTGTTTTTGTGCAGATAAGGTATTTCTTCTTATTTTATTTATATTGCAGTGCTTGGGATGGAACAGGGTTTCATACATACTATGCCAGGTAATTGCTCCAAAAGGGCTACAAATGTATATCCAGAATACGTAGCCCAATATGAAGATGTTCAATAGAGTGATTGATTGATTTATTCACAGTCTTTCATGTTTGTGATGGTTTATATATGTTCAGCTCAGGAAGTGGCACTATTAGAAGCTATGGCTCTGTTGAAGCAGGTGTGGCCTTGTTGGAGTAGGTGTGTCACTGTGGGTATAGGCTTTAATACCCTCATCCTAGCTGCCTGGAAGCCAGCATTCTGCTAGCAGCCTTCAGGTGAAACTATAGAACTCTCAGCTCCTCTTGCACCATGCCTGCCTGAATGCTGTCATGTTTCCACCTTGATGTTAATAGACTGAATCTCTGAACCTATAAGCCAGCCCCAATTAAATGTTATCCTTACAAGAGTTGCCTTGGTCATGGTTCTGTTCACAGCAGTAAAACCCTAACCAAGACAGTATTGTATTTATTTAATATGTACTGGGTGCTTTCTAGGAGACAGTTACTGGTATAAGTATGGAGAATATATTAAATATGTGTATGACTGTGTGTATGAATTGGGTATTATTCCAGATCCACCTGTTTTTTAGGATTCAGTGGTACTTATTACAATGACTAACATTTTGGAATATCTTGTAGTACAAATTACTGACAGAATAGTTATCCCCATCTTCCTATGAGCAAGAAAGCATCATTTTGAAATGCAAAATTGAGTAGGTATGAGACTATAGGGTTAAATAGATCCTTAGAAAAAAATCTTAAAATATCAAATATTCTTTCTTTCAAAATAACTTAAAATCATTTATAAGGGTTTTCAGCCTAATGCAGCAAATTAAGCCTGGATAATATAGGTTTTCTATCCTTGGTCTGAAAAGCTTAAATACAGAAGGTCCTTAAATATGAAACCTTTTGAACACTAACACAGTACAATAACCCACAGTTAACATACAGGTACACTAAAAATATTATATAAAATAATCATGATGTAACATGCACCAAGTCTGCTTGAGATGTAAAAGAATTGCAGGCTTAAATATGCACTCCCTCCCAAGCATTCTGTTCAAATATATGCAAATATTTTAAAACCCAAAACCAATTCTGTAAATATGCTGGTCCCCACTAGTACACAATAGGGTTATCTAACCTATATTCTCCTTACCTCAGTGACACAAAAGCCACTTAAGTCATAGTAGGTCTCCAAATGATAAAATCTGCATTTTGTATACCTTCACACAAGAAGTGCTAGGTGTGACCCTTAAGGCAGAGAGAGAGAGAGAGAGAGAGAGAGAGAGAGAGAGAGAGAGAGAGAGAGAGAGATTCGTTTTATGTGTGTAGAACAGCAGTCATTCCTGCACTGCAGATGTTTGACATGTTTTGGATAGTTGAGTCCTTAATATACAAAACGTTATCACAAATTTGGACAGAGAAATCTACCCTAATCCTTCACACGCACAAGGTATGTATGACCCTCTCTTCAGAAGCAGTAAGAATACTGAATATATTTTGTGAAAATGTAAAGTAATTCATTTTAAAAGTGAAAGATTTCCCTGATGAATTGACAGAAACTAGAGAATGACCAAAAGAAAAAAAAAAGTTCCCATGAGGGTGCAAAGACACAAATCATGTTCACAGATGAGTTTTAGCTACAGACATTGACATGGTATTTTAGAAAGGTGATTAGAGAAAATATTTCAAACTCATTTAAGTACATAGTGCCTGACCCAGCATCTCTGCATTTAGTAACTCATCCTTAAGGAAATACTCTAACAGTAGAGTAGTAGGGCTCCAAATAATACAACCCATCGTCAAGGAGAGTTTATGTCAGTGAACTAACCTGTTCCTAGGCTGTTTTCCAGCTTCTCCTCCAAGACCCATCTCAGCCTTCTTCATCCCAACTGCTTAAATTTCCCTCCTTTTCCCAAGACCTCCTTATTCCACACCAGCAGCAGATTCTGAACAGTGTTGTCTTTCTTAAGGAAATGTTGCCACGTGATACGAAGAACCAGTGGGAGAAGCTGGAGAGAGTAAAGAAGTCAACACACCATCCAGCCTTGCATAAAATACCAGACTTTCCCCCTTAATCCCTTTATGAGAAACACATTGAATAGATCACACGATTCTGATCTTTTTTTTTCCAGGCAGAGATAAAGAACCTTGCTGTGTTGGCTGAGGAAATTCCCTTGAGGGAGGGATATTTCCTGTACTCCTGGATGCCTGAGTGTGCAGAGGCAGAACAGTACTGGAAGTTCATAGACCACATGTTAGAAGCACAGAGAGGCATAACACACACACACACACACACACACACACACACACACACACACACACACACTGTGTTAGGCATTGGAAGGGTCTATGATTCCAATTACCACTGCATCTGGACATGCAGTGTTCTCTGCATTTAGGCATCTAATGTCCGCTGCACTTGGGCTTTTGGTATTGCAGGAAGTGTTGTCAGAGGAGGAAATACAACAGATTTTCCTCCATTATTAAGACAGGGACCTAAAGATGTTTAGTAAGTAAATGGAAGGTAGCTGTATTCTGAAATCTTTGGGATTTTTTTTGTTATAAATTGCATTGCTTGAACACATATGATTCATAAAAAGGAGATGATTGGCTTTCTGTTTCAGAAATAAAGGCTTGCCTGTACAAGATGATATGTTTGTAGTAAACTTTCAATAATCAGAGTTGTGAGGGTACCTCCCTCCCTTGATAAGTCATTAACAAGGTTTCTCTAACATAGAGGGCTACCTTTTTTCTTCTCTGTCTTACATAAATAGTATGAGGCTAAATTTACCCTTTCCATGAGGCATAAAAATAAATGAATGTTTTAGTTAGCTCATTATAAATGCCTGGCAGCAGGCTGCTTGCTGCAGGGAGGGAAGCCATTGCCATGCAGGGCATGTACCCCATGTGAAGAGGGACACAAGGAAATTGCAGACTGTGGTGTCTACATCCATTGCAGCAGAAGCATTAAGGTGACAATTTTTAGTAAACTGTTTTATAGAAAGGAATGTGTAATTTTGTATTCAAAAGATAAACACTATTCTTTCCCAATAGATATGTATATTGCCAACTACATAATTCCTTGCAAATTTTCCTGAGTTTTATTAGTGTGCTGTCTGCCTGTTTGCTCTATTACTAAGTACCTTGTGCTTAGAGCTTGTGTATGGGAGAGAAGGGTTAGTATCTGTCTGTAGGAAAGCCCACATAGTAAACAATCATGAATTATTTGATGGACCTCTGTGTTTGGTAAGCATCAGAATGGACATCTAATCTAATCTAATCTAATCTAATCTAATCTAATCTAATCTAATCTAATCTAATCTAATCTAATGTAATCTAATCTAATCTAATTAAATCTTTACCTCCTAGATAGAAATTGTTATTCTCATTTTTAAAACAAGAGACAGAAGCTTAGCAATTCAATGACTATGTTAAAAACAATTTAATGTCCAATTGAGGTTTCAAATATGAATTAAGGCTTTCTTTATACTAATCTAAAATATTCATTAATAATATTGCCAAGGCCGGGCATGGTGGCACACATCTTTAATCCCAGTACTTGGGAGACAAAAGCAGGTAGACCTTTGTGAGATCCATGCCAGCTTGGCTTAGTGAGTTCCAGAACAGCCAGAACTACATAGAGAGACCATGTCTCAAAAAAACAAAGAGCAAGAAATGAACACCCACACAAAAGGAGTATTTTTGAAAAACGTAGACTCAATTGATCTGAGACTATCAAAAGCCTGCACAAATTACCACACATAAATCTTAAAAATTGGTGTTTGAAGAAATAGATCGATGATGGAACAATGTGTGAATAGGGACCCCACAGTAATATTGATAAGTGACACTGAGAGGCAGAAACATTGCAGCTTTGTTTTCTTTTGTCTTCATTGGCAAGTAGAAATGATCTTTGAACCATAGAAGGGCAAACCAAACACTGGCAACAGGGAAATTTGAATCTATATGGATAAAGATGCTTTGAGACAGCAGCTAACAGATCTAAATGAACTCAGGACTCCAGCTAGATGAAGTATGCCCTTGAAGACTAGGGCAAGCCCAAACAGATCGATACTCTGTTTTATTTTCTCCCTGCTCTCTGTACACCACTGAGTTTTCATTTGCAAGTCTGTATGTATTTGTGTGCTTGTATTAATGATTATGTTTCTATTTAGACTCCTCTTCCTCACACACCCCTCTTGTTCTCATTTGCAGTGTCTGGAACTGGTATTATGTCTACTTTACAAGAGTGAAAAGAGTTTTCTGAACACTTGCTGGTGACCACTGAGGAGCCAATAAAACACGATGATGAGGAGGACACCTGGGGTTTTGTAAATGTGAGCTGGTAGCTTCTGAGACACAGAAAACTCAAAAATCTATTAACTGTTATAGCAAAAAATTTAATCTAAATACTTTTAGGAATATGTATTTTCTAGTTTATTATAATTTTCACTTCCCTCTGATTGGGTTTTTCAGTTTTGTTCTGTGAGTATTAAATGCATTTCTTTTATGACTCAATTCTTTGTTGATAGCAATTATGTACAAAGCTTGAGAGAACAGAACTGTGAAAATAGATAGATGGAGAATGGAGGGGGGATAAATCATTTTTAAGACACAGCTCAAATAATTTTCAAGTCCTGTCTTTACACAGACAGTATTTGGCAGAAAAATATAGCAAATTGGAACATTGAGGCTATTATCAATTATTGATATAGCAGGCTGAAGTCTAATTTTCTAGTATCTTTTTTTTTACAGGATTTTTAAATTTGTTAATTTCAGTTAGGTCTATTTTTGTAGTTGAAGATATAGTACTCTGAACAAAATCAGGAGGATAATGACATGTTGAATGGTTGGGGCTTAGAGTTTCTTAAAACAGAACTGAGACAGAAGTCATCCCACAAGATAGCACTTAAAAAAAACTAACAAAAGCAATAGCAATCCACCCACATAAAATATGGACATATTTAAAAAATACTCTAAATTATCACCATTTCCACACCTCCTAGGTTTCTGCATTCAATCTGTTTAGGGATAGTGATGACATCTTTGACTGTAAAGAACTGCACTGAACTGTCCTTAAATTTCTATACTCACCCAAAAATATTGAACAGAAAAAAATGATCTAAAGCTTGTCCTTCTGCCTCTGCCTTGGAACAAACTTGGTGGTTTCATCCATATGGGTGCAAAGCAAAGAACTGGTCTGTATGAAATAAAGTTAATATAGCTTACCTTGGGAAGCAGCTGAGAGGGTGCTATCTCTTTTGTTCTGATATGTGATCTTTTACATACACCCTACCAACAATCAGCAGACATACCCTTTTACAGGCACCTTATCATGGATCAGCAAACACACCCTACTATACTTTTTAAAATACACTCTACTATAGATTAGCAGACACAATCTTTTTGTATAACACCCTACCACTGGTCAGCATACACACTTTAACATACATCTTACAATAGATTAGCAGGCACACTTTTTTACAGATACCGTACTGTAGATCAGGTACACCCTTTTACATAATCATACCATTCATTGATCAACAGATACACCCTCTGTCATACCTTCTATCATAGGTTATAGGCATCAAGTATTACTTTTTCACCAATTCATAGGAAAAATAAATTCTGACTGTCCTAAATCTTTCTAAGGTTTATGTTTATTTCTAAGAATATCCTTTTCTACAGGCTATTTTCACCTATCAGAACTGTTTTTGGTTTTATTTTTAAATATATTACTAATAATGTTTTTTTTAATTTTTTTTATTTTCTATATTCTATGTTTACATTCCAAAGGCTTTCCCCTTTCCCAGTTCCCACCCACCATAGTTCCCATAGTTCCTGGGAACTAATAATGTTTTAAAGAACAACAATTCACTGGGTGTGGTGGCACATAACTTTAATCCTAGCACTTGGAATGTAGAGGCAGGTGGATTTTTATGAGTTCTAGGGCAGCTTGGTCTATACAGCTATTTTCAGTTCTGCCAGGTCTATATAGAGGGATCTTATTTCAAATCCAAACCAGTCCTAACCAAGTCAAGCCAAGCCAAGTCAAGCCAAGCCAAGCCAAGCCAAGCCAAGCCAAGTCAAGCCAAGCCAAGCCAAGCCAAACCATGTAAACCCTTAGTAAGGAGTGTGTGTGTGTGTGTGTGTGTGTGTGTGTGTGTGTGTGTTGTTTGTGTGTCTAGTAGGCTTCAGGACCTGCTCTTAAAACTTGGAGGAATGTATACTATCCTTTATTCTGGATTTTTTTCTTTCACTTACTATTCTGTGCACTCCTGCAGGATTTTCTGGAAGGTTATTTTGTTAAGTTTAGGGTAATATAGAAGCATTGCTTCAATAATTTCTATACTCAGTTTCTTTGTAACTTCAGCTGGTAGAAAGCTGGGCATAATTCCTTAATTTTGTTACTGTGTCTTTTTCATCTTATTTATGTGTGCTGATACATTTTATTCTGCTTCCTGCATTCTTCAAATATCAATGCTTTTTAAAATTTTGATTCATTTCATATATGAGAATTTTAAAACATTTTTAGGAGCTCATTTTAATTCCAAGACAGCTCCTTTTTCAAGAGGCATAATGGTTTTATTTTTAAGAGAAATTCTAGGGTCACAGCAGAAAATATGGTGTTTTCTCATACCCTCCTGGTTCTATAAAAGGAAAATGTCAACATTTTGCAAAGCATGGTGGATTTGGTGTAACCAGTGAACTTTCAATGACATGTAGTTATAGTAACCTTCAGTGAAGGTTCATAGGGGATGCGAGGGATCACTGGTGTCACTGTACACACTACGTGTATGGATATCTACCCACCATTTTACTGTCAGACAGTGTTCTCACCCACCTTTCCTTTGTGCTCTTCCTACTCACCCTTCATTTTACCTAGTCCCTGGAAACCTTGGATGGTTTTACTTGCTCTATTGTTTGTTGGTTGTCTTCAAAGTCTGAGCTCTAGGACTGCTGTTGGAAAATTAACTAGCTTCATTTCCTCAATAATATCAATTGTAAACTTTAGCTTGCTTTTTTTGATACACCACTTTTAATTGTTAAATGGATTTCCACCTCTCAAATACTTGTTAAAATAATCCCAATCATTGCTGACAGAATTGCCATCTTTCTGTGATAACCACTAAACTTGTTACTTGTCATTGTAGTATGCAACAGGGAACATCAAAACATTTAACAATGTGGTAATCTTTATGTATAACAAAACATTTTAATTAATTTTTTCTAAATAGCATCTGACTCTTTGGTTAGGAATTTTGATATCAGATATGAACATCAATTGTTATACTGACCCTCATTGTGAATAAGTGTTTAATACGAGGACAATGAGACATGGTGGTTAGGAACTTTCTAGAGCCAAATAAACTAAGGCAACAGAGAAAATCTAAATCCAGATCAATGTTGATTTTGAAGGTCATGTTGTAACTACTAAAGTACTGCTTAGTATATTAAATAATTGACACATCCCAAACTCTTATTGGTTACAGTTTTCCGTAATGAGAACTCACAAGTATAGTTGTTTAATCTTAGAAAGACTTTATATAAATAATAAATAGCATGATTCTATATATAGCATAAAGCAAAATTTATTCCTAACTGTAGTAGGTAGCATTCCTTGAAACTTTTCTATTTTTACTTAATTGTTCAGACATAGCAGCCTGTACATGTCTATATCACAATCCTAAGACATTTAGAATAAGAGGTTGTATGACAGGGTATTATGTTATATATATAATTAAAGTTGATAATATGCTGATTTTATATATCTGAGTCACAACAGAGAAGGCAAATTAGATGAGACACAGGAAAAATAATCAGAAGGACAGAATATTAAGCCTGATTATAGATACTGGCCTTGAGAATGAGGAAATAGACTAGTAACTGAGAGAGCTTCTAGTCTATGAAAACTGGAAGAAGAAAAAAAAAGGACAGAGAATTTATTTTCAGAAAGACCATTCTCTTGGCCACAGTCAGCTTATCACTATGAAACCCAGTTCAGATTTATGACTTCAGAACTGTAGGGTAATATTTCTACTTTGTTTTAAGGATAACTTGTAACAATGTAAAATATTACCAATAAGAAATTAATACACTGATAGAATAAAATTATAGGTTTTTGAGGTGGTTTGAGAGTGGTTCTCATAAGTTCACATATTTTAATACTTGGTCTCTAGTAGGTGTAACTACTCGGGAAGGATTTGGAGGTATGGTCTTATTGGAAGAGGTGTGTCACTGAGCATTGGGCTTGAGTGTTCAAAAGACCCTTGTTATTCCTAGTGTATTCTCTGTTTCCTTCTTGTGAATCTAAATGTGAGCTTTCCTGCAACCATTTCTCTGCTCTGCTATCATGGACTCAAATTCTCTGAAAACATAAGCCAAATTAAACACATTCTTTCATAAGTTGCCTTGGTCATCGTATTTTGTCATAGCAAGAGAAAAGTAAGACTCTTCTGTGGTATTTGTGTGTGTGTGTGTGTGTGTGTGTGTGTGTATGTGTGTGTGTATGTGTGTGTTTGTGTGTGTGTTGCGTTCATGTTGTATGTGTATGTGTAAGGTTATGAGGGTGTGCATATGAATGTGTGTATTTGAGTGTGTGTGTGTGTGTGTGTGTGTATGTATGTGTGGGTATGGGGATGCAGTATATCAGAACAGAAAAGCCTTAAGTGCTTAGTGGGAAGACGATGAAAGAAGGCTCTGATTGGTTAACTGGTAACCCTAGTGGAAATGAAGGAGAAACTGAAATTGCAAAGATACTCTCAGAAGTAGAGAAGACTGTGTTTCATTTTCAACCAAGAGAGAGCAAAATTGCCTGTACCTGTACTATTATATGCAGAATGCAGATTCTGTCATAGGACACCTAAGGTACCCTGGAAATGAGAGGAAACTATTTCTAGTGGTATATGAGAGTTAGGAACTGGCATTACTCTTTGCCTAACAGATGGAAAGAATCTCCTTGACAACATCCGATACACATTGGTTGATAATGTGCCCTTTTACTATTGCAGGAATAGGAGCTCCAAGGTAAATGGGAGAGGCCCTAAGTAGAGTGAGTAGAAAAACGAGACAGGGAGAGGAGGAAAATGATGTAATGAGAAAATGTTTAGAGTGGCAGAGCAGAGCTAGGTGCTTTATTTATAGTTATATGTTATGCATATCAGTGTTTTGCCAGCATGTAAGTCTGTGTAACATATATGTGACTTGTGCCCACAGAGTTCAAAGGAAGACATCTAATCCCCAGGAGCTGGAGTTACAGATAGCTGGATCCTGTTATGTGGGTGTTTACAATTGAGCTCAGGTCCTAGGCTAGAGCAGCCAATGCTCATAACTACTGATCAATCTCTCCAGGTTTTAGAGCTCAGTGCTTTTAGGGACCTTTGCAATGAAGTTTACTTCATTGTCATAGTGGCAAGAAGCCTCATGGCATGAAGGTCAACATGGTGTTGGAGAAATAGTTGAGACATTTCCATCTGGATACCTAGGCAGGAAAGAGAGAGAGAGAGAGAGAGAGAGAGAGAGAGAGAGAGAGAGAGAGAGAGAGAGAGAGCACCAGTGGACCTGGCTTGGGTTTTTGAAACTTCAAAGTGACATGCTTTCTTCAACAAGGCCACATCTCCCAATTCCTTCTAAGTAGCGTCACTCCCCAAGGACCAAGCATTCAAACGTATGAGTCTGTGTTCTCTTTCAAACCACCAACCAAAAGAACCTGCTTGGAACTGCACCAGTGAGTTTCAAATATAAATCAGAATGACCCAAATGCAAACAATCAATCAAACAAACAAAAATAGATCAGTCACAGTGTTTAATAATCAGTCATTTCTTGGAAAAGAGAGATGAGGTGTCAATATAAAAGAGTTGTTTATGGTTACTTGGAAAATTGAAGTTATCTTTGCAAGAATGTAGATGAGTCTACATATGTAGACTCAAATCTGAGTATATCAGTCAATATGTATGTCGTCAAAGAAGACAATATAAGACATTCTATAAGATTTGTTGAATTATGAATGTCTTATATCATATTATACTGTGCTTAAAAAAACTAAAACCCTTGCAGGCACACTTTTGAAAGTCATGCAAATTACATGTTCACACTTTGTGGCTGAGGACTCAGGTCAAGGGATTGGTTGTATGCTCTTCCTTCCCTGAAGGTAGAACAGTTGGAGAGTATCCTCTTCAGGCATAAAGAACTAAAGCTGATGCAATCACAGTCTGAGATTATGTAAGTTTGCAACAGGCTGAGCTAACTGTGACAGATGTAATGGCTCAGAAATGAACAACGTAAAAATAAGCCAAAATGCAAACATTTGGACATCTCTCTATTCTTAACTTTTGTTTGAAGACCATAGTCAATTATGCTTTGAGATTTGCCAAAATGCAAATGAAAAACTGCTCCTTTTTTATGTTAAATTTTTTCCATCTATTACATTCAAGAAAAAAAGCCCATAGATCTAGAGTTCTGACTTTGGAACCAGATCAGGGCTTAGCTACTCGTTTTCTACTTGTCACCTACTTTGAGCTTGACCAGCTCATTTGATTTAATATCTTCATGTGTCAAATGTGGATGATGATACCTTTCTTAGGTAATGTGGACAAGGCTGTAAAATACTTTTCAGTCAAAATGTACGTAGACCTTGAATTTAATCTTTTGCCCACTCCTTATTATTCAATCTTGGTCTTAAGAGAAGAATTGGTATTAGAGTTTTTATAAGTAAGCTTGAGATTTTTGACAATGTTCTTTTGATGTCTGGTTGGTGCTTTAATGGCTAGTAATATCCGCAAGAGACTAAGCAGGTATGGGGCTCAGCTGTTGAAGTACTTGATGTCTAAGGATCTGGATTTGCCTCTCTGGAACCTATATAAAAATTAGGTGTGGTTAAGCATGGCTATAAGCCTTGAACTGTGGGATCAGGTAAGAGACAGGTGGAGCTTGATGGACAACTATTAGTTCATGGTGAGCGCTGGTCCTGGTGGGAACCTGTCTCTAATGAAAAGAGGAAGAACAATAGAGGAAGACCCAGAACATCACTCTCTAAACTTTAGACCCACACACAATCCTGTACACATTCACTCATACACAAAAGTAAACAAAATATGCTACACACACACACACACACACACACACACACACAAACACACACACACATTTTGAGAGAGGGACTCAAAGCACGTCTTTGAGGAGCTCAGAGATTTAGTGAAAGTAGAAGCAATAGCTTTGTTCAGTTTCTTGAGTAGAACTTCACCCAATAAAAAAAGGAGCCTGGGCAATGAGCTATGGAATTCTTCCAGTGAATAAAAAGGACAAAAGGGAGATCAGATAGAAGAAGTCATATTTAGCTCTGCCTTGGAGAATAAGTATGATTCACTATTAAAGCTGAGAGGAAAGTCTGAGCACAGGGATCACATTAAGCATCATGTTGCATGTGCTTGGCTGACCAGCAGACTGAACTGTGTGGACAGACAGTCATGCATCTGCGAAGTCATTTCCCACCCTCTTCCTTGCAGCATTTTGGAGAAAAGGCTGACACTTGTTTTTAATGGTCATTGCATAAGAGACTTGGCTGTTCATTTTGCTAAATATTAGTAGAGAAGGGCAAACCTTCTAGAAGTTGACATTCAGGGAACTTAATCATATAGCATTAGCCACAAAACAAAACAAAAAAGGTAATGAAAAATAATACAAAGCCTCAAAGTAGGAAAAGAGCTCTTACAGACCTCAGGGACTAATTTTATACCTAATTTTATTTATAGAAATAATTGCCAATGAGCTAGGTATGTTTACCATTGGCTTGCCTGTCATGTGTCAAGGTGCAGTTTTAATCCTAAATTTCATGAAAAGAAGAAGAAGAAATATTAAAATACATGTAAATAAATTCTCAATATTTTAGAACATGGAAAAATGAACAGTTAATTTGTTTTTGGTTAAGTGACATACAAGTGCCCATAGTTATTAAGGTTTTCTTTATCATTATATTTTTGCACACATATTTAAATTCATGCTTTTTCTTAAAACGCCAATAACATTACAATGAAGCAATTTAAAAAATATAAAACACAAATACCCAATGGTAAAGTAAACACTATAAAAGAGGACATCAAAGCAGATGAGTGATTCTGAAATCAAGATTGTGGAACCTAAAATATTAACTGTACAGAGAATGGTCCACAATAGGAAAAGAGGCGTTGTTCACTTGGAGACATGAGATATCTTCAAAACTGGACTATAAGAAGGGCTAAAAAACAAATCTATTATTATAAAATCTGTAGAACAGATAAATACACTTAAACATTCTCTAACACGGCTCATACTGATGGGATCCAACCCTCTCTCAAGTCATGTGGGTTTTTCTGAAGAGCCACAGTCACTTAGAATTGGGTAGAAGATATCAGTCAGGGTTGTCTACATAAATATTCAGAGGAAAATTATATATACTGCACATATTTTATGTATATTAATGTTCTGTAAGTAAACAGTCTTTATGTCTATTATACATCATTATGCAAGTACACCGAGGGATGTGTGAGATTTGTGGGTGAGGCAGTGGGAGAAATCAGCAGTGCCAATAAGTTTTTAAAATTTTTAAAATGTTCTAGAACTATTTAATAAAACTAAAAAAAACTTTGTAAAAATAACTAAAAGCAGAATTTTCTTTCTTACTATAAGATTTGGTACTGGAGAGATCAATATTCTTTGATTATAAGCTAGTAACTACAGTATAATTTATCCTATCACATCAACATTATAGAGGGTAGAGAAGGGGTGATATGAAAAATAGGAGCATGTGGCAAATGATTTTTTTTCAAAATCACTTTATTTATCATATTTTCTTCAATAAGGTACCAGAGTAGGGAAAATTCAGGTTATTACAAGATGTATTCTGGTTCTAGATGTTACAAACAGAAGAGAGCCAGTGATTTTAAGTTTCTCCAAATCTTTGGTCCAAACTCCTGCAAGTAAAACAACAGCTATCATACTATCTCCTGTCAAATACAAAGAATATTTGCATCTTGTTCAGTCAAACACATCACAGCATTGATTTAGTGCCCAACAATGAGCCGAGTTGTGAACAGGGCTCCTTCCCTACAGTGATGGTGTCTTACTTCACAGCCTCTCAGGCTGCATATCAAACATGTTTTTATGAAAGCAAGGAACACCTTGCTTTTAACTTAGTGCTTGTATGAATAATGATAAGCTGATATTATTCCCTATCAAAAAAGTTTGCACCCAAGTAATTGTTTTTTACAAAGTATTCACCTTTTAAAATGAGATGATAAACCATGCACCCCGATGCTTCAGAGTTATGACTCTGACATTCCTTTAGAAAGCCAAATGTACTTTGACTCCTATTTTAAGAATAAACCAAAATCATTAGAAATATTAAGTCAGTTAAATAACTTAGATAAGAAAGTCAATAGATTCCATTTAGGACTAGAAAGTTGAAAGTGGCTGCACTGCTTTGTTTGTGATTGCGGAACAATTGCAAAAGTATTTTTTCTTCCAGGGTGACTATTTTAAAAAGACAGTATCTATTGCTTATGTAAGATGTCAGCAGATCATACAGGCAGCTGCTGAACACTCACATGATCTGCATTCTACTGCCCCTTTTCTCTTTGATTTCATGTTTCTGTTTGCCTTGTGTATATTGTGGTAGAAGCCATAGCACCTTTATTTGTCTTAATTTGTTAGCATTAAGAGGTGGCTATTCTGTGAATTTACTCCAGTAGCGTAATCAGTCAGGTAATTAAAATACCTTTTCATTATATATGGTGAATTCAATAGATAATGGTGATTTTATATATAAAATTATATAAAATTTGTGTATAAATAATATATAATATATAAATTATACCTACACTCATATATGTATGTGTATCTCTATCTATCTATCTATCTATCTATCTATCTATCTATCTTTCTATCTATCTATCTATCTATCTATCTATCTATCTATCTATCTATCTACATACATACATATGTACATAATGTTTTTTCCTTATTGTAAAGTTTGGTGCTAAAGCAATCCTTCTTGACAGACTAGTTATTGCAGCATAATTGATCCTTGTCTATTACTTCAGTGTCCTGCAGAAAAGGGGAAGGATAATATGAAGAGACAGAGACATATGATACAATTTTAAGCACTTATGAGTTTTCCTGAAGTGACAGTACAAGATATTTTGAAGCTGTGAAGCTGAGAACAGAGTTCCATTGATTATAGCAATGATAGTGGTTAGTGATTGGACAGGTGTAAGCCTTCAGTTTAGTTGAAAAATATTTGCAAAACCAGTGCATGTGGGCTCTTCAAATCTCTGCCAATTGTCCTTACTTTTATGACATAAAGGCCTAGGAGTGTAATTTTCCCAATACAAATGGAAGAGTTGGCCCACGTTTTAGTTATTGAGACTTAATTCCCTTCTCTTCCTCCTCCTCCTCCTTCTCCTCCTCCTCCTTCTCCTCCTCCTCCTCCTTCTCCACCTCTTCCTCCTCCTCCTCCTCCTCCTCCTCTTCCTCTCTCTCTCTCTCTCTCTCTCTCTCACTCTCACTCTCTTTCTCTCCCCCCTCTCTTTCATTGAAACTCTGGGGTATCTAGGGTATTCTTTATCTAAATATCTTTCTTGCCTAAAGTCTACTTTCATTCTTAGTCAGCATATTAAAGTATCCTTTCCTTTATTTCTTTGGTCTCTATTCCAAATTATTTCCTGTAGTGGGACACCAATTCTGATAACCTCAAATCCAAGCCGTCATGGAGTAAGAATAAAAAATGTTAGTAAACACTTACCTTTAATACCTCAATGGCAGCCATTTTTATCAGTAAAGTTCCTCGAAATTCAGTGGGAGGAGAGATCATCCAGATCTGTTGGCATAAGAATCACATCTTTAAAGATTAAAAGGTAAGCAGGGAGGTTTTCTCTTCTTCTGTTTGGAGGTTTTATTATGCTCTCAGTGTTTTGGGTCTTTGTTTTCTGACTACTGGAGTTGGTGGCGAGTCAGGCTGAATGATGCACAATTTCAACCTTATGTGTACTGTGAGTCCATGACAGGGGTATCAAGAAGCAAGTAAGACACAGAAGCTGGAGAAGGAGAATAAGGAAAATATGGGGAGTGTGGTTCTAGGATCTAGATTCTGGGGTGTTAGGTAACTAGATATGGACAGAGAGATATTATGGCTTCTATGTGAGTCGCTATTATTATTATTATTATTATTATTATTATTATTATATTGTTTGCCTCTCCAAGACACTTCATAACAGTCATCTTGCTTCCTTACCAAGGTTTGGTATAGGTAGATTTCAATTATGTCAACCTACAGAAGTAGGTTTTCAAGTCGAAGTAAAAGAACTCTAGTTTAGATTTGTGAAGTTACGGGGCAGGTGCTGAATCACATACAGGGGCTGACATGCAAACTTAATTAATGCTTATAAACGGTTGAAAGGAAGAAATGAGGAGTAACATAGCAAGTGCTTTTGCAGTCTGCTCTGCTCTGATATATAGTAAAGATGTACAATGTCAAATAAAATCTGGTGACTCGCTGGCTGAACAGCAAATCCCGTCTCTGACAGGTGGTACTAAATTTTCCAGCAGTTCTTTCCAGACACTGTCTGTCATTAGCAAATCATTCCCCAATTTGGCTGCCTTATTTATGATTATCAGCGAAGATGAGTGCTAGATGAACTCGCTATACAGTCTTAATCACCATCTCAGGCAACCCTAGAGATCTATGATGAACACTCTGCACCCTCTGGCGTTTCCTTGCCACCATAATGCCAAGCGTCCATTATCTCCTGGTTTGGAGTGTCACGCTAATCCAAATGGCTGTTTGTTTCCTTGTGGCTTCTGTTTTCAATCACAATAAAAAAAAAACAGAAGAGGCAGGATATTAGAGACAAAATGGATAGGGCTTAAGAATTACAGTTTAAGTTCTCATTTATCAATGTAATTGAAAGTTGCTGGCTGGTGCAGGGTGCCAGTGTCTCCATCAGGGCATGAGTCATGGACTGAAGCTGTATCTATCCTTCTGAGCATCTAATGAGGCCGGCTTCATTTAAGCTTTGCTCACATCCGCCAAATCATCACTGAAGATGGCAATGGTCTTGTTTGCAGGTGCCACTTCTTTGATATATCTTAAATTCGCCATATTTGTATGCATTTTGTACTTTATGTGGTACAACAACATTGTATTGGGTTCTTTCAACATCCAAATGCCAAAGATTTGTGATTTCTTTATACTCAAAGATGCCCCTTGCCAGGTGATTGCAGAGATGAGTCAGCTTGGAAAATGCTGCTGTGTCGGCAGTAGAACCTGAACTTGCTCCCCCATCACCCATGTAAAAGCTGTCTGGGGCATTATCTTGTAATCCAGCATAGTCAGAGACAACATAGGCAGAAAGTAAGCAAGACCTAACTAAGCTCAGCAAGTCTGTCTAGAATCAGAAAGTGGGAAACAACTGAGGAGGACACTTGTTGACTTCAGGCCCTATGCACATGTACACGCATGGATGTGTATCTGCCTTCATACCTCTACACATGTATGTATACATGTACACATAAATGGGTACATCTTTTAACAGCAGCTGTTTTTTATTTGCTCCTGTTTTCACTGAGAAGTATTAAGGAAGAAATCAATGAATTTTATGTTTTATAAACAAATCTATCTCATTTTTCAAAATACATGCATTTCTGGAAATCCTCATTTCAAATCTTGTTCTTATCCAGCAATGTAAGACTGTTATTCTTCCCTTTGCTGCACATACCTCATGGCTATGGTGGTGCACAAAGTATTGAATATAATTTTCACTCTCACTGTATTGAATATAATTTTCTCAATGTGGGAACTAAGATTCAGTTTAGGTAACGTGATTCTTTGGAATGCTCTATATACAAAACAAACAAACAAACAAACAAAAAACAAAAACAAACAAGAACCCAGCCTTCCATTTTACATCCAAGGCATTTATTTGTTATATATCAAATGTTTTTTTAATCATAGATCTTTACAGATTATATAAAATGCAGACATGTTTGTCTTAAGGGACTTTTGAGTCCTAACTATGGGTATCAAACACATAAGTAGTTCTCCCCACCTGCCTTCTCTCTCTCTCTCTCTCTCTCTCTCTCTCTCTCTCTCTCTCTCTCTCTCCCTCTCTCCTGCCCTCCCTCCTTCCCTTTCTCCCTCTGTCCCTCCCTCCCTCTATTCCTCCTCCCTTCCTCCCTCCCTCCCTCTGTCCTCCCTCCCCATCTTTCTGCAGGAGTCCATAAAAGTATTTATCTAGAGAGACACTAACTGAAATCAAAAGAAACTGGTGAGCAATGAATTTAAATATTTTATGTAGTTATAGTAATTAGTTGACTGTAGAGTCTGACTCTAGGCCATTTGAGTTCACAGTCATTACATTTATGAGTATATTTAAATAATGACTTATGTAATCATTACTGGATTTAATCTTGCTCACATTGGGGCAACAGGATCTTCTAGATGTACTTGCTCCTTAGGTAGCGGAGACTGATGGTCAGAAGCAGTTAGGGATGCAATCTCCTCTTCATCTTATTTGTTAAGGGAGACTAATCAGTGAAATTCTTGTCCCTTTTCTGTGACAAATCATGCCTTTATTTTCATCACAATGAAGATAATGATAATATGACCCCTAGACTATGAATATTTGAAACAGGAGAAAGTTGAGTGCCATGACATTGGATTGAATCATATAGAGAAGATGGGGGCTTGGGAACACTGAGAACAGGTAATCTTAAAATGTGTTGAGAAGCTTCAGTGATTGACTAGCTTTTCCTTGTGATATCTCTCATCTTCAGGGCTTTTGGATGATGCTGAAACAGGTGAGCATTAGCAAGTATTGAAGTTAGAGAAGGTGTAAAGGAAATGTAAGCTTTTAGGAACAAATGAGAAAGCCCTATACATGAGCTTTTTCTGTCTTCTCTAATGAGAACTCAGAGAACTACACATTAATTTTAAATTCATAGGCATTTCAGAAGTTACAGAAACATTTGCAGGAATCAATAGATTCTTAAGGATTTCCAGAAAATTAAAAGCAGATGGAACATATTTAGGAGAAAATAGCAGCAGAAATAAAATCAACACAATTGGATACTGAGATAAATGTTTATAAAGGAAAATTTGGAGAAGTTGCAAATTTATACTTAGGTTTACATATCATAAATAAGCACTGTTGCTATCAGCAGGATATCTTTATACAGAACAACCTGTAGACTTTTGAGTCCTCCTTTTAAAGTCTTCAGAGGCTCTAGCTTTAGAGTTCACTCTAGGATCAAGTGCTGAGAATAGTTTATCAATTACTGGGCTCTTGGTGTGTATAATTATTATACTCATCAGTGGGAGTGAATGTGGAGGTAGACATTGAGAGGAGTAAGGTTCTTATAATAGATAAATAAAGGGGACCCTCCTTTCAGCATTATCATTCTAAGAAGTGTGAGTCTCTATTTCAGAGATTTTCTTTCTTTGACCAACTTGGGCATCCTCATCTGTCTTTTTGTACCAGACCATTTTCTCTTTTTTCTATATTCTTTGTTTATATTCCAAATGACTTCCCATTTCCTGGTGGTTCCCCTCTCCCCTAAGTCCCATAAGCCCTCTTCCCTCTGCCAGTTCCCCAATCAACCCCCTCTAACTCCTCTGTCCTGACAATTCCCTACAATGCTGCATCAAACCTTTCTAGGACCTGGGCCCTCTCCTTCCTTCTTCTTGGGAATCATTTGATATGTGGATTGTGTTTTTGGGTATTCTGAGCTTCTGGGCAAATATCCACTTATCAGTGACTGCGTTCCATGTGTGTTCTTTTGTGAATGAGTTACCTCACTTAGTATGATATTTTCCAATTCCAACCATTTGCCTAAGAATTTTATGAGTCCATATTATTATCTAGAGAATTCCTTGGTTAAAGTTTTGGAAACTAAAGACAAACATAAAAACTTTAACAGTTATTTTATTCACAATCATGTTTATATCCAGAGATTGGTGGTATGTCTAGCCTCCATCAATGAATCTTCTTATGGCAGCAGGAGCTGGTTAATAGGGCAACCTATAATTAGCCAAAGTGCTAAGCATGTGATTGTGGGTTGCTCAGACCCATCTGGGAAAGTTATAACACTCCTTCAAGAGCTCAGAGAATGAATGTTGTAGGAAAGGGGACAGAAAGGACTTTAGAGTAGAAGATGGAAGACTATGACATGGCCACTGCCCTCATGAATTCACTGCAGCCATGTTTAGTTGCCTGATAACTGCACAGGATCAGGTACATTAGTGCTCACCAAGAATGAAGGAATCTCTTACAAGGCCTCACCCCTCCAGAGTGTCTATCAACAGTTGACATTAGTTGGGCCTGGGTGTCACTTTTAGTGATTTAGCTGCATATAAACTGTCCTAGCTCTACTAAAATGATGTCCCAGCCAGGCTCAGGCAAATAGTTCTGATTGAACAAACTCCATTGTTCAATACAGAAAAAAGAGGAGGGTCTGCTTGAGAGGACGGGTGCCAGTGGGAGGGGGTATGAGGGATACGTGGGTGAAAATGACTGAAATGTATTATATAAATGTATGAAATTATTACATATTAAAATGTTATAAAAAGAGAAATTCTAACAAGTAGACATTTAAAAACCAACCCAACTCTAACAGGCTCTAGAGAGAAAAACAAAAACTATACCAGCTCAATAGATTCTGTCTCAGGTTCCAGGTTCCAGGCCCCTCCCCCAACCACACAAAACACCATTTTATTTTGTTTTGCTCCTCCCCACTCCTCTTCAGCTTTTCTCTGGTGATTAGCAGACTATATTTCTTTCTGGGAGACTAAGTATCTTCTTTAAGAGGAATAATTATGAGGTTTTTAGATGGATTGACTTGGTCAAGGAAAAAGATAGAGAGACAAAAGAGAAAATCTGTCTCTGAAAAAAGATTTACTCTTTCAGATAAAGAGAGGGAGAGAGAAGGGAGAGGGAGGGATGGAGGGAGGGAGGGAAGGAAGAAGGGAGGGAGGGTTGCAGAGAGGGATAGAAAGAGAGAGAGAGAACACCAAGTAAAGCCTCAAACCTAAGCCCCAAACCTCTAGTGCAACATGTTGCCAAGAGTACGTTTTTGTGATTCTGAAATTCTTACCTCTTATCAGCAGAGTTTGGATAACGCTGAAAAAATAGGAAATTGATGGAGACTTGAAACACAGTTGCAGCTCTGACTCTCTGAGTTAACCCATACTGGTCTTCTTTTATTACCACTATCATTTGAAAAATGTATTTTTATACTTCCTCTCTGTGTTAAGTATTCAGTGACTAAAATCAGTAATGGAGTGTATGTACATGCATAAACTATTAAGTAAGAATGTTGCCAAATTCCTGGCAAGAAGTTATTGAAAACTCACTTAAAATGGGTAGTCATTTCTTTTTTAATTAATTGATTGATTAATTAATATGCATCCAAAATGCTGTACCTTCAAGTCTCTGAAGAGAGAAATAGAAGATGAACTCAAAAGATGGAAAAATCTTCCATGCTCTTGGATTGGCAGGATTAATATAGTAAAAATGGCCATCTTACCAAAAGCAATCTATAGATTCAATGTAATCCCCATAAAATCTCAATTCTTCACAGTCTTAGAAAGAGAAATTCTCAAATTCATCTGGAATAACAAAAAACCCAGGATAGCTAAAACTATACTCAACAGTGATAGAACATCTAGAACATCTAGGGGTATCAGTATCCCCCAAACTCCAGCAGTAATTCAGAGCAATTGTGCTAAAAATTGTATGGTATTGGTACAGTGACAGGCAAGTAGATCAATGGAATAGAATTGAAGACCCGGAAATGAATCCATAGAATTATGGTCACTTGATCTTTGACAAGGGAGCTACAACCATCCAGTGGAAAAAAAGATAGCCTTTTTAACAAATAGTGCTGGTTCAAAGGGATGTCAGCATGCAAAAGAATGCAAATTAATCCATTCTTAACTCCTTGTACTAAGTTCAACTCCAAGTGGATCAAGAACCTCTACATAAAACCAGACACACTGAAACTAATAAAAAGAAACTGGGGAAGACCCTTGAGGACATGGGCACAGGGGGAAATTTCCTCTACAGAACACCAATAGCTTATGCTCTAAGATCAAGAATAGACAAATGGAACCTCATAAAATTACAAAGTTTCTGTAAGGCAAAAGACATTTCAAAAGGACAAAACAGCAACCAACAAATTGGGAAGATGATATTTTCTAGTTCTATCTATTTGCCTGCAACATTCATGATGTTCTTGTTTTTAATAGCAGAATAATATTCTACTGTGTAAATGTACCATATTTTCTGTATCCATTCTTTGGTTGAAAGATATCTAGGTTGCTTTCAGTTTCTGGGTGATATAAATAAGGCTGTTATGAATATAGTGGAGCTCATGTCCTTATGGTATGGTGGTTGTAATATCTTTTGGGTCTATGTCCAGGAACACTATAGCTGGGTCTTCCGGTAGAACTACTTTCAATTTTCTGAAACACTGCCATACTATTATCCAGAGTGGTTGTACAAGATTTCACTTCCACCAACCACAGAGAAGTGTTCCTCTTTTCCCACATCCTCTTGAGTATGTGTTGTCACTTGAATTTTTTATCTTAATCATTCTGATTGCTTTAAAGTGGACTCTCAGGGTCCTTTTGATTTGCATTTTTCTGATGACTTAGGCTGTTGGACATTTCTTTAAGTGCTTGTGAGCCATTTGAGATTCCCTTGTTGAGAATTCTCCTTTTAGCTCTATACCCTATTTTTTAAATTGCTTATTTGAATGTTTTCTGTCTAACTTAAGTTCTTTATATATTTTGTATATTAGCTCTCCAACAGATGTAAAGTTAGTGAAGATCTTTTCTCAATCTGTAGGCTTCTGTTTTGTCATATTGACAGTGTCTTTTGCTGTACTGAAGATTTTCAATTTCATGATATCCCATTTATTAATTATTGATCTTAGAGCCTGAGCCCTTGGTATTCTGTTATGGAAATTTATTCTTGTGACAATGCATTCAAAGCTATTTCCCACTATCTCTTCTACTAGATTCTGTGTATTCAGTTTTATGCTGAGATCCTTCATCCACTTGGACTTGAGTTCATGTAGGGTGATAAACATGCATCTATCTGCATTCTTCTGCATGTAGTCCATCAGTTAGGCCAGCTCCATTTGCTGAAGATGCTTTCTTTTGATTTATTTGTCAAAAATCAAGTTTCCACAGTTGTGTCTGCTTATTTCTATGTCTTCTATTCTATTCCATTGATGAACCTTTCTGTTTATACCAATTCCATCCAGTTTTTATCACTATTGCTTTGTAGTAGAGCTTGAAGTCAGGAATGGTGATTCCTTCAGAAATTCTTTTAATTTTTAGGATTGTTTTGGATATCCTGAGTTTTTCCCATATGAATTTGAGGATTGCTCTTTCAAGGTCTGTGAACAATTGTGTTGGAATTTTGATGGGAATTACATTGAATCTGTAGATTGGTTTTGGTAAGATGGATATTTTCAGTATGTTAATCCTACAGATCCATGAGCAGGGGAGATCTTTCTATCTTCTGAGGTCTTCTTCAACTTCTTCAACTTTTCAGGGATTTGATGTTCTTGTCATACAGGTCTTTCACTTGGTTAGAACTATACCAAGATATTTTATATTATTTGTAGATATTTTAAAGGGTGCTATTTCCCTAATTTCTTTCTCAGCTTGTTTATCATTAGTATAAAGGAGGGTTACTGATTTTTTTTGAGTTAATTTTATATCCAACTACTTTGCAGAAGTTGTTTACCAACTGTAGGAGTTCTTTGATAGACAATCCAAACTATTTAAACCACCCCATAACCCCTAAGGAAATAGAAGCAGTCATTAAAAACCTCCCAACCAAAAAATTCTACAAAATAGAAACAGAAGGAATGTTACCCAATTTTTTCTAAGAGGCCACAGTTATCCTGATACCTAAATCACACCAAGACACAACAAAGAAGGAGAACTTAAAACCAATTTCATTTATGAACATCGACTCAGAAATACTCAATAAAATTCTTGCAGACTGAATTCAAGAATATATCAAGAACATCATTCATCACAATCAGGTAGGATAAACATTTCTTAACAAGGAATTTTGTACCTAGAGAAACTATAATAAAACATGTGTGTATGACATATTTGACATACAGAAGTATGACTACATTGTCCATAACTCACATTTATTTCATGTAATAAGAAGATAGGTTTTGAAACATGAAAAAGAAGTGAAAGTAAAAAGGGATACCTTATAGAAGAATGAGATTATTGTCAACATAAAGTGCCACTCAGAAAAATAGAAGTAAAATGAAAACAGCTCACACTAAACATCTTGAGGATTTACTTGAAGATGGCACAGTTTAAAAATAAAAATTACATTTCCTTGTAAAAGCAATAAATGCATATACTTTACTATTAAATATGAATATATTAAGTTGTCATTGAAAATTTTATAAACCTTATGTAAAAATAAAGGGCAACATTTTTGTGTGCTACTCAGAAATTAAATAATAAAACAATATCAAAAATAATAGTTTGGAACCAAAATAGACTCAGCATCTGTTAATAAAAAGAACTGTTATCAATATGTGCAAAAATAGACTTTAATTTTCACACAATCCATATAAAAGAGATTTTTTTATATCAAGAAGTTAATGAATAAGAAATTTTAATTTTAATTGGCTTTTATCCTTTTATCACCATTAACACTAATGGATGTCAAGCAAAGTCTTGATGGTGAAGTCAAATATATTAACCACTTTGGTGGGAGACTTTAATTCCCTGCTCTGAGAAATGTGAGGATTAAGGGAGAAATAAGCAAGGTAGAAGGATCTGAATGGCATATTGCTACAGTAAACATAAATATTAGGTAACTAGCAAACATAAATATGCATGTGTAACTTCATGGCAATGAATAGAAGGCGCATAATGTTTACAAACATGCATTAAACATTCGTAAATCCTGAACATGTTATTATGTTTCAAAATGATATGTGGTAATTCTAAAAGAGAATAGGTAAAACAAATCTTCTAGGAACAAGCTTCAAAATAGGAAAATATATTAAAATAAATCCATTAATTTCATTTTCTGATAAATTTTTGAAATTTATTGAGGATAATTTTAATAATATGTGTATCTAAATGGAATGAGATACAGCCACACATTGGAAAGTTAGAGTCGTATATAAAGACCTAATTGGCACAATTTACTTAGATACATAATCTCATGAGGTATGTGTTTAATTTCAAATATGAGTTAAATAAACCCATGGAAGAAAACAGGTGTTAACAAAGATGAAGGGATTCATACACTAGAGAAATAAAGACTTGAATAAAGAGTATCAGGTATAGAAACAGTGACATAAATACAGAGGTTCAAAAGGATCTAACACCATCGGAAGCATGAATTTAAAGAAAGAATTTTTTTTTAAAAGGAGTTTTATCTTACCTTCAGAGAAAGGTAACCCAGAAAACTGAACAAAAAAAAAAGGGAGAGAGAGAAAGAGAAATTTCCATCTTTAGAAAGACTTCAAGGCCTAGAGTTTTGCATTGATTCCATCACATCCTTAAATGCATCTGAATTCTCAAGTATTCAAAGATTAAAATGCCTATTATTTAGGATGCCACAGTAATGAATTTTCCAACAATATTATTTGCTTAACACAGGAAATGTTGCATGTCAGCTGAGACCTGCTGCAGATTCAGGGGAGATTTCTGGCAGACTTTCAAGGATGCTATTGTGCTATGCCTTGAGCATGTCTCCCACCTGCCCCAACAGTCACCACTGCAACGGAAGAGAGAATACCAGACTGAAGTCATTTAAGTTAGTAAAATGATGATGCTTTGAATACTTTGAAAGGTAGAATAAAATGCCTTCCTTTATGTGATAAAGTTTATCTTTAACACTATAGAAAGCAATAAGTGTTACAATCACAACATGAAATAGCCAAAGGGGGTGTTCCTTAATCCCCTTGCAAATAGTTTATGGATAGACATACTCAATACAACACACCCAGAAACACAATGACTAATAGATATTGGAGAACTATACATATTATGGGATAAGAAAGAACATTCTGCTTTTGGAAATAGCATAAAGCCTTACTAGAAAATATGAGTGGGGTAACTATATGTTAGAGTAACTCAGAAATAAACAAGACAATGTGAACTCAAATATAGAGTGTTTTTCCTATACCTTTAGCAATTAACATTATGGTGGGAGTTGTTATATGTACACAAAAATTACTTAAATAAAACTATCAAATATATTTTTTTACAAATAGAAATGTATTCTCTGCTGAATATGAAGACATTTTTAATGTTTGTTTTTTCTGCAGAATAGCAAATACTTATAAAATAAATCCTATAAAGTAGATGCAATTTCAAATTTTCTTGGAATTTATAAAACTGAATGTGCCATTCAATTATCTGAAACTTTATCTGCTAGAGTAAATACGTGATAAGTTTTAGAAGAAGTGGAATGAAAAAGAACTTTTGATTGCAGACACTAAAGCTAAAACTACTAAACCCCAATGTTTATATGAGTTGTGTGTGTGTGTGTGTGTGTGTGTGTGTGTGTGTGTGTTTCTGTCTCTTGTAAACAGGTATATGCAGACCTTGGTGCATATGCAGGACAGAGGACAACCTCTGTGTTGGCTGTCACTTTCCACCTTGCTCTACAAGCCCTGGACATTGCTATCACAACTTGTTTTCATGCTCCACTTTGAGATTACAAGCATGCACTACCACATAAGGCTGCATGTGAGTTTGGGGAATCCTATCTCTACTTTTTACTTTACTTGCAAGCAGAAGGTCCTTCATCACAGAGTTAGTTTTGATAGACAGATCATTGGTACGAAATTCCAAGTATACAATACTAGAACTGAATGACTTCAGTATTAATAAATATTTATTGCTCCACTTATCCCTACTTCATTTATAATTATAGCAAAATAAAAATATGTCAAATATAGATTAATAGACAATTTCCCCTAAATTTTGGTGTTAACAATCTCATTATTATAATGATATGAAAAGTGGTCATTTACTTGGGAGAAGAAGTCATTGCGCTCAAAGGACATAAAAAAACTCCTTGAAAATAAAAGTTCTTAATCACAAAGAATAAATATGAAAGTATAAATAATATGATTATAATATATAAATTTATTTTATACCATAATATATTATATGTAATAATATACAAATATATTTAAGTATATCATACAATATATAAATATAAAATATAATATATTTTATGTATACTATATATCAAATAAAAAATATGATTATATATTCTAAGATTATACACAATATAATATTATACATATTATATACCATATACTATATATTATATACCATATACAGTATACATATATGTACTATCTAATATATATTGTATAATTTTATATAATATACCATAAAATTATAATATATTATACAGTGTATAATTATAATGTATAATATATACTTATTATACTGTACAAGTATACTATATACTATATACTATATAATTTATTTATAATACATAGTATATTACTTATGTATACTATAATAAATAAATTATAATATATAATTATAATGTGCAATGTAAAAACGTATAAAGTATCATGCATGATGGATAATGATATACATATTATATATAAAATATATGTAAGAAAATGTAATATTAAATAATGTTAAATATTATATAATATATTACTATATTATATATAATATATATCATGTAAACTATATGTTACATAATATATAATAACATGCCTTATTATATATAATCACAGTATATACACTTGTATATATAATTTATCCAATTATATAAGTATATTATATATAATTTATAAATATGATATATAATATGTAATATATTTTGTATAAAGCTATATATAATATAAATATGATATATATTATATGTACTTTGTTAAATATGTAAATATACTAAATACATGTAATGATATATAATTATACTAATTACATGTAATTGATACAATATACAAAATTATATATTATACATATTATATTATATATATCACATGCATTATATATTATACTTAATATATATAATATATTTGGGGTAAATGTAATAACTTAATAATATAGGTGACTCTGTACATAGGCACAAGATGAGTCAACACCTTGCTTCAGAGGCCATCAAGCATGTGGACATTATGGATTATTTTGGACAACTCTCAGTAGGTGAGCAAGGAAGGCAAGTGGATAGCTGTTGGCCCTGGGGTCCAGAAGTTCCAATATACAGCATGCATTGTGTCTCTGACATTCTGTTGCTAAAGAGAATCTTTCTCCAAAGTGTTTCCTGGAGAGAAAACTGATCCATAGAGCACAAACCTATTTGGAGTACTGACTTGGGTTTGTAGTTTTATTAAAATTTTAGTTTGAGGTAAAGAGACTGGGAACCTACTGCTTCTACCCTTTCGTCATTCCCAGTGTACTTGGCATTCTAAAAGAGAGCAGGTCACTCTGGATCTTCTGTGTCCTGCTGCTTCTCTGCATTTTACTCTGCAATACAATGAGAAGAAGGTAAGTCCGGATGCTGCAGAGATGGTAAAATGCCATCTTAGAAATATGTTTTCACAGAATTATAAAAATAACTCAAAACAAGTATCATATACTGTATGGATGCCAAGTTATATAATTACTTAAAGAAATTATGACAAACCTTATTAAAAGTCACACTGTGGGATTATTTTTAAGAATTAATTAATATTTCTAAATGTAGTTTTTCAGAGAAAAAAGTCAAAAAAAATGTCTGGGTAAACTGCAAGCCTGCTGACTACATTAAGACATGAGTCTGATTTATTATTTATTCAAGTTCAGAAAACTAAGCATGAGCTATTCAATCAATGTTTTTAGTAACTAATTTATTCCTCTAAAGTATTTCTTATTTGCTTAAAAGTATGCTTCAAAACAGTGTTGGGCTGGGGTCCATTCCTTAGGACTTGCAAGCAAGGCTTCTGTAGCTTCCTCATTAAGTGATGCTGGGTAATAGGATTGTCGTCACACTTCTTCGCTGTGTTTCATGTGAGTTCACAGAGGCATCCTGTCCGCTTTTGCATGGCTTTGGCTAAGTGCTTTAGGATCGTGATACTTGCCATTGTGACTTCTTGATTGTTCAAAGCTGCTGACACCGTGACCCCATTTCTTTGGCCCCTCTACCTTCCATTAGACATGGAAGGCATCTCCACGGGATCACTGTGCAGATGCTAACTTCTATCGGGACCACAATGGACCCAAACTGCCATGATTTCCTAGAGCATGCAAGCAGAGAGGGGAAGTTATTCCTTTTTCCTGTATCTGCCCTGTTATTTTTCTGGAGAATCTCATTATATAGAATCTTATTATTTAGACCAGCTCATAATAGTCTTAAACTTACCGCATTTCTCCAAAACTCTCCTGAATCCTGGAATGAAAGGTGTGTACCAACAGTGGGGTCTCATCTATGTTTTGAATTGAACACTACTGTTGAAACTCTGCAGATCTGTTTTTCCTCTTACTAATGTTCTTCTGTAGCTCTATCAAACTTAGTGCACAGCAACAACTCAAGTATATCTTCTTATAATATTTTAAATTAGCAATATATTATAGAGCCCCTAGAGCTAAATCAAGGTGTTATGGGGCCATATTCTTTACTCAAGGACATAGGGGAGATCTTCCAGATCTTCCACAATCTTCCACATTCACATGTCATGACTGCTGCTATAGAAAATATCTTGCTTTTAAGAGCCCACATGACTATACTCTCCCCAATAGGGGGAAATCCTCACTCTTACTTACATCTCCAAGTTCTCCTTTACCACATTCACTTATTTTAAAGATGAGAACATCAATGACTTTGAGTGCATATTTTTCCAACTGTTTCATTGTCAACAACACATGGAGTTTTTAAGTACAAACAGCTTCTTTCACTGTGATTTCAAGTGCCTCTTGACCATAGTGTTTCTGTGCAGAATTCAGACATTAATCTGTAAGACATTTGGTGTACAGCCAAGGGTACAACCGTGAAACAGATCTGTTTTCTCAATTCTCCTTACATATACTTCTGGTCATCTTTCGTTTCTCATTTGAACATAGATCCATTTCTTCCCCCACTATTTTCTAACTTGTTTATGTCTGCTGTCTTGTCTATAGTGTGCTTTTAGATTTTGAGACATATTTCTCCATTGGAAGATACTACAGAGTTTCAGGAATACTGAATTAAATAGTTAAGTTTTGATTTTGTGTATGTGTACATCTGTCTGCCTATTTATGTCTCTATCTCATCTGTTTCTCTCTTGTTATTTGTGAGTTTGTGTGTGTGTGTGTGTGTGTGTGTGTGTATGTGTGTGTGTGTATTAGCAGTGGTAGTGGCAGAGGTGTAACCCAGTGGTTTAATACTCTACCTCTGGGCTACAACTGCACCTCAGGTTATTTCTTGAATTCACAACTACTGGCCTGAACTGAGTGTTTTTCAAGGAAGTTGGTCTTAACTGGATAGATGGTGTCTGTATAGACCCAGATCCTGCTAGACTAACCCTGTCAGTTCTAGCTTCTTTTGAATATCCCAGTCTCTGATTTATGATAGCACAACTCTGCTCTGTGCTCATATAGTTTTTACTTTTTTTAAAACATAGTTCCTTTAGTCTGGCATGGTCGCTCCCCTCCTTATTTTAACAGTGTAGCTGCTTTTGTGTTTAATCTGTCCTAGATTTAAATCACTCAGAAAGAGTTTCATGTTTTGTCACTGAGCTTTGATATGTCAACAGAGTATGCCTTTCATTCTTTATGTCCAGTTCAGTCTTTTCTTTTATGAGTAGCAGAAATCAGGGAGCCTGAATGTCAGAGCTAAACATGAATGTAATTCTGTGACAATTATGCTGTGAATAAACTCTATAACTGACTGCAACACCACTTGTGCTTAATAAGTGTAATAGAGTATCCTGTTTATTCTGACTGAATATTTATGTTAAGACTCTGGAATCCTTATATTCTGAAAAGAATAAACCAGTTTTAATTTTACTTTCATAGAGTTGAGCCCATGGAAGAAGTCAAAACAAAACAATATTATCTATGGGGATTGAAGTTTCCCCTCAAGAGAAGCTGGTGAGTCGAGGAAGAGTAATCTAGAACTTCTTGTCTTAAATCTATCTTCTACTGATCTGCAGAAGAAAGTAGAGGATAATGTGTCCCTACCTTCTCCTACACACCCTTTGCAGTTTGAACTACACTCCTATTACCTCATTTTAGATTAAATTACAGAAGAGAAAATGGGTGTGAGTAGTGGGGTCTTTCTTTCTTTCTATTGGATATATTCTATATTTACAATTCATTTCCCTTTTTCTGGTTCCCCACCTCAAAGGTCCCACATGCCCTTCCTCCCCCCTGCTCCCTCATCCACCCCCTCCCACCTCACTGTTCTTGTACTCCCCCACAATGATGTTTTGGTCCATTCTAGCACCAGTGTCCACTCCTTTCTTCTTGTGAGACATCACTTGGTATGTGATTTATGTCTTTGTTGTTCCAAGCTTCTAGGCTAATATCCACTTATCAGTGACTGCATACCATGGGTATTCTTTTGAGACTGGGTCACCTCACTTAGTATGACGTTCTCCAGCTCCATCCATTTCTCTAAGAATTTCATGAATTCATTGTTTCTAATGGCTGAATAGTACTCCATTGTTTATATATACCACATTATTTGTATCCATTCTTCTGTTGAGGGAAATCTAGGTCCTTTCCAGCTTCTGGCTATTATATATAAGGCTGCTATGAACATAGTGGAGCATGTATCCTTATTGCATGCTGGGGAATCTTCTGGGTATATTCCCAGGAGTGGTATGGCTGGGTCCTCTGGAAGTATCACGTCCAGTTTTCTGAGGAACCGCCATACTGATTTCCAGAGTGGTTGTACCAGCTTGCATTCCCACCAGCAGTGGAGGAGTGTTCCTTTTTCTCTACATCCTCGCCAACACCTGATGTCTTCTGAGTTTTTAATCTTAGCCATTCTGACTGGTGTGAGGTGAAATCTCAGGGTTGTTTTGATTTGCATTTCCCTAATGACTAATGATGTTGAACATTTTTAAGGTGTTTCTCAGCCATTAAATTTCTTCAGGTGAAAAGTCTCTGTTTAGCTCTGTACCCCATTTTTGGATAGGGTTATTTGGTTTTCTGGGGTCTAACCTCTTGAGTTCTTTGTATACATTGGATATTAGCCCTCTGTCGGATGTGGGGTTGGTGAAGATCTTTTCCCAATTTGTTAGGTGCCGATTTATCCTTTTGACAGTGTCTTTTGCCTTACAGAAACTTTGTAATTTTATCAGGTCCCATTTGTCTATTCTTGATCTCAGAGCATAAGCAATTGGTGTTCTGTTCAGGAATTTTTCCCCTGAGCCAATGTCCTCAAGGGTCTTCCCCAGTTTCTTTTCTATTAGTTTTAGTGTGTCTGGTTTTATGTGGAGGTCCTTGATCCACTTGGAGTTGAGCTTAGTGCAAGGAGATAAGAGTGGATTAATTCCCATTCTTCTGCATGTTGACCTCCAGTTGAGCCAGCACCATCTCTTGAAAAGGCTTTTTTCACTGGATGTTTTCAGCTCCTTTGTCGAAGATCAATTGGCCATAGATGTGCGGGTTCAATTCTGGGTCTTCGATCCTAATCCATTGATCCGCCTCCCTGTCACTGAACCAATACCATGCAGTTTTTACTACTACTGCTCTGTAATATTGCTTGAGGTCCGGGATATTGATTCCCCCAGAAGTTCTTTTGCCGTTGATGATAGTTTTAGCTATCCTGGGTTTTTTGTTATTCCAGATGAATTTGAGAATTGCTCTTTCTAACTCTATGAAGAACTGAGTTGGGATTTTGATGGGGATTGCATTGAATCTGTATATTGCTTTGGGCAAGATTGCCATTTTGACTATATTAGTCCTGCCAACCCACGAGCATGGAAGATTTTCCCATTTTCTGATGTCTTCTTCAATTTCCCTCTTCAGAGACCTGAAGTTTTTGTCATATAAATCTTTCACATGTTTGGTTAGCGTCACTCCAAGATACTTTATATCATTTGTGGCTATTATGAAGGGTGTCATTTCCCTAATTTCTTTCTCGGCCTGCTTATCCTTCGTGTATAGGAAGGCTACTGATTTGCTTGAGTTGATTTTATAGCCAGCCACTTTGCTGAAGTTGTTTATCAGTTGCAGGAGTTTTCTGGTGGAGGTTTTGGGGTCACTTAAGTATACTATCATATCATCTGCGAATAGTGATAGTTTGACTTCTTCCTTTCCAATTTGTATCCCTTTGACTTCCCTCTGTTGTTGAATTGCTCTAGCTAGTACCTCAAGTACTATATTGAAGAGATATGGTGAGAAGGGGCAGCCTTGTTTAGTCCCTGATTTTAGTGGGATTGCTTCAAGTTTTTCTCCATTTACCTTGATGTTGGCTACTGGTCTGCTCTGTATTGCTTTTACTATGTTTAGATATGGGCCTTGAATTCCTGCTATTTCCAAGACCTTTAGCATGAAAGGATGCTGAATTTTGTCAAATACTTTTTCAGCATCCAATGAGATGACCATGTAGTTTTTTTCTTTGAGTTTGTTTATGTAGTGGATTACGTTGATGGATTTCCGTATATTGAACCATCCCTGCATCCTTGGGATGAAGCCAACTTGATCATGGTGAATGATCATTTTGATGTGTTCTTGGATTCGGTTGGCAAGTATTTTGTTTAGTATTTTTGCATCGATATTCATAAGAGAAATTGGCCTTTAGTTCTCTTTCTTAGTTGGATCTTTGTGTGGTTTTGGTATCAGGGTAATTGTGGCTTCAAAGGATGAATTGGGTAGTGTTCCTTCTCTTTCTATTTTGTGGAATAGTTTGAAGAGTATCGGTATCAGAACTTCTTTGAAGGTCTGATAGAATTCTGCACTAAAACCGTGTGGTCCTGTGATTTTTTTTGGTTGGAAGACTGTCTATGACCCCTTCTATTTCTTTCGGGGTTATTGTTCTGTTTAGATGATCTATTTGATCCTGGTTTAATTTTTGTATTTGGTAATTGTCTAGGAAATTGTCCATTTCCTCCAGATTCTCCAGTTGTGTTGAGTATAGGTTTGTGTAGTAGGATCTGATGATTTTTTGAATTTCCTCAGTTTCTGTTGTTATATCTCCCTTTTCATTTCTAATTTTGTTAATTTGAATACTGTCTCTGTGCCCTTTGTTAAGTCTGGCTAGGGGTTTATCTATCTTGTTGATTTTCTCAAAGAACCAGCTCCTGGTTTTGTTGATTCTTTGTATGGTTCTCTTTATTTCAACTTGATTCATTTCAGCCCTGAGTTTGATGATTTCCTGTCTTCTACTCCTCCTGGGTGAAATTGCTTCTTTTTGTTCCAGAGCTTTCAAGTATACCATTAAGTTGCTGGTATATGCTCTCTCCTGTTTCTTTTTGGAGACACTCAGGGCTATGAGTTTTCCTCTAAGCACTGCTTTCATTGTGTCCCATAGATTTGGGTATGTTGTGCCTTCATTTTCATTAAATTCTAAGAAATCTTTGATTTCTTTCTTTATTTCTTCCTGGATTAAGTTATCATTGAGTAGAATATTGTTCAGCCTCCACGTGGATGAGGATTTTCTGTTGTTTTTGTTGCTATTGAAGAACACTCTTACTCCATGGTGATCTGATAAGAGGCATGGGATTAGTTCGATCTTTTTATATTTGTTGAGATCTGTCTTGTGTCCAATTACATGGTCGATTTTGGAGAAGGTACCATGAGGGGCTGAGAAAAAGGTATAGTCTTTTACTTTACGGTAAAATGTTCTATACATATCTGTTAAATCCAATTGGTCCAAAGTTTCGATGAGTTTCTCCGTGTCCCTGTTTAGTTCCTGGTCAGTCCACTGTGGCTAGTAGAGTATTGAGGTCCCCCACAATCATTGTGTTAGGTGCAATGTGTGCTTTGAGCTTTAGTAAAGTTTCTTTTACGAATGAGGGTGCCCTTACATTTGGAGCATAGATGTTTAGAATTTTGAGTTCTTCTTGGTGGATTCTTCCTTTGCCTAGCAAGAAGTGACCTTCTGTGTCTCTTTTGATGACTTTGGGTTGAAAGTCAATTTTATCTGATATTAAAATGGCTATTCGAGCTTGCTTCCTGTTACCATTTGCTTGCAAAATTGTCTTCCATCCTTTTACTCTAAGGTAGTGTTTGTCTTTGACTTTGAGTTGTGTTTCCTGTAAGCAGCAAAATGTAGGGTCCTGTTTCTGTATCCAGTCTGTTAGTCTATGTCTTTTTATTGGGGAATTGAGTCCATTGATGTTAAGAGATATTAAGGAATAGAGTTTATTACTTCCTGACATTTTTGATGTTATTTTTGTTTTTGAGTAGTTATCTTCCTTTGAGTTTGATGGAAGAAGGTTACTGTCTTGCTTTTTCTTGGGTGCAGTTTCCTTCCCTGTATTGGAGTTTTCCTCCTATTATCCTTTGTAGAGCTGGGTTAGTGGAAAGATATTGTGTAAATTTGGTTCTGTCATGGAATATTTTGATTTCTCCATCTATGTTGATTGAGAGTTTTGCTGGGTATAGTAGTCTTGGCTGACATTTGTGTTCTCTTAGGGTCTGCATGAGGTCTGCCCAGGATCTTCTAGCTTTCATGGTTTCTGGAGAGAAGTCTGGTGTGATTCTGATAGGTCTTCCTTTATGTTATTGGCCTTTTTCTCTTACTGCCTTTAATATTCTTTCTTTGTTCAGTACATTTGGGGTTTTGATTATTATGTGACAGGAGGTGTTTTTGTTCTGGTCCAGTCTGTTTGGAGTTCTGTAGGCTTCTTGTATATTCATGGGCATCTCTCTCTTTAAGTTAGGGAAGTTTTCTTCCATAATTTTGTTAAAGATATTTGCTGGCCCTTTAAGTTGTAGATGTTCACTCTCATCTATCCTTATAATCCTTAGGTTTGGTCTTCTCATTGTGTCTTGGATTTCCTGGATGTTTTAGGTTACAAGCCTTTTGGATTTTGCATTTTCTTTGACTGTGGAGTCAATGGTTACTATGTTATCTTCAGCATCTGAGATTCTTATTTCTATCTCTTGTATTCTGTTGTTGATGTTTGCATCTACGACCCCTGATTTCTTCCCAAGGTTTTCTATCTCCAAAGTTGCCTCCTTTTGTGATTTCTTAGTTGTTTCTACCTCTGTGTTCAGATCTTGGATGGTTTTGCTCAGTTCCTTCATTTGTTTGTTTGTGTTTTCATGTAATTCTTTAATATATTTTTGTGCTCCCTCTTTAATGACTTCTGCCTGTTGTTTCAAGTTCTCCTGCATTTCTTTAACTGATTTTCTCATTTCCTCTTTATTGGTTTCTGTCTGTTGGCCCATATTCTCCTGGAGTTCTTTAAGTGTTTTTTTGTGTTTGGATTGTAAGAGCTTCTACCCTATTGATGTTCCCCTGCCTTTCTTTAAGAGATTTGTTTATGTCTTTTTTGTGTTCCTCTAGGAGCATCATGACTTGTGCTGTTATATCTAACTCTTGTTTTTCTTGTGTGCTGGGGTATCCAGGACTTGCTGTGGTTGGCGAATTGGGTTCAGATGGTGCCATATTGCCTTGATTTCTGTTAATAACGTTCCTACGTTTGCCTTTTGCCATGTCTTTATCTCTGGAGTTAGTTGGTCTTATTGTAGATGGCAGCCCTGCTAAAAGCACAGCATGCCTGTCCCCAGGAGACAGTGACCTTGGCTGAGCTGATGGTACCCGGATCTGCCTATCTCTTCTGGCTCTGGGTGTGGCCAGAGGCTGGCGGTGTTGTCTGTGCTGGACTATGCTAGCTCTCAGTCCAGGCCCCTGACTCCAGCTGCTAGAATTCCGAGCTGTGTCCCGAGGCAAGATGGCCCCTTGCTGCCAGCCCGCCCGGAGAGCTAGCCGACGTGGTCTGCACCCGCAGCTGTGCCCAGATCTCCTGCAGAGCTAAGCTAAGCTATATCTCTGTCCACGCACCTGACTCCAGCCGCTTGCTGTGCCCGCTGTTCGCGCGGCGGCCCTGTTGAAAGCACAGCGTGCCTGTCCCCAGGAGACAGTGACCTTTGCTGAGCTGTTGGTACCCGGATCTGCCTATCTCTTCTGGCTCTGGGTGCGGGCCAGAGGCGTTGTCTGTGCTGGACTATGCTAGCTCTCAGTCCAAGCCCCTGACTCCAGCTGCTAGAATTCCGAGCTGTGTCCCGAGGCAAGATGGCCCCTCGCTGC
This sequence comes from Apodemus agrarius, assembly GCA_964023405.1. Taxonomy (NCBI): domain Eukaryota; kingdom Metazoa; phylum Chordata; class Mammalia; order Rodentia; family Muridae; genus Apodemus; species Apodemus agrarius. The sequence continues at coordinate 52,028,926 of OZ030018.1, forward strand.
CAGCCCGCCCAGAGAGCCGGCCCGGGGTCTTTGTTTCAAATACATAATTGTTAGTTTTCTTTAAAACACTAAAGTTTTATTACAAAAGGAATTAACTGCTAGAGAGAGCCCTCTTTAGTCTCTCTCAGTGTCCTTCCCAATATGTACCTCCAGGGGCAGTCGGTGGTCCATGATAGATGAGGTGTCTGGGAGAATGAAATGTGGTAATATTTTTTCCCCAAAGTTCTCCAAATCCTTCTAAATGCTATTGAGAATCTTCTGGTAGAAGAGGTAGGAACTTTAGCTCTTTTCTTCAAGATCCTCCATATCTACATACTAGGGAGCTTTCATCTTCTTTTGTTTGGGCTGTGACTGAGTCCTGAGTCCTGGTTGACTCTATTAGTCACCTCCTCTATCACAGCCCTGACCACTTGGCACTTCTGCTGAGATCCTTGCTTAGAACCCTGCAGCAGGAGAATGACGTATTTTATTCATCTCTGTCCTGGGACAACTGATCTTTCCTTCTGGAGGTCCTGTTGCTACACTTGGAGGCTCAATCCTCAAATACATTATTTTAAGGCACTAGTTGAGTCACACTTTTAATCTTTCCTTGCTCTATTCATATTAATTCCTTTCAGAACGGGTATATTTATTCTGTGCCATTATATTTTGGAGACATGTAATGTTAGTTAGGTTTTTTGGTGGGTTTGTTTGTTTTGTTTGATTGATTTGCTTATAGTGACTCAACAATTTAAAGATGATCCGAGTCTCAGAAAGAACTCTACCCTTAAACTTTCGAACAGGGTTAGAACTGATAAGATTATGGGGACCTTCAAATTCCAACCGGATGCATTCTGCTTTAGGTAATGAGTTCTAAGCCTGTGAGGATAAGGAGTAACTAGTTACAGCTTTATGTGATATCTGGTTCCCATGTTGTCTAAGGGGAAATTGTAGTTGTTAACATTTTCAACTGATGTGATCTAGAGACATTTAGAAGACAAACAACTGGGCACATTCGTGATGAATTTTCTAGATGGGTTAGGTGAACCTGGAATATTTACCCTAAGTATAGCTGGTATCATTCCATGGGCGGGAGTTGTGGACCAAATTAGGAGAAACTGAGCTGAACACTAGCATCTATCTCTCTGATTCCTGACTGAGAATGAAAAATGAGCAATTACCTCAAGCTCCAGTCACCAACCCTTCCTGACCATGATGTGCTGGGTAATTCTTTGTCAATCTGACAGAGACTAGGGTGATATGAGAAGATGGAGCCTCAATTTAGGAAATGTCACCAACCATTTGGTCTCTAGGCAAGTCTGCGGAAGCATTCCTTGATTAACGATTTATGATATTGTCTATGATTATAATTACAAATTACTCTCAAGTTGTAAGCTAAAATAAACCCTAAAATGCTTTTGTTAGTTTTGTTGTTATAGCTGTAACAACAGGAAATGTAGTTAATACAGCTTTGAATTTGATCTATTAGTTGTGTTACACACTACATGGTCAAACAGAAGCTGAGTGACAAATTCTTATCCTAGCTTTTACCAAGGAAAGGACTGAAAAAACACTGATCTTTAGTAGATAGAAGGAAAGAAAAACAACAACAACAACAACAAGAACAACAACAATGGCCAGGAGAAGTTATGGAAATATCCAGTGGCAGAAAAAGATACAGCTGTCATTGGGAAAGCCTCTCTTTTACATAATATTTGAACTGTTTGTCTTAGTTTGCTTTTTAGTGCTTCAATAAAAATCACGACCCAAATGAGTTCGAGGAGGGAAGAGTTTATTCCAACTTACAGTTTGCAGTCCATCATGAGGGCATGAGCTCAAGAAGAACCTCACGGCAAGAACTGAAGCAGAGGCCGTGGTTGAGTGATGCTTGTTGGCATATGCTCTGGGGCTTTCTCAGTCTGCAATCGTATACAACTCAGAGACGCACAATGGTCGGGTCCCTCTTCCATAAACCGTTAATCAGGAAATGCCTAACACATTTGCCTATAGAGCAATGTGATGGTATTTTGTAATTGCAGTTCCCTCTTCTCCAATGACACTAGTCTGTGTCAAGTTGACAGGAAACTAACCAGTGCATGATCTCACTTACATACATCAGTACCTCATATTCTCAGTTAGTTCCATTGTCAGTTATCAGCTAATTAGAGCTAGACAGTCATTATTCCCTCATGGAGGAGTTGTTGCTATTTTTATAGAATACTTGCCTATTTTGTATAGAACACTTTGATTTTAAGGCTCAGCCCCTCCTTGGACGACTTAGACTTAACCTTTGCAATGTTATGAGGAGACTATTTGACAGCCACCCCATAAACACATCTACATGGAATGCCTCTGTAAAATGGCTGTCCTTATTTTAAAGTTTGAAGCCATCTCACTGCTCTGGATCTCCATCCATTTGGTATACTGTCTCTAAGGTCTTTAGATCAAATGTTGTACTTCAAAATTGATGTCTTTAGGGGCATTTTCTTTCCAAAAAAGTGGAATAATTAGTTCCCAAGAAATGATAGAGCTCCACACTGTAAATGCAATAAAGAATTCTGTTGCTAAATTCAGATGAGCCCATATTTCTGTCATCTTTCCTGATGCCAGAACCAACATCTTTTTTTGCTTATTATTTTATATACTCACCCAGAAAAGTGGAAAAAGCTTTCTGAATACTGACAGAGCCATAAAACAGATCATCTACTTATCTACTAATTTTTCAAGGTCCTGTCTTTAAACATGGTCATTTAGCCCAGCCTACCATCTGACATTTTAGTAAACACATAAATTACTTAGAGATTATTCTCCTTTCTAACATTACCAGGAGAGAAATTTCCATGACGTTTTCTATCATTGATGGCAACATGAAATAATGTTGATCTACAGAGGAAAGCAAATCTGATCAACATTTTCTATTCCTTTCTTTCTTTCTTTCTTTCTTTCTTTCGTTCGTTCGTTCGTTCTTTCTTTCTTTCTTTCTTTCGTTCTTTCTTTCTTTCTTTCTTTTAGATGTCACTTTGCAATAATTAAAATATTTAACAAAATTGAACAATATCTATTTTGTATTTGAACACTTCTATTTGTAGCTATGTTACTAAAATGACTATAACTGTTTCATATATATCCACAAAAAGCCATTGTAGATAACAATAAGGAACTAGAGAAAAATCATTAATATAAATGGATGAGTACAGGTTGGCATATGTCCTAGTTAGGGTTTTTATTGGTATGTAGTGAAATCATGACCAAAGCAACACTTATAAATTAAAATATTTAATTGGGTTTGGCTTTGTCCATTATTGTAATGGCAGGTAGCATGGCCACAATCAGGCAGACATGGTGCTAGAGGAGTAGATGGGAGTTCTACACCTGGACGAATGGCAGCAGGAAGAGTGAATAATAGCGGGCCTGAATTGAGCACTTGAAACTTCATAGACCCTCACCCCAAAATGACACACTTCCCCAACAAGGCTATACCTCCTTCAACAAGGCCACACCTCCTAGTAGTGCCACTCCCTGCATTATCTATTTCAACCAAGCCCCAAGTGACTGATAAATAAACCCAAATGGTTTTTCTCAACCATCTCTGTGGTAGAGAGATAATTACTGATTTGGGCTCCACATGTACTGCTTTATTCATTGTGATACTTCTGATATCATATTCTCCTTGTGATGACTGAACAGGAAGTAGAGAGTTTATATGCCATAGACTTGACTTAATAGAATTGCTCTGTCTCCGTGCACACTGTCCCGTGTTGCAACATTGACTCAGGTGTGTAGGGCTGTCAGATAAAATAGGATTATTACTTCAATTTGAATGCCAGATGTACAATGAATAGAGGTACAGCTTATGGTGATTTTAAAAACCCTATAGACATCTTGTCAGATGTCTGACAGGATGTATTGATGGTACAGAGTCATACTAATATGACATCTGCTATTTATCTAAAAATCAATTTCGACTGGGTATTCTTTGCTAAAACCAGCAACGCATCTAGAAGGACCAGGTCCCTCATTACAGTCTATTTTCTTTTCTTTCTTAAACAGTAAACTATAGTATTTCTGTGGAAGGATATATAGGTAGGATTAAATCTAAGCTCATCTTCCAGTTGCTTTCCCTGACAAATAAAGGGAAGAGGAAAGCATGTAGAAGGAAACAGATGACCAAGGTGGTGGAAGAAGAATCGACTTCTCCATCCCATCTCCTCCCCACAAGACCTATTAGCAGCTTTCATGCTAAAAACTACCACAGGCTACCTCTAATGTTCTTCTGAGTTATCTGTTACAAAGAAAAACAAAACAAAAACAAAACAACAAAAAACAAAAATGAAACAAAAAGAAAACTTCTTCACATAAGCAAGTGTGACTTGTGCACTGTAAGCATTTATCCTCTGCATTTCCGTGTTCCTGTACAGCATGTAGTAGTTGTTCAATCTGGCTTCCCTCCTCCTCCTCCTCCTTCTCCTTCTCCTCCTCCTCCTCCTCCTCCTCCTCCTCCTCCTCCTCCTCCTCCTCCTCCTTCTATTTCCTTCAGGATGTCCACTTGTGTTCCATGAGAGGACACAGAGCTCTTTCCGGTAAAGTGTCCTCACATTCCCTAACACCATTTTGCACAAAGAAACCTTAAATTTCTTGTCGAAGAAGACATTGATGATTAAGTGCTCAGGGCAATACTCTGCTGCATTGGCCTCATTGAGATTATGTCATGATTTTAATTTAATTTAATTTTAATTTTAAGTAGACTGTCAGGAGGGCAAATCTGTCAGCAGCATCACTTGTTTTGATTGGTGAATTTTGTCTCTGTGATTTTGTTTGTTTGTTTTTGTTTAACGTGACAACCTTCAAACTTGTTTTTCTAGTTTGGAGGTAGTTCTTAGGCTAATTAAAGAAGTGACAGCTTTGGCATTATCTCTTCTAGAAGATACAGGGTTCTGGCATTCTGCCATCTTTCCTCAGTCTCTAGACCATCTGTCAGGGGCAGGTGACAAGTCAGTCTGACTGTCTCTCCTGTTTGAAGGTAGGCAGTCAGTTCCTGTGAAATCAGCACCACTACCTTCATGGATAGTCTTTCACACAGAGAGAAGCTAGAACACACTTTCTTTAATTTGTTTATTTTAAAATGTACTGAGTACATTAGGGATATTCAAGTAAAACAGTAGAATCAATATGAATGTATGACTACAGTCATACACCAATGTCTATAAAGTCAATGCTATGAGTAATAAAAACATTCTCGTCCATGCCTATATTAGGCAACTGTGAAAATCAGAAAGAAACTGGAACTGTTAGCAAGATGCATCCAAATAAGACAGAGACCATCTTAAATGAAGTCACTGAGACTAGAAATGCAGTGAGAAATGCTGAGTTCCTACAGTTTCCTCTGTTCCAGGCTTGAGCAGCTTTTTATACCAGCTGACGTGCTAAGTCCCACTGAGCACTTGGTTTACATGTCTGGGTCTAGCACAGGGTTTGTTTGCCTCTGGAGAAATGGAAATTCGTTACTGCTTTGGAAGATTATTCAAAACATGTAAAAACAAAGATTTAACCTATCTATAGTTTAAAATCCCCTCTTGTAGAAAATATGAAAAATAAAATATTGCTATATTAGGCTAAATACCAAGAATATTGATATTTAAAAACTAAAACCAGCTGATCATGTGATTCACCTATCTCACTACTGGGAGTACAAAAGCAAACAAAATAAAGTTATTATATTAAAGAGACACCTGCATGGTCATGTGTACTTGGCTTCTCACAATAATCAAGATATGACACCAGATAAGGTATCCACTGGAAAAAAAGGCGTTAAGGCACCATAGTGTGTGTATATATATTGGATGCAATATTAGTTGACCATAAAACAAAGTCTTTTCTTTGGAGGCAACATGCATGAAATGAAAAAATGTTGTAAGCAAAATAAGCCAACTGAAAAATGACAAATAGAAATTGAATGTAGAATAATGGCTATTAAGGAATAGGAGGAAAAGGGTAGGATTTCAATAGCAGTTATGCAAATATCATGATACAGGAAGAATACATTATAACTTTCTGGAGCACAATAGAGGAACTATAAGTCACAACAATTTTTTTGATAGTTAAAAATATATACATAGGTAATGTTAAAGGAAATGTGTGGCTTGTTGCTATCTTTTTTATTTTTTATTTTTATTAGATATATTTTTTTATTTACATTTCAAATGTTGTCCTCTTTCTTGATTCCCCCTCCCCTGAAAATCCCATAAGCCATTTCCCCCTCCCCAATCAACCCTTCCCTGCTTCCCTGTCCTGGTATTGCGCTTCACTATGGCATCAAGTCTTTCCAGGACCAAGGGCCTCTCATCCCTTTGGTGTCTAACAAGACCATCCTTTGCTGCCTATGAGTCTAGAGCCATGGGTAACTCCATGTGTACTCTCTGGTTGATGGTTTTGTCCCTGGGAGCTCTGAGAGTACTGGGTAACTTGTCTAATGAAGATCTAGAAGAGAGGAGTTAAAGCTCCTGCCATTTTTTTTATATTTGAAGAGATTTGCTTTATTTTGCCCAAAATAGCATCTATTTTAGATAAAGTTCTGTGGGCTGCTGGAAGGAAGTGTATTCCTTGGCTATTAGATGGAGTAACCTGTAAATATCTCCTAAATCCATTTGATCTATGATGCAGACTTACTCTGAACTTACTAAACTTTTAGTGTGGCTAACCAATCTATTAATAAGAGTGGAGTTTTTTTTTTTTGAGAGAAACATTTTATTGTAATGGGCTAGAATCACATTCTTCCATTAGAGCTTTCGGGTTCCATTTTTCAATGGTTTATACCACTTTTCTTTTTTTTCCCCTATATTCTATGTTTACATTCCAAAGGCTTTCCCCTTTCCCAGTTCCCACCCACCATAGTTCCCATAGTTCCTCTCCCCCCCCAAATGTTCCCCAATCATTCCCCCTCCCCCTCGGTTTCTTTACTAAACTGGATGCAATCTTTACAGGCCCAGGGTCCTCTCCTTTCTTCTTCTTGGGAATCATTTGACTTGCTATTTGTGTCTTGAGTATTTAGGGCTTCTGGGCTCATTAATATCCACTTATCAGTGATTGCATTTCATGTGCATTCTTTTGTGATTGGGTTAATTCACTCAGGATGATATTTTCCAGGTCTAACCATTTACCTACAAATTGCATGAATTCATTATTTTTAATTGCTGAGTAGTATTCCATTGTATAAATATACCACATTTTCTGTATCCATTCCTCCTTTGAGGGATATTTGGGCTCCTTCCAATTTCTGGCTATTATAAACAAGGCTGCTATAAACATAGTGGAGCATGTGTCCTTATTGCATGCAGGGGAATCCTCTGGGTATATGCCCAGGAGTGGTATGCCAGGGTCCTCTGGAAGTGACATGCCCAATTTTCTGAGGAACCGCCAAACTGATTTCTAGAGCGGTTTTACCATTTTGCAATCCCACCAACAGTGGAGGAGTGTTCCTCTTTCTCCACATCCTCGCCAGCACTTGTTGTCTTTTGAGTTTTTAATCTTAGCCATTCTGACTGGTGTGAGGTGGAATCTCAGGGTTGTTTTGATTTGCATTTCCCTGATGACTAATGATGTTGAACATCTTTTAAGGTGTTTCTCGGCCATCCGAATTTCTTCTGGTGAAAATTCTTTGTTTAGCTCTGTGCCCCATTTTTTGATAGGGTTATTTGTTTCTTTGCGGTCTAACTTCTTGAGTTCTTTGTATATATTGGATATTAGCCCTCTGTCGGATGTGGAGTTGGTGAAGATCTTTTCCCACTTTGTTGGTTGCCGTTTTGTCCTTCTGACAGTGTCCTTTGCTTTGCAGAAACTTTGTAATTTTATGAGGTCCCATTTGTCAATTCTTGATCTTAGAGCATAAGCTATTGGTGTTCTGTTCAGGAACTTTTCCCCTGTGCCCACGTCCTCCAGGGTCTTCCCAAGTTTCTTTGCTAATAGTTTCAGTGTGTCTGGTTTTATGTGGAGGTCCTTGATCCACTTGGAGTTGATCTTAGTGCAAAGAGATAAGAGTGGGTCAATTCGCATTCTTCTGCATGTTGACCTCCAGTTGAACCAGCACCATTTGTTGAAAAGGCTATCTTTATTCCACCGGATGGTTGTGGCTCCTTTATCAAAGATCAAGTGACCATAAGTCTGTGGGTTCATTTCTGGGTCTTCAATCCTGTTCCATTGATCTGCTTGCCTGTTGCTATACCAATACCATGCAGTTTTTAACACAATTGCTCTGTAGTACTGCTTGAGGTCAGGGATATTGATTCCCCCAGAAGTCCTTTTATTGTTGAGAATAGTTTTAGCTATCCTGGGTTTTTTGTTGCTCCAGATGAATTTGAGAATTGCTCTTTCTAGATCTATGAAGAATTGAGTTGGGATTTTGATGGGGATCGCATTGAATCTGTATATTGCTTTTGGCAAGATGGCCATTTTTACTATATTGATCCTGCCAATCAAGGAGCAAGAAATATTTTTCCATCTTCTGAGGTCTTCCTCGATTTCTTTCTTCAAGGACTTGAAGTTCCTGTTGTACAGATCTTTCGCTTGTTTGGTTAGAGTTACACCAAGATACTTTATGTTGTTTGTGGCTATTGTGAAGGGTGTTATTTCCCTAATTTCTTTCTCTGCCTGCTTGTCCTTTGAGTACAAGAAGGCCACTGACTTGCTTGAGTTAATTTTATAACCAGCCACTTTGCTGAAGTTGTTTATCAGCTGTAGAAGTTCTCTGGTGGAGTTTTTTGGGTCGCTTAGGTAAACTATCATATCGTCTGCAAATAATGATAGTTTCACTTCTTCCTTTCCAATTTGTATCCCTTTGACTTCCTTATGTTGTCTAATTGCTCTTGCTAGAACTTCAAGTACTATATTGAAAAGATATGGAGAGAGAGGGCAGCCTGTCTAGTCCCTGATTTTAGTGGGATTGCTTCAAGTTTCTCTCCATTTATTTTGATGTTGGCTACTGGTTTGCTGTAGATTGCTTTTACTATGTTTAGGTATGGGCCTTGAATTCCTGCTCTTTCCAAGACTTTTAGCATGAAAGGATGCTGAATTTTGTCAAATGCTTTTTCAGCATCTAATGAGATGACCATGTGGTTTTTTTCTTTCAGTTTGTTTATGTAGTGGATTACATTGATGGATTTCCGTATATTGAACCATCCCTGCATCCCTGGGATGAAGCCTACTTGATCATGGTGGATGATCATTTTGATGTGCTCTTGGATTCGGTTAGCAAGAATTTTATTTAGTATTTTTGCATCAATATTCATAAGAGAAATTGGCCTGTAGTACTCTTTCTTTGTTGGATCTTTTTGTGGTTTAGGTATTAGCGTAATTGTGGCTTCGAAGAATGAGTTGGGCAGTGTCCCTTCTGTCTCTATTTTGTGGAATAGTTTGAAAAGTATTGGTGTTAAGTCTTCTTTGAAGGTCTGGTAGAATTCTGCACTAAAACCATCTGGTCCCGTACTTTTTTTGGTTTGGGAGGCTTTCTATAACCCCTTCTATTTCTTTAGGGATTATGGGACTTTTTAGCTGATCTACTTGATGCTGATTTAATTTTGGTATTTGATATCTGTCTAGGAAATTGTCCATTTCCTCCAGATTCTCCAGTTGTTTTGAGTATAGACCTTTGTAGTAGGATCTGATGATCTTTTGAATTTCCTCAGTTTCTGTTGTTATGTCTCCCTTTTCATTTCTAATTTTGTTAATTTGTATACTGTCTCTGTGTCCTTTGGTTAGTCTGGCTAAGGGTTTATCTATCTTGTTGATTTTCTCAAAGAACCAGCTCCTGGTCTTGTTGATTCTTTGTATGGTTCTCTTTGTTTCTATTTGATTGATTTCAGCTCTGAGTTTGATGATTTCTTGTCTTCTACTCCTCCTGGGTGAATTAACTTGTTTTTCTTCCAGGGCTTTAAGGTGTGCCATTAAGCTGCTAGTGTATGCTCTCTCCAGTTTCTTTTTGGATGCACTTAGAGCTATGAGTTTTCCTTTTAGCACTGCTTTCATTGTGTCCCATAGATTTGGGTAGGTTGTACCTTCATTTTCATTGAATTCTAAAAAGTCTTTGATTTCTTTTTTTATTTCTTCCTTGACCAAGGTGTCATTGAGTAGAGTATTGTTCAGTTTCCATGTGTATGTGTGCTTTCTGTTGTTTTTGTTGTTATTGAAGATCACTCGTACTCCATGGTGATCTGATAGGAGGCATGGGATTAGCTCGATCTTCTTGTATTTGTTGACATCTGTCTTGTGACCAATTATATGGTCTATTTTGGAGAAGGTACCATGTGGAGCTGAGAAAAAGGTATATTCTTTAGCTTTAGGATGAAATGTTCTATATATATCTGTTAAAGCCAATTGGTCCAGAGTTTCAATTAGTTTCTCTGTGTCCCTGTTTAGTTTCTGCTTTCCTGATCGGTCCATTGAGGAGAGTGGAGTGTTGAAGTCACCCACAAGTATTGTGTTAGGTGTAATGTGTGCTTTAAGCTTTAGTAAGGTTTCTTCTACAAATGAGGGTGCCCTTGCATTTGGAGCATAATGTTCAGTATTGAGAGCTCTTCTTGGTGGATTTTCCCTTTGGCCAGCAAGAAGTGACCTTCTGAGTCTCTTTTGATGATTTTAGGTTGGAAGTCAATTTTATCTGATATTAGAATGGCTACTCCAGCTTGTTTCCTGAGACCATTTGCTTGTAAAATTGTCTTCCAGCCTTTTACTCTAAGGCAGTGTTTGTCTTTAACACTGAGATGTGTTTCCTGTATGCAGCAAAATGTAGGGTCCTGTTTCTGTATCCAGTCTGTTAATCTATGTCTTTTTATTGGGGAATTGAGTCCATTGATGTTAAGAGATATTAAGGAATAGTAATTATTTCCTCCAGACATTTTTGAAATTATATTTATTTATTTTATTTATTTTTTTTATATTCGAGAGGTTACCTTCTTTTGGGTTTGATGAGAGGAGGTTTCTATCTTGCTTCTTCCCGGGTGTAGTTTCCATCCTTGTCTTGGTGTTTTCCCCCTATTATCCTTTGTAGGCCTGGATTTGTGGAAAGATATCGTGCAAATTTGGTTTTGTCATGGAATACCTTGATGTCTCCATTTATGGCGATTGAGAGCTTTGCTGGGTAAAGTAGTTTTGACTGAAGTTTGTGTTCTCTTAGAGTTTGCATTATATCTGCCCAGGATCTTCTAGCTTTCATGGTCTCAGGTGAGAAGTCTGGTGTTATTCTGATAGGTCTTCCTTTATAAGTTACTTGGCCTTTTTCTCTTGCTGCCTTTAATATTCTTTCTTTGTTTAGTACATTTGGAGTTTTGATTATTATGTGACAGGATGTATTTCTGTTCTGATCCAGTCTGTTTGGGGTTCTGTATGCTTCTTGTATATTCATGGGCATCTCTCTCTTTAGGTTGGGGAAGTTTTCTTCCATAATTTTGTAGAAGATATTTGCTGGCCCTTTAACTTGTACATCTTCATTTTTGTCTATACCTATAATCCTTAGGTTTGGTCTTCTCATTGTGTCCTGGATTTCCTGGATGTTTTGGGTTACAGCCTTTTTGCATTTAGTATTTTGTTTGACTGTTGAATCAATGGTTCCTATGGTATCTTCGGCTTCTGATATTCTGTCTTCTATCTCTTGTATTCTATTGTTGATATTTGCATCTATGGCCCCTGATTTCTTCCCAAGGTTTTCTATCTCCAATGTTGTCTCCCTCTGCAATTTCTTAGTTGTTTCTACTTCTGTTTTTAGTACCTGGATGGATGTGCTCAGATCTTTCGCTTGCTTGATTGTGTTTTCATGTATTTCTTTAATAGATTTTTGTGTTTCCTCTTTCATAGCTTCTACTTGTTGGCCCACATTCTTCTGTATTTCTTTAAGTGATTTTTGTCTTTCTTCCTTATTGTCTTCTTCTTTTTGATCCATCTTCTCCTGCATTTCTTGAAGTGATTTTTGTATTTGCCTTGTAAAGGCTTCTAACTTTTGATCCATTTTCTCCTCTATTTCTTTACGAGATTTTTCTATGTGTTCAGCTACCAGCATCCTGACCAGTGATTTTATATCCAAGTCTTGTGTTTCTGGTGTTTTGGGGTATCCAGGGCTTCCTGTTGTTGGCTAACTGGGTTCAGATTCTGTCATGTTGCCTTGATTTTTGTTAGTGACATTCGTTCGTTTACTTTTTGCCATCTGGTTATTTCTGGTGTTAGTTGACCTTGTTGTCACTGGCTGGTGTTTGAATCTCCTGTGAGGCTGGGCTTACCTGTTGTTTCTCTACTGGTGGTTATGTGTGATTGCTGCTCAACGGGATCACGAGCTGGCTGCCACCTGCTGACTTTGTGCACGGCCTGAGGTCTCCGGGAAGTGTGGGGGATTGCAGCAGAGCCTCGGCAGTCGCTGCTGGGCCTGCCTAGTAGCGAGAGCCTAGCAGATCCCCCCATGTGGTAGCCCCTGATGGAATCTGTCTACCCGTGCCTTTCCAGCTGTGTTCTGGTTGCAGTATGGAGGCCTGCCCTATCGCTGGTCCGGGGTCCTAAGGAGCTGGGTGGTTCCGGCTGCCTCGGTGCACAGCCTAAGCTTGCAGGGACGTGCTGCAGAGCCTAGGCGCCTGGGCCAGCCTGTGGGTGAGAGCTTTGCAGCTCTCCCTGCTCTAGCCCCAGACGGAGTCTCTACCTGCACCTTTCCAGCTGTGTCCTGGTTGCAATCCTGCCAGTTTTTTTTAACTTTTTGATTCCTTGTGAGTTTCACAACATGTACCAAGTCCCACTCACTCTTCTCCCCATCCCTCATATCTGCCCTTCACCCTTGTAATCTCCAAAATGATGCAGACATATAGACAAACAGATACAGACAATACAGACATGTGCAAACAACAACAACAACAACAACAACAAAACAAAGCATAGAAATCTTCTCATTGTGGAAGCTGTGGTGTCTCACAATATGTCCCACAATACATCCCTCTGTCCACATATCTTCACTCGCAAATGTTGTTTGCAATGAGCCATATCATGAGTCTGGTTCAAGGTCTTTGGCTCCTTTATTGTGACACCATCAACATTGGATTCTCATCAGGACTCCTCCCAGTTATCCTGTGGTTGTCGTCTGTCATGGAAATCTGGAAGTTTTGGAACAGCTTGCTCTTTTTGCCTCCCAACCATTCGAAGATGATATAGATTTTGAGATGGGCCAATTCAGAGCCCTGGATCTGGGCCTGGTTGATAGCTGAGCTGGTCAAGCCACCAGCTTTCCCTTATCTGTGCCACCAAGGCCAGCTCTCCAGAACTGTTCCAGCTAGGCCACCCAATGCTTCTATCCTCAGGAGGCAGGGTGAGCACACTCCAGCCATCATGCTCTTGGGGCCAGCTCATCTGCACTAAATGCCTCCAGAGCCAGCTATACTGTGCTGCCTTGTTAAGGTATGGGGGATACTATTCTTATTGCTACAGCTCGTGAGGATGTGGGTCAACTTTCCTGGTCTCATACCCTTGGGGCTAGTTCACTTGTGCCTCTGCAATCATGGCCAGCTCTACTGTGTTGCCCCCACAAAGTGGAAGGCCCACGCTCCTGAGTGCTATAGCCACTGAGAGGGCAGGACTAAGTTTACTGCTTTCATGACTCCAGAGCCAGTTTGCCCAGATACTGCAGGTGGTGGTGGTGGGGGAGGGGCAGAGGGCATCCCAGGGCCAGCTCTCCATCGCTCTTGCCCTCAGGGCCAGCTCTCCTGAACCCCCTCTACTAGGGCCAGCTCTATTGTGCTGTCCAGATGAGGTGTAGGACCTTGTCCTCCCAAGTGTTGCAATCAGTGAGGGTCAGGGGTGCTCTCACAACCCAGGCAAGGTCTCCCAGTTGCAGCAGATGAATGGCAGGGCCAGCTCTCCTGAAATCTCACCCTTGAGCTGGATCACTCATTCCCCCTTGACTAGGGCCTGCTAGGGACTACTATGTTGTAGGATTGTGCACCCACATCTGCTTTGCCACTGGGCATGACCATTTGGGGGAGGTGTGATGCACTGCTTCTACCAGGCAGATGTTGGACTGCAGGGAAGCTCTGAGGCACCACTCCAGGGCTGGGAAAGCTTGGTCTGAGACAAGGGAAAGCTGGAGCTTGTTCAGGGGGTCCCCGGGCCTATGATGAGGCTGGGACCATGGGGTTCTTAGGCTCTTGGACATGCAGGCACTGCTGGGAGTCATGGAAGAGCTGAGAATGCAGTGGGGGGCCCATGGACTGGGTCTAGCACTGGACCAGAAGAGAAAAGGAGAACAACAGCTGGTCCCAGCAGAGATAGTCCTTGGCTTGATGGCAACGATCTTGGTGGCAGTTGTAGTATGGAGTGCAGAGAGGCTTCTATGGGAGGTTAGACTGCAGCTCTGTAGGTGAAGACCCTTTATGGCTCTACACAGCGAATATCGATGAAAAGAGGCAGTCCATGGTTCAGAACAGGTTATTGCCATGGTGGAAAATGGATGCATAAAACCATACCCCACTTTCTCAGCGTGGGCCTGAGATGAAATACCTTTTGCAGGAAGGAATGTCTGGAAAGGGAAGCTTATTGGCCATGCCCTCTGGACCTCTAGGTACCTCATTAGCATGGAGAACTCATTTGAACCTGTTTGACCATGTAACATCTCTTTTCCTATTGTCTTGGTCTGAGATGTTAGGGATTCCTCATCTACACATGGAAGGAACTTGGGGCACTGCCCTTATGTGACTAATGGCCACAAATCTCTCTATGGGTGAAGGGGGAGCTGCAACTATGTGACAGGGCCCTGGTGCCAGGAGAAGGTAAAGATCCTACCATCCTTTCAGGGTCTCTGGGTCAAGCCTTTACCTCGATCTTACCAGGCTTTCTCTCATGGTGCTGCATATCCTACCCAGGGGAGTCACAGGGTCAGCTCACCCACTGCCTCAGGTGGTGCTCACAAGCCCTCAGATCAAGGCTGGGTAAGGTCACCCAGTAAGAGGAAAAGAGTACCAAAAGAAGACAAAAGAGTCAGAGACAGCCCCACTTCTATTGCTTAGGATTCCTACAAGAAGATCAAACTATACAACCATAACAATTGTGTAGAGGAACTAATTCATACCCATACAGGCATCCCGGGATTTCGTTCTAGTCTTTATGAACCCCTATGAGCCCTGGTTAATTGATTTCATGAGCTGTGTTCTTGTGATATCCTTGACCCTTGTCTCCTATTCTCCTACCTATTTGCTAAGCTCTATCTAATGTTTGGCTGTGAGTGTTGGCTTCCTCTCCTTTCTGTTGGTGGGTGAAGCCTCTCTGATGATAGTCATATTAGGCTCAGTTTACTGAGTATAACAGAATACCATTAGGAATCATTTCATTGGGTTTTGTTGTTGCTGCTGTTTGTTCATTTATTTGTTTTATTTTTGTTTTTGGTGGGGTTTATTTTTTTGCTGGCAGTATTTAGTTCTGCCCTAGATCTTGAGGCTATTTGGCCTCTCATTCCTATACCTCCAGGCAGTTTCAGGCATAGGCTCCTTCTCAGTGATGTGGATTTCAAAATGAACCAGTCATCTTTTGGCCACACACAAGTTCTTAACCACCTTTACTCCTGCACGTGTTGCAGGCAGGACAGACAGATTGTAGGTAGAACATTTTGTGGCTGGATTCGTCTTCCAGTCACTGAAAACCTTGCCAATTCAGGCTCTGTATCTCCCATTACTTCAGGCCTTCACTAGGTATTCACTCAGTTTTTTTTTTAAAAAAACATACCTTTACAATTATCTGGCAATGGGCAAAGACACACCTTGTTGTTGGTGGTGTTCTTATATCATTCAGAGACAAAACAGATGACAGCCCTGTGTTCATTCTAGTTTGATGTTTGGCATGGTGGCCAAAGCTGTCTTATGTGCAGGACTCATAAAAATCAAATCAAATTTAGAAAATATGGTGCAGGAAGAAGACAAACATAGACCTATGGACTATTATGCTACCCACAGACCTGCTTTCCAGAACACAGTACAAGTAGTAATCGCCACCCACTTGCTGCCATGCCATAGTGAGTCTAGGGGAGAGTGGAAGTTAGGGGTAGATACTGAGAGGAGAGGAGGTGGGAGGGGAACTGTGTTTGGGAAGTAATATATGTGAGAATAATAATAAATTAAAAAAGAAAACAGTGAGAGTAGATTTAGGAGAAAGGGAAGGTGAAGGAGGGTCAGGGAGGAATGGAAAGAGGGGAAACTGGTAGAAATATAATGTATGAGAGACAAAGAAAAGAAAAAGTAAACAGTAAAAAAATACTAGTTGCCTAATATGATCTTCATATATTAAATAATTATGCTGTGTTCCAAAAGTATGTACAATCATTTTATCAATAAAAGATTTAAAATAAAAAATGAACTCTAATATTGGACATAGTTTGCCATTTTAACAGGTTTAGAGTATGAAACAAAGGCATGAGTCAGGAGCTGACTTTCAGGGACATTTGGAAAGTTCAGACAAAAATTCAGTCCTATATACAGGGTCTCACATATTTCAATAAGAAATAAGTAAATGTCCTAGTTGGCTAACATACAGACTATAATTAAGATTTGGGGTCTTAACAAAGACAATAAGTTGACAAAAGTCAAACTAATCTCTGTAGGTTGCCATGACTATATCTCATATGAGCCAACTCTTTGTTTTATATTCCCCATCTCCTTTGCTGAGTAAGAACACTGTGGTCACAATGAGAAGGGTGAAGGGCCCAGCCTGAGATGGGGATTAGAGTAAGGCAGGCAGAGAAATGAAGGGTTATAGTGACTGGGTTCTAGAAAGAGAGAAGGACATTTTACACAAACCCCTGTTCTCCTTATTTCTCCCTTGTGCTCAGTGTCTTGCACTTCAATTTTCATAAGCCCTCCACCAAGACTGTGTGAATTGAAGAGCATATAATGAAGCTGAACTCTAAGAGACAAAGCAAAGTGCTAAAGATACTTCAATAATGACGAGGGCAGCCTGATTGGACTCAGGCAATGTATCCTGTGACCTTTTTGTTTCTGTGTCTATTTAGTTGTGATCTCCCTTTCCAATGGAGGTTCATGAGATGGACGTTTGGTAATTACCAAATAAATACAGAATAACATGGAGGTAAGATAATCTGATGTCTAGAGTGCCAGACTCAGACTAGGAATCCATAGAGGCAATTTAGTAGGGAAGACACCAGTACAAAAAAGTACTTTAGGTACTTCAAAATAAGACCATGTAAAGAAAGCCTTTAAGGAATACCCAGTATCCTCACCACATACCCCACAATACACATAAGCAAGCAAATGAGCAAAGAAAGAAAGAACCCAGGTAGATAGAGAGATATGGGAATATGAACATTCTCAGTAATAGTTAAGGTAAAAGACTCATCACAGTGTCTGTGAACTATATCTGATGGGAGAGACAATAAAACAGCAGTTGAAGTTATGTTCTATATATCCATGTCTTAATATGGCAAACAGCGATGGGGGAGGGGACTTTCCTTGATTTACATGCCTCTGGTTTTGTGATGCACATTTCCGTGGACTGCTTTCCTGGAATGCATGCGTTGGCACTGCCTATGCCCTTTCTCTTTTTCCTGTTCTGAAGCTAAGCCGAACACAGAGGAAAAAAAAAAGACAAAAGAACTTTTGATTTATTCTTAACCTTACTGAACTAGTGGGAGTAAGCTTATGTTTCTTATTTTGGATCAAGATGTTTAAAACCCTGTTATTTAAATCCCTTCTAGTTAGGTATTAGCAGCAGCCCAAAACACTGCTAACAAAACCTTATATCCCTACCTCTTTCTCTCTCTCTGCCTTCTCAACAACCTCTCTCCTTGAAAAGCTTGCTTTACTATTTTTCTCTTACATTTGAATTCCCTTCTGTTGTGTGATGAATTTTGACTAGAGACATAGTCAATTTTAAATTCATAGAAATATTAACTTTATAAAATGTAACAATCTAAAGGGCCTGGTACTCACTTTCTTAATCCAGTTTGAAGGCAGAATTTGGACATATGGTCCATATTTTTGCAAGTCAGTGTTTCAACGTGAGTTCTGAGTACAGAGCTAGCAACATAGGAAAACACTGACATTGACTTGTTCTTAAAGGAAGCAGAGTTCCTTGTGTTTTGGTGGCAGCAATCTCTTAGACACCCTTTGTGTGCTGGTCCTGGCAGAGCTCATTTTCTTCATCAGCACTATGGAGTAAGAGTGGTCTTCAATAGCAACAAAAACAACAGAAAGCCCATATACACATGGAAACTGAACAATAATCTACTCAATGATACCTTGGTAAAGGAAGAAATAAAGAAAGAAATCAAAGACATTTTAGAATTTAATGAAAATTAAGGCACAACATACCCAAATTTATGGGACCCAATGAAGGCAGTGCTAAGAGGAAAACTCATAGCCCTGAGTGCCTCCAAAAAGAAACTGGAGAGAGCATACACTAGCAGCTTAACAGCCCTGGAACAAAAAGAAGCTAATGCATCCAAAAGGAGTAGAAGATAGGAAATCATCAAAGTCAGGGCTGAAATCAATCAAGTAGAAATAAAGAAAACCATACAAAGAATCAAAAAAACCAGGAGCTGGTCCTTTGAGAAAATCAACAAGATAGATAAACCCTTAGCCAGACTAATCAGAGGGCACAGAGACAGTATCCAGATTAGCAAAATTAGAAATGAAAAAGGAGATATAACAACAGAAACAGGAAATTCAAAAAATCATCAGATCCTACCTAAAAAACCTATACTCAACACAACTGAAAATCTGGAGGAAATGGACAATTTCATAGACAGATACCAAATACCAAAATTAAATCAGGATCATGTAAACAGTCCCATAACCCCTAAAAAAATAGAAGGGATCATAGAAAGTCTCCCAACCAAAAAAAGCACAGGTCCAGATGGTTTGAGTGCAGAATTCTATCAAACCTTCAAAGAAGATCTAACACAAAAACTCTCCAAACTATTCCACAAAATAGAAACAGAAGGAACACTACCCACCTCATTCTACAAAGCCACTATTATGCTGATACCAAAACCACACAAAGATCCAACAAAGAAAGAGAACTTCAGACCAATTTCCCTAATGAATATTGATGCAAAAATGCTATGGACCACACTCTCTTGGGGTTGGGGCTAGGACTCTTTCGTGAAGCAGGAAAGCATGGGTTCCAGGTGGAATGGCAAACAGAAACCATGACACAGAAATAGTTTGGTATCTCAGTGTATTTGGTATCTGAGTGCATATTGCTGCAATCAGCCAGGGGATTTTAAACATGAGATCTTTACCTATCAAAGGATGTATCCAGTACAGCAGGCACATAAGACAATTAGCAATAACCATTTGCCATGAGGAAATGTAAAATCAGCTAGGTAAGCGTTTCTGTGTGAAAAGCCATAGGTAACATTCGTAAAAAGGACTTCAAAGGACATTAAGCCAGATCTCTCAGACCTTAGTTAGATTCTGTGAGTAACCTAATTATCACCTGGCCCTCTCTGAGGGAACCTGAGATCATAGTGTTAAGTTAAAGCCACTCTCATTAGCATATCCATAAAAGTTTACATTTTGTTGGGAGATCAATGTAATTATGTAAACTACTAAGCAAAGGGATGCCACACTAAGAACCAGGGTTTTGGCCAGTATTGTAGTTCAAAGAATGAACTTTTAACTAACATTTTGCCTGGTTACTTGTAGCTCAGGCTACCAGAAATTCCTGCGAAATAGATCAAAGGAAAGTCACAAAGGCAAGGCTGCCCTGAGATTAGAGCTCAGAATGCTCTCTGGCCAGGGAATCCCGTGGCCATATTCCCTCGAGGACGGCGTCAGTTTTATCCAGAGGACAGCCTTTATTGTACAAAGCCTTTAACTGTGGAAATTATCCCACAGTGTTCACCAAGATCCTGCACTTTACCTGTGGAAATTCACAGTACCCATCGAGGATTGTATGGCACAAAAATACTAAATAAAATTTTTGCCAACTGAATCCAAGAACACATCAAAACCATCATTCACCATGAGCAAGCAGGCTTCATCCCAGGGATGCAGGGATGGTTCAATATGCGGAAATCCATCAATGCAATCTACTACATAAACAAACTCAAAGAAAAAAGCCACATGGTCATTTCATTAGATCCCCACTCTTTCTTACACAGAGATCCATGTATCTCAGACTAACATTGAACACTTTATGTAGCTGTGAAAGGACTTGAGCTACTGATCCTCATCTAGATTTGGACTTCACGGTAGAATCACTGCTAAGCTTCTAAGCTTCTAAATGGTTGTGTATGGTTCTAACAAGGTGAAATACAACAAAGGGCCCAGAGAAAACCCAGGCTTTGGCAGTTTTTGAAATCTTTTGAGCTCATCCTACCATAACTTCCAGAAATTAAAGCTTAAAGATCAGCAATCTGTGGGTGGAAGTATAGAGTTAGTCTACTTCTAGCTGTGTACAAATGAAATTCATAATTAATAGACTTTAAGTAAGATAGAAATTTATTTCTCTTACTTAAAATAATTCCAGAGGTGGGCAATCCAAGGGTGGTACAGTTTGGACTTCCCTTATATTTCCAGACTCACAATGTCTCTTTGTTGCCCCTTGACTTTTATTCACAGGCTTACCCTGATTTATATTTCATTCATATAATCAGTATTTACTTGGATCTATATTTTGAGACTTTTTCTTGCCTTTGGTTTCAATTTTAGTATAAAATTCATTCATTCATTCATTCATTAAAAATATACATTTGTTCACACACACACACACATACACACACACACACACGAATGTACTTTGGTTATATTAGTTTCTCACCTCCTTATCCTTAACTTCAATTCCTCCTTGTTTTAAATATTTTGTGATGCTTGTTCACTACTGCTTTGGCGCCATTTCACTGGAGTGTCTTCAACCTATCAGAGTCCACACCCTAAAACAAAACTGACACTTCTCCTATAAGTCATCAGATGTCAATAGCATCACAGTTAGTGTGGGACGAGGGCATCATGAGCTGTTCCCTCTCCATATTAGAATGCTGTCTGGCTTGACCTTGTTCAGGCAAGCACAGCTGTTATAAGTGCAGTGGCCTTGTTATGGCCAGAAGACACAGCTTTCCCCCCAACCAACCAACCAGATTTCCCTCTGTCAGTCATTTTGTCTTCTCTGCTTTGATGACCCCTGAGCCTGGATGGAGGGGTAGGAGTGGTATAGATGTCCAATTTGTGATGTGCACTCAGTTGCCATTTTTCTTCCACTATGACTCTGATTGCATTCTAAATGAACTGGAAACAGACTTTTCTGAGATGGTAAAATTTTAGCAAAAGAAGACTAGAAGAGGTAAGGAATATTAATTTTTCTTTAGTATAATTATATAGTTACTATAATCAATATATAATATTTAAGGCAATAATGTTTCAGGCAAAGGACGTAAGCTCAAACATTTATAAGACAATAACAGGTTTGATATAGTCCAGAGAGAGCAAAGAGGGCAATATGGCTGAAGTCCAATGAGTATGTGGCTTAGCAGAAGGATATGTTCCAGGTGACCTATGTCAAAGTATAGGCTCTACAGGTTGCCATAAAGAATTCTTCTATTTTACTTAGACACCAAATGGAAGATGTTGAGCTAATTAATGTTTTAGTTTGTTTAAGGGATCTTTGGCTTTACAGTGTAAAAAAATAAACCTGATGAAGGAACAAAGGAAGCAGGACCATTTACCAAATCTGTCATTTGATACATTTGTAACTTAGACTGGGATGGTATCTCTAATGATGGTATGTGTACTGATTCTAGATCGAATTTGAAGATGGTGACAACATCAATTGTTAACAAGAATGTGACCTTATAATTAAAGGAGGTCAGTCTGGATTCAAAGGTTTTGCTGCAACAAGTTGGAAGAATAAATTTGTCATTTACTGAACTGAGGAATTCATGAGGAAAGACTTTGAATTGAAATTAGAGCTCAGTTTGCAAGTATCAGTTTTCAAAACAGAGTAGGTTGGAGAGAGGGACTGGGAAGAGTAGAGGTAGGGGAAACTGTGGTCAGAATATAATATATAAAAGAAGAATTAATTTTAAAAAAAGTGTCTTTGTAGCTAAACAATAATAACACAAAATATTCTATGTATTTTGCTGCCATTTAGCTTCAATATAGATATATACATTGATAAAATTCTTCAAGTACTTATTATTTACAGTAAGAACAATGTAAGATTTTTCAGGAGAAGTTACTAAAGTAGGAGGGGAATTAATTTATCCTTGGCTTTTCTGAAAGAGTCTGTTCATTGGTATTGTAAGTGTTTGGATACTTTATAAAGCCTTCCATATCCCAAATCAAGCTCTGGTCCCTCTAGGTTCCTTCTCTCTCTGTTTATCTGGTTCCTTGCTGCCTCAGCCCATAGAAGCCAAGCTGCCTAGGATCAGAGATTTTGGATACTATTTAAGTTAAGGTAGTATAATTACAAATTGCAGTGTTACCGGTTTTAAAATGTTAAATGTGCTCTCCCAGGTAACCATAAAGTCAGAAAGCAGAATAGGTTCCCAGAGATAGGAGAAGGGGTTTGGGGAATTAGTGTCTAGTGGGTACAGAGATTCACCTTTAAAGACTGATAAAAGCTAAGAGGATGGATCAGACTGATGTCTGACCTACAGTGCAAATTTACTTCATGCAAATGAAATGTACACTCAGTGATAATTAAATGGTAAATATTGTACTACAAATATTTTACTACAGTTTTGAAAATAACTGTCATGAATGCAAGGTAAAATCATTTATTATGCTTTTGTCTTTATTTTTATATGGGTAGGATGTGAACTTAGGAGATTTTCAAGGTTCTAAGACCTTATATAAAGGGGTCAAGAACTTTTATATGTATAATGGAATGTATTCAATGACTAAGTATGGATTCAGTCTAATTACAAAAATTCTATTAAGCAAAATAAATTCTATTTGTTCTAGTTAATGGGAGGAAGTAGGCACCAAAAGAGTCAACTTTCTTAATTGCTCACTTTCCTTTGAATAACTTTCCCAGAAGTTTGATATATGTTTAGTAGTTACACTGAGTCATATGGGTATAAATACCTTTATGGAATTCTGGAAAATTTAATTGTTTAGTCTAAAAAGAAATTATATGCCAATCAAGACAAGAATATATATATGGCAAATCATCTCTCTTGTCATTGTATGAAATCATATCTTGCCTATCTGGGGGTGGACTTCAAAGTTGATTTAGCCTGAGGAGGAGCTGAGAGTAGGAGGTGATGATGTTCTTTAAAGCTAGGCATAGGGCCATTTAGACAAGAGTGTGCATTAGATAAAATTATATTTTTAGAACATCTATCCATGTCTCTGTACTTTCTGTCTGAGGCACATTTAGCTTCCAAGTCATGAGACTCTTCAGGTACTTTCATAAGTTGACTTCTGGAACTTTCTTTCAGGGAAGGATCTGACAAGACCAAGTTCATTGGGCTTAAAGGACAACAAAGACTCATTCATTTAAACAGAGTAAACATTTTAAAGGAAATAAAACCTAGGGGGTGAAAGCTACAGCAATTTGTTAGGTGAGTGCCTGGCTTAGGGTGTCGATATCTCAAGGATATGATCTGTTGAGCAATGCCATCTTGCCACACCCTCCTGAATGTTCCCAGCGGTGTCTTTTCTTTCAGACTGTCAATCTGGCAATATCTATTAAATTCAATGTGAGACCAAGTGAAAAGGAGCAGTTTGCAATTGACTGAATAAAGGTTAATAGTGTAAAAGAGGCAGAAAGCACGATCAGAGAACTGTGGGACTTGGATTTCTCACAATCCAATCTGTGCATGCCTCCAGGTTGGCTTAACCTTATGCATCCAGTAGAATTGGCCCAGGACAAGTTTTTACTTGTGACAGAAGCACAGCTTCTTCTCTGTTCTTTGAATAGCCAAATAGAATTGACTGGTGATTTGCCGCATGCCACCAAGAGAAATCCTCGTTAGTGCATCTGATAGACTACAGAATAGCAGTGCTGCTTAACATGAATTTTATTGCATCTCAGCACCTGCTCCAGCCAACAGTCATTACTATCTGGAGGAGGCTGTGCTCAGATTATTATTATTCCTGTTTCTTTGCATTTGTATTCTGCCGACTACTGTGCCAGGTAAAATTGATAAATGGAGGAGCTGATTGTGAGAGGCACAATCCTGTGGCTGCAAATCTTCTGCGATCCTGGGATATTAGCTGAGCTAGTGGGGGGAAGGATTGTTTACTCAGATTAAGTCATTGTCTATTGGACTAGCTTGCTTCTTGCCTCCTTTGTCTCACCTATCCCTTTTTGCCCCTCGTGCACCTGTCCTCCTTTAACTTTTGTAAAGATAAGTACTTTAATAAGAAATATAAAAAATAAAAATATGAAAATATGACTATCTTAGGGCTTTATTGCAGAGGAAAAACACCATGACCATAGGAACTCTTATAAAGAAAAAATATTTTATTGGGGCCGGCTTATGTTTCAGAGGTTTAGTTTATTATCACCATGACAGGAAGCATGGTGGCATGCCGGCAGACATGGTCCTGGAGAGGTAGCTGAGAGTTCTATATCTGCATCAGCAAGCTGCAGGAAGAAGAGAAACTTAAGCTCTTCAAATGGCTTGAGCATTTGAAACCTCAAAACCCATCCCCAGTGACACACTCCGTCCAACAAAGCCACACCTACTCTAACAAGGCCATGCCTTCTGATGCCACACCATAACCTTTCAAATACAACCCTACTATGGGGGTAGGGGTGGGGACTTTCATTCAAACCACTACAAAACCCATCAGATGCAAAATCCAAGTGAGTCTCATTACCTGAGCAGTAGGCTAATACTAGGAATGGTTTTCCCAACACACTCCTTTTCTTCCCACAGTGCTCTCAATGAAACCCAGGTCCTTGTGCTTTCAGTGCTGCAGTCTCCCACTGAGCTGTATCCTTAGCTCTACAAGGCCACTGACAAAACTGATATTCACTCAACTAAATCAGTCATTAAAGTACTGAAAAGCCTTCTTACCAAATGTTGTCTGTATCTATCAACTGAGTTTAGAGCTCTGAGTATATCCTGATCCAGACTTTGCTGCTTTCATCAGTTCCCTACAGCTCTGAAGATTGCCTCAATATCCAGAGAGCAAAGGTTTAGACCTTTACTTAATAGAGGAGCGGCAGGTGTCTGAACTGGTGGTTTGTAGCCTATGTTCCAACAGTCACTACCTGGTAGAATGGCTTCCAAAGAGTTAAAGGAGAGTGGAAACATCACAGGAACATAACAAAAATGATTGCCTCTGTGTATTCTCACTGTTGCATTTTGTTATGTGCAAAACAAGTTCTTAGTAAGAACCCTGGGCAAGAAAGCAACGAATGGATATACTCTTTGGTGTATGAAATGCTGGTTTTTATGGAAGCAAATAGCAACTCTGTATCTGAGTAGATGAGAGATAAAGAGCATGCACTGTCCTGGATCAGGAATCTCTCAGGCCTAAGTGATGATTCAACACATTTTGTGCAGTCGACTGTGACCCATATTGCCTCTGCTTGTTAAAATACAGAATGGATCACAACTGCCTATTACTATGGGTAGGTGTGTTTCTCCTGCAGCAGCTCAAAAAAAAAAAAAAAAAAGAAAAGAAAAGAAAAGAAAAGAAAAAAAAAGGATTGCATTTTACCTTTTGCCTATTTCTTCCCATTACAATCCAGAATCATAACAAATGTTTCATGTCTTTAGCAGGTTTCCTGTATTTTCATTCATGGCTAACATTGGTCTTCACTGACAGAAACCATACTCTCTGCACATTACTGTACACATTTCTTTGGACCCACCATTTGGGAGATCTGCGTGATTGGCTCTGCACAGATTAAAATAGCACCTAGAGAGCCAATTTAAGATGCAGGATGAGTGAATCTGGGCATTAGAGACATGCTGGTGAGTGCACACCTCGTAAATCCCATTGTTAAATCTGTAGTGCCAGCAATAGAATGCACAGCTCTGCACTTTACCCTCGTTAAGTAAAGGTAAATTGTAAGGGCTTTCATACAGCTCCAAGAGGCACAGAGTCAAGGCATTGGAAGAGGCTGTCTTAAATCCTAGAGTCATTCTCTTGGCACTGTGAGGAACAAATACACTTTCCTGAAAGGCCAGTGTCTTCTACTGTTAATTAAAAGTGTGCTGTCATTTATAAAAGTAAATCTGCATTTACTTTCACAAATCTCTCTCAGCTGCATTATATAATCAAATCAAAATGGAGTATGGCCCAGAAAAAATTTTAACAAACAGTTCATTGAGAAGATATAAAAAAATAACTGGAAATCACCAGAAATTAGGTTTGAGAAAATTATGATAGTCTCTAGGCAAAATATAAAAGCAATCTGAACATCTAGTTTCTTCAAAATTTTATGCTCTTAGGTAGATGTGGCAGCTCATGCCTATAATTCCAACAAACTAGAGGTGGAGACATGAAGACTGAAAATCTGAGGACAGCCAAGGTTACATAGCAAAACCCTAACTCAATTTTTAAAGAAACTGTTTTTAAAGGACATATCTGCTATTTCTACATGATCATCTGTTAGATCAGTATTCCTCAATTTTATTGGTGCTTTGGAATCTCTTGGGAGATGTTGTAAAAACAATACAACAGTCTGGGTCCTACTCAGGGATATTCTGATTTATTTGTCTGAGGTGTGGTCTGAGGATCATGGTTTTTACAAATGCCCCTAGGGAATTTTTGCATGCAGTGCATATTCAGAACATTTTGGCCAGAACCACTTTGAGCTACTTAGTTTAGAAGACTATGCATCAGGGACATAAGTGCTTTCAAGGCCCATCTTAGCTATATACATCTAATAGACATAGTCTTCAAACTACACAGGACCTTTAATTGTTTCAAACCTTTTGTACCTGGACTTATTTGAATAAAGAGCCTGAATGCTTGATTGGCTACATTTAGAAATATGCTTACATAATGTAATTGAGCACTATAGTATCTAAGATTTAGAGATGTCTAGACTAGGTACATTTTATATTTTTATTATACTTTTAAGAAAACAAACCTCTGGCTCTCACAGGGTTAATGGATTTAGTGAGAAATATCTTCCCATCCATCCTTAGCCAAAGACATTGTATTTGTGTATTATAATGTAGTATTTGCTCCCTTTTGGGAAAATGATGATAATCTCTAGACAGAAGATAATAGCAGCTGAATGCTGATGAAAATTTGCCTGATTTGATTACAGTTCATTAAGAACAGCAGCATTTCTGAGAATCAAACTTGCCTTAGATCAGATACATGGGGCATCATGTTGATGCTTCAAACAGCTTGCATGATGAGTGAAGTTTATAGGAACTTAGATCAGGAAATGGCTTTGATATAATTATTCGGCAGTGGTTGGCTACCTGTCATCATGAAGGACAAATTCACTTCATGGACTTAAAGGTCCATTGGTGAAACTATTTGCACATTCATTAAAAGGCAACTGTCAAATGACTCCTCCCATTTAAAAAAACATTTCATATTTTTCAATACATCCCTATATTCTACTTCTTGAATTAATAAGTCATAAGAATATTTAGTCTTAAACCAACAACCAAGGGGTACATATGGTGTCAGAGGAATGCCTTGTCAGGCATAAGTGGGAGGAGTGGTCCTTGGTCCGGTGAAGGCTCAATAGATGCTGCAACAAAGGGAAAATCGAGGGAGGGGTGTGTATCTGGGGAGGGGCATATACTTGGAGGCAGGGGGTGGGAGGAGGGGTTGGGGGTTTTTAGGGAGAGGGGAAACTTGGAAAGGTTTTAGCAGTTGAAATGTAAAAGAAGAGTATATTCAATAAAAAAATAGTCTTTAGATTATTTATCCTCCAATAAGACACAAAGTTTCAGCCTCAAGAAGAGGGTTGGGGCCATTTACCCACCTCAGAGTTTTTAATCCAAAAAAATTCTATTCCAAAGGAAAGACAGAGACAAAACATGAAGCAGAAACTGAAGGAAGGGCTATCTTAGGACCACGTGGGAATCCATCCGGTCTTCAGACACCAAACTCCAACACTTGCTGTTGCCGAGAGGCACTTGTTGACAGGAACTGGGCATTTTATAGGCTCTTGAATCTCTTTCTGCTTCTATCCGCCTAAGACAGAAGTTTCTTGACTTTCTAGATCACAGAACCTGGGCTTGGGTTTGCACCTCTCTAACTCTGTGTTGAAATCCCATCGCCCTAAGTGATAATGTCAGAGAATGGGGTCTTTGGATATAAAATTGGGTCATAAATGTAGATCCCTCAGAATGATATATATCCCTGAAGTGTGACGACTCTATATCCCTCCTACAATGAGAGGTCATTGATTATGGTTGGTTATGGTTCATACATGATGAACCAGAAAGCACATCTTAATGCACAGCCCACCTACTGACACCTTGGTCTTAGAATTCCCAACATTTAGGGAATTAAAAATAAATTTCTCTTGATAATTATCCTCCTACACTGTAATATTTCTTATAGTGACCTTAATGTACTATTGTAATATGTGATTAACTTTCATTTAGTGGAATAACTTCAGGATTGACATCAAACAGTGTCATGACTGTTCCCACAGGATCCCATCTCCAGAAGACTGACTTTTCTTTGGAAACCTTAGAAGCCAATTGCTCCAGAAATCTAAGCTCCATGTGTCAGGCTCTGGATTCCTGAATGAAACCATGAGAGACAGCCAGGAAAGAGGCTTACCCACCTTGGTTGTTCTTCAACATAAGAAGAAGGCAAGGTACGTGTGATTAACAAGGATTTCATGGTTTCTATGTATCTGTGGAATAGACTTTTCTATCTACAGAGGATTTGGCAAGTGTGGTGTGGACTCTAGTACAAAGGTATTTTCATGTATAAATCTCTTTAGTCTTTCTCTTTCAACAAAGAAACAAACTGTCATTCCTTTTCATGATAGAGGACTGATGAATTTCCTCTGGGTGTCTTAAATTGCTCTGTCTTTTTCTCCACTTAACATAGTTTTAGATAAACTCTTACCCTTGGCAAATTTCTCATGAGCTCCTTACCTCAGTTTCTTTACTATGAAAGAGAAATAATATTGCTTCCTTCTTATTACTCAGGGCTGTCAAAAAGATAAATGAGTTGATAATGATTGGAGGAGGGATGTATATGCAGAAAGCATTATGTTATTATGTTATTCTCATAAGAATAGTAAAAAAAATGTTTCTCTGTGGAGGATTTGGGCAATGCTATAGATGGAAGATTTATGATTTGCTTGGTGATTTGTTTTCCTTTGTGGAATTGGAATAATTCCTTTAGGTTACACAGATAACCCACTTATCTCAAAACCTGAAGGCATCTTACTATATCTACATGAATATTTAAAATGCTTCAGGGCATGGATGTTATGACTGTTATATGAGACAAAGTGATTGATTTAGAGAAAAGCATGGGTGGCTTTTCATGTAGTTTGATATCACAGAGCAAATGAGGAGTTGAGTCTAGCTTTGATATAGATAAAAATGTGGGCTTCTCTACCTAGGAGCTTAATGACCCTTACAAACATGATTAATAATGGCAGATTTTACCAGGAAATCAAAGATTTAAAATGTTTAATACCAACATAAGCCTGTGTTATTATTTAAAGCATTGTAGTATCTAGTCAGAGTTAGTTTCTGCATTTGGTCGATTATTTTAAGAAATTCTTTGTGATATTGTAGAACTATATCTTAATTACATAAGATAGATTTATTTTAACATTAGGATGGTTATAATGTGTCCTCAAATATGTTTAATCTCTTTGCTTAACCATATCAGTAAGGCATTAAGAAAGAGTAAAAAATATCATCACAGAAATACAGTTTTATTGCTACATAATACATCTGAGATAAAAATTTATATTACCCAAGTGTTATTCTGACCGTTTTTAGAATGTTGGTCACTACGTGTGGCCCTTCTCCTTACACCTGGCTACCCCTGTGAAATCATCCTTTCTTTTTCCTTTTCTTTAGATTATGGTTGATATATCCTGGCATCCAAAGCAGGATTCAGGCTCTGAATGAGTCTCAAAAGTATCCTTTGTTAACCCAGATGCCTACAAACACAGTTTGAGATTAACCAACATAGCCTGATACAGTTGATGTTTGCGCCAATGTTATTTGTACCTAATGAAGCCTTAACATTCAAAAAATGCCAGTGCTGTTGAGTGTCTTCTAAAAGTGATAAAATGGTATTCCAGTTGCAGACAACAAGAGTCTTGACCCATGCTTACAATGTTCATTATTAAGGATATTGTTTATGGCAACTGATAAAATTGCTTGGATAGATTTCCTTCTTTTTGATGTAGTTTCCACTACAGAAAATGAAGGTATGAATCCTTCAGACAGGACTTGGGCACGATACAGGTCTACCTGGTAACAACCATGATGTACTCACAATCCCTCCTTCGGGCTGTCCTCATAAGTTGTCCATTAAAAAACTTGTAATTTGCCGGGTGTGGTGGCGCACGCCTGTAATCCCAGCACTTGGGAGGCAGAGGTAGGCGGATTTCTGAGTTCGAGGCCAGCTTGGTCTACAGAGTGAGTTCCAGGACAGCCAGAGAAACCCTGTATTGGAAAACAAAAAACAAACAACAACAACAAAAAAACCAACAACAAAAAACCAACGTGTAATTCTGTTTTGTTCTATGAAGGGGATTCATAACCCTGTGAATAGTGTAGGTGTATAACAATAGTTACATAAATGAAAAAAAAATCAAAATCCCCAAATCTTGTGCAGACCTTCTGAAAGCTTGAAGAAAATAACTTGGCTAGAAATCAAAGGGGTCTCTAAACTTCACCTTATATACATCTCTGAGGATATAATCTTTATTACAAAATTATATTGACATCTAAATAAAGAAGGGTAGATATGTGTGTGTGTGTGTGTGTGTGTGTGTGTGTGTGAGAGAGAGAGAGAGAGAGAGAGAGAGAGAGAGAGAGAGAGAGAGAGAGATGGAAAATATTAGAAAATATTTGAATGCTAGTGGGAGTTATTAGGTAAAATAGGCAAAGCCAAAAGATATTAGATGAACTACTGGAAACCTTCCCAGAGAGTGGCATAGGCATCTAGAAGCCTATAAAGCACAGCTAGCTTTAGCCAGCAAAGTGGATTCTGGTACATTTTATTGAAATTGGATGCTTGCACTGGGAGAATTCTGTGGGCAATCTCGCCACTTCATCCTTTCAACTTGGTCTCCGTCCCCCTTTCAAATCTTCATGACTTGTCCTCCACACTAATATGGTGGGTGTCTTTTACTTTTGTTCATGCAATAGTCAAAGGATATTCTTATTATCAAGCTTTTAGTATTACAATTGATAGTGATTTACTTCTCTGTGGCTTCTATCGACTTGTAAACTTCATGAGGACCTTCTGTTTGTTGTTTATTGTAAATGTGACAAAAATTGAGCATTTTAGCTATGATAAGTCCTGAGTTTTTAATACCTTCATTTATCACCAGAACTTTATTATCTTCAGAAATGGAACTCTTACTGCCTGAGCACTGATCTCACCTTTCCTCCTCCCTCCTACAGCCACTTGTTGAACTCTTTCGGATGAACATGTGTCTGTCATATCAAGGATAAGTAACACAAATCAGTGTTTATTCACTAAACGCATGTCTGTGCTTAGTAATTTGTGTCTTTTTTCCCCAGAAGAAAATGTGGGCTGCTACTTTAAAATTTAAAATGATGATTTTTATCTCTATATTAATAAATGAAATTTAATGTATCAAAGTTTGTTCTAATCACATTCTTATTTCATAAAAAGAATAGCATGATTAAAAAACTCAATAAAAGTGAATTACAACCCAATTCAAAAGACAGATACGTAAGAAACAACACCCAGACCATCAAAAGACACAAACACAACGGAATTCAATTATTAGTATCTTTTAAGAGTAAGAACAAGAACATAGGAAATTACTGGTGTCAGAGTGATGTCAAATGCACAACAATGTCAGCCATGATAATTATGGAATTAGGGCAAAGGAGAAAGGATTAAACAAGTGAGCTCTTTCTGTTGTCTTTGAGGCATTGCTTGGTTGCATGACTTGGTTACAGTTGTTGTTCATAAGGACCAATAAAAATAAGCAGCTTGAATCTGGTCAGAATCTTTGGCAGTAATGCATACTTAATCTGCGGGGACAGGAAGTAGTATTTTTGCTATTCTGAGGGTGATTTTCAACTACTAATTGGACAAGTAAGAAAATCTTGACCGTTTTTGAATAGTTTTAAATTTGTTAGTGCCTGACATTATATTTTAAATATATTTTGTTTCCAGAACACATGAGTTTGCTGAACATCTTGGAGAGAGTTACAGTGACAACATGAATAACAACAGATAGACTCTTTCAGATGTCAAATGACAATCAGCACTGGTAGCTGCTGAATTCGCTGTTTCTTGTTTCTGGGGTGAAGACATGTATTTTGGCATTAAAGCTGCTTTACCAAATCAGCTAGAATATAGGTTGATCTCTTTGGTCTGGTAGGGAAAAAATAATGCAAAGCAGAATGTCAGTTTCCAATGATGAAAGCCAGTTGTAAAACTAGCACGTGTTGCCAACAATGAGTACGAAAATCTGAAAGAATTTTCTGAGAATGCAGAAGAGGGAGAACATTTATGAGGTTACAGAAACATATAGTTTCAACTTTTGATTCCCACCTTTTATAATGTGAAATCCACAGACCTTTTATAATGCAAAATGATGGCTTAAAATTTAGAAAGTCATGCAATCATATAATTTTGGAAATGATTTAGATGGTTTAAAAGCATTAAATAATAGCCCAGAAGTAGCAGGGTAGTGTTAAGAGATGCTGGGCTTTGACAGACATGGTGGGTTATAATTTCACTACTTAGTAGCTGTGAAATTTCATCTACAATCTTTAATTTCAGAGTGGAGAGTTGTGTCCATTATCGACAAAATGAGACAGAGTTAGATAATCAAAGAAACTAAAATTCTACAAAGCAGAGCAAACATTATATTGTTACTGTTGTATGGACTTCCTCAGAGTCTGGCTAGGGCACCAGATGAGTGCTGTGTGTCCTGCATTCCTTTGCGTCTCCCTGCTAGCCTTAACTATGGTGTTATTAACGCGGCTGAACAAACTTAGATCCACTATATATGGACACACACAAAAGAATTGGGTTTTATTTTTCTCATATCTGAAATATGTTGTATTTATTGAGCAGAGCTCAGGCACATCTTCATTTGGCATATCCTTCCCAAAGGTGATGAGAGTTAATTTCTTTAACCTAATCAAAGGCCCTATTTCCAGGAATTGAACTGAAAAACTGTTTTAAATATTGGGTCTTTCTTAGGACCCAAGAGTAAGTAGGTATTTGCTAGTTAATCCACAGAAGTTATGTGCATAACATTTTTATATGAAAATAGAAATTTTTATTTAATTTTTAATTTTTAATTTTTTATTGGGTATATATATATATACTATATCTACATTTCATTTCCATTTTTCTGGTTCCCTGCCCCCCAAATATCCCACATGTCCTTTTCCCTCCCAGTGTTCCCCCATCCACCCCTTCCCACTTCCCTGTTCTGGTATTCCCCTACACTGATGCTTTGAGCCTTTCCAGAACCAGCATAACATTTTATTCTTTTGTGCAAGTAAATGTGATTCTGAAAGATCGTCACAACTTTTACCTCAGTTAACTTTATGAAGCTTGAGAGATTGAGTGTAGGACTCATATTGCATCTAGAAAACTTTGAGAATTTATACATGTGGCACCTTTTTAAAAAAATACAGTTTTACATTTCTTCAACATGCTACTCAAAACCCTTATTTTTGTGGTTGTCTATTTGAATTAAATGCTAGGGATAAAAAACAAGTCTGGAGATGAATATGTATACATTGTGTTTTTAGAAAGCCCAGACTTCTCTTTTGCCTTCACTATCAAAAGATGCTAAAATATATTTAGCGTCCAGTTGGGTTGATTTTCTTAGTTCTGATGGATGGCAGTTTCTTTTCCTTAGATGATCTTCTCCCAACTTGCATTGCTTTCTAATTTCATGACCTCCAAATGGTTAAATGCTACTTTCCTGTGTAACTAGAAATTAATGTATTGAAAGGCTATATTAGTTATCTTTTTTGTTACTGTGGTCAAATACAGAACCAACAAATAACAAACAAATAAACTAAACAAAGCAAAGCAAAACTAAACTAAAATAAACCAAAGCAAAGCAAAGCAAAGCAAAGCAAAGCAAAGCAAAGCAAAGCAAACCAAAGCAAACCAAACCAAAGCAAAGCAAACCAAACCAAACCAAACCAAACCAAACCAAACCAAACCAAACCAAACCAAACCAAACCAAACCAAACTAAACTAAACTAAACTAAACTAAACTAAACTAAACTAAACTAAACTAAAGTAAGTAGGGAAAGGCTAATTTGGGGTTATAGCTCAAGGGTATAGTCTCTCTTGGTGGGGAAGTCACAGAGACATGAGTTTGAGGCAGCTGCTCACACATCACAGTCATATGTATATATATTTCATTCATGTTCCTACTTCAGGAAATATTCTCTCTACCAAGGTTATTGAGGAATGTCCTCTCTGCCAAGGTTAATGAATCCATGAAAAAGGGAGGCAGCATGAGTCTTGGAGGCAAGGGTATGTCTATATCCTTAGCAAAAATCATAAACACTATGACCTTCAGGACAGCCATTAAAGCTAAGGGAAAGAAATCTGAAAATAAGAGTTCAAGTATATATAATTTCTCAACTATGCAAAATATAAGGATGCAATATTAACTATATGAGGGACTTCATTGACCTAAAAGAACAAAGACAGCTGTATTATGAGCCAGTTTCCTAGAAAGATATTAAGGAAAAACATAAAGAAATTTGGGGAGCAGTGATCAGGATTCCACCCAGCTACGTTTATTATTTGTGCATACAAAAGCAGGCAGATTCCTGAGTTCAAGGTCACCCTGGGACAGAATAAACTTTGGTTCAGGTATGGCTAAAATGGTGGTCTCAAAGCTGGGTTCCACCTGGCTAGCTTATTGTCTGTGCGTACAAAGGCAAGCAGATCTCTGAATTCATTTGCGATGAAAAAATATCTACTTGCTGTCCTTTTCTAAATATCAAGGGGCTAAGGTTAAAAAAATACTGATTCATGGGATAATGAAAAGGGAACCTGGGTGAATGAGTGAATTGTGTACTGACATTCATGTAGAGGCCATATTTCAATCTTGAGTGTCATTCTTCAGGCGCCATCTACATTTGTTTTGAGATAAGGTCTCTCACTAGGATCTGGGGATCTCAAAGTAGGCTACTCTGGCTGGTTAGCAAGTCCCTGGAATCTGCCTGTTTTTGCTCCTTTGGGATTAT
Source organism: Apodemus agrarius (assembly GCA_964023405.1). Classification (NCBI taxonomy): domain Eukaryota; kingdom Metazoa; phylum Chordata; class Mammalia; order Rodentia; family Muridae; genus Apodemus; species Apodemus agrarius. The sequence goes on from OZ030018.1 coordinate 52,064,231, forward strand.
AAGTGTGTACTATTATGGAAGCTTTCTTATGTAGGTTCTGGGGAATCAACCTCAGGTGTTCATGCTCCCATGACAATCATTTTACTAACTAAAATATTTCTATCTCTTTGCTATGATATTTTTATACATATACATTACTGTACCTTCTCTTACTCATCCACTGACAATCCTTCCCTAATCCCATCTCCCTTTCTTGCTATTCTTCTTCCATTCCCTAATAACAACCTCTGATTTCATGTTGCATTATGTGTATGTGTGTATGTATGTGTGAATGTTTAACTCTAGATTATAAAGGCTTTTTAAAAATAGATTTCAATACAAAGAAGTTTAAATATTAAGTGTATGTTTTCTTGTAAGTTGTGTTATTTTCACTTCTACATATTAATGTGTTGTCCTTAAACAAGAAAAGGAATTAATATTATCAACTGTCTAAATATAATCCTGAAAACGTCACACACCTTATGTTTGAACAAGCTTTATACGAAATATCTGCTTGATAAACTAATCAGTGTGGCATCCACTACTGCTCTCTAAATTGAGTAATATTTTCATGGAGCACAAATTAGCATATTAACACATAAAACACATTTGCAAATGACAGCAAAAGATTAGCTGCCCAGTTTAATCTGCTAAGTGGTTACAAAACAAATGTTACCATTAATGTTATAAGTAAAAAGTACAATCACCTGCATTAACCTACCTTATGTTTATGCAAAGTGGAGATAATTGACATTCATTCAAGAGATCATAAGGATTACAAAAGATTATACTAACACCATGTAAACTGTAATTATCACCTCCCATTAATGATAACTTGAGTTTATGCACATATATTTCTTTCTCTGCTAATTACCTATAATTGAGGTAATAATCCATGGGATAAATTGGATTTTTCTTTTGTATAATTCCCTAGGTTCCTTAATACATGTGTTTGTTTTATAGTACAAGCTCTTTGGATGGTTTATCTTGCTAAGTACAGAGAGAACAAATTTTCTGTTAAACATTAATCATGGCTTCTGGGGTGAGGCTAGTTGGAAGCAGAGCTGAGAATCTTAGCACTTAGGAAGGTCCATTTGTTCAGTTAAAGGCGTCAGATGGCCAGTGACTCTTGAGGAACACACACATGGATGTACCTACCAGTTCCAGCTAACTGTGCTCGTGACAATTTATTCCATCAGCATTTACCTTTCCTGTGAAATACTGGTTATACTGGTTATAAAGTGCATTTGCCTTTCCTTGGATACTCATAACCAATATCAGAAAGGCTTTCTATTTCCATATTCTGCCTGTAACTGTTTCTCCTTAAACTAGACTCTTAGATTTTAAGAGCACATCTATCTCTCCACACACTGGGAAAGATAAAATGAATGAAGGTTCATGACATGAGGCTGAAGAATTAATGATGTGTGGAGTTGTCACTTCTCTGAAGACAATTTTTCGAACAATACATACAGGTGGGTCTTGATTGTAAAAGAAAAAAATTATACCTAGTTGTAGTATAGTATACTGACAATTAAAAGGAATGAGGATAAAGATTTTTAAATTGGTTTGGAGAAAAAATCAGGAGAATAAAGGTTGGTTTGTTGTCTTTTCAAATAAACTGGTGAAATGCATAGTGTTTTCATGTCTAGAAAATACAGGGTTAGCAAGACATTAGTCTAGATGGATTAACAGTAGGGAGGTAATTATGATGTGGAGGGGTAGATGATCTTTGCAGATTATTATCATTTATTATATATTATGAGCCAAGTACACTAGTACTAATTCTTCAAAAAATTCTATTTGGAGAGCTTTTATTGATGAGGAATCATGGTTGGAAAAGTTAATTTCCTCACAGAGAGCCTCACATCCTGCATATGAGGAAGATAAAAATTGTCCATGTTCAACTTGCTCAACATCTGTGGCCACTCACCGCACTACAAGACATGGTATCTTTTGATTGGACTTGCGTGAGTCTCAGTCAGTTTGTGTTCATGTAAATACTAGGAGGCTGAAACTTTTAAAGAATTTTAAGATTTCCTTCTTTTTTAAAAATTTTATTTATTTATTTATTTTTAAATTTATTTACATTTCAAGTGTTATCCCCTTACCCGGCCTCCCGGAAATCCGTCCCCCCTCTTCCCCGTTTCTATGAGGGTTTATCGTGTTTTGCCTCCATGTTTAGATATGCACCACATGATTTTATGGTTTCCATGGAAGCTAGATTCCGTGGTTATTAGATTAGAGGCCATTAGATTCTCTGAATCTGAAATGCCAAACAGTTGTGAGCCACTGTGTGGGTGCTGGGGAACACACCTGAGTTGCCTTGAAAACGCAGCTAATGCTCTTAACTACCGAGTCAACTCTCCAGCTCTTCTAAAAGCTTCTTGCCTGAGGAATATTTAATTTTACATCTCCAACAGTATCCTGACATGGTTCTGGAGGACTCATTATACTTTTTGGTGGGAGATATAGTTCCTTTGATTTTCTTTTCTTAGTCAGAGGAAGACTCCATTATAAGAATCTACCTGGAATTGAAACTGACTGGATATTTTCCCAAAGACTTTGAATCTTTGGTACGTGACGGTAATGGTATTTGGGAACTCACAGCTCACGGTGAGCTGAGCACCAGGGAAGACTGTTCCTAATAACGTGCTTCCGGTCCCTAGTCCTGCAAGGAGTCCTTGAATCCTGATCACTATCTAAGATGAGCTTCCAGGCTTATTTTTTTTATTCAATCGTGGGCACGGAAGTTGTGCTTAAGCTAGTTAGGGTCAGTTCTATTGCTTGTAAGCAGGAACTCTGACTGCTATTGAGATGTAAGATGTGCTTCATCTCTCTGTCCAAAAGGAAAGCCTGCAAAATGTGTCAGGAAAATAAAAAAGGGTAAAATAATAGGTAATTCTTTTAAACTAAAGATACTGTTCTAAAGCAAAACTGGCATGTAAATTATTATTTAAAATTCTTCAGTTGATTATTAATCACATTAAGAAAACAACTGAATTCAGAGATTATAGCCATAGTTATTAATCTCTCCAAGATATAAAATCTACCCAGAAGGAAGTTTTCTTAATAGGAAAATTGCACCATTTATTTATTTTTAAGCTTCAAATACTCTGAAAGATTTTTCTAAAACTGAATTTGATATTTGATATTTTAACTTCATTTTCTTCTATTTTTCTTTAATCATTAAAAATCAATTTAACATCCAGTTTTCTGAGGAACTGCCATACTGATTTCCAGAGTGGTTGTACCAGCTTGCATTCCCACCAGCAGTGGAGGAGTGTTCCTCTTTCTCCACATCCTCGCCAACACCTGATGTCTTCTGAGTTTTTAATCTTAGCCATTCTGACTGGTGTGAGGTGAAATGTCAGGGTTGTTTTAATTTGCATTTCCCTAATGACTAATGATGTTGAACATTTTTTAAGGTGTTTCTCAGCCATCCGAATTTCTTCAGGTGAAAATTCTCTGTTTAGCTCTGTACCCCATTTTTGGATAGGGTTATTTGGTTTTCTGGGGTCTAACCTCTTGAGTTCTTTGTATACATTGGAAATTAGCTCTCTGTGGGTTGGTGAAGATTTTTTTCCCAATTTGTTGGTTGCCGATTTATCCTTTTGACAGTGTCTTTTGCCTTACAGAAACTTTGTAGTTTTATGAGGTCCCATTTGTCTATTCTTGCTCTTAGAGCATAAGCAATTGGTGTTCTGTTCAGGAATTTTTCCCCTGAGCCAATGTCCTCAAGGGTCTTCCCCAGTTTCTTTTCTATTAGTTTTAGTGTGTCTGGTTTTATGTGGAGGTCCTTGATCCACTTGGAGTTGAGCTTAGTGCAAGGATACTTCCAGAGGACCCAGCCATACCACTCGTGGGAATATACCCAGAAGATTCCCCAGCATGCAATAAGGATACATGCTCCACTATGTTCATAGCAGCCTTATTTACAATAGCCAGAAGCTGGAAAGAACCCAGATGTCCCTCAACAGAGGAATGGATACAAAAAATGTGGTATATATACACAATGGAGTACTATTCAGCCATTAGAAACAATGAATTCATGAAATTCTTAGAGAAATGGATGGAGCTGGAGAACGTCATACTAAGTGAGGTGACCCAGTCTCAAAAGAATACCCATGGTATAGTCACTGATAAGTGGATATTAGCCTAGAAGCTTGGAACACCAAAGGCGTAAATCACATATCAAGTGATGTCTCACAAGAAGAAAGGAGGGGACACTGTTGCTAGAATGGACCAAAACATCATTGTGGGGGAGTACAAGAACAGTGAGGTGGGAGGGGGTGGATGAGGGAGCAGGGGGAGGGAAAAGGGCATGTGGGACCTTTGGGGGTGGGGAACCAGAAAAAGGGAAATGAATTGTAAATATAGAATATATCCAATAAAAAAAAAGGAGAACTTAAAAAAATCAGTTTAACAGTATTACTGCCTTCTTGGTAGCACAAATATTTGTTTCATAAATAAGTTTATTATTAATTGAATAAAAATCCAGATCTTTTAAACCAAAGCCATATCCTTCCATATGATCTTTTCACATTGTTCTAATCTGAAAGAGATATTGGGGAAGGATTTGGTTTTGAGGTTAATCAGTTGCAATGAGGAAGCAAAGGAATGTTCAACAAAATCCCATGAGACAACTCCTTTTATGCCCTTTTCCATAAATGATATTTGGTTCCTGGTTTTACATGCTTTGCTGAGTTATTTCTTTTTTTTTTCATACTTTTTTCTTTTTTATACTTATTATTTTTTATATTCTTTGTTTACATTCAAAAGGCTTTCCCCTTTCCAGTTCCCCTCTTCACCATATGTCCCATAAGTCCTCTTCCCCCCCCCCATTCCCCAATCACCCCCCCACCATTTCTCTGTTCTGGTACTCTCCTACAAAACTGGATTTAGTCTTTTCTGGACCAGGGTCCTCTCCATCCCTTTTCTTGGGAATCTTTTGCTTAGTTAATTGTGTCTTGAGTATTCAGAGCTTCTGGGCTCATTAATATCCACTAATCAGTGATTTCAATGCATGTGAATTCCTTTGTGATTGGGTTGACTCACTTAGGATGATATTTTCCAGATCTAACCATTTGCCTACAAATTGCATGAATTCATTGTTTTTAATTGCTGAGTAGTATTCCATTGTATAAATATACCACATTTTCTGTATCCATTCCTCCACTGAGGGACATCTGGGTTCTTTCCAGCTTCTGGCTATTATAAATAAGGCTGCTATGAACATAGTGGAGCATGTGTCTTTATTGCATGCAGGGGAATCCTCTGGGTATATGCCCAGGAGTGGTATGACAGGGTCCTCTGGAAGAGTCATGCCCAATTTTCTGAGGAACCGCCAGACTGATTTCCAGAGCGGTTGTACCATCTTGCAATCCCACCAACAATGGAGGAGTGATCCTCTTTCAATAATGTCATTTGAGAGCTCTGTTCAACTGGCAAAGGAAGGAGCTGTTGAGACTCTTCCCAGGAAGAAAAGAATGTGAGTTTCCTTCCAGAGTAAAACCATTAGGTGGGTATAAAATCTTGTCCTCTTGGCCAATGGTAGAGGATGAGTTGATCTCTGTTATTGCTGCTTTAAGAGTAACATTTTCTTGATCCAATCATCATGAAATTGTGGTGCACCTTCCTTTGGCTTCATAGGTAGAATATACCTGCTTAAGAAAATTCCTCCATTCAGCTGCAGAAAACTTGCTGGAAGCTGTTTTTATGTCAACTCTACAAGAGCTTCAAGGTCTAGGGTGTTCTTACCCAGCCTTCACTTTGCCAGGAAGAGTTAGCCTCTGAATCCCTTTAAGGATGGCAGTTAGTTCAAATGAAAACATAAGAAAACAAAGATATGTGTTTACCATTCTAGAATAAGAATGGGTTGACAATTGCTGTTGGACCACTAAGGATGCTTCATTGACCTGTGTTAGGTTTATTTCTATGTTCAATGATGTGACCAGTAAACTGTAGAATCACAGTTCATAAAACTGATCATTCATTGATGAAATGCTAATTGAACACATACATAATATTTAATACTAGGCACAGAACATAAAAAAAAAAAGGTGAAAATTCAGTTCCCATCGAGCTCACCAGATATCAATGAACAATTTTATCCAATGTGTATAGTGGTAAGCACTGTTCTAAAGCAATAATACATATATGGTATTTATATGTAAAAAATGCATATATACCACATTCATGCTGTCTATAAATATGACCAATACTGACAATTATTTTGTATTATTTATATGATCAATACTCCCACAACTTTTGGCACTGGATTAAAAAAAAGCAATGAATGGCATAGGAACATTCTTCTTATAAAGAAAGTGATAGATAATATACCTAGATGATTGATGTATAGGTAATAGATGATAGATGATGTACATCAATATGCAATTATACTGGCTAACTGTTGACATTTATGTATATAGCCTTTTAAATATATTGTAAAATTTAAAGCATACAAAATATATGACATGATAAATAAGTCTTTATTCTAAAGTTTGGTTCATATTTTATTAAATATAATACCGAATAAATACTGTCATATTTGTAAAACATACCCTTCACAGTTAAAGGGGGTCACTTACAATTTATTTGATGGACATCCCATTCCAAGGCCTTTGTGAAATAAGCCTCAGAATGCAAAAGCCAACGTTCTGGTTGCAATCAGAATTCATTTAGGTTATGATGTCAGGTGATTTTTAATATATGAAAAGAAATAACTTGTCAAAGAGCAGTATAAAGAATGCCTCAGAAACTTGATAATTGGATTTCCCCCTCCACCTTCTCATATGGATAATTCCATATAATGCCTTCCTTTCTTTATAGACTAGAAAAGCGAGTTCTCTGCTTTTGCTTGATTGGATTGACTGCCTACCACCTGTGAACTTTAAATGCATGTTGTTATTTAGTGAGCAACACTGTGCATGGCATGTGTTCATTTTTATGTATGAAGAGATAATCACAATTTGGAACATGAAATTGAACCATTCTTTATATCCTTTTTATATCTTTTATACTTCAATTACTTGAAAACCCTAGCTACAATATTTATTTCCATTCTTTCAGTTTGATTTAGCTCAACTAAAAAACACTAAATCTCATTTTACACAAACTAGTATTTTGCTGCTGTAATTACCAAGAAAACACTTTGGTAACATGATTAGCCAGTAAATTTCCCTCCAGTCTCCCAAATAGTGTTATCTTTACCTTTTACATAAGTTCTTACCAGAGAACCACAATGTAAACTAAAATATGCTCTTTCAAAGTGAGAGAATATTTAGTAGGTATTATAGAACCCTAAGCAGAACTATGCATAATTCTTAACTATACTTTAGATGTTGTGGAGTCAGAGAAAGATTATAATCTAGGATGAAATGCAGGATATGCATGATGCAGTGCACACAAAGCAATCAATTTAAAAATTCCTATCACTCTATTTTTAGTCTAAGTGTGGAACAAAATTATTCAATGACATACGATATGCTAACAATATGAAGGAAGTGATAAGATTGAATCCTGTGAGCAAATTTGCATTGAAAATAAACAGAAGGAGGTAAAATAGAGAAAGTGATCTACCACAAGTCCCATTTTCTTTTCACTAGGTCATTGCTATGTAGAAAAATCATCACCACGAAGCTGCTTTATAAGGACATTCTGAAGTTAATTTGAAGGGTGGGCTTATTTCCACATCACTAGCCCCATGTTCAGTGCTCCTGTGCCTTGGGATACATGAATTTCTTGAGACACAAACAAGGCATCCCATGTCTTCTTGTAGATGGACATACACACAGCATAGAATATTTGTGCAACATGCACATACAGCAACTGGCACAAGGAGTAGATTTCTTTCCCCAATTTTCCTGCATCAAAAATCCTTTAAAGAACATTGCTCCTATGAAGGCCAAAACTATTCCACAGCTTGCTTATTGATTGGGGATCTATCAGAAGGGAGGAACACCGTACACAGAAGCTTGTAAGCCCAGTTTGCGCTACATCTATTTTATGGAGCCACATCTAATTTATCAAATGTTTTATGTATAATGTTATTTCACTTATTTTCCTTACTCAGTTACTTGCTATTAAAGCTAGTGATGCTTTAATATAGTAATAGTACATTATTTTTCTCATGCAAAACCTGGGCAACAATGTACATTCTCTTCTGCCTGGGAGTACCTATGTAAGAGAATAATTTTTAAGTTTTCTGCAGAACCAGTACCTATTGTATTATGTATCCCATTTGCACTACTCAATCCTGCCCCTCTATGAGTTGGATCTGTGAATTCCTTCTGAATTCAAAGATGACCCTGAAAGAGAATAATGTTATCAGGTAAAGTACCTGAAGTCACACATGAGTAACCTTCTGCAGACAAAACATATTTGCACTGTAATAAGCCAGAAAATTTTGGAGGCTTATTGGTGTAGCAATAGGCAACACCAGGAGTAAAAAATGTCAATATTCATGAGATAGTTATATAATTTCTTACATCTGTCATGCAACATGATAAATGTCCTGGAAACAAACTAAAACTGTGCTGCAAATACTTAGCTGCATCCACAACCAAGAGACAAGATGGCTTCTATGACATGACCATGCTTACTGTGAAACCTTTGAGTTTTAGAAAATAACTACTAGATCTCCCAGTAGTACTTTCACTTCTGAACTTGGAGGTGAGATTTCCACCTTCTCTCTGGAGGGGAAGAGCTAGGATCACACAGGGCATAAAATCACTGGAGCATAGCAAATGATGTCTGACAAGAAGAAAGGAGTGGACACTGGTGCTGGAAAGGATCAAAGCATCAGTGTAGGGGAATACAAAAACAGGGAAGTAGGAAGGGGTGGATGAGGGAGCAGGAGGAGGAAAAAGGGCATGTGGGACCTTTGGGGGGTGGGGAACCAGAAAAAGGGAAATGAATTGTAAATATAGAATATATCCAATAAAAAAAAGCACTGGAGCAGCTGGAACGGAAGTCTTCCCGCCTCCATTTGTACCAGGAAGCTGAGAGACTCCACAGCCTTCTGTGCACAGACCCTGACAGAAGGGAGTTGGTCTCCCAAGAATATGGACACAGGCTTACAGGCCCACAGGAGGGAAAAGCTCTATCCAGAGACAGCAAGGCCATCTAGCACCAGAGATAACCAGTTGACAAAAGGCAAGCACAAGAACCCTACCAACAGAACTCAAGTCTATTTGGCAGCATCAGAACCCAGTTCTCCCACCACAGCAAGGCCCCAATACCCCCAACATACCAGAAAGCAAGAGTTGGATTTAAAATCGTATCTCATCCTGATAGAGGCCTTCAAGAAGGACTTAAATAGCTCCCTTAAAGAAATACAGGAAAACACAAACAATCAAGTGAAGTGACTGAACAAAACCATCCAGGATCTAAAAGTGGAAGTAGAAACAATAAAGAAATTACAAAGTGAGACATCTCTGGAGATAGAAAACCTTGGAAAGAATTCAGGAGTCATAAATGCAAGCATCAACAACAGAATACAAGAGATAGAAGAAAGAATCTCAGATCTGAAGTTTCCATAGAAAACATTGACTCAACAGTCAAAGAAAATGCAAAATGCAAAAAGCTTATAACCCAAAACATCCAGAAAATCCAGGACACAATTAGAAGACCAAACCTAAATATTATAGGTATAGAAGAGAGCAAAGGTTTCCTACTTAAAGGGTCAGTAAATTTCTTCAACAAAATTATAGAAGAAAACTTCCCTAACCTAAAGAAAGAGATGCCCATGAACAGACAAGAAGCCTACAGAACTCCAAACAGATTGGACCAGAACAGAAAGTCCTGCCGGCACATAATAATCAAAACACCAAATGCACTAAACAAAGAAAGAATATTAAAAGCAGTAAGGGAAAAATGTCACATAACTTATAAAGGCAGACCTATCAGAATTGCACCAGACTCCTCACGAGAGAGGACGAAAGATAGAAGATCCTGGGCAGACCTCATACAGACACTAAGAGAACACAAAGACCAGCCCAGACTACTATACCTAGCAAATCTCTCAATCACCATAGATGGAGAAACCATTCTTCTGCATGTTGACCTCCAGTTGAGTCAGCACCATTTGTTGAAAAGGCTCTCTTTTTTCCACCTGATGGTTTCAGCTCCTTTGTCAAAGATCAAGTGACCATAGGTATGTGGATTCATTTCTGGATCTTCAATAGAAGTCATTAAAAACCTCCTAACCAAAAAAATGCCCAGGACCAGAAGGATTTAGTGCCAAGTTGTATCAGACCTTCAAAGAAGACCTGAGGCCAATATTCTTCAAATATTCCATAAAATATAAACAGAAGGAACACTACCTAATTCATTCCATGAAGCAACAATTACTCTGATATCTAAACCACAGAAGGACCCAATTAAAAAAGAGAACTTTGATCTCACTTATGAATATCGATGCAAAAATTTTTAATAAAATTCTTGCAAACCAAACCCAAGAACACAATAAAGCCATCATTCACCATAATCATGTAGGCTTCATCCCAGGGTTGCAAGTTTGGTTCAATATATGAAAATCCATTAACATAATTCACTACATAAACAAATACAAAGAAAAAAATCACGTGATCATATCCTTATATGCAGAAAAAGCACTTGACAAAATATAACATCCCTTCATGTTAAAAGTATTGGAGAGATCAGGAATTCAAGGACAGAACCTAAACATAAGAAAAGCAATATACAGCAAACCAACAGCCAAAATCAAATTAAATGGAGAGTTCTTGAAGCACACCCACTAAAATCAGGAACAAGACAGGGATGCCTGCCCACTCTCCCTATAACTACTCAATGTAGTACTCAAAGTGCTAGTTAGAACAATAAAACAACAAAAAGAGATCAAGGGGATACAAATTGGCAAAGAAGAAATAAAGGAATCACTATTTGCAGATGATACAATAATATACGTAAGTGACTCTACCAGAGAACTTCTCCAGCTGATTCACAACCTCAGCAAAGTGCCCGGATATAAAATTAACTCAAATAAATCAGTAGCCTTCCTTTATACAACTGATAAACAGGCTAAGAAATTAGGGAAACAACTCCCCTCACAATAGCCACAAACAATATAACAAATCTTGACATAACTCTAACCAAACAAGTGAAATATCTGTGCAACAAGAATTTCAAATCTCTCAAGAAAAAAGTCCAAGAAGATCTCAGAAAATGGAGAGATCTCTCATGCTCATGGATTGGCAGAATTAACATAATAAAAATGGTCATCATACCAAAGGCAATCTACAGATGCAATGCAATCACAACCAAAATCCCAACACAATTCTTCAAAGACATGGAAAGAACAATTCTCAAATTCATCTGGAAAGGTTAAAAAACCCAGAATAGTGAAAACAATAGTTAACAAAAAAAATGACTAGGGGAATCACCATCCCTGACCTCAAGCTTTACTACAGAGTAATAGTGATAAAAACTGCATGGTATTGGTACAGAGACAGACATGTTGATCAATGGAATAGAATTGAAGACCCAGAAATAAAACGATTACAAGCACTTGATCTTTGACAAAGAAGTCAAACATATACAATGGAAAAAATGAAAGCATTTTCAACAAATGGTGCTGGTCTAACTGGATGCATGTATGAAGAAAACATGAAAATAGACCCATATTTGCCATCTTGCGCAAATCTCAAGTCCAAGTAGATCAAGGACCTCAACATAAAACCAGATACACTGAATCTAATAGAAGAGAAAATGGGAAAGAGCCTTGAACTCATGGGCACAGGGGGAAATTTTCTAAACAGAACTCTAATAGCTCACACTCTAAGATCAGGAATTGAAAAATGGAATCTCATGAAACTGAATAGCTCTATAAGGCAAAAGAAAAAGTCAATAAGACAAATTGGCAACCTAAGATTGGGAAAATATCTTCACTAATCCTACATCCAATAGAGGGCTAATATCCAAAATATATAAAGAACTCAAAAAGCCAACCTCCTAAAAACCAAACAACCCAATAAAAAAAATGAAGTTTAGTACTAAACTGAGTGTTCACAACAGGGAAATCTCTAATGGCTGAGAAATACCTAAAGAAATGTTCAAAGTACTTAGTGATCAGAGAAATGCAAATCAAAATGACCCTGAGATTCCACCTTACACCAAAATGACTAAGATCAAAGCCTCAGGGGACATGTGTTGGCAAGGATGTAGAGAAATAGGAACACTCCTCCATTGCTGGTGGGATTGCAAACTGGCACAGCCACTCTGAAATTAATCTGGAGGTTCCTCAGAAAATTGCAAATAGATATACCTGAGGACACAGCAATACCACTCTTGGGAATATACCCAAAAGGTTCCTTACCATGCCACAGGGGCACTTGTTCCACTATGTTCATAGTGGCTTTGTTTGTTACAGCCAGAAGCTGAAAACAACCTACATGTTCCACAACAGAAGCATGGATACAGAAAATGTGGTTCATTTCCACAATGGAATACTACTCAGCTATTAAGAAGGAGGACGTCCTGACTTTTGCAGACAAATGGATGGAACCAGAAACTATCATCCTGAGTGAGATAACTCAGATCCAAAAGGACCTGCATGTATATAGTCGTTGATAAATGGATATTAACCAAAAAAGTGTCATTTACCCAAGATACAGCCCACAGAACTCAAAAAGTTCAACAGGATGAAGGGTCCAAGTGAGGATGCCTCAGTCCCACTTGGGAGGAAGAAGGAAGCAACCACAAAGGAGTGAGGGAGGGACTTGGGAGGGAAAGGGGATGGGGAAGGAGTGTAGAGGGGAACATGATTCCGTATTGGGTGGGTGAAAAGGAAAGAAATCTCTGAGGACTAGCAGAAGAATGGAAACATGCAACCTCAGGAGGTAGGAGGTTGGGGGACCCTCCAGAAAATGCTAGAGACCTGGGAGGTGAGAAACTCTCAGTACTCAAAGAGAAGGACCTTAGATGAAGTCCTACATTGGTGAGAGGGACTTGTAGAGCCCACTTCCAGCTGAAAAACAGGGAAACATGTGAGGGATGGGGTTGCCATGTCACAGTCAAAATTCTGACTCATAATTGTTCCTCTCTGAAAGAACTTCAGGGATGGAAATGGAGAGGAGCCTGAGCAAAGGAAGGTCCAGAGACACACCCAAAGTGGGATTCAGCTCAAAGGGAGTCCCCAAGGCATGATACTATTACTGAGGCTATGGAGAGATCACAAACAGGGACCTATCATGTCTCTCCTCTGGAAGATCAAAAAAGTAGCTGAAAAAGTCAGATTTGTACCCAACCAATGGACAGAAGCTGCTGACCACTGTGGCTGAATTGAGGGTAAGCTGGAAGAAGCTGAGGAGGAGGGCATAACTGTAGGAAGACCAGGAGTCCCAATTAACCTGGACCTCTCCGATCTCTCAGATACTGGACTACCAATCAGGCAGCATACACCAGCTGATATGAGGGTCCCAACACATATACAGCAGAGGACTACTGCATCTGTGTTTAGTCAGAGAAGATGCACCTAACCCTCAAGAGATAGGCTTCAGAGAGTTTGGAGGTCTGGCAGGGTGGGGGTTGGGATAGGGGCATCCTCTTGTAGACAATGGGTTGGGGAGGAGATATGGGATATGGAATAGTTGGAGGGGAATAAAATTTGGAGTTCAAAATAAATAAATAATAAAAAATTCTGTTTGCTGAAAAAACTTTGTTTCCTCCATGTAAAGATAAAGGCTTTGTACAGAATAACAAAGGCTGAGTTTGACTATTCAGTATTCTTAGGAAGTCTGTGATTTACTGAAGCCTATATGGTTTGTGAGTGTTAAGAATTAAGATTCAAGCAGAGCGGTGGTGGTGCACACCTGTAATCCCAGCACTTGTGAGGCAGAGGCAGGCAGATTTCTGAGTTAGAGGCCAGCCTGGTCTACAAAGTGAGTTCCAGGACAGTCAGGTCTATACAGAGAGACCCTGTCTCGAAAACAAACAAACAAACAAACAAACAAAAAAACCACAACAACAACAAAAAAAGAATTAAGATTCAAATAAAGCCCACAATGGACTAAATGTAATCAGATGATATTGTTTACTTCCGATAAATGTGGTGTTTTCTAAATGCCCAAATAAATATATCCACTAAGTTGTAATCATCAGATGAAGAGTTGAAGAGGTTTTTTTCCCTTCTCAGATGGTCTAGTATTTCAAAGTTGTGACTGTGCCTCTAGAAACTTGCCTTGACCTGACAGGGGCAGTAGTACCCTGCTTCTGATCAATGTGGTAAGGAGTATAGCATTACTTCAGGCCTCTATCTTTCTTGTTCATAGCCCTGAAGGACATGGGGAAAGACTTGACAGACTCTTCCCATTAATATTGTGCATACATGTGAATGAAAATTAGGTTATTATATCCCCAAGAATGTTAGATAAGTTTAGGATGTTGTCAAATGGATGGCAAGCTTCTTCCATTAGTGTAACTTCTACCTTGAAATGACTATGTAAAATATAACTCTAAGCATATTTTATAATTGTATTTGATTTACCACCTCTTCTCTCATTTTTTAATTTAATTTTTATTTTCTATATTCTATTTTTACATTCCAAAGGCTTTCCCCTTTCCCAGTCCCCCCCCCCACCATATGTCCCATAATTCCTCTCCCCCGCAGCTATTCCCCAATCATTCCCCCCACCCCATGATTTCTCAATTCTGGGTCTACAATACTGGATCCAATCTTTACAGGCCCAGGGTCCTCTCCTTTCTTCTTCTTGGGAGTCATTTGACTTGCTAATTGTGCCTTGAGCATTTAGGGCTTCTGGGCTCATTAATATCCACTTACCAGTGATTGCATTTCATGTGTATTCTTTTGTGATTGGGTTAGCTCACTTAGGATGATATTTTCCAGATCCAACCATTTACCTACAAATTGCATGAGTTCATTATTTTTAATTGCTGAGTTGTACTCCATTGTATAAATATACCACATTTTCTGTATCCATTCCTCTTTTGAGGGATATTTGGGCTCCTTCCAATTTCTGGCTATTATAAACAAGGCTGCTATAAACATAGTGGAGCATGTGTCTCTTCTCTCATTTTTTTGATGTGAGTCTCAACCTTGTGTTTTTCTTTGCTTAATAAAGTACAAGTGAAATACTGTTTGCCATTTTTTCTTTTTTTATTTTCTATATTCTTTGTTTACATTCCAAATAATTTTTCCTTTCCCAGTTCCCACATCCCATAAGTCCCATAAGCCCTCGTCACTCCAACTATTCTCCAATCAACCCCCTCCTTCTCAGTTCTGGCAATCCCCTACATCACTGGATCAAGCCTTTCCAGGACCAGGGACCTCTCCTTCCTTTTTCTTGGAAATCATTTGATATGAGAATTGTGTCTTGGGTATTCAGAGTTTCTGGGCTAATATTCACTTATCAGTGACTGTATTCCATGTGTGTTCTTTTGTGAATGAATTACCTCACTTAGGATGATATTTTCCAGTTCCAACCATTTGCCTAAAAATTTCATGAATTCATTGTTTTTAATTGCTGAGTAATATGCCATTGTGTAAATATACCACATTTTTTTGTATCCATTCCTCCACTGAGGGACATCTGGGTTCTTTCCAGCTTCTGGCTATTATAAATAAGGCTGCTATTGACATAGTGGAGCATGTGTCTTTATTGCATGCTAGGGAATCCTCTGGGTATATGCCCAGGAGTGGTATAGCAGGGTCCTCCTGAAGTGCCATGCCAAGTTTTCTGAGGAACCACCAGACTGATTTCCAGAGTGGTTGTACCATCTTGCAATCCCACCAACAGTGGAGGAGTGTTCGTCTTTCTCCACATCCTCATCAAAACCTGCTGTCTCTTGAGTGTTAGTCTGTATCACTTCAGCTGTCTACTGCAGGGCTGCCAGATGAATGGTTGAAAGGCAGGTATGGTGACGTTACCCCACTTAAAAATCCCTCATCATATGTCTATGGTTTTGATCATAATACTAAAAGTCATCAGAATAAAGTAACCAATTCTGGTACTCACAAATATGCTTTCTTTCCTTTCAAAATGAATATTCATCGAGTGCTTATTATGCTTTCAATCTGTTGCTTGATATCTACTCATTCTTCAAATCTCACCCATCCTTTACCTACCTGTCTCCCAATCCTTCAACATATAGGACATAGACACCTGTTGTCTCCTGAGTTTTTAACCTTAGCCATTCTGACTGGTGTGAAGTGAAATCTCAGGTTTGTTTTGATTTGCATTTCCCTAATGACATTTATTTATTTATTTATTTATTTATTTATTTATGAGACAAGGTATCACAATTGAGCTCTGGCTGTCCTAGAATTTGCTCTGTAGACCAGGATGGTATTAAACTCACAGAGATTCACCTGCCACTGCCTCCTGAGTACTGGGATTATAGGTGTGCACCACCAAGTCTGGCTTTTCTATTTACTCTTAAAGTAGGATAATATTATACTGTGTATACATGTAAAAATGCTATATTTTTCATGTTTATCTTTGGGCTGTCTGTTCCACTGCTATGTGACTTTTTATAGCCATGTCTTGCTATTGTGATTACTGTTGTTTTATAGTCATGTATTATGATGCTTCCATTTTTTTTCTTGAGACTTGATTGGAGAACCTAGGAAGAGAATATAATTTATTCTTCTGCTGCAGAAGGTTTTCAATCCAGGGTGCAGCTTCTGGAAGAATGTACATGAATCAGTGACAGAGAAAGGGGACAGCTGCCACACATAACAGTCAAGTCATCTTGGCAATCAATGGGGTGACAGATGTCCCAGACAGGTCGCGTTCACAGCCTCAATTTTCTACTTCTTCACGTTTTACTTTGTGATTTTATATAAATTTGCAGATTTTTACCATTTTCATAAAAATACATCATCAGTAAGTAGTTTGACCAAATATATTTGTGGTGAAAGATGTTTTAACAAACTATTTCTTTTAGTATATGATTATTTTTATCATGTAATTCTGTTTTATTTCTTTGATCACTCTTTTATAATTTTCAATCTATAGATTGTTCACCTCCATGAGTTTATTCATGAGCATTTAACTGATTTTTTAACTATTATAATCAAGATCATTTTCTTGTGTCTCTTTTGGATCATTCAATATTATTGTACAGAAGCAGTGCTGGGTGATTTCTATAAATAAATATTATATTTTGTTACTATTTACTCAGCCTGTGCTTGGTGATATTTTTGGAGGTATATGTATGTATATATACATACATATATACAACCATAAGATATACATGTGGTTGTATATGTACATATATGCCCTCTTGTGTTTATAACTATGCCACTTACAAGCACAGAAAACTTAATTCTTTTCCAATTTTTGATTCTTTTTACTTATTCCTCTTTACCCACTCATCTTGTAGTTTTCACTCTGAAACACTTAGTTTTTTTGCAGGGACAATCTCCTTACATTGCATACAACTAAAAAGTAATTTCAGTCTGTTTTCCTTGATTCTAGCTTTTTTTCTGTTCAGTTAAACATTTTCTTTTGCTTTTATTTCCTTTCATTAATTCTATTTGTTTTCCTGTACCAGATCAGTGTTGCTGAGGTTCATTTTCCTACTTCATGATTTCATAGGCATAAGACAGCAAATCCCTTACAAGAGGGAGAAATTACCCCAGGTTTTAACTTTAAGCTGTCTGTTTCTTTTCTCTTATCATTAATTCCTTCAAACTTTGTTCCTCTAATATATGCCCCAAGTTTCAAATGACATTTGAACCATCTCCCAAATATACTATTTCCATTAGGATGCTTTCAAGAAACATGATTTCCGGGAAACATCCAGGGAGAGTAATTCTAGTGCTGGCTGATTCAGTGATATGATGATTCATCATAAATTATGACTTCTTTCCAATTAGCTTTCTTCCATCTTTATCATGGTTTTTTTCTTTATAGTCTCAGGCTGACTGACAAATGTAATTTGTGTGTTACATTTGCAAACCAAAGGGTCAGCAGATAGCCCAAAGAAGTTTTTCTACTGGAAGTCTTAAGACTTGTCCTGAATTACAGTCCTGAATTACAGTGCTTAGGATTGCATTTCAGATCACTGCTGATCACTTGGCTTGAGGGAGAGAAAGCATGCATACCTTCCTCAGTGGTTAGAGAGAAGCCATGGCTTCTGAGCAACTGATCAAAGAATGTTGATCAAAATTAGATTGATATGAAGTTGATTAATAGGTGGGGAGTGTGAATTTGTCTTTCCTATGGAGTCAACTTGCCCTTTGTACTTTCTCCCTTCTTGATCTGTTCCTTCACTTGCAGGTGAATTACAAGTTAACCACTAAAATCTCTTCCAAAGTCCTGCTGTTTGAAAAGCTTTAGTCAGCGCTTTATAGACTAATATGCTCCTTTTCTCATGAAAGCTTCTTGTTTATATTTCTATGAAATTATTTATCAAACTCTACTGCAGTATGCATCCCAAAATTCAATTCAGGTAAATAAATCCAAAATGTGTTTGTCTTGAATTGTATTGGGATCCATGTAATATCCTGTTTTTGTAGGAGCCCAGAAAACCAATAGAAGAGATTATTTTAGTTAGGATTTCTATTGTTGTGATGAAATAACACCATGACCATAAAGCAAGTTGGGGAGGAAAGAGTTTATTTAGTTTCCATCTCCACATTCCTGTTCATTATTGAAGGAAATTCAGGACAAGAACTCAAAAAGGGGCAGGATTCTGGAGGCAGGAACTTTTGCAGAAGCCATGAAGGGGTGGTGCTTACTGGCTTGCTTCCTCTGGCTTGCTCAGTCTGCTTTCTTATATAACTCAGGACCACTTGCCCAGGGATGCTACCATCCACAGTTAGCAAGGCTCTCCACCTTTAATCATTTTGTCTTTGTGGCATTTTGTCAACTGATGCTCCTTCTTCCCTGATTACTCCAGCTTGTGTCAAGCTGACACAAAACCAGCCAGCACAGAGATAAATTATTTTCTATACAGGGTCTCACTATGTAGCTCTGTTTGTTCTGGAAACCACTGTGTAGAATAGTCTGGCCTTGAACTCAGCTGGGATTGAAGGCAAGCACTACTGTCCCTGACTGGAGAAAACTTCTTTATGAAGCCAAACATTAGGTGTAGTTCCAGGAGCCTGGTGGATGAGGGGGCAAAGGGATTGTAGCCAGAGTGGTCAAAGAGGACTCTACAAGAAAGCCCACAAAATCAGCTGAGGTGGCTCATCGTGGTTCATAGAGACTGAAGGAAAATCAGGGAGCTTGTATGGCTCTGAGCTAGGCCCTCTGAACATGTATTATGGTTGTGTAGTTTGGAGTTCTTGCGGGAATCCTACCAGTGGGAGTAGGGGTGTCCCTGACTCCTTTGCCTGCGTTGGGGCTCTTTTACCTCCTCCTGGGGTTGCCTCATCTAGCACTAATAAGAGGGTATGTGCCTAGTCTTATGACTTGCTAGACTGTTTTTGCTTGATATCCCCAGGAGCTCTCCTATTTTCTGAAAAGAAACAGGGAGAGGGGGAGGTTAGGGAGATGGGCTAGGAGGAGTAGGGGAAACTGTGGTCAGGATGTAATATGAATGAATAATAATTTTTAAAAATTCAGAAAGTAGAAGGAGAAAGGCAAAAATTCAAGAGACGTGATTAACTGACAGGGCTTTTCTCTCAGGTCCTCTGGGGTGCTTTTTCTCTGCAGTGTACCTGATACCTGGTTTTAATCTGGGGTGATCTGAAGGACTAGATGAAACAGTGAGAAAGGCATTGCAAGACAAGGAGAAGCATGTGTAGCTACAGAGGTACAGGCTTGCATTCATAATTAGGGAGTACAAGTAGACGCACTCGCTGTCTTGTAAGATACATTGAGAAGAATGATAGCAGGAGAGAGAATTAAACCAGAAAATGGGAGATTAATCGGGACCAGTATTTTGTGTCATTAGAAATAGTCCGAAAGCTTTTTACTGGGAGCCAGTTAGTTCCTTCCATGGCTGCAAGGAAATATATCCCTCCACCAACAAAGGCACTGTGAGCTCTCACTGGATTTATGATGGCAAAGTCTTTTATTGGCAAATTAGAGAACCTCAGCAGGCTAAATTGATATAAAATGACCAACTTTCTCTTTTACTTTAAAAATAATAGGAAATCCGAAATGGATCCTTCTCCTGTGAGCATTTTTCATCCTTTTACTGTCACCTGGAGGATGCTAATGCTTTTGGACTACTGCCTGCTGCCCTGGCTTCGCCCCCTAAGTGGGTGTTTGGTGGTTGCAGAGCACCCTCATAAAGGCTGGCTGCTGATTACATTTCCATTAAACACCAGAGCCAAATCAGTCTGCTAACTTTCCTGCCAATAACAGTTAGGCTTTTAATGTGCCCGGTCCAGTGTGAAGAGCTACCTCTCTTTATAGAGAATGAAGGGATAACGTAAGAAATGTAAGATTGTAACACATGAAATAAAATTCCCCAAACATAGTCTTTATCGCGAGTTACTCTGTTGCCTGCTTTTTAACCCCTGATTCTGTTTGTTCACTGCAGGTATCAAAATACACCAAACAAATTTTCGGAGTACAATTGTAGTTATGCATACATTAAACATCTGTAAAATGTCAATTATGCTCCAGACATGTTGGTAATATCACAACTTCTAAAATGAATGTGGTATAACCATTGTCCTAAAAACGTGACAATCTAAGCTTGTCCACCTTAAACACATTTTGAAAATAAATTTTAAAAGTCCTTTAAAGGGAAGAAACTTTCTTATACTATTACGTAGAGTGACAAACAAAGATGGTCACAAAACTTTCTATGATTCATGTAATCTCTAGTTGTTGATTTAAATACTAATTATCTCTATAACAACCATTGCTAAAATTTCATTGTGTATCTCTTTTAAGATCTTATCATTGTTATAAAATAGTATGTCCAATACAATATGTATTTCCTCATGTCATAACTGTCAATGTGGTGAGGTGTATTTTGAGATGGAATTTAAGAAGGCTACTGGGAACACATGATGTCATAAAGGCAAGGTATACTGAGCATACCAAAGTAAGGTCAGGTAAGCACACAACAAAAAGGTAGGTATCTGCAAAGTAGGAAGAGAAACATCATGGGAACACACTGGTTTCAGATATGCAGACTGTGAAAATAACTTTATTTTATATAAGCCACATAATCTATCTAATGGAAGCACAAATTAACATATATTCATCAGATGATAGGCACCATATTTGGGAGATTTTAAAATTTGTTTAATGCCCACCAAGATACTGATAGGTGGCAAATGTCTTTATTCTATTAGTTCATAAATTGAGGTTAAGGCACTGTAGTTATTTACTTCAGGTCCTACACATAATAAGTGACAGCCTAGAATTGAAGTCCATTTCCATGTGATCTCTACTAATGAATTCACCTTTCATGGCCTTGGTTTATTAATCTGTGTTCCCATAATGATAAAATGTTCTACTCAGATGTTAATATTCTAACTTATGCCTCTTTGTTCAATCTTATAACTTAGTAACAATCGTACAAAATGATTTGCCTTCTTTTTCTTTTAAAGCATTCCATTGCTTGGCAGTAACGTATCTTGCACATAATATCAGGTGTTCTAGCGGTATGATATTCCTTTCTTATTGCTTAATTTTACAGTGATAAGGAAATATCATATAGCAGTTGTCTGACAAGCTATGCTAGCACACTCCTCATTGGATGACTGGGCTGCTTCAGACATGTACAGGTGTTCATGGAAACACATGCAGTGTGGGCATATTTATCTGGTCAGTTATTCAGGAACACATGCCAATTTTTCTTTTGCTGCATTTTCTTATTATGTTTTCTTGTGATTTTTAGAAACAGCTTTTCACGTATGGAAAATGCATATATTTCATAGCATGTTATTTTTCCTGGGATATTTCAAACGTGAATTTTCTTGAGTGGATTAAATAATGCTCAAGTATTCCTAGATCAGTATCTACCCATTTATTTATTTATTTATTTATTTATTTATTTATAATTTTTATTTTCTATATTCTATGTTTACATTCCAAAGGCTTTCCCCTTTCCCAGTTCCCCCCCACCATGTATTTATTTTTAACCCACTCAGTCCAACTAGCACAGTTGATATATGGAAGCAGGGGGAAGCCACCAGGAACCATACTCAACAGCATTCCTCTGTCTCATAGCAGACATCAACTACAAATAGCTCCATAGTTAGGAAGGAGAATCATGGGATCCTCTCCAAAATTCATGCTCGACAGTTTTCTTTAATTTTTTTTTTGTTGTTGTTGATTGAAAACACGTTTTTTTTCCATACAAAATATCCTGATTATGGTTTCTCCTCCCACAACTTCTCTGAGATCTTCCCATCTGATTTCATACCTTCCTTGTCTCTCCTATAAAACATGTTAGAAAACATGTGGGCATCTAATAATAAATTAAAATAAGATAAAACAAAATGAACGAATTAAATAGGACAAAATAAGCAAGCAGCAGATGATAAAGAGCTAAAAAAAGGTTAAGACATACATAAATATAGAGACCCCACATTTATATACACAGGAATACCATAAAAACACAAAACTGGAGGATTTACTATATACATAAAGGACACGCAAAGTTAATAAAAGATTCTCTAACAAAATAATTATGAGACAAAAGAACCTCTAAAGATGCCACTGCTCTTAAGGGTGATTTTGGTCTTCAGTGAGACTTCCTTGGAGAAAACTAATTTTGTGTTTTTGAATGGTTATACGTTGGACATAGATTCTGGGTTACCAGTAGGAGTTTGTGTCTACCTGTCCTCTCATTGCTGGGATCTAATTTGGTTTAGACCCATACTGCCAGAGTCTCTGTAGGTTCATATGGACATCAGTTCTGCTGTGTGCTTTTAGGTCTTATTTCCATAAGACCTTATCCTCCATTCCCTCTAGATCTTACAATCTTTCAGTGTCCTCTTCTTCAGTGTTACCTGATCTCTAAGGAGAGAGATTTGATGGAGACATACCATTTAGGAAATGAGTGTTCTAAGGTCTCTCATTTGCTGCACAGTGTTTGGGTATGGACCTCATACCCATTATGTTGCAGGAGGAAGCTTCCCTAATAATGGCCAAGGAAAACACTGATCTATGAGTACAGAAGAATGACATTAATGGTCACTTTATTATTACATTCTTTAGTAGAACATTAGGATTTGTTTTTTTCCTTGATTCCTGACCTTTCTTGTCTCAGGTTCTTGGCTATCTGAATAGTGCTAGTGATGTGTTCCATATAATAGAATAGATTTTAAATCTAATCAGATATTGCTTGGTTACTCCCACAGGTTTTGTGCCATTATTGTATTAGTGCATCTTGTAGGCAGATTATCATTGTAGAGCAAAGGTGGGTTTATAGCTGTGCTGATGTTTACCTTTGTCCTTTGGTAGTGTGTAAAGTAACTTCCAGTATCAGGAATGCTAGTCTGTAGGGGTAAAGGCTCTAGGCAGCCATCAGCTTGATTTCTCTATATTCAGTGAGTTCTGTGGGTGTTCACTTCAACAATAGGTCATTACCATTAGCTTGTAGAGATCCAGCAATAAATAACTTTGACAATAGTCTAGGTTGTGTGAGGGTTCCCACTGGATCTCTTTGGCCAACACCTAAATTTTATGTAACCTGTACCAGCACTAGAAGCTTCATTTTTGTGATAAAAAGATGTCTCAATGGGGCTTCATCTCTCCATAATTGTGCAATTTCATTTAGATCTCTTTCAGACATGCATATATCTCAGGAAGCTTCCACGGTATAGGGCTTACATATCTCCCCTCAAATGACCCTTAGTTTTAGTTGTCTTTCTTAGCAATCTATACTTGTCTCTGTTTCCTTCCCCCATCCCCATTTAACCTCATTCCTACCCCACCTTGTCCATCTGCAATTATTTATTCTATTTCTCATTCTAAAGGTGGCCCATCTCTTCCCCAATTTCTGTACTCTATTCCTAACCTCTGTGGTTATAGAAATTGTAGTTTGTTTTGTTTTAAGAATTAACAGTGAGCACACACATAAGTGAATATATACCATGCTTGTCTTTCTCAGTCTGTGTGACTTATGTCAGGATATCTTTTTTCTCTAGCTCCATCCATTTACCTGGGTATTTCATGATTTTATTTTTCTAATGGCTGAGTAATATCTCATTATATAAATGTACTGCATTTTCTCTATCCATTTATCCACTGACAGACATGTAGTCTGTTTCCAAATTCTGGCTATTATAAAATAGAGCAGCAATAAGCAAGTTTGAACAAGTTTCTCTGTGGTAAAATGAAGAATTCTGTGGGTATATGTCTAGGAGTGATATAGCTGGATCTTGAGGTAGATCAATTATCTCCCTGAGAAATTGTCAAAATCCCCCTGATTTTCATAGTGACTATACAAGTTTGCATCTCTACCAGAAATGGATACGTGTTCCCCTTACTCAGCATCCTCACCACATTTCTTAAAACTCCTTTCCATACTCTGGTTCTTATTTTTTTCTACCTCCTCTTCCAGAATGTTCCCTAAACCTTAGAGAAATATTGATACAGATATCCTATCTATGGATGAGCACTCACAGTTGATTATTCTTTGCACTTTGAACAGTAGTTTATCTCTGCATTAACCAGTAGGCATTTCAGAAAGAAGGTTCTCTTACTAAGGCTGAGGGCAGCAAATATCAATGCCTGTAAACACAAATATTTAGAACTCAGTTTAGTAACATGACCACTTATCAGATCAACATCAATAGTTTACCTCCAGGGACTATGAATTTCTCAGTCATGATTTTTGACCATGCTTACAGTACAAGGCCAGTTCTGTAGAACACACTTCAAATCCAGTAAAAAAGTAGCTGGTAACAGTTTTACCAGTGAGCATATCATTCCCAAAAGTGGGTATTATTGTATAATAAGCACGATACTGGGAAAGATCATTGATGCCACTTCCTAACTCAGAAGCCTGTATAGCACCTACATGTACCAGGAAACACTATATGATCCATTTAAGATTGACCTCTCTGAGCCCAGCAAATAGTGTGGTATCTTCAGCAAGGGTCTGTTACCATCTTGTTACAGTGGTCAACTAAGAGTAATGACAATAGCCTGTTTTTTTTTTCCATTTTCTTTTTAGGTGCCTCTGGGGTTGCTCTGACCAATAACTCTTAGAGAAGTATCCTGTGCCTGGCACTGAGAGATTTTCATTTAATAATTCATGTCTTCTAGTGTCTTCTAGGAGTAGTATTGTTCACTACTCTGGGGGTAATTCTGTTCAAACTCCATTTGTTAAATTATGTTTTTATTAGCTTACAAACTAGTGGGGTTTCTTAAGGCTTCTTAATGTATTCTTAGTTTGGGTCAACCCAATTTCTACCATTTTCTCACCCATTTCTACACTTCCACCCCCTTAAACCTTTAGTTCTCAATATTATCAGATACTTCCACATCACATATATTTAATTATACATTCTTATTATAGTTTTTACTCGTACTCTAAGATCATAGCCCCCATGTAACTTCTTCATGAATATTTAATTTTGTTTAAGGGTTTCCCTGGCCATTTCCCTGCCATTCTATGAGCTCTTTTACCCAATCCCCCCCTCTCCACTTTCATTTTACCTATATTCTACTACCTTCTCCCTAATGTACTGTATTAACCAACCACTTACAGTTTCTTTTTTTAAAGGTTTATTAAACTCAATTTTAAAAAAAATTATTAGATATTTTCTTTATTTACATTTCAAATGTTATCCCCTTTCCTGGTTTCCCCTCCAAAAACCCCTATCCCATCCTCCCTCCCACTGCCCACCAACCCACCCACTCCCTCTTCCCTGTCCTGGCATTCCCCTACACTGGGGCATCGAGGCTTCATAGTACCAAGGGCTATTGTATCTCCTCCTATAGATATTTTGTTCCACCTTCTAAGAGGGACAGAAGTATCCACATTTTGGTCTTCCTTCTTGACCTTCATGTGGTCTGTGAATTATATCTTGGGTATTCTGAGATTTTGGGCTAATATCCATTTATCAGTGAGTGAATACCATGTGTGTTCTTTTGTTATTATGTTATCTTACTCAGGATGACACTTTCTAGTTCCATCCATTTGCCTAAGAGTTTCATGAAGTCATTGTTTTTAATAGCTGAGTTTTTTCCAGCTTCTGGTTATTATAAATAAGGCTGCTATGAACATAGTAGAGCATGTATTTTTATTACATGTTGGAGCTTCTTCTGGTTATATGCCCAGGAGTGTTAAAGTTGGGTCCTTAGGCAGTACTATGTCCAATTTTGTGATGTATCACCAAACTGATTTCCAGAGTGGTTGTACCAGCTTGCAATCTCACCAACAGCAGAGGAGTGTTCCCCTTTCTCCACATCCTTGCCAGCATCTGACATCACCTGAGTTTTTGATCTTAGCCATTGTGACTGGTGTGAGGTGAAATCTCAAGGTCATTTTGATTTGCCTTTCCCTGATGACTAAGGATGTTGAACATTTCTTTAGGTGCTTCTCAGAATACCCTCATAGAAACAGGGCCGAGGGGACGGCATGGGGGTTTATGGGAGGGGGTAAATCAGAAAAGGGGATAATATTTGAAATGTAAATAAAGAAAATATCCAATAAAATATATTATATATAAACAAAAACAAACAAACAAACAAACAAAAGTCTGCAATGGGTAAAGAAATGAATTCTTACCATTAAAATGCTGAAAAAATGTCTCTTCCCTCCTAGAGAGTATACTGGTGAACAAGATCTAAAATGAGCTATCTGATTCCCTAAAGAAAAAAAAGAAAAAAGAAAAAAAGAAAAATAAAGGTCTCTTCCTTGTAATTGAGTAGTTTTTCAGCCTTTTATAGCCCATAACAATTTCAAAGTCCATGCCATCTTTTACTTTTCTATTATCTTTTCTAGTTTTAATTCAAGCTAGCAATATTTCTCCAAATACAATTCATTTAAAAGCCTTGTGTGTTTCTTGTATCTTTTATTAGAGGATTGTACAGTTGGGAAAGGTCTCATTGATTAATGAATCTTGTTAGAATAAGCTTTGCTTTGGCATGCACTCCCCATATGGTTGCAAAGAGAGACCAGGTTTTTTTCTTAAATCCCTTTATTTATTAGAAAGCAATAATGTACAATGTCTACCTCCAATATTAATGACCTGTTTTAATGATTGGCACTTTAAATACTTCTAAGGTATTAACTTCTTTTAGTTTGAACAATATTGACCTGATAATATCTTGGAATTCACCTTTTTCAAGAAACAGTTTTCTTATTGATAGCATTTTGTGCTTCCTAGAAATGAGGGAAATAGTCTTAATTTGAATGCAGGAAGCCCAGCATAATTGATTTATTTCATCATCATTATTTTAGTTCCTGTCTTTCATCTCAATTTCTCTATAGGTTGTGCAAAGCCAGCAAAGTACCTCCAACACACTCTACCTGTAAATATCAGTAGGTAAATGATCCTGCTTCTTAAGTAGCCTCCTCACTTCCCACTTCATTGCAGGTGACAATGTTGTTAAACCTCACAATACTACATAATGATAATCTCCTTTTCATCAGCTCCTAGTACCATTTTTAAGCATCATTTGAGTTCTTTCTCTTTTTGAAAGAGCCCTTTCATTTGGGTAACATCTTTTTACAGTTTCACTAAACTTCCTTTGTGATCCTTATTCCTTAGATTTAAATGTTTGGGACTTACTCAAGCAGTACCCTATACCTTATAAAAATGTAGGTATGTTTTTAACTTTCTTTATGCTGAATAAATAACCTCAAGCTTTAATTGCTTGAAACAAATTGGTAATCAACATTTTATGCTTTGGCGTCTGATAGTACATTAATGTGACCCCATGGTTTCTTTGTTTGTTTGGCAAGGTTATCAGATAAAGACTATGACTGCAGTTCTAGGAAAGCTTAGATGGAGCTAAGTGCCATAGTATCAATCAAATCAGTGCATCAGATAGCTAGCTGGTTGATGCAGGTTGTTTTCCAGATGCCTCCATTTCTCTTGGCCAGAGCCTCTCCACAGTGCTCTATGTTTTCATGGCATGACCTCTCTCTACACAACAGTCTTGAGATTCTAACACAGAGGACAGCCTTGTCTAGTCCCTGATTTTAGTGGAATTGCTTCAAGTTTCTCTCCATTTATTTTGATGTTGGCTACTGGTTTGCTGTAGATTGCTTTTACTATGTTTAGGTATGGGCCTTGAATTCCTGCTCTTTCCAAGACTTTTAGCATGAAAGGATGCTGAATTTTGTCAAATGCTTTTTCAGCATCTAATGAGATGACCATGTGGTTTTTTTCTTTTAGTTTGTTTATGTAGTGGATTACATTGATGGATTTCCGTATATTGAACCATCCCTGCATCCCTGGAATGAAGCCTACTTGATCATGGTGAATGATCGTTTTGATATGCTCTTGGATTTGGTTGGCAAGAATTTTATTTAGTATTTTTGCATCTATATTCATAAGAGAAATTGGCCTGTAGTTCTCTTTCTTTGTTGGATCTTTTTTGTGGTTTAGGTATCAGCGTAATTGTGGTTTCGAAGAATGAGTTGGGCAGTGTCCCTTCTGTCTCTATTTTGTGGAATAGTTTGAAGAGTATTGGTGTTAAGTCTTCTTTGAAGGTCTGGTAGAATTCTGCACTAAAACCATCTGGTCCCGTACTTTTTTTGGTTGGGAGGCTTTCTATAACCCCTTCTATTTCTTTAAGGGTTATGGGACTGTTTAGCTGGTCTACTTGATGCTGATTTAATTTTGGTATTTGGTATCTGTCTAGGAAATTGTCCATTTCCTCCAGATTCTCCAGTTGTTTTGAGTATAGGCCTTTGTAGTAGGATCTGATGATCTTTTGAATTTCCTCTGTTTCTGTTGTTATATCCCCCTTTTCATTTTTAATTTTGGAAGGTATAATCCCTATGTGTGTGTTTTTGCTGCAAAATTCATAGACATTCATTTTCAGCCACATTGGTGGCATGGAGTTCTGTCCGATGCATTGTAGTAGCAGATACACAAAGGAAGCTTTGTCAGAAAGGCAGGTTCTGTATGTTCACATATGTTGGCTCAGCACTTATACCATCTTCACATGAAATGCCTCTTTATGTGTATCTTGAACTGGAATATTTTATCTATATCCAGACTTATGTATATAGTTTGTGAAGTTTCAGTTTAACAGTTTTACAAGTGTGTGTGTGTGTGTGTGTGTGTGTGTGTGTCTATATACCTTACATCGCTTGGATATGTATGCAGTAGAAATCACAGTTACATGGTTTAGTTGGATGGGTAAATTGGATATACTCTAGGCATTTTAGCTTAACTTTTTCAACTTGCAAAGGGTTTTATCAGTTTATAATGCTCTAATAAGTCAAGAATAGCTTTATATCCAAATTCCTCAACATCTCCTTCTTCATACTTAAAATGTAGCTCAACAAAACCATACAGCAAATTTCTCATCTTTGTATTTTTTATTGTACCTCAAGTTTGACCATAGTACTTTCACCTCCTAATGTCAATAAATGACAAGGACATTATTCTCATTTTTCAAGATTAGGCGATTGCAGTTTTATTTCATTTGTCTGTTTTTTCCTCTGTATCAAAATTGGCGTGAAAAAGATGGTTCAATGAGTGCTTAGAGTTTTGTTTTAGAAGTGAAAAAGAATTAGAATATGGGACCAGGAATGATGTGATATTCTTTTGATGTTTAGTGAATTCATTATATTTTTAGCACTTTTGGAGAAATTCTGTGAAGAAAGTATGGAATAAAATTAATATCACTCTTTCTTGTGTCACAGCAAATATTCAGTGCATTTGTCCATTTTGTTTCTAGTATGAATAATATGAAACTTTAATTCAGGCCTAAAAAATGTTGAATTCCTTGTATAAAAGAAGTGTTTGATTCACAAAACAGTAATTTCTTGAATTGAGTGTTCCTCAGAGCTACTTCCAAGAAGCCAATCAAATAACAGTGAGGAATGCACTTTAGAGACATCATTAAGATTACATACTCATTATGTAATATAATAATGAAAATACCACAAAAAGTTGAGAAGCCAATTATAGTAAACTACAGACAATTCATAGTCTGCAAAATCTAAGTCCAATATATGAAGAACAGTTTCCTTGGGGAGCCAGTGAACTGACTCTGAGTGCTAGTACATTAATCCTACTTTGAAACACTTATCATGAATAATTAAAAACTCTGATTTGGGAAGACAGACTATGCTGAAGAAGATTCCAGGAAGAGAAACAGTGAAATAATGGTCTTTGTGAGGTAGTATGAAAACATGCCATTAGAGAAATCATTCTGATCTTTTTCCACTTAGGAAAGCAATGCTATTTTTTTGTTGTTTAAAAAAAAATGTTAGACTTTCAGAAAAATGAATGAAGCAACCTTCTTCAACACAGTCTCCATGAATTAAGCAATGGATGTGCAAACAGATACTGGTTTACAGGGATGTAAAGTCGACAAGAACACAGCTCCATGTGAGCCTCAAATAGAGTTGGATTTCATCAAGCATAATGGCTTTACAATAGTGTGGAGTAAAAAAATAGTAAAACATAGACCATGTTTAAATGTTCATACCTTTCAACAAGCCTACCACAAATCCCTCAAGTAAACAAGTCTACATTATTTCATTTAATATGAACATGGAAAACCAAGTGTCATTGTTTGCTTTTTCTTTTATGAGAGGGATGTTGAATCACTTAACCTATCAAGTCTGGTCATTGTCCTGGAGTATATTTACTAGAAGAGAAATGTGTGATGCACCTACTCCTTGAAGGCATTTTTATTATTTATATTCACTTATCAGGAAAAGCAGAACAAAGAAAGCAAATGAACCAACAAATCTGAAATTCTGGATGTGGAGATACTTATCAGTAAGCACTCGAGAAGATCATGGGCTTGAGGCTTTTCTGGGTTGCCCAGCGAAATATTGTTTCAAAAAAAAAATCAAAGAATCAAAGAAAGAAAAAAAGAAAAAAGTTGCAATACCTAGAATTGCTGCCATCAGGAAGATGCAAGATTAAAAGGTGAAGAAGTTGCCAGGCGGTGGTGGCGCACGCCTTTAATCCCAGCACTTGGGAGGCAGAGGCAGGCGGATCTCTGAGTTCGAGGCCAGCCTGGTCTACAGAGTGAGTTCCAGGACAGCCAGGACTACACAGAGAAACCCTGTCTCGAAAAAACAAACAAACAAACAAACAAACAAACAAACAAAGGTGAAGAAGTAAAGTTGCAAGGAACTGGAAGAATGGGTTCCTAATGAAGGGAAAGTCAATTTACACACTACAGGCATGTGATGCACCTTAGTGGTTAGAGTACACTGGGGTTGGGCATCTTGTTTAATGTGCAAGTTTAATGTCAGTGGGGATTATTTATGATCTTAGGTGAGGAAAAGGCAGGGAACCTCAATTCTTGAGTGACTGGATATGTCAAGCTCTCTGCTATACCACAAGAGTGTCTAATTCTACAAGGTAAATGACAAGGAGCTGCCATCATAATGAAGGAAAGGACAATTAGAGGTGTCCTCCATTAGCCTTGTTGGTCACTCTGCTTTAAGTTATCTTTTTTCACTATTTGAGCAGTCCCATGACTTCCTACTGCAAGATAGCTCTTTAATTGCATTTGTTGCAGTCTCCATGCTGGCTCCTATTTCCCGATGCCATCCTCAAAAGTCACTGTGTATTTTTAGAGACTTTGGAAATGTCCTAACAGAACTTTTTTCTTGAGCAAAAACCTTCGATAGGTGCCAGTTCAGGGAATTTTTGCAGCTCAGTCTCCCTATAGGATATACAGAGAGAACTTCTTTGATCAACTGACAATCATGAATATGAAGAAAAACTACGTAAGGAAATTATTTATTGGTGGCCCAATGCACAGTACAAAGCATTCTGATCATGGCATGTCAAAGCATAGCTTGACAATGTTCTACATAATTATTTTTCCAGTGATATATACTAGGTTCATGTGCTAATCTCTGCCTTTCCCTCATACACTTCTATAAATACATATAATAACAAATGTGATGATTTTGGTTTTAAAAAAGATGTTTTGTGTAGTCCAGGCTGGCCTCGAACTCCAGATCCTCCTGCCTCTGCCTCCTTCAGCAAATCCTACCGGCCTGCGCCACGGTGTTGGTGAGGATGTGGAGAAAGAGGAACACTCCTCCACTGCTGGTGGGAATGCAAGCTGGTACAACCACTCTGGAAATCAGTATGGCGGTTCCTCAGAAAACTGGGCGTGATACTTCCGGAGGACCCAGCCATACCACTCCTGGGAATATACCCAGAAGATTCACCAGCATGCAATAAGGATACATGCTCCACTATGTTCATAGCAGCCTTATATATAATAGCCAGAAGCTGGAAAGAACCCAGATGTCCCTCAACAGAGGAATGGATACAAAAAATGTGGTATATATACACAATGGAGTACTATTCAGCCATTAGAAACAATGAATTCATGAAATTCTTAGAGAAATGGATGGAGCTGGAGAACGTCATACTAAGTGAGGTGACCCAGTCTTAAAAGAATACCCATGGTATACAGTCACTGATAAGTGGATATTAGCCTAGAAGCTTGGAACACCAAAGACACAAATCACATATCAAGTGATGTCTCACAAGAAGAAAGGAGTGGACACTGGTGCTAGAATGGACCAAAACATCATTGTGGGAGAGTACAAGAACAGTAAGGTGGGAGGGGGTGGATGCGGGAGCAGGGGGAGGGAAAAGGACATGTGGGACCTTTGGGGGTGGGGAACCAGAAAAAGGGAAATGAATTGTAAATATAGAATATATACAATAAAAAAAAATAAAAAAAAGATGTTTTGACTTAGTACCCATATTAAATTTACTCCTTTGCTAGATATTTTCCACAAACAAATGGTTTTTATGTATTATTTGACATGCCTAGTACCTACTGATAGATATTAAGAAGAGGAAGTCATGCAGAACAAGAATGAGCAATGGCATTAATTGCAAACACGTAGAAAGTGATGCTGCTTCACCGAAGAGGAGTCTGGCATTTGCAGCAGGATGTTACAGAGCCCATTGGAAAGCATTTGAGAAAACTAAAGGAAGTTTAAAACTGTATGAAATATAGATGATCCAGAATAATGCTTCCTGGAAGGATAGAGTAAGAAATGTTCTTGATGGCAAGTGGAAAAGCTGATTTGAAAACCTTCAATAGTCACTTTTGCTCTTTCTAGTTGTCCTGAGATGAGTGAGCAGAACAACAGTCAATGAGCCAAGGTGGACTTTGTAGTTTACAAAGGATGACTGAAGAGAGTCTGGTAAGCTCTTGCAGTGCACTTCATGCTGAGTAGGAACTGTAACAGGCACTTTGAAGCTGTTTTTTCAAAACAACCACCACAGCAGCAACAAATCCAACGAAGTTCACCAATTCATACTTTTCTTTGTCTCACACTGTAACTAAACATGGAATGGCAGCCTGATGTCTCTGCCTTTATTTTGGGCCCGTCTTCTGTACTTCAAGCCAGACTCCTGTTTGATTCTGAGTAGACATTACAATCTCTACTAACCCATTCCTCCTGAATAAAGAAGGCACACTGGATCCTTGTACTAAACCACAGTTATCTTGAGTTTTAGAAACAGCAAATCCTTGTTTCAAAGATAGCTCAGCCCTATCATGAAAACCATCATATATGGCAGAGAGGCTATACCTCAAAGCAAGTTGTCTTGTAGGAAACAGGCATCAATCTGGTTAGTGGATTAATAATTATGGATTATCTTGAAGGATGGAGGCTGAGACTATGCTACCTAGGATGTAAGTATCCTGACGATGAACTTGGCAAGGTTGGAATTATTGGGCATGTTTATCTGTTCTGTTTATTAAAACATGGAGCTTACACAAATAATTTTGTTTTAAGTGGAATTTTGGGTTAGTTCCTAGCCTTTAGGAAGTGTGAAGCTGAGAATTTTACCCTAAAACTCTGGTTATATACTTATGTGAAGACCAGAGATTGTGGTTTACATATTGTCCTCTTTGAGTGTTGGAATTCATCTATCCATTGCCACTCATTTTTTACTGTAGCATATAAAAATTAAATGCTTCCTAATTTACATTAGTTTCTGAATTGAAAAGACAATTTTCATAAGACGTCAAAATCTAGATTTTACTGTAAAGTAAGATTAATATGAAGAGATAGAATCCAGTTTTTAAAATAATTCACATAATATTTCATTACAATTATTATGTTGCTTTAGTTTTTTAATTATACCCAACTTAAAAGAAGAGTTGGTTTATTTACTAGATCAAAATTTGTTTCAGTATTAGGAAAATCAACTGACCTATTGTGGGAGTTCATGGTTTTAACAATGAAAGGAGGTAGAGCAAAATAAAATAAGTGTGTCAACATAATTAACTTTGATCTTTAATGATTTAATAAGCAGCTTTGATGTTCTGCAGCTGATGATGTACTAACATGCACTTTTTAATACATAAAGGTCAACAATTTTTTTTTTTACAGATATGGATTTTCTATAAAGAAAATACAGATTTTCTACTGAGAAAAATAAAGAACACTTCTAGCGTACATTGTATGGGTATGTATGTACTTGTTTATGTCTGATGGTGTATACCTCTCTGTGAATATGTATGCTCTTCTTAGTATATATGAGAAATGTTTCAGAAATGATCTATCTACCTTCAGTTAGCCACTCCACTGTGTCTCTGACACATCATTTTACAAGACCCATACTGACAGGCAAAATGACAAATTTATTATTCAGTGGTAGATTTTGATCTTTGGCAGGGCTCATTAATTCTACACTGATCAAATGAGCAAATATGCCCCCCACCAAAAACACAACCATGATTTGTTTTTATATTGTATTTCAGAGAAGGCAGACTGACTGCACAAACCATAGCTTAGGAGTTG
This sequence comes from Apodemus agrarius, assembly GCA_964023405.1. Taxonomy (NCBI): domain Eukaryota; kingdom Metazoa; phylum Chordata; class Mammalia; order Rodentia; family Muridae; genus Apodemus; species Apodemus agrarius. Next base: position 52,099,058 of record OZ030018.1, read on the forward strand.
TTTACTCATGTTCTTTGTATGTTATTGCTGTAAAAATAGAAAGCATCATTAAAAGTAAAACTGAAAAAAATTCACAGTATTCTCTTGGCAGTAGTCAATTACAGTTAGATAATTTGATTTTTGCTTAGACATGTTCTCAAAGTACAATATCAACAATTGAAGTAACTCTAAATCCATAAGCAACAAGGGAATTTGCCAGAATAAATTTGTATTATTTTACTGTATTAAAGAATTATTTCATAAGTAACTTATAGAGCTTTAAGAAAATCACAGTATTGTTTATTTATTTTTGCTAATTTATTGTTCCTGTCCCTTTAATTGTTCCCTTAGCTTGGGCTTGCAACATAAGTGTTAGTATGGGTTTTTAATGTATACAACATGGACTATCCAAGAGACTAATCTGCTAGACCTTGCACTTTACCTAAATGGACATCCATATGGACCTGGAGACACTCTCTGCTGTTTATAAATTCTCTGAATGGAAAGGTGTCTAAAGTCAATTAATTCCCCACTTTTTAGATCCCACCATTTTACTTTTGCATTAAATATTCAAAACATACCATTTAGGTTGACTTCAAATGAAGAGTGAAATGAGCCATAAACTTGATAAAAGCATAGGAAACAAGAATCATTTAAACACATTTACTGCAAAACTCTATGAAAATATAGCACATGTTCACTTTGATGAGGGAAGATGGAGACTTGCTCCTCCTCATATCATAGGGAGATATATTCATAACAAAATGTTCTGCATGGAAACTATAGTTATGCTCAAGTGAAAACCTTTTAATACACTCTATTTATATTGTACTTACCAGTGTCCTTAACTCAGTTTCACTTGACTGTTAGTACCTTTCAGAAGGTTCCTTCAGCTACAGGAAATTAGAAAAGGACGCCTACACATAAACATTGTAGAGTCATTTAAATGAAACTTTTCAAAGAGAGTGGCTCGTGGAATGAAAGACATGCAACCTTCTGCCTTACAGCTTATTTCCAAGGTATTGTACCTCCTCAGTATGAATAGCTGTAGAAGGTTGTAAGAAAAGATTTCATATGGAGAGACAAAACAATATTCCCCCTGTGATGTGCATGACATCAACAAGGTTAGCCACAAAACAAAGGAGATGTTTTGAAAAGTATGTTGTATGGATTGAATACATAATCAGATATATTGTAATAAATGTCTTTAAATCTATTTTTAAAGCCCACAGGAAAAAAAATAGATTCCAGAATTCTTTTTAACAGACCTCAGCATGTGTTAATGCTATTATTTTTAATCTTGAAAAAATATTCCAATTACTTATTTCATGAATGATAGAATATGACCCCTATCTATCTAGAGTATCGTCGTAAGGAGAAAATAGATTTGTCAAAAATAATTTCATACATAGTTCGAAGAGCTTTATTCACCAACATGTTAAATTCTACTTCTCTTTTAACTATTAGTGCAATCAAGACTCTTTGACACAAAAATTAAAACCTTAGGAAGGGAACAACAGAAAAGAAATAAAACCAATGCACCTTGCAACTTCAAGAGGAATATTTTATCAAACCATTACTCAAGACATCTTTGGGAATTTATAGGCATGGTCTCCACAGCATTGGGTAAAGGGCTTTGTTTCATGGGTCAAAGGAAAATACTGAAATGGAAGACAATGCAGAAAGCAAAGTAATGGGAATAATGATTTAGGAGGTGTTTGTAGAAAACAAACACTCAAGGTAAATTAGATTTCTTGTTTTGCCCAGAGAATATGACTAGGTAAGTCATGACCTCCAGAGATAATTACTTCAAATGATGCATCAGAAAAAATACATTTTTAGATGCCAGAGGCCATACATTTGTGTTCTCGGCATACCTATACTGTGACAAATTACCTCCAATATTTATGTAAGTTCCTGATTGTTCTAGAAGTAAAGACAACACAAATAGGAAACACTCAATGGATTCAGTGCTCCAGGAACTTCCACTGATGCTTGTACTTGGTCTAGTACTTGGTCATTTGTCATGTCCTTCTTGTGAAAAATACATTTAGTTTCTCTGTTACAGCCAAAGTTCAAATACAGTTAGAGTTTTCAGCACTCCAACCAGAACCAGAATGATATTACAAACCTACCTCAGATTTGAATTCTGTTATTCCTTATTTACATGCAGATAACCCGAGTTTCTAAGACACTCTTTATATCATTGTAGTTTAGTTTTACAAGAACATTGTGCATGTAAAATTTATTAAAAAGAAATACATAAAATGAGGCTGGAAGTGTTAGCTCAGTTGAGAGAGTTCTTGCCTACATTGTATATAGCATTTTAGGAGATTGAGTTCCATCATCATGGAAAGCCAGGCATGGCAGTGTATGCCTATAGTCTTAGGCCCTTCGGAAATAGAGGCAGGAGACTCAAAAATTCAAAGTTACACAGTGAGCTCAAGGGTAGCTTGAGATACATGGCACCCTCAAAAGAGTGAAACCAATTATGGTTTTTTTTTTTTTTTGGTTTTTCAAGACAGGGTTTCTCTGTGTAGCCCTGGCTGTCCTGGTACTCACTCTATAGACCAGGCTGGCCTCGAACTCAGAAATCCACCTGCCTCTGCCTCCCAAGTGCTGGGATTAAAGGCATGCACCACCACCACCCAGCCGAAAGCAATTATCTTTAATGTAATGACAAACAGGCATAAAGAAGGCAAACAACCTGATATTCAGTTTTTACATTCGTGAAAGAGCTGATTTCTTTAAGTTGAGCTCCAATGTCAGAGAAATACTTTTCTCCTTTATATTACCTTCTAGTGGAACAAGGATGGAAGAAGCCAGAGGCTCTGTATGGAGAACTCTGTCAAGGTCTCAGCTGTATACTCACTCAGAACAAAGTGCATATTGACAATTGTTTGGGCACTGTTGACTCTGGTGTCGTTTACCCCAGAAATTCTCCTGCCTCACAAAAGGACAGACATTAATTAGATGGTTTCTGACTATTTACTGGCCCAGGTGTCAAGATAATTCAGTGCTTTGAAAAGCTGATTTTCCCCCCTAGATGCTTCAAGAACAGCCTAGGGAAACAAGCTAGGAATAGAGTTTGGAATGCCAAGAAAGGATACTATTTGAAGGTGGTTCAATACCAGAAAACTATATTGCAAGGGAACCCATCACTCTAATAGGAGCTGTACAGATTTTAAGCATGGTCAAATATTTGTAAATATCTGTTAACAATGACCATTAATGTTCATTATGAGTTAACTATTTTAACTGCTCCACCTGATGATCATTTTCTAGTAAATACGCAGATATTAGGGAATTTAACAATTCATTAATTGGCATCTGTTGGACTCTTCTTTGATGCTCTGGCTGCCTTAAGGAAATTTCCATCAGTCAAATGGTTCCACTGTGTTTATGGCAACATCATGAAGTTTTGAGCCCCCTCCCCGTGGATACCTTAAGACAAATTATACAACAATTACAGTTAATTGTATCAGCTTCAAAAGATTAACATCCACCCGAGTTTATTTCAGTTTACAATGGACATTTTGCTATTGCAAATCATCGTGAAACTTGCCAATATTTTTATATTAATTTTTTCATAATATGTATTTTGTTTTCAACTTTATTTATTTATTTGCTTGTTTGTTTGTTTTAAATCCTGATTTCTGCCCCCTCCCATAATCACTTCCCTCATTCACCCCTTCCCTTCTCCTCTGAGAGAGTAAGGGGCTCTCTTGGCTATCCACACCTTGGCCCATCAAGTCTCTGCAGGGTAGGCAATCCTCTCTCACTAAGACAAGGCAGTCCAGTTAGTGAAAAGGATTCCAGAAAAGCAACAGCTTTAGGGACAGCCCCAGTTCTAGTTGCTAGGGGAATGAAAACTGTGCTTTACATCTGCTACATATATGTTGGGGTCCTTGGTCCAGCTCGTGTATGCTCTTCCGATGGTGACTCAGTCTCTGAGAACCCACAAGGGTCCAGGTTAGTTGACTCTGTTGGTCTTTCTGTGGAATTTCTATCCCCTTCAAGGCCCTTAATCCCTCCCCCAACTCTTCATATAGAGTCCCTGAGCTTTGTCCAATGTTTGTCTGAGGGTCTCTGCATGTTTGTTTTTATTCAGCTGCTTGGCAGAGTTTCTCAGAAGACAGTTATGCTAATTACGTTTTTTACTGATTTGATAAAAATGACCAGTAGGAACTTAGGGAAGAAAGTTTATTTTGTCTTGTAGTTCAAGAGGGAGTCTGTAATGAGGGTGGGGGCATAGAACCAGGTGACTGAAGCAGGAATCTGAGATCACACTTCCATCCATATATGGAAGCAGAGACTAAACTCCTATAACCCATCTCCAGTGATATGCTTCTTCATTCAAACAACCATACACTTCCAATTAGGCCAGAAGAGGAGCGCTTCTCCTGGTGGTAGAGTGGAAGGTGTGCTTTGCCAGTTCATAGGACAGAGTTCTGTGAAGGAGGGAAGCACAGCCCTTCATTTGTATGAACCCTTTATTTTGATTGTTACAAGTCTTTCTCTCTGGCTACATAAGCAGACTGTTTGGGCAGCTTGGTCAATAAATAGAAGACATTTTGGCTAAGTGCTAGTTCCTCCAGTTTTCAAGTTAGATTCCATAAGAGTGGTCTTCAATAGCAACAAAATAACCAAAAGCCCACATACACATGGAAGCTGAACAACACTCTACTCAATGATAATTTGGTCAAGGAAGAAATAAAGCAATAAAGACTTTTCAGAATGTAATGAAAATGAAGGCACACATATCCAAACTTATAGGACACAGCGAAAGCAGTGCTAAGAGGAAAACTGATAGCTCTGAGTGCCTCCAAGAAGAAACTGGAGAGAGCATACACTAGGAACTTAACAGCACACCTGAAAGCTCTAGAACAAAATGAAGAAAATACACCCAAGAGAAGTAGATGCAAGGAAATAATAAAATTCAGGGCTGAAATCCACCAAGTAGAAACAAAAAGAACTATACAAAGAATCAACAAAACCAGAAGCTGGTTCTTTGAGAAAATCAACATGACAGACAAACCATACCAAGAATAACCAGAGGGTACAGAGACAGTATCCAAATTAAAAGAATTAGAAATGAAAAGGGAGATAAAACAACAAAAACTGAGGAAATTAAAAAAAATCATCATATCCTACTACAAAAGCCATTATTCAACAAAACTTGAACATCTGGGCAAAATGAATAATTTTCTAGATAGATACTAGGTACTAAAGGTAAATCAGGGTCAGATAAACCATCTAAACAATCCCATAAGCCCTAAAGAAATAGAAGCAGTCATTAAAATTCTCTCAACCAAAAAAAAGTCCAGGACCAGATGTATTTAGTCCAGAATTCTATCAGACTTTCAAAGAAGAGCTAATACCAATACTTGTCAAACTATTCCACAAAACAGAAAGAGAATCAACACTATCTAATTTGTTCTATGAAACCACAGTTATGCTGATACCAAAACCACACAAATACTCAACAAGAAAAGAGGCCTTCAGATCAATTTCCCTTATGAATACTGCTGCAAAAATATTCAATAAAATTCTTGAAAACCGAATCTGATAACACATCAAAATGATCATTTTCCACGGTCAAGTAGGCAGGATGTTGTGATGGTTCAATTAGGAAATCCATCACTGTAATCCACTACATAAACAAGCTCAAAGAGAAAAAGAACATGATCATCTCCAAAATTCAGCATCCCTTCATGTTAGATGACTTGGAAAGAGCAGGAATTCAAGGCCCATACCTAAACATTGTGAAAGCAAAATACATCAAACCGGTAGCCAACATCAAACTAAATGGAGAGAAACTTGAAGCAATCCCACTAAAATCAGGAACTATACAAGGCTGCCCACTCTTTCCTTATCTATTCAATATAGTACTCAAAGTACTGAAGGAGGTTGAATTGAAAGGTTGCTTGAAACCAGGAATTCAATACTAGCGTGGGTGGTATATCCCAAAAATAAGAAAATAAAAGTTATATGAAGACACTGTAGAAAAAAAGTACTATGAGATTTTTATGCACACTTAAAAATCTAGACAGTATCTCTAGCATTTACATGCTTAACTGCATATGCTTCCTCCTACTAGGCATTATTTTATAATTCAGACCACAGGCTAGTAGAAGAAACATCACATTTCAGAACAGAAACTCCGAGTAGTAAATTTTTTAAATATTGAAAATCATCTTTACTTTAGATGAATTGTATTGTGTTAAGGTAGTAAAGTTAAGTACAATCATTGAGAAGGTATGGAGAACACAAATATTTTATTTTAAAGTATACACTGCAACTCAATTGTTTTTTGATATCTCAAGTGAAATGAAGAATTACTTCAATTGCCTAAGGGAAAGCCAAAGTTTGTACTTTTATTAGTGTCATTGGATTCTGTTTTAAAAGGTAATGTTGTTCAAGTAGTTTCCATTAATGATGCTGATCATTGAACAATTAGTTCATTCTTTTCCTCTACTATTTGTCATTTGTAAAAATTTTAGAAATCCTACTCTATATTGATTTTCAGTGGTATAAAATACAAAGCCATGTTCTTAGTCTATTTTGTGTTCCTATAATAAAACACCAGAAGTTGAATGCTTCATAAAGAACAATTTTTTTAGCTCCTAATTCTGGAGTCTGAAGGACACTGATACTTGCTTGGCTTTGGTGGGAGCTTCAGGACAAATAGGAATATGTTTGCAAAACTACTTGAAAGGGTATTACAGTGGGTTGAAGAAGGTTCAGCAAGGGTGAGAGATCACGTTCTCTCAAAAGAACCCATTTGGGAGCGATTCCAATCCTACAAGACTTGTCATTTTGTCAAGACAAGGGCGATCCACTAGTAGGGGCAGAGTTTCTGTGATTTAAGCATCTTGTAATACTCACCACTCATTAATGGTGCCACCACCTCCCCTACTGCAAGGCTCTAGTGCAAGCGTCCTACACGTAAACCTGTGAGGATACCTTAAAGCTTATAATCTGTGCCTTCACTTAACAGTATATTGAGTTTACAGGTTGTAAAGTGAAGCAATTGAGCAGAAAGACCTTCTGGAGAATAGTAAGTAACCATGATTATCTCTGCTGAAAGGGTTGGGGAAGGTTCCCCAGAGAAGATAGTATTTATGCTGAAAAATTGCAGTTCTTTTTAAGCCTAGCATGGGTAGATGAAGGTATACAATGAAAAAGCTGTCCTCAGTGGCACTCATGAGCATCCTTCATTTGACTAGAACGTAAAGCATAGTCCCTCCTCCCGAATGACTTCCAGGAGTTCTAGTCACTTTTAAGCTTCCCCAGTGCCTTCTTTACCATAAGTAAGTCACAGACAATACCATTTACTGTATCCTCTTCTCTCCTTATTGCCAGAATCTAGTTTGCTAAAGACTCATTGCTTATTTTGACTATATCTCATGAGAAATGATCCATCCTCTGAACTAACTAGGCATGTCTTCTGATGGAAACAGAGTCTCAAGACAAGACTGTTCTTCATGGTTCTTTCTCCTTCCACAAAAAGCTGATACTGTTATTAAGCTGGAGTCCCAGTTACAGAATAGTTTCTCATTTCATTGTTCCTTGTACATTGGTCAAAGTAACCTAAGCAGAGAATACATTATAAACTCTTCATATGTTCTGATGTACACCCACATTTCTTTTTAATTTGGCTGAACTCTAAGGTTCTCCTGACATTTGAAAGTTAGCATCTTGCTCTATTTTCTCTTCATTATATTAATTTTCAATTTACCAAGCTGAATCACATTTTAAAGTTCTTGTTAAGGCTCTGCCAGAGCCTTTCTGTCTCTTACAGTTTTCTCTCCCTTTCTATTTTATATCATTTCAAGCTTATTAAATTTATGTAAGAATTGCTGTAAAGAAAATTGGATTCCAGCAGGTAAGGCCAGTCTGATTCCCACACATTTCAAGATATTCTGGCAAGGTCAGAATTTGAGAGCCTTCACCCGACAATTTAAGTTAAAGCCCAAGTGTTTAAGATGAGATGGGGGAGTAGTGGCAGACCCTGTGCTAGATCTACCATAAAACAGGAAAATCTCTTCTCATGCGGTCACGTAGCCCAAGTCCTATTTTCAGAGGATATCTCTATTAATCCTAATGATTTTTAGAAAACGTCACAGAATTTCCTTAAGTTACTGAAAGGATGATCCCTTATTATCCAATCAGATTCCTGCTCCTATGAGTATGCCCTTAATGGGGTGCTCTACACTTTTCTAACATGAGTCAATTGTCTTAGTAACCAGCATGTTAGTACATTTAAAAAGCATAAAATGGTATATCCTCATAAATATTTGGTCTACATATTCCCAAGTGAAAGAATGAGAACAAATTAAAATATTAACATAATATTAAAATTAACGTATCTAATACAAGGTTTCCAAAAATATATTTGAATAAGAAATCTTTCTGATGTACAATTACCATTTTGTGGGGAAATGTTTAGGAGACAGCATTCAAGTGAATTGCCAGGTTCCTCCTGAAGGAAACTCACTGAGACTCATTATTATTTATTTGTTATGCAGAGGGAGTGGCAGGATAGATGCTCACAAAAGAAGCTAAAGAGAAGCTTGTATTTCACAAACATTTTATTTAATACCTCCTAATTCATGCCTTAGTCTACCTGGTACGACAGCCAGAACTCTGCTGCATAGCCCCTTGCACATAGCACCGCATTCTGTTTCTTCTATTTCTTTTTAAAATAAAATTGTTTAATTTTTAATTTTCCTTTTCTTTCTTTCTTTCTTTCTTTCTTTCTTTCTTTCTTTCTTTCTTTCTTTCTTTCCTTCCTTCCTTCCTTCCTTCCTTCCTTCTTTCTTTCTTTCTTTTTCTTTTTCTCTCTTTCCTTCCTTCCTTCCTTCCTTCCTTCCTTCCTTCCTTCCTTCCTTCCTTCCTTCCTTCCTTTCTTTCCATTTCAAGTGTTATCCCCTTACGCAGTTCCCCCCTCTTGGAAAGCCCCTACCCCATCCCCCCATCCTCCTGCTTCTATGAGGGTGTTCTTCCATCCACCCATCCACTCCTGCCTCCCTGCCCTTGATTCCACTACACTGGGGCATCTATCAAACCTTCATAGGACCAAGGATCTCTCCTCCCATTGATGCCTGACAAGGTCATCCTCTGCTACATATGCAGGCAGAGCCATGCTCACTCCTTGGTTGTTGGCTTAGTCTCTGGAAGCTCTGGAGGGTCTGGTTGGCTGATATTGTTGTTCTTCCTATGGGCTTGCAAACCCCTTCAGCTCCTTCAGTCCTTTCTCTAGCTCCTCCATTGGTGACTCAGTCAGTGGTTGACTGTGAGCATCTGACTCTGCATTAGTAAAGCTCTCGCAAAGTTCCCCAGGAGACTGCTAGGTGTATTTTTTTCTGCCTACTTTTCTTCATGCTTTATCTCTGGGCATTTTTGTAACCTGAGAAGTTTCTTAGGCCATCAATGAAGCAACCTGTCAGTACTGAAATGGAGGATTTGGGAGAAAGGCTAGCTTCTGAGTAAGGGCTCTCAACCAACAAAGGGCAAGATGAATATCCTGTACTGTACTATACAAGGCTAATAGAAAAATTCTCAGTGGATTTGAGTTAGTTACTTATAGGACAGTGTGGATGCTTATGGAAAATTGCATGGCACTCATTTGAGGAGGTAAAGCTCAAAGCAGTATATATCAGTTCAGACCAATCTATTGTCTGCATGACAACACCAAATGGGAGGAAGAAATTGGGAAATATCTAAATGTGTGCATAGGAGAGCTGACGTGAAGTAGGAAGAGAGCATATCAACATTGCACATGTTATCCTCATTGATGAAGATATTACCTTAACACATTATAAAATGTCCCATCCGAAGATGTGCCCATTCTCTTTGGTTTCACCACAGTTCTAACATTACCTTGCTGATTCTGGTCATTATTTCTCATCCTGAGTTCTATAATGATGTTTGGATGAGTTCTTGGATGTTTTTCATCTACTCTTCACAGTCTTTGTCTATTAATGCTTTCTTTATACACTGTTGAAGCTGGAGGTCAGGACCTCATGCCTGTTAGACAAGTGCTCTCCCACTGAGCTATACCCAAGAATGTTACTGTTCCTATTGGAAATGTGTGTTTTCTAGTCAAAAGGTCACACTTGTTTAAGCTGCATTAATTATGTTCCCTACTTCTTATACAATGTCATCTAGTGGATTTCCCTCACACTTTGAATAGATGAACAATGCCCATGTTGCTCATGCCTGTCTGTGACTTGAAACTCTAATTTCTTTTGTGTGACGCATTTCCCATTGCTTAAAAATATCAGGTATACAAGACAATGCTATTAGCTGTGGCCATGATGGCAGAAAGCAGATTTCTAGATAGTATTTGTTGTGTTGAACTGCAACTTTGCACCATTAAGCCATCATTTTCTCCGTCCCCTGTCCACTCTAGCTCCTGTGACTGAGTGTGCTCTTCATAGCTTCTACTGGGTGGTTCTATGGTTCTTGAATGTCTCAGTGTTCTTGCTCCTCACTGATAATTCATGCTTCTTTCTTTTTCAGCATATATTCTTTTCCCTCCCTTCTCCCAAATATTTTACAGACCCTAAGTTTATGTCATTATCCTCTCAGATGGTCTCTATCCATTCAACTTGAATCATACTTCAGCCATTCTCTAAGCCTCTAAGCCTCTCTCTCTCTCTCTCTCTCTCTCTCTCTCTCTCTCTCTCATTTATAAGGCTTAAATATACTGTATATAACTTGGCAGTAAAAATTAGGGTTTCATCATTATGTTGCAGTAAAAAGACAGACAATATTTTTCTTTCACTAATTTTTAGTATGATAGAGCAAGTTTATTATTTTAGTCTATCCTTTTAGCTAGTTTTCTGAATACATTGCTAATGACATTTATAGTAAGCAATGTGATATGTTGGTGTATGTATATATGAGAAAATGATGCTAATTAACATACTAATTCACTCAAAACATTGTAATATCTCTTTCTGATGCAACATTTCACATTAATTTACACTTTTCAAGCACACATGGCATCATGATTAGTCACTTCAGTGTCCATGCTAAAAACATGTATCAGAATTTGTTCTCTCACATGAACTGAAACCTTGTAGAATTTAATTTTTTCTTCATTCCTCTTTCTATTCTTGTCCCCGACTCTATACAAGGAATTCAAAGACCAGATCCTATGCATAAATGAAATCTTGCAGCATTTGTTTTCTGTGCCTGATGCTGTCATATGCTACCCACAGTCCTTCGTACAAGTACAAGCCTCCTTTGATTTAAGGATAACATATATCGTGTACACACATAGCTCACATTTACCATAACCTTTAATTAGCTGTAATACTTACAAAAGACCCATATCTTGGCATATGTGAATAATGTTCCAATGATTATAGAAATGAATGTCTCTTTCTTTTTAGTATATCTTCTTTTGCTATGTACAGAAGGATGGGATGCCTAGATTACTTTTACATTTTTGAATAATTTCATCTATTCAAGATTTAGTTCTATCATTTTAAATTATACATACATATGTATATGCATGTGAAGGCTGGATCCTGAAGATATTAAGGGTATCAGATTTCCTGCAGCAGAAGCTACAGGTTATTGTGTGCCATTCAAGATGGATGCTAGGAATGGGAGGGACCTCCAAAAGAGCAGTAAGTTCTCTTAACATCTGGACCTTTCCCAACCTGTTTTCCACCTTGTTTGAAATTGTAGGTCTACCAATTTTACATTTTCACAAAAAATTTAGACTGTACTCCCTCCTTCACATCCTTGCCAAAAATTATATTTATTTATTTATTTATTTATTTATTTATTTATTTAATTTTTTTTGTAATAGGCATCCTAGTAAGCGTAAATCAGCACCATTGATTTTATTTGGCTTTCACAGAAAATGCATGATGGTGATGATACTTTACATATTCTTGTTGGAAATTTGTATATCACTCATTTGAAAATATTTACTTTTGCAAATCAATTTTTTATTGGATATTTTTATTTATCAACATTTCAAATGTTATCACCTTTCCTGGTTTCCCCTCTGAAACCTTCCATCCCCTCCCCCTCCCCCTAGTTCTATGAGGGTGCTCCCCCACCCATCCACCCACTCCCACATCCCTGCTCTGGCATTCCCCTACACTGGGGCATAGAGCCTTCACAGGACCAAGAGCCTTTCCTCCATTTGATGGCCCTAATAAAAAATTGGAGTACAGAGCTAAAAAAATTCTCAACTGAGGAATATCGAATGGCCTCGAAGCACCTAAAGAAGTGTTCAAAATCCTTAGTCAACAGGGAAATGCAATTCCAAATAACCATAAGATTCCACCTCACATAGTGAACCATCCCTGCATCCCTGGGATGAAGCCTACTTGATCATGGTGAATGATCGTTTTGATGTGTTCTTGGATTCGGTTGGCAAGAATTTTATTTAGTATTTTTGCATCGATATTCATAAGGGAAATTGGCCTGTAGTTCTCTTTCTTTGTTGGATCTTTTTGTGGTTTAGGTATCAGTGCAATTGTGGCTTCGAAAAATGAGTTGGGCAGTGTCCCTTCTGTCTATTTTGTGGAATAGTTTGAAGAGTAATGGTGTTAAGTCTTCTTTGAAGGTCTGGTAGAATTCTGCACTAAAACCATCTGGTCCCGTACTTTTATTTGGTTGGAAGGCTTTCTATAACCCCTTCTATTTCTTTAGGGATTATGGGACTATTTAGCTGATCTAATTGATGCTGATTTAATTTTGGTATTTGGCATCTGTCTAGGAAATTGTCCATTTCCTCCAGATTCTCCAGTTGTGTTGAGTATAGACTTTTGAAGTAGGATCTGATGATGTTTTGAATTTCCTCAGTTTCTGTTGTTATGTCCCCCTTTTCATTTCTAATTTTGTTAATTTGGATACTGTCTCTGTGTCCTTTGGTTAGTCTGGCTAAGGGTTTATCTATCTTGTTGAGTTTCTCAAAGAACCAGCTCCTGGTTTTGTTGATTCTTTGTATGGTTTCCATTGTTTCTACTTGATTGATTTCAGCCCTGAGTTCGATGATTTCCTGTCTTCTACTCCTCCTGGGTGAATTAACTTCTTTTTCTTCCAGGGCTTTAAGGTGTGCCGTTAAGCTGCTAGTGTATGCTCCCTCTAGTTTCTTTTTGGATGCACTTAGAGCTATGAGTTTTCCTCTTAGCACTGCTTTCATTGTATCCCATAGATTAGGGTAGGTTGTACCTTCATTTTCATTGAATTCTAAAAAGTCTTTGATTTCAACATATTCCACTACATAAACAAACTAAAAGAAAAAAACCACATGGTCATCTCATTAGATGCTGAAAAAGCATTCAACAAAATTCAGCATACTTTCATGGTAAAAAGTCTTGGAAAGAGCAGGAATTCAAGGCCCATACCTAAACATAGTAAAAGTAATCTACAGCAAACCAGTAGCCAACATCAAAATAAATGGAGAGAAACATGAAGCAATCCCACTAAAATCAGGGACTAGACAAGGCTGCCCTCTCTCTCCATATCTTTTCAATATAGTGCTTGAAGTTCTAGCGAGAGCAATTAGACAACATAAGGAAGTCAAAGGGATACAAATTGGAAAGGAAGAAGTCAAACTATCATTATTTGCAGACGATATTATAGTTTACTTATGCGACCCAAAAAACTCCATGAGAGAACTTGTACAGCTGATAAACAACTTCAGCAAAGTGGCTGGTTATAAAATTAACTCAAGCAAATCAGTAGCCTTCTTGTCCTCAAAGGACAAGCAGGCTGAGAAAGAAGTTAGGGAAATAACACCCTTCACAATATCCACAAACAACATAAAGTACCTTGGCGTAACTCTAACCAAACAAGCGAAAGATCTGTATGACAGGAACTTCAAGTCCTTGAAGAAAGAAATCGAAGAAGACCTCAGAAGATGGAAAAATATTTCTTGCTCCTGGATTGGCAGGATCAATATAGTAAAAATGGCCATCTTGCCAAAAGCAATATACAGATTCAATGTGATCCCCATCAAAATCCCAACTCAATTCTTCATAGATCTAGAAAGAGCAATTCTCAAATTAATCTGGAGCAACAAAAAACCCAGGATAGCTAAATCTATTCTCAACAATAAAAGGACTTCTGGGGGAATCAATATCCCTGACCTCAAGCAGTACTACAGAGCAATTGTATTAAAAACTGCATGGTATTGGTACAGCAACAGGCAAGTAGATCAATGGAATAGGATTGAAGACCCAGAAATGAACCCACAGACTTATGGTCACTTGATCTTTGATAAAGGAGCCACAACCATCCAGTGGAAAAAACATAGCCTTTTCAACAAATGGTGCTGGTTCAGCTGGAGGTCAACATGCAGAAGAATGCGAATCGACCCACTCTTATCTCCTTGTACTAAGGTCAACTCCAAGTGGATCAAGGACCTCCACATAAAACCAGACACACTGAAACTATTAGAAAAGAAACTGGGGAAGACCCTGGAAGACATGGGCACAGGGGGAAAGTTCCTGAACAGAACACCAATAGCTTATGCTCTAAGATCAAGAATTGACAAATGGGACCTCATAAAATTACAAAGTTTCTGTAAGGCAAAGGACACCGTCAGAAGGACAAAACGGCAACCAACAAAGTTGGAAAAGATCTTATCCAACCCCACATCTGACAGAGGGCTAATATCCAATATATACAAAGAACTCAAGAAGTTAGACCCCAAAGAACCAAATAACCCTATCAAAAAATGGGGTACAGAGCTAAACAAAGAATTTTCACCAGAAGAAATTCAGATGGCTGAGAAATACACTTTAAAAGATGTTCAACATCATTAGTCATCAGGGAAATGCAAATCAAAACAACCCTGATATTCCACCTCACACCAGTCAGAATTGCTAAGATTAAAAACTCAAGAGACAACAGGTGCTGGCGAGGATGTGGAGAAAGAGGAACACTCCTCCACTGTTGGTGGGATTGCAAAATGGTAAAGCCGCTCTGCAAATCAGTTTGGCGGTTCCTTAGAAAATTGGGCATGTCACTTCCAGAGGTCCCTGGCATACCACTCCTGGGCATATACCCAGAGGATTCTCCTACATGCAATAAAGACACATGCTCCACTATGTTTATAGCAGCCTTGTTTATAATAGCCAGAAATTGGAAGGAGCCCAAATATCCCTCAAAGGAGGAATGGATACAGAAAATGTGGTATATTTATACAATGGACTACTACTCAGCAATTAAAAAAAAAAAAAACGAATTCATGCGATTTGTAGGTAAATGGTTAGATCTGGAAAATATCATCCTAAGTGAGTTAATCCAATCACAAAAGAATACACATGAAATGCAATCACTGATCAGTGGATATTAATGAGCCCAGAAGCCCTAAATACTCAAAGCACAATTAGCAAGTCAAATGATTCCCAAGAAGAAGAAAGAAGAGGACCCTGGGCCTGAAAAGATTGGATCCAGTTTTGTAGACCCAGAACAGAGAAATCGTGGTGGTGGGGGGGAAGATGATTGTGGTATAGTTGGGGTGGAGAGGAATTATGGGACGTATGGTGGGGTGGAACTGGGAAAGTGGAAAGCCTTTGGAATGTAAACACAGAATATAGAAAATAAAAATTTAAATAAAAAAAAGAAAAGAAAAGATTCCACCTCACACCAGTCAGGATGACTAAGATAAAAAACTCAGGTGACAGAAGATGCTGGCAAAGATGTGGAGAAAGAGGAACGCTCCTCCTTTGCTGGTGGTATTGCAAGCTGGTCCAACTGTTCTGAAAATCAGTGTGGAGGTTCCTCAGAAAATTGGACATGGTACTAGCTGAGGACCCAGCTT
The DNA here is from genome assembly GCA_964023405.1 of Apodemus agrarius. Lineage (NCBI taxonomy): Eukaryota > Metazoa > Chordata > Mammalia > Rodentia > Muridae > Apodemus > Apodemus agrarius. The sequence goes on from OZ030018.1 coordinate 52,114,842, forward strand.
TACCATTCCTAGGCATATACCCAGAAGATGCTCCAACATGTAACAAGGGCACATGCTCTACTATGTTCATAGCAGCCTTATTTATAATACCCAGAAGCTGGAAACAACCGAGATGTTCCTCAACAGAGGAATGGATACAGAAAATGTGGTGCATTTTCACAATGGAGTACTAATTAGCTATAAAAACAATGACTTCATGAAATTCTTAGGTAAATGGATGTAGCTAGAAACTATCAGGCTGAGTGAGGTAACACAGTCACAAATGAACACACATGGTATGTACTCACTGATAAGTGGATATTAGCCCAAAAGCTCAGAATATCCAAGATTCAATTCACAGACCACAGGAAGCTCAAGAAGAAGGAAGAGCAAAATATGGATGCTCCCCTCAGTCCTTAGAAGGTTGAAAAAAATACTCACAGGAGGAAATACGGAGGCAAAGTATGGAGCAGAGACTGAAGGAAAGGCCATCCAGAGACTGACCCACCTGGGGATCCATCCCATATACAGACACCAAACTCACACGCTATTGCAGATGCCAAGAAGTGCTTGCTGACAGGAGCCTGATATAGCTGTCTCCTGGGAGGCACTGCCAGAGCCCGACAAATACAGAGTCAGATACTCACAGCCAACCATTGAACTGAGCATGGGGTCCCCAATGGAGGAGTTAGAGAAAGGCCTGAAGGAACTGAAGGGATTTGCAACCTCATAGGAAGAACAACAATATCAACCTACCAGATCCCCCAGAATTTCCAGGGACTAAACCACCAACTTGTCACTTCTAACTCTGACCAGCAGAAAAGAGCGATGACACAACGCTCTTCTCAAAGTGGTTTTTTTCAGGATCCGTACAGCATGAATGCAGGAAAAGAGGATTTTTATCTCCCCCAAGCACAGTCCTTTTATCTCCTCTAGCTCCAACCCATCAGTCCACTTTATGTAGTCTCTTTGGATAGGTCCATGTAACATGGCCTGATACTGCAGCAACAGGTGCGCCTGCGCAGTTCATCTGGAAAGGTGTGGCAAACTCTGGAGCAGGAGGAAATCAGGTGTTAGTCATGAGACTTAGCCGGAGTCCCATGCACCATCTTGGGACTGCTGCCACACCTGCTCTCCACACCAACTAAATAATGCAAACCCATTTTTAAAGTCACATTTTGTCATTATTGCTGTTTTTCAGTTTTCTGATGTCTTTTTGAATCTTAAATCCTTTCAAATATATAGCTTGTACATACTTTCTTCCATTCTATCTCTTCATTTTGTGGCTTTTGATTATTTTATTCGCTGTTACAAGAAGCTTTACTTTGGTGTAATTAACCATTTCTGTATAATTTTGCTTTTGTTACTTGGAACTTTGAGGCCATATGTAAGAATCATTGTTTATGCCAACATTAAAAATGTCTTGCTACCTGTTATCTAGTAGCTTTGCAATTTGAGGTTTTACATTTGTCTATTTTCAGCTTATTCCTGTATATGGAATGAAAAGCACAGTTTTATTCTGCAGTTTTCCTAACACCATTTATCTAAAGGAATTTTTCTCATCCCAGTGTGAATACTTTTGTCTATGGTGAAGTAGGATTGGTGGCAAGTGGGCCTTAGTCTTTGCTGTATTTGTTTTTTCTATGTATCTCAATGTCTTCCTTTATGTGAATACCATTGTTTTAAAGCTTTAGCTCCGTAATTTATTTTAATGTTAGTTCAAAGTCTCAACATTTCACTTTTTGCTCAAAATTATACTGACAGGATGTGTTTTGCTGTAATTGTTGTGACGGCTGTTTTAAATTTTGTGGTTCAACATAAATTTTTAGGACTTTTTCTCTATTTCAATGAAGACGGTCTTGGTGGGGATCACATCAAATTTGTAAGTATTTTGGATGGTATAGACATTTGATATCAAACCTAAGGATTATAGGGATAGATGAGAGTGAAGATCTACAAATTAAAGGGCCAGCAAATATCTTTAACAAAATTATGGAAGAAAACTTTCCTAACTTAAAGAGAGAGATGCCCATGAATGTACAAGAAGCCTACAGAACTCCAAACAGACTGGACCAGAACAGAAACACCTCCCGTCACATAATAATCAAAACCCCAAATGTACTAAACAAAGAAAGAATATTAAAGGCAGTAAGAGAAAAGGGCCAAGTAACATATAAAGGAAGACCTATCAGAATCACACCAGACTTCTCTCCAGAAACCATGAAAGCTAGAAGATCCTGGGCAGACCTCATGCAGACCCTAAGAGAAAACAAATGTCAGCCAAGACTACTATACCCAGCAAAACTCTCAATCAACATAGATGGAGAAATCAAAATATTCCATGACAGGACCAAATTTACACAATATCTTTCCACTAACCCAGCTCTACAAAGGATAATAGGAGGAAAACTCCAACACAAGGAAGGAAATGGCACCCAAGAAAAAGCAAGACAGTAAACTTCTTCCATCAAACTCAAAGGAAGATAACTACTCAAAAACAAAAATAACATCAAAAATGTCAGGAAGTAATAATCTCTATTCCTTAATATCTCTTAACATCAATGGACTCAACTCCCCAATAAAAAGACATAGATTAACAGACTGGATACGGAAACAGGACCCTACATTTTGCTGCTTACAGGAAACACACCTCAGAGTCAAAGACAAACACTACCTTAGAGTAAAAGGATGGAAGACAATTTTGCAAGCAAATGGTCACAGGAAGCAAGCTGGAATAGCCATTTTAATATCAGATAAAATTGACTTTCAACCCAAAGTCATCAAAAGAGACACAGAAGGTCACTTCCTGCTAGTCAAAGGAAGAATCCACCAAGAGGAACTCACAATTCTAAACATCTATGCTCCAAATGTAAGGGCACCCTCATTTGTAAAAGAAACCTTACTAAAGCTCAAAGCACACATTGCACCTAACACAATGATTGTGGGGGACCTCAATACTCCTCTATCTACAGTGGACCGACCAGCAAAACAGAAACTAAACAGAGACACGGAGAAACTTATCGAAACTTTGGAGCAATTGGATTTAACAGATATATATAGAACATTTCACCCTAAAGCAAAAGACTATACCTTTTTCTCAGCTCCTCATGGTACCTTCTCCAAAATCGACCATATAATTGGACACAAGACAGATCTCAACAAATATAAAAAGATCGAACTAATCCCATGCCTCTTATCAGATCACCATGGAGTAAGAGTGTTCTTTAATAGCAACAAAAACAACAGAAAATCCCCATACGCTTGGAGGCTGAACAATATTCTACTCAATGATACCTTAGTCCAGGAAGAAATAAAGAAAGAAATCAAAGAATTCTTAGAACTTAATGAAAATGAAGGCACAACATACCCAAATCTATGGGACACAATGAAAGCAGTGCTTAGAGGAAAACTCATAGCCCTGAGTGTCTCCAAAAAGAAACAGGAGAGAGCATATACCAGCAACTTAATGGCGCACTTGAAAGCTCTGGAACAAAAAGAAGCAATTTCACCCAGGAGGAGTAGAAGACAGGAAATCATCAAACTCAGGGCTGAAATCAATCAAGTTGAAACAAAAAGAACCATACAAAGAATCAACAAAACCAGGAGCTGGTTCTTTGAGAAGATCAACAAGATAGATAAACCCCTAGCCAGACTTACTAAAGGGCACAGAGACAGTATTCAAATTAACAAAATTAGAAATGAAAAGGGAGATATAACAACAGAAACTGAGGAAATTCAAAAAATCATCAGATCCTACTACAAAAACCTATACTCAACACAACTGGAGAATCTGGAGGAAATGGACAATTTCCTCGACAGCTACCAAATACCAAAATTAAACCAGGATCAAATAGATCGTCTAAACAGACCCATAACCCCCAAAGAAATAGAAGGGGTCATAGACAGTCTTCCAACCAAAAAGAGCACAGGACCAGACGGTTTTAGTGCAGAATTCTATCAGACCTTCAAAGAAGTCCTGATACCGATACTCTTCAAATTATTCCACAAAATAGAAACTGAAGGAACACTACCCAACTCATTCTATGAAGCCACAATTACCCTGATACCAAAACCTCACAAAGATCCAACTAAGAAAGAGAACTACAGGCCAATTTCTCTTATGAATATCGATGCAAAAATCCTAAACAAAATACTTGCCAACCGCATCCAAGAACACATCAAAACGATCATTCACCATGATCAAGTTGGCTTCATCCCAGGGATGCAGGGATGGTTCAATATACGGAAATCCATCAACGTAATCCACTACATAAACAAACTCAAAGAAAAAAACCACATGGTCATCTCATTAGATGCTGAAAAAGCATTTGACAAAATTCAGCATCCTTTCATGCTAAAGGTCCTAGAAAGAACAGGAATTCAAGGCCCATATCTAAACATAGTAAAAGCAATATACAGCAGACCAGTAGCCAACATTAAGGTAAACGGAGAAAAACTCGAAGCAATCCCTCTAAAATCAGGGACTAGACAAGGCTGTCCCCTCTCGCCATATCTCTTCAATATAGTACTTGAGGTACTAGCTAGAGCAATTCGACAACAGAGGGAAGTCAAAGGGATACAAATCGGAAAGGAAGAAGTCAAACTATCACTATTTGCAGATGATATGATAGTTTACTTAAGTGACCCAAAAACCTCCACCAGAGAACTCCTGCAACTGATAAACAACTTCAGCAAAGTGGCTGGCTATAAAATCAACTCAAGTAAATCAGTAGCCTTCCTATACGCGAAGGATAAGCAGGCCGAGAAAGAAATTAGGGAAATGACACCCTTCACAATAGCCACAAATGATATAAAGTATCTTGGAGTGACGCTAACCAAACATGTGAAAGATTTATACGATATCAATTCTTCTAACCTATCAATGTGTGGTACCTTATTTCTACCTTTTACATTTTCTCTTTCTGTGTATTGTGATTTCCAGCACAAAGATATTTCACCTTGCTTGAGTTTATTCCTGAGCATGTATCGCCTCAGATAATATTTTAAATGGCATCATTTTCTTGATTTTCCCACAGATATTTTGTTGTAATTGTATAGACGCACCGTTAATTTTCATGTTGATTTTGTATAATGTCACTTCTCTTATCTTAGTTATTTTAACACAATCTCTTAGTTTTTGACCATATCCTTGAAGGATAGAAACGTTTTTTTCCCCACTGCTCATTTGCTGTAAATAGGATCCTTGCTCTGCTGGAGAGAGCCAAGAGTTGTGATTCTTATCTCGCTGTGAAGAAAAGAAAAAAAAAAAACAAAACAAATCAGTGGTACATTCCCATGCTTCTGAATACAGATGTTTGCTTAAAAAATAATGGGTACCTGACCCTGTCATTAAAAATTTTGTTCTTGCTAGCAGTCATGGGGCCCATTTTCCTTTCTCATGGAAATGTCACAGTCCATTTTCTCTACTCATGTGTATTTTTATTTTTCTTCCTCTGAGCTTTTATCAAATGATGACAATTCCCATTACATTCACAGCCCAACAGTTTAGATACCTATCCACGTTGTTTTAATCAATAGCAAATGAAAAGAAGCCCTGGGGTTTACATACTGTTTCATATCCTTCTACTCTTCTCTTTCCATCTTTCACATATTCCCCTCACTCATTATGAACAAAAAATCCCCACTAAACTGAAAAAGAACATGTGTAATAACCAGTAAGAAATGAGAACATAGAGACTTACCATACTTGAATGTCTGTAATTAATTAATATGGGTGTTTATGATATAGGAATGTAGAGGTGGCTCAGTGGGCAAAGTGTTTGCAGTATAAGAATCAAGACCTGAGTGGGGATTCCCATCATCCATGTAAACCTTAAGCTTGGTCGGAGTGCTTTTATGCTCAGCTTTAGGCTGAGACTTGTAGCATAGACAAGTGTATCCTGGGCATTTGCTAGCCAACAAGCCTGGGAAAAATAGACAAGTATATGTTTCTGTGAGAGTTGTCTAGTTACAACAAAGTAGATCTTCCAGGTCCTGACATGAGGGTTAGGTTTAAGTGGAGGGCAGAGATATGCAAAGCAAAGCATTCCTCTTCACGCTCTGGTCCTGTCCATTCTTTTCTAGAGTCTCCTGAAAGGTGGGCAGACAATTTTTCAGCACTGTGTGAAATCCCCTTAGGTGGGGCTTAGACTTTTCCTTTCTCCAACAAGATAAATCTCAGGAATCTCAGTTCCACATGTACCTTGTTACAAGTGTCCCATAGCCAAAGCTGGGGTCCAGCCATCTTTTTATAATATGCTCATTCCTTCCTAGCATGCTAGTGACTGAAGCAAGAAAAATAAAGCACTGGTTGGATTGCAAGCTGGCATAACCACTCTGGAAATCAGTCTGGCGGTTCCTCAGAAAACTGGGCACAACACTTCCGGAAGACCCTGCTATACCACTCCTGGGCATATACCCAGAGGATTACCCAGCATGCAATAAGGACACTTGCTCCACTATGTTCATAGCTGCCTTATTTATAATAGCCAGAAGCTGGAAAGAACCCAGATGTCCCTCAACAGAGGAATGAATACAAAAAATGTGGTACATATACACAATGGAGTACTATTCAGTCATTAGAAACAATGAATTCATGACATTCTTAGACAAATGGATGGAATTGGAGAACATCATCCTAAGTGAGGTAACCTAGTCTCAGAAGAACATGGTATACACTCACTGATAAGCAGATATTAGCTTAGAAACTTGCAATACCCAAGACACAATCCACATATCAAATGATGTCCAAGAAGAAGGAAGGAGAGGCCCCTGGTTCTGGATAGGCTCAGTGCAGCAGTGTAGGGGAATACCAGAACAGGGAAATGGGAAGAGGTGGATGGGGGAACAGGGGGAGGAAAGAGGGATTACTGGACTTTCTGGGAGGGGGGAGCCAGGAAAGGAGAAATCATTTGAAATGTAAATAAAGAATATATCAAATAAAAAATTGAAAAAGAGAAAGCATTATTTAGCGTTGTGTCTGTCAAAAGGAAATTAAACCATGTTCAGTTTTGTGATGGCCATTCCCCTTACCTTCCTCCAGGCGGATCTGTTGCAGGATCTGTAAATATGGGTATGTCAAGTCTTCATACATTCCTTTTCTTATGGAATAAAATCAATTGTTTTATTCTGTCATTTTAGACAGATGAGCATAAATCTCTTTTTGCCCCTTCTGAGGACAAAAGCAACTGACATTTATGCATAAAAAGAAATTAAATCTTGTATACAGAGTATAAGATTAAATTCTTCCTGAAATTGAATGCTTTGAATTTGATGTTCATCCACGATTTTAATAAAACATGTATTTGCTATTATTCTCCCTCCCTCTTTCCCTCTTTCCCTCTTTCCTTCTCTCCCCCTCTCTCTCTCCCTGCACCCTGTTCTCTCTGTGTGCGTGTGTTTATGTGAGACTATACTGACTACATGTTTGTGCCTGAGAGAATATATAATACCACATGCTTTCAGTTTCCCATAGAGCAGATAAAGGCATCAGATCTCCTGTAGCTGCAGTTACAGGCAGCTGTGAGTCACCTGACTCTGGGCGCTGGGAACCTAATCCAGGTCCTCGGGAAGGGCAGCAAATGCTCTTGGCTCCTGAGCCATCTCTTCACTCTCACCTGTAATTTTTTGATTGATTGTTTACAAGGCCTTTCTGCTGCATTTTGAATTTTAAATATTCATTAAAATGCTTAATTGCATTTCTGGAGAGAGGCATCTGTGATTAAGAGCACTTGCTCCTCCGATGGGGTCAAGCAGCTGCCAACTGCCTGTAACTCCAGTTCTCGGGTATTTGATGTCCTCTCTTGGCTTCTACCGGCATATGCATACATATACATACTCTCAGGTACACACACACACACACACACACACACACACAAATTAAAAAATAAGCTTAAATAAATCTTCAACACATTACCCATCGGCCAGAATGCGCCTTTGGTGTTTCACCCTCAACATCCTGTCAAAACATGCATGGAAACTGTTTCTATGCTCTTTCACAGTTAATAAAATGGACACTTAACTAGACATTCAACTAGGATCTCTAGCCACTCCTAACTCTGTCTTTCATTTTCCTGAATTGTGCTTCTTCAGCATTTTTGAATATCTTCCTCTTCCTGCCTTGTCTTTGGAATTATTTTAGGTCAACATCTCATCTTTTACCTCATTTTTTCCCTTCTGTTGAGACAGAGCAGGTAGAGGTCATGTTCTGCCCAGTGCAAGCTGATTTTTAAAACTGCACCCGTGACAGCTAATGGCTCCTCCCCTAAACTTCACCTTTCATGTGTCATGCACCTGAATCTGTCCAATATGATGTAGAAGCTTTCTGAGGTGGTAATTGCGAGCACTCTGACACGTTTGTAAACGGAGCACAGAGGGATTCAACTCTCAGGAGACAGCATAGAAGTATCAATGCCAAACCCAAACTGAGGGCAAAGAACTGAGAGGCCTGGCTCGAATCCTGGTAGCACTTACTAATGCTGTCTGTGAGACTGTGTGGACCTCCCACTCCTGCCCCAGCCCTTCAGGAGTCAGTCTGACTATCCCATACTATCCTGACTAGTCTTATGCATACTGCAGCGTTAGATCCAACAAAGCCAGATCAGAGGTTCGCTTCATGATTTCAATCTTGAGGTAAGGAAAAAAGAGTCCTTGGAAGGCCTGGAACCTCTTGAATGAACTAGAAACTCAAAAAAGAGCTGTACTCTGATTTCCATCATATCTATTCTACAGGGAATACACCGAACCTGTGACAGGCAACCAGTACTGCCTGCTCTGGGAATTTACATTGATCATTGACTTAAGTAATGGATTCACTTTGGCAGAAACAGTTGAATTTCACAGACAGTATTACATCACATATGATATATTCCAGTGCCTTACTTAGGCTTTGAGTTCTCTGACACAGAACTTCAGTGATTAAGCTTCTAGCAATCTTTCCTGACCTATACACCTACTCATCATCACCTGTACAATGACATGCTCTTAGATAATCAGTACTTTGGACTATGGTACTTTGTTTGCATTCGCTATATCTGGGCAGCTATGCCAGCATCAATCTCATACCTACTTTTCCTTCCTTGGCCCTTATTCCACCTTTGGGGTCAGTGTGTATTCATTTCTTTCAGGAAGCCATTTCTGATCTGTTTTGTTGGAGGGGGTGTTTGAAATCTCATAGCAATACCCTCTTAATATCTATGTTCTTTTTGCTGAAAATTTCTGAAAGATTGTGAATATTCTTAGGCCACCAATGTTTCTTCAGGGGTCAGCAGGTAATCATGAATACTGGCAAATAATTAGAAGATGAGTGATACTAGGTTACATGGGGTACTCTTTTTGGAGTTCTTAATCTTAATAAAATGATTAAGAAAAGACTCAAGTGAAAGCTTGAGGACAATTTCATTAATATTTAAAGAAAAGCCTCTAGTAACGAACTAGAAAAATGATCCCTGAAAGTATAGCTTATGCCCTAAGATCAAGAATTGACAAATGGGACTTCATAAAATTACAAAGTTTCTGTAAGGCAAAGGACACTGTCAAAAGGTCAAAATGGCAACCAACAAATTGGGAAAAGATCTTTACCATCCCTACATCCAACAGAGGGCTAATAGCCAATATATACAAAGAAGTCAAGAAGTTAGACACCAGAGAGCCAAATAATCCTATTAAAAATGGGATACAGAGCTAAACAAAGAATTTTCACCTGAAGAATTTCGAATGCTGGAGAAGCACCTTAAGAAATGTTCAATATCCAAGACTTTTAGCATGAAAGGATGCTGAATTTTGTCAAATACTTTTTCAGCATCCATTGCGATGACCATGTGGTTTTTTTCTTTGAGTTTGTTTATGTAGTGGATTAAATTGATGTATTTCCATATATTGAACCATCCCTGCATCCCTGGGATGAAGCCAACTTGATCATGGTGAATGATCATTTTGATGTGTTCTTGGATTCGGTTGGCAAGAATTTTATTGAGTATTTTTGCATCGATGTTCATAAGGGAAGTTGGTTTGAAGTTCTCTTTCTTTGTTGGATCTTTGTGTGGTTTTAGTACCAGCGTAATTGTGGTTTTGTAGAATGAGTTGGGTAGTGTTTCTATTTTGTGGAATAGTTTGAAGAGTATTGGTATTAGGTCATCTTTGAAGGTCTGATAGAATTCTGCACTAACACCATCTGGTCCTGTGCTTTTTTTTGGTTGAAAGACTTTCTATGATCCCTTCTATTTATTTGGGGGTTATGGGACTGCTTAGATGATCTATTTGATCCTGATTTAATTTTGGTATTTTGTATCTGTCTAGGAAATTGTCCATTTCCTTCTCATTCTCCAGTTGTGTTGAGTATAGGCTTTTGTAGAAGGATCGATCTGATGATTTTTTTGAATTTCCTCAGTTTCTGTTGTTATATCGCCTTTTCATTTCTAATTTTGTTAATTTGGATACTGTCTCTGTGCCCTTTGGTAAGTCTGGCTAAGGGTTTATCTATCTTGTTGATTTTCTCAAAGAACCAGCTCCTGGTTTTGTTGATGGTTCTCTTTGTTTCAACTTGATTGATTTCAGCCCTGAGTTTGATGATTTCCTGTTTTCTACTCATCCTGGGTGAAATAGCTTCTTTTTGTTCCAGAGCTTTCAGGTGTGCCATTAAGTTGCTAGTATTTGCTCTCTCCTGTTTCTTTTTGTAGGCACTAAGGGCTATGAGTTTTCCTCTTAGCACTGCTTTCATCATGTCCCATAAATTTGGGTATGTTGTGCCTTCATTTGCATTAAATTCTAAAAAGTCTTTGATTTCTTTCTTAATCTCTTCCTTGTCTGAGGTATCATTGCTAAAAGTCTTGGAAAGAACAGGAATTCAAGGCCCATACCTAAACATAGTAAAAGCAATTTACAGCAGACTGATAGCCAACATCAAAGTAAATGGTGAAGCACTCCCACTAAAATCAGGCCCTAGACAAGGCTGCCTCCTCTCACCATATTTTTTCAATATAGTACTTGAGTTACTAGTTAGAGCAATTCGACAACATAAGGAAGTCAAAGGGATACATATTGGAAAGGAAGAAGTCAAACAATCACTATTCATAGATGATATGATAGTATACTTAAGTGACCCAAAAAAACTCCACCAGAGAACTCCTACAGTTGATAAACAACTTCAGCAAAGTGGCTGGTTATAAAATCAACTCAAGCAAATCAGTAGCCTTCCTATACACAAAGGATAAGCAGGCTGAGAAAGAAATTAGGGAAATAACACCCTTCACAATAGCCACAAACAATATAAAGTATCTTGGTGTGACTAACCAAACAAGTGAAAGATTTGTATGACAAGAACTTCAGGTCTCTGAAGAAGGAAATTGAAGAAGACCTCAGAAAATGGAAAAATCTTCCATGCTCGTGGGTTGGCAGGATTAATATAGTTAAAATGGCAATCTTGCCAAAAGCAATATACAGATTCAACACAATCCCCATCAAAATGCCAACTCAGTTCTTCATAGAGTTAGAAAGAGCAATTCTCAAATTCATCTGGAATAACTAAAAACCCAGGATAGCTAAAACTATCAACAGTAAAAGAACTTCTGGGGTAATCAATATCCCAGACCTCAAGCGGTACTACAGAGCAGTACTGTTAAAAACTGCATGGTATTGGTACAGTGACAGGAAAGTGGATCAATGGAATAGGATTGAAGACCCAGAATTGAACCCACACATCTATGGCCAATTAATCTTCGACAAAGGAGCTGAAAACATCCAGTGAAAAAAAAGATAGCCTTTTCAACAAATGGTGGTGGTTCAACTGGAGGTCAGCATGCAGAAGAATGAGAATTGATCCACTCTTATCTCCTTGTACTAAGCTCAACTCCAAGTGGATCAAGGACCTCCACATAAAACCAGACACACTAAAATTAATAGAAAAGAAACTGGGAAAGACCCTTGAGGACATTGGCTCAGGGGGAAAGTTCCTGAACAGAACACTAATAGCTTATGCTCTAAGATCAAGAATAGACAAATGGGACCTCATAAAATTACAAAGTTTCTATAAGGCAAAAGACACTGTCAAAAGGACAAATCGGCAACAAACAAATTGGGAAAAGATCTTCACCAACCCTCCATCTGACAGAGGGCTAGTATGCAATGTATACAAAGAACTCAAGAAGTTAGACCGCAGAAAACCAAATAACCATATCAAAAAATGGGGTACAGAGCTAAATAGAGAATTTTCACCTGAAGAACTTCGGACGGCTGAGAAGCACCTTAAATGTTCAACATCATTAGTCATTAGGGAAATGCAAAACAGAACAACCCTGAGATTTCACCTCACATCAGTCAGAATGGCTAAGATTAAAAACTCAGGAAACAGCAGATGTTGGCGAGGATGTGGAGAAAGATTAATACTCCTCTACTGCAAGTGGGACTGCAAGCTGGTACAACCACTCTGGAAATCAGTCTGGCAGTTCCTCAGAAAACTGGACATGATATTTCCGGAGGACCCTGCCATACCACTCCTGGGCATATACCCAGAATATTCCCCAGCATGTAATGAGGATACATGCTCCACTATGTTCATAGCAGCCTTATTTATAATAGACAGAAGCTGGAAAGAACCCAGATTTTCCTCGACGGAAAATGTGGTTTATATACACAATGAAGTACTATTCAGCCATTAGAAACCATGAATTCATGAAATTCTTAGACAAATGGATGGAGCTGTAGAATATCATACTAAGTGAGATAACCCAGTCTCAAAAGAATACCTATGGTATGCACTCACTGATAAGTGGATATTATCCTAGAATCTTGGAACACCAGTGACACAATCCACATACCAAATGATGTCCGAGAAAAAGGAAGGAGTGGACCCTGATTCTGGAAATGCTCAATGCTTCAGTGTAGGGGAATACCAGAACAGGGAAGTGGGAAGGGGTGGATGCGGGAGCAGAGGGAGAGAAAAGGGCATATGGGACCTTGGGGGTGGGGAACCAGGAAAAGGGAAATGAAATGTAAATAAAGAATATATTCAATAAAAAATGAAAAAAAAGAAATGTTCAACATCATTAGTCATTAGGGAAATGCAAACCAAAACAACCCTGAGATTTCACCTCACACCAGTCAGAATGGCCAAGATTAAAAACTCAGGAAACAGCAGATATTGGCAAGAATATGGGGAAAGAGGAAAACTCCTCCACTACTGGTGGGATTGCAAGATGGTACAACCACTCTGGAAGTCAATCTGGTGGTTCCTCAGAAAACTGGGCATGACACTTCTGGAGAACCCTGCTATACCACCCCTGGGTATATATCCAGAGGATTCCCCTGCATGCAATAAGGACACATGCTCCACTATGTTCATAGCAGCCTTATTTATAATAGCCAGAAGCTGGAAAGAACCCAGATGTCCTTCAATGGAGGAATAGATACAGAAAATGTGGTATATTTACACATTGGAATACTACTCGGTAATTAAAAACAATGAATTCATGAAATTCTTAGGCAAATGGTTTGAACTGGAAAATATCATCCTAAGTGAGGTAACCCATTCACAAAAGAGCACACATGGAATGCAGTCACTGATATGTAGATATTAGCCCAGAAGCTTTGAATACCCAAGACACAACTCACATATCATTCCCAAGAAGAAGGAAGGAGAGGGCCCTGGTCCTAAAAAGGCTTTATGCAGCAATGTAGGGTATTACCAGGACAGAGAAGTGGGAGGGGGTTGATTGGGGAATGGGCAGAGGGAAGAGGGCTTATTTGAGACTTGTGGGGAGTGGGGAAGAAGGAAAGGGGAAATCATTTGGAATGTAAAGAAAGAATATAGAAAATAAAAAAAGAAAGAAAAATAGGAAGGAAGGAAGGAAGGAAGGAAGGAAGAAAGAAAGAAAGAAAGAAAGAAAGAAAGAAAGAAAAAAGAAAGAAAATATAGACCTCTGGATAGGCAAGCTGTAAGTCTCAGCAGCGGCCCTGAGAAGGAGAAGGACAATGAGAAGCTGGGGACAGGCCATAGAATCTGAGTTAAGCTAGTCGGTGGGCAAATAGTTACACCTGGAGAGGGGCTTTGGAGAAAGTGCAATGAAGTCAAAAGCACCAGAGAAAGCAAACTTAGGCTCTGGCTAACATCCAAAAGACACAGAAGGAAACCAAAAGCAAAAATAATGCCTTTCCAACTCAGGGTTCATAATGATGGTATACCCAACAGAACCTCACAGCAGTTTTGCATACTAGGAAGTGTGAATTCTGCAAAGGAAAGTATCTTCTTTCTATTTATGTAGCACAACTTAAGGTGGACTTGCCAACCTGAGAGGTGTTCCTTTGGCCTGTTGATTGACAAACCCAATTGGAATGTTAATTCTTCACCCCAGACAAAGAATCATTCTCTTGATGAGAAGGAAATTGTCTTCACTCAGTCGTCCCCACTCCTGTTGTATCATAGGTATTGAAGAAAATAAGAGGTGCTGGAATTAAACTAGTCATTTATGGAATCTCAATATGTAACTCTCTTAACTCTCTGCTATATTTGTTCCGCATGCCAATGCAATAAACGTTGTTCATTACTTTCAGGAGGGGGATACCTGGTTTTGTGTGGCTAAGGCTTTAAGCTTTCCTTCCTTCCTTCCTTCCTTCCTTCCTTCCTTCCTTCCTTCCTTCCTTCCTCCCTCTCTCCCTCTCTTTCTTTCTTCATTCCTTTTTTCTTTTCCCTTCCTTCCTTCCAAACTTCCATTCTTTTTTCTTTCTTCTATCCTCTTCTTTTTTAAAGCTCCTTCATTTTCTTTATTGTATTTTTCCTTTACTTTTAGATTTTATCATTCTAGTTGTTAGACACTTACCATGTTGGTAGTCTGCTTTTATATTGCAATCATTATCTTTAACATACTGAAGATTTGCATTCAATCTGATCCAGCAATCTGATCAGCTACAAATACTGCTACATAATTTTTCCCCAGTTGTTTAAGGTATTATTTTAAATTCTCTCACTAGTTTATCTTGCATCTTTACAGCCTTGTTTTATTTATTTATGTATTTATTTATTTTTATATATATAGCACATTTCAGTTGAATTTTATTTGTAGTCCACTTGTGAGAGTTGACTTTCTTTTTCATTCTCCCATAAATAAATACTTTCCTTCAGACTGGATGATCTTTTACAAATCACTGTAAAGTTATCTTTCGGAAAGTGTCGTTCCATTCACTAGATAATGAATATAACAAAGCCCCTTCCCCATTGCTTTCTCTCTCTCCCTCCCTCTCTCTCTTTCTCTCTCTCTCTCTCCCTCCCTGAATCTTTCATTTTCTCTTTCCTTCATCTTTTGTTCTTCAGTTTGAATTTCGTGCACAACAAGAGTAATTTAAAGGCACAGCATTAACTATGAAATGCAGAGTGCCACTGCATTATAGTTTCTGTCCTGAGGTCAACAGTCCCTGAAAGTGGATCCTCATCACAGTAATTTTTGTTCTGTGGGTTTTGCCTCTATGTGATAGGTTTTGCTATGTCATAAAACTTGTTAAAATCTAAAGGTTAATTTGTGTTTCAGTGCATCTACTACAGAGAACCAGGTTGCTCAATACTAAAATATGAAAGGATCGCAAAAATATTACAAAGAAATACATAATGTAATTGTATCATTACAAAATTTGCAAACTAAACAGTTGATATTTTCTCACATAGCCATCCACAATGATGTTAATTATATTCTTTTCATCTTCTAGTGAATACTCACTATTAGGGGGAAAGTTTTGAGGATGGTTTCGTAAATTAATTTGTTTCTGGTTTTTTTGAAAGTATTTAAATTCTACCAATTTAATATCATGTCATTTGATATAGTTTTATAAGTGTATATTCATATTTTAAAGTAGTAAAACTCTTCAAAGACCTTTATTGAAAGTCAAAAATAAGCCTGGCTCTAAAAAATAGACATTCCTCACATTGCACCTTTTTGCTGATGCTTTCTCTGTGGTTACTCTGTCCAAATGGGAGATTCTAAAGCTAGAAAGCACATTTGCTTTTTAATAGACCATGAGTTAGACCACCAAGGGATTTAAGATGCTGAGGCTTTGACTACCAGGGCAGAGTATTAGATTAATAGCTTACACTTTGACCAGCAAGATCCCATGAGTTAGGGAATAAAAAGCAGGACCCCTGTTTTCCCCATGGTAGAATTCTTTGTTCCTAGAACCATGGGGGAGATTAGTTTGAATACAGGGGTATAAAATGGATACAGTGTGGAGATGTTATCACCTTTTATCACCTGGTGAGGGAGGGTTCAATTTAATAAGACATGGTATTAACTGCTTTTGCTGTGTGGCAGACTTTTATAGAGATTAGCAACCCCAGAGTCTTTCTTCTTTTATTTACTTATTTATTATTTATTTGATGAATGGTAGTGTGATTCATATGAAAAGGGGGTGATGGCTGCAGGAGTGCAGGGGATACCCCTCCCCTTTTTGGACTAGTGGAAAACAAGCAAAAATAAAAGATCTCTTTTCAGTTGCACTCTGTGACTAAGTTGTCTGTGAGTCCATCTGTCGTTTCACAAACAGAAATTGGATGCACCCCAAACCAAAGCAATTTTTCTCATTGGGAATCTGGGCACTAGACACAGTGGCATTCGCCAGCTCTCCCTGCACAGTGTCATCTCTGTTTAGTGTTTCATTTCCTTTCAGCAAACAGTGATTGGGTGCCAGGCCCTGTGCTAGGTGTTGAAAGAGGATCCAAGAACATAAAACCTGCCCCATGACCCTGCTTTGCCTACCTTAAAACTGCAGTTGCACCCCAAAGAATGATTTATTCATTCAGTAATCTAGATTAAAACACAGACACAGAACACAGCAGGGGGTGCAACTAAATAAAGACACCAAACAGAACCAGCATGGTTTACAGGGCCAGGTGGTAGCACGAGGGAGCTGCTCGAGTTTCCCAGGAGCAACACAGAAGAATAAAAGTGACACAGAAGACACAATCATGTGAATCCTTCCAAAGGAATTTTTTGTTCTTCATGCCACTCAGAGTTAAGACACATCACAACTTGACTGGCACCCGACATTCGATAATTAACGGTTTTAGTACCATCTTTTCTTGTCAATTTAAATTTAACCCGTGAATATTAAATGGAAGCAAAAGGAGCCTGTTTTGTTCTTCTGCAAAGATTATTTTCTCCCCTAAAGGGATTTTTGGAATGCATTATGGATGCATTTTTATTTTTCATTCATGTATAAATTAAAGAATGCATGCCCAGTACTACCTTTAGAGATAGAGACTTTGAAGCATTTGACCTCTGTATTAATGCCAAAAAGCCAGGAGCTACATTGGAAACAAAATTAGATTGCCCCACAAAGACAGATTTGTTAGTGTTCAGTGTTCTTAATGGGCTTGATGGCTTTCTTCTGAGATTGTAATACACTAAAGATATCATAAGAGCAACTCCGCTCTGCCAGACCAGGCAGAGAGCAAGAGCTGTCCCTTTAGGCAGAGCTACTTGGATTGGGAGTGTGTTAAAGGAAATCTTTCCGAGTATAAGCTGGTGCAAAATGCTTTTCTTGTGAGCTGAATACAAGATAAATTGTTATAAAGGAAGAGAGTTCCTGAATGACAGACTGATGGCCATTATCTTGGCTTTAAACCCCAATCCAACCAAATGCTTATCTCACCCTGCTTCAATCCTCTAGTGGTCTGGAGTTCAGATTTCCTGCATTTAACATATTCATTGGCTTTAAAAATGAAAGACTTCTGAGCAGAAATAAAAAGCGACTCTGTTTCCACAATTCTGAAACAGTTTTGTAAATTTTACAAAATGTCGAGGCTTCTCGCCTTCATCCTTCAAAGAGTAGGAAAATAACTAAAAAGTGCACTGTGACAATTTAAACAGCTTGCTGTTGATTCAGTGTCTAACCTGTTTTGACAGACATGGGAGCTTTCGAACACAGGGATCACTATTCTGTGTCAGCAGAATTCAAGCTTCAACCACCAACCACCTGTACTGGAAACAAACACACCAGCTCTTGACTTCACAAAAGGGAAATTGTGAGTTTCACCCAAAAGCAAATAATGAAAAGGCTAGAGTAAAAGAAAATAAATGAGAGAGAGAGAGAGAGAGAGAGAGAGAGAGAGAGAGAGAGAGAGAGAGAGAGAGAGAGAGAGAGAGAGAGAGAAGCCTTCAAATCTGGATAAACATTTGTAACTTTAATGTTTGCAAGCAGAATTACTCTCCATTCATACTGGCATTCATTTACCTATTTACCTACCACAGTACCAGCTGCTTTACCAAAGCTGGCCAGCATTTAGGTTACTTATGTTGTCTAAAGATCAATCATATACATTGAATATATATTCATATATATTGAATGATATATATGTATATATATTTTATAAAATAATGTGAAATTTCATGTAAAAAGAATGAAATCCTGAATCAAGACTTGATTTCATATTCTTACTTTATGTTGACTCTTTTTTTAACCTGTAGTAATTTTCTCAATCACTCTCGAGCTCACCTTCCTGACTGTAAATTGGACCTATCACTCATAATTTATTGTAAGGATTAAATGATAAAGAAATGTGTGACTAATATTTGACATTAGATATGATCATTGTGGTGGTTTAAATGGGTACGGCCCCCACAGATTCACGTGTTTAAATGCTTAGTCACACAATTAGGAGGTGTGGAGGTGTATTGGAGGAGATGTGGCCTTAATAGAAGAGGTATGCTGCTATGGAAGTGGGGCTTTGAGGTCTTATAGACGCTAAAGCTCTGCTCAGTGTGGAACATAGTCTCTTCCTTGCTGCTTGTGGATCAAGATGTAGAAGTCTTCGCTCATTCTCTAGCCTCATATCTACTTGGATGCTTCCATGCTTCCTACCATGATGATAATGGGCTAAACCTCTGAAGCTATAATCGGGCTCCGATTAAATGTTGTCCTTTATGAGTTGCCTTTCTCCTGATGTCTCTTCACAGCAATGAAACCCCAGCTAAGGCAGTTGGTTTATGCAATTATTTTACCAACATTATGATACATGTATAATCTTTATTTCATAGTGACATTTTTGGTTCAGATTAATGCTATGTTAGCTCCAGGCAGTTGTGATTCATCTTCATGAGTACTGGGAACTGAATTTGGATCTTCTGGAAGAGAAGCAACTGTTCTTAACCACTGAGATATCTTTCCATGCCTAAGTTCCTCCGCATTCTTATAAGAACTAAGAAGTTTATACCAGTTGATCAAGTAGCCTTGGCCTTAACAGGGCAAATTAGTTTAGAAACTAAAGTATTGTCCAGCATTTTAAATCTGTCTTCCACCTGCTGCCTGAAATATGTACAGGGTTTATATTTCCATAGTTATGTTCTAATGGCCAGGAAGAAAAATATAAAAACACAAGCTTGTCACCTTCCAGAAATAATTGTTATGCAAGCTGAAAATAAAGCATGAACTTAAAAGCATTAAGCATTAATTAAATGTTAAACTTTAAAAATTTGAATTTATATAAATATTTATCTTTTCTACTACACTGTTTCATAAAATAAAAAGTGTGTGTGTGTGTGTGTGTGTGTGTGTGTGTGTATCTGTTGTCTATCTATTATGTACCTAATTACTCTCCATCTCCAGTTCTTGGAAAAAAGTAATTTTTCTCAAATATTTATAAATTTATAAGTTAAAATCGTGAATTAAATAACAATAAAATAATTTATAGTAGAGTACAATTGATTTTCCCACTATAATCTTTTCTCTATTTCTGGATTTTTCTCTATAATCTACATTTACTTTTAAAATACAAATCAATTCATATTACCAAAGAAGACTATGTTAGAAACTGAAGGTAGCACACTGTGCAGTGTGCCCTCTTGCTATAGGTGCTTCTTTCTCTTTCTTGTTTTTTTTTTTTATTGTTTGCTTTTCTTGATGATTGCAAATAATGTTAATTGGAATTCATTGCCCTTCCATAGGAATTTCTTGTCCTACTCACAGGACTCTTCTTCTCATGAAGTTTTCACATAGTGCTGCTTGTTTTAATTGTTAGCCAGATGCTTATGGAGACATCGTGAGAACCCTTTTCCTTTCCGTTTCTCTACAGGACTCATCACTTGCCTGCTCTCTTCAGAATTTATAATCACTTCCTCACTCTACCTGTTGTTTTCATGCACTAATTCAGAACATTTGTTATTGCAGATCTTAACACATCTATTCTGTTCAGTTTAATTTTGAGTCAAACCTGGATTATCTAAATAACTCAAGTAATTTTTTCTCCAGCCTTCTGCATAGATAGTTTATATTTGGACTTGAATACTTGCTTGTCTGAAAGAAAATAAATTTCATTTGCCTTCATACAGACAGCTATTTGTATGAATATTAACTGTCAAGCCATAGTTGGTCCAGAGACAATATTTATTAAAGATTGTTAATTAAATAATAACCATAATAAACTTAAAGGTGAGTTTTGAAAAATATTACCTTGTTCTTAACTAAGCATACAATTTACTTTTCATTTGTGTTGTGATTATAGCTTTTGTTCCACATCAATTGCTCTCCTTTCTTACAATATCTAATAATATTTTCATGTTTACTAAAAATAGGGTAGTGAAAAACCACAATTAAAGGTATTGTGAGGATCAAAGCACAACCACCTGTGCTCTGCACTCTCCACCTCTCTCCTCCTCCTGGGCATACATTACTCATGCTTACCTTTGATTTCTACATTCTCCCATTTATCTCCATATGCTAAATAATGACTTTTGGCTTAAACTGTGAGCCATTGAACTCTTTTGTGACTCAATGTTTAGTTACTACCATCATTTTCGTTTTCAAAAATAACTTTTGGTAAAATTATTAGTCATCGTTCACACTGAGATTATCTAAGTATTGGTTGTCATTGAGGCACAGAAAACTATTATTCCAGTAATAGACTTTAATTTGTCTTGAAGTTGATTGTTTATTTTTAATTTCCTTAGCATTCGAAACATCTATGTGTAATCACCCATGTATGGATTAAACACACTGTGTATGACAAACTAGATACATTGTCTGCCACTCAGCTCCATCCATGGCTTTTATCAATTACTATTCAGAAACGCTACAAATGATTTATCAAACACCAAGGAATAATTTGCTACAAATATTTTGAGGCATAAGACAATGCATACTTTAATTTACTAATCTTTCCGAAAACTGTTTTTTTCCAACTTGAAACCTAAGATAGATTATCGTTCTCTAGTCTTGTTGTATCTACTTACTGTTTTGGTGCTTCTTGGTAAATGTACAGCAAAGACACACATATCCTAACTGTTGCTTTCATGTCTTTTACTGATGTATGACACCTTCCCATCAAGGGGAGAAAATGGGCAATAGGCTTTTAAGACATTATATTTTTCTCCCTCCAGGTCTACTTCCCTTCTGTCTCCTACTTTCTTCCTTTCTCCCATTCTTGTGTTTATTTGTGTTAAGGAATGAACTCAGGTTAACAAAATTTTCTACCCCATATTTATTATTTATGCTCTTATCTTTATTTGGAATGGTCAGATGATGGGAACCAGTACAAGTATCTCCTGCCAAGACAAATGATCAAACTTTGATTCCCAGGACCCTCATGGCAGAAAGAGAGAACTAGGACCCATATGCAATCCTCTGATCTACAAATGGGTGCATGGTGTAGGTGTACCACATACAAGCACAATCATATCTACACTCGGATTTATACATACACATATATGTATACACAAAATAATAAACAAAAAATCCAGCCTCTCTCTTTTATTTTCTGATTGCAAGCATACTAGTAGACTAGAGAGCACTTTTTCTGAGTGGTGGGAAAGCAGCCCCTGTATGCAGTGATTTGGGAGAAGGTCTAGTAAATGTTAAAAGTGGTTATTTCTCTGCCTGCTTTTCAGCTTTATTTAAAATATTGCTCATCTTTTGTCATTTTTCTATGCTCTTAGGGGAAAGTCAGAACACTTCTTTTTATGTATTTTATAGGACACTTAAAAATGTGAGCCCCAGGTCGTCTTATTTAAACTCAGCACTGTTAGTAACAGTTTCCTGTGTTTACTAAGTATGCTGAGTTCTCTGTAGAGTTTATGAATAGTTCCTAAAATAAATGTAAAAAGTGAGAGACCTTCTTTGCTATGATTTTGGAAAAACAAGCAGAATGTCCTGAGACTTTTTCTAAATTTTTCATATTATATAAAAGATTATTTTCACATTTTATAAAAAGAAAGTTGTGTTAATAAAATAGACAAGAACAATAAAGGCATATATACATACACATACACATACACATGCATATACTTGTGTGTGTTAGTAGGTGCATAATAGCTATGTAACTATTGCTGTATGTATGTGTCTATCTACCTATTTTTCTATCACCTATCTACCTGTCATCTACACACACACACACACACACACACACACACACACACATACAATTCTCTTTTCTCCTTTGTAGAAAACAGATTCTTTTCACATACAATATATAATAATTATAGTGTTCCTTCCTTTACTCCTCCAAGTTCCTCCTCTCCTTCCCTTCCACTGGATTCATGCCTTTTCCGTCTATCATTAGGAAAGAATGGGCATCTAAGAGATAATAACAGAACACAACAAAATACAATATATTAAGGTAAGACAGGAACCATTACTTTGTAGTTGGACAAGGAAAACTAACAGAAGGAAAAGACCCCAATATAAACAGACAAGATTTTTTAATATGACTCATACCTAATAATTTTCATAATTGTTTCATAATAGTTCCTACTGTATGTTTTTTATTATTATAGAAGAAAGTTCTATCAGTTAGTATGCTAAGAAATATTTTAATAAATTGGATCTGTGAATTTCCAAACTATGTCTTGTTTTATCATGTTGTGCTGATCTCTTGGCTGTTATGTGTTTAATAAGATTAAAAAAGAAATCATGGAAATGAGCTTCTATCTCGAAAGTCTACAATGTTGTATATTGTAAGTGAACAACAAATATTTGTTCACTTAGTTAACACCAATAGGTAAGCCAGCTTTTATTCATTCGTTATACACATTTAAAATCATTACTGTCTAAAGATTTCCAGTCATCATTTAACAACAGCCTTCAATATAACATCAAATCATGTTCTGTTTTCATAGTAAAATAACAGGCTGAGTAACATACATAGAACAAAATAGACTTATTTCACAGATTTAGATTCTTGAAGAATGTAATCAAGAAACTCCATTGTTTCAGGTAAAGACATTCTGGCTACATCATGATATTTTGATATTGCAGATAACATTCTTTTTGAGCACATTAAAAGGAGAGATCATGTGGTTCAGAAATCCAAGGGTATTAAGAGACAATTTTGTACTTTTTATAACAACCTATTTTTTTTCAGGAAGTTATATCGATCCTAGAAAAACTATACAAATCTACTTGATGATGTAGACCTTAATTCTCCCTTACCTCCTATTTAGTGGTACCTCTTGATCCCACCATTCCCACCACCAGTGATGACCACAATCTCAGCACAAAAACCTTTTAGGGAACACATTCGTTTTGTGAAAATTATTATTACACATAAAAGGTACCAATATTTATAATTATCAGGAATTGCTAACATGTGCCTCTCCTACTCTTTTGGTAGAATACAATTTTTTTTGAGACAGGGTTTCTCTGTGTAGCCCTGGCTGTCCTGGAACTCACTCTGTAGACCAGGCTGGCCTCGAACTCAGAAATCTGCCTGCTTCTGCCTCCCAGAGTGCTGGGATTACAGGCGTGCGCCACCACCGCCCGGGTAGAATACAATTTAAGCACACTTTGTAAAAGAATTACTTGGAATTATCTTTTCTTTGGAAAACTGCAAATGAAAGAATTACACACTTAATTATTTTGCCTTGTAGGCATTGTGCCAGACAGACAATGGCCAGGTCCATTGGAGAATTTAAACAACTAACACACAAACTGCCTTTCTTATGAGATAATTAGATATATAAACAGTAGAACTCAAAATGAGTTAAAAGTATACAAAAATGAAACAGGGGAGGCGTCTAGAGCACTGCAACACATCATAGGTTATTGTGATTGCTATTGCTTGTATTAGGGGAAAAATGTTGAAACTGACCTGGAAACTATCTCCTTTCTGGCTAGCTTTCATACTGCCTGAATGTGCTATGCAGAATACTGGGTGAAAAATAATATCATCAATGGACTCATTCAATATTGGATGATACATGCTACAGGTAATGCCAAATTGCCAGGCAGAATGTGGCCATTGATGCAATTGTGGGATGATTGGTACGGGTTTGACTGACTACTTTCAAATGGATTTGAGGACTGAGCCATGGAAGAAAATCATGCCTGGTACCACTATAAAAATGGGCAAAAGCCAATAGCTCTAGGGTAGAACTACTATTTATTTTTAGTAGAATTTTTGACAAACTGCCCTCTAAATATTTATTTTTATATGCATATATTAATGCTGCTCTTAGCCTTAGTCATAGAAGCTTCTTTTTTACAATGTATAGTAGCCAAAACTTAACTTTTCATTGCTCAGTCCTAAATGAGACATATATTACAATATCTCAGGCACAATGTTCAATTTTCAAGGAAGAGAAAGTGAAAAGACTTTAAGAACAGGAAAATTGGGAGAATTGCTGTGAATTGCTGTCATACAGAAACAACATGGGCATTACCCTCCTGAACTCACTGAAGTTACTGTTGCTTGCACAAGACCCACCAAAGGTCAAGCTAGGTAACATTTCAACATGGATAAAAAGGGAGAAATGAAGCCCCATGCTAAGCTGCAGAGCAACTGGCAATTGATGACTAGTTGGGAAGAGACAGCCATTTCTTTGGGGGAGTCGCCAATGGTAAATTGCTTTGTCCTGGTGGATGGCCTCACCTACCTGTGTGTATAGGCAATACTAACTGGACTAAGCTGGTTAAAAATGAAGAAGAAGACATGAAGGAGGGAGAGTATGTATTTGCGGATCCAAGGAGGCTTGGACAGGAACTGGGCATGGATATGATTAAGATTGTATATGTGTACGAAAGTTTCAAAGAATAAATAGAAACTACTCTTTTAAAACTTCACAGGTAGAAAACAGTTAAGACTGCATAAAAGATTTCATAATGAAATTGATAAAGTAGCACACACTATATTTTATAATTGTGAATGGAAAGAAGAAGAATATTGATTGATGCAAAGAAAATAGGAATAACTGTAGTGCACCCAGGGCTCTTGGGATTGTTAGGAACTTGTTTTCTTTTTACGGTGGCTATTGGTTTTTTAAGTCCTTTTTGTTAGCGGTGAGTGCATTTTAATTTAGTGGTATTTCTGGAAGGTCATATGGATATAGTGCTAGAAGCCAAACTCATGGCAGGTATTCAGGAAATGCTCAAGGTCCTCTTTTCATCCTTGGGTTCAATCTTCTGATTACTGCTCCTCTGTATTATTGCTTGGTAACACAGCATAAATAATATGAGAAAAATAAATAGAAATGGTGATTTGGCCATGGAGGAACAACAGACTGGATCCTGTAGGAACCTGACTATTACCTGAATATACAACTGGAAGAAAACATTCACTGTGAAGTGCTCTTAGGCTCACTTGCTGCTGGAGAGCTGGAAAGGAAAAAGAACAAGAGGGAATAAGCCAGTCCTGTCTCATCCCCAGTGAAGATCTTTGTGAATAACACAGTGTCTTCTGAATGAAGGGCAACAGGTTTTATCTAACCCATGATGTGACGTGCTGTCATCAGTGCTACCCCAGAAAGGAAAGATAACATTTACTTGATATCTCTGGGTTCATTTGGGATGAGAAAGCTCTTAGACTCAATGTCTGGGGTACTACTTCTGGTCATCTGCCCACCTTTATTGGAACTACTACTACCTCCCTGCATACTGTGGGAACTATATTGGTCGATTTGATCTGCCTTAGCACCTGGGTGACTTAATAAACAAAAATCAAATTTCTCACAGATCTATGTGTCTAAGACCCAAGTCTCAACTGGTATAATTGTGTTGAGACCTCTCCTGGATTTTTCATTGTTACATTCTTGCTGTAGACTTAGATGACATTTCATTGTAAGGAGAAAGGAAAAAAAGACAGGGCTTTTCAGTTCTTTTTTTTTTTTTTTTTAGATTTATTTATTATTATATGTAAGTACACCATAGCTGTCTTCAGACACACCAGAAGAGGGTGTCAGATCTCATTACAGATGGTTGTGAGCCACCATGTGGTTGCTGGGATTTGAACTCAGGACCTTTGGAAGAAGAGTCAGTGCTCTTATCTGCTGAGCCATCTCACCAGCCCCCAGTTCTTCTTTCATAAGGAGGCCAATAAGGTCAAAATTACTGAATACTACCAAAAATTAGGACATTAACACAATTTTAATCCTGATGATAAATGTGATTATGAAAAACATTTATTTTAGGGAACTGGGTAGCTGACATTCACATAATTCTAATGTTGACCATGAATTTAAGTGATTTTGGAAAATAATTTTCAACAAGGAAAGATACCTCCAGCTCTATGATCTGCTCATCACCATCCTGCAAGTGCTCTGATCCCACCTCCCCCGCATCTCTCTGGTCTTCCTGGTCTTTGCATTATACCTGTACCCTAAATGGGAGGCCTTCCCATGATGCCAGTGATGGAGCCTCCTCCTCCTTGGATGATGTCTGTTGGACCTACTCCTAGAAAGAAGCCACCCATGGGAGGCAAGGCCATGATGTCTGGGCTTTCAATGAAGAGGCCTTCCCTCATCCCTACTGTGTGATGGTGCCATTCAGTCTTGCATGACTTGGCCAGACAGAAAGGGTTCTTTATCAGTTTTGTATTTCTTGTCCTTTTCTACCCAGAGATCTTGATCCTGAGCCTTAGTGCTTTCTCGTTCCCTTCCTCACAGAATAGTTTTGGAGGGAGAAGTGATATAAAAAAGCATGATTGTCATTTATGTTGTGAAATGTGAAAATAAAGTTGTCTGCTGCTTTAGTTAAAGTATGGCCTTCAGTTGACGAATGGAGCCACCCACACATTTCAAAAAATTTTAACTCAGAAACATTCCTGCCCAGTGAAAAGACAGGGACAAAAAAATGTAACAGAGACTGAATGAAAAGCCTTCCAGAGACCACCCCATCTAGGGATCCATCCTATCTGCAGACCCTATTTCTGACGCCAAGAAGCGCTTGCTGTCAGGAATCTAGTGTGACTGTTCCTGAGAGGTTTTACCAGCACCTGACTAATACAGATGCAGATACTCATACCTAACCATCAGACTGAGCCTGGGGACCCCAGTGGAAGAACCAGGGGATGGATTGAAGAAGCAAAAGATGGGGATTAAAACCCCACGGGAAGAATGGTATCATCTAACAGGACCACCCAGAGCTCCTAGGGACAAGACCACCAGCCAAAGAGTATATATGAGGGAGCCATGGCTCCAGATACACTAGTATCAGAGGATGGCCTTACCTGACATCAGTGGGAGGGGAGGTCCTTGGTCCTGAGGAAGCTTGATGCTCCAGCGTAGGGGGTGCTAGGGCTAGGGCAGTGAGGCAGGAGTTGGAGGAGGAGCACCCTCATAGAGGCAAAGGGGAAAAGGGAAAGAGAAGAGGTGATGGGAGGCTTGTGGAGGGGTAACCAGGAAGGGGTATGTCATTTGAAATGTAAGCAAATAAAGTGATTAATAAAAAAGAAAATAAACATCTCAAAATAAACACAATAAGAAAAATATTTATTTTGTTATTTATTTGTGGGTGGGCCCACAGAGATAAGAAGGGGAATGTTGGAACTCTGAAATCTTGCTTTGCCAGGAGTTGTGAGCAATCTGAACGGAAGTAAACTTTGGTCCCCTGGAAGAGTAGCAGTGTTCTTACACAATGAGCCATTTTTCAAGTCCCTAATTTTTCATGAATAGTCATATGAATACTGAAAATGTTTTGCATAAACTATTTCATGAAGATTCCTAGAGTTAAAGTAGACAATTTCAGAGTTCTTGCTTCATTTTTTTCAATGATAGAGACAGGTTACAAAATATTTAGCTGAATTGATTTTGAATTATGGAAAATACATGGATTCATAATGACTAATGCTTGGATTAAATGAAAAATGGAATATGTCTTTATATCACAACTCCATAATATTTTATCTTTGGATGGCAAGCACACATGTGCTCTGCTCAAATATTAAAAGACTGAGGTGAATCCACTATTTAAAAGAAATAGAGTTCTGTTTTTGTTTTTGCCTATGGGTGTTTATGTCACAGCACAATGTAGAAAGACATTGATATTTCCTTTGGTATTTGAGCATAAAAGGCAAAAACACTGAAAAATGTTGCTCTGAAAATAATGACAAAATCTTTTATGGCTTTTTTGGGGAGTTAGAGTGTTTGAAGGTAGGTGGGTAGTCTGAGAGAAAGTGAATTTTTCTTTCCACTGTAAGTGTTCAGACCTTAGCCTTCCATTTCCTACACCCTTTTTCTTCCATTCTGTGTTTAGCGTGTTGGAAATATGATGTTGGAAGTTTAGGCTCTTCCCTAGAGCTGTGCCCACATGAAACTACTCCTGAATCCTCTATATGCTTTCTCCCATTCATCATGCTGAAGATGTAATAAAGCCCCTCACACCAAACTGTTTTCAGTTGGAGGGTGGAGATGAGACATCTCTTCTGGTCTCTGACACATTTATGTGTCCTCAGAGAGTGATAACTGGGACACTTTTTTCCTTTCCTGTTCTTTTCCCTCCTGCTTTCTTCATATGCCAATTAATAAAACACACTGTTGACAGCTGTCACTTGGCACACCAGGCACTGACATCATCTCCCTATTGAATGTGGGCTACTTGGTCATGCTTCTCAGTTGGAGTCTGACCTGCAGAAGGAAACAATCTCTTTCAGTTCATCCTTTGCTACCTTCTATAAGCATTCTATGACTACAATACCTTTTAGTCTGCATTCAGCTCTGCTGAGGATGTTCAAAAATGTATTTCCAAAAATATGTCTCCAATCATCAACACACACCTTTATTTGGGAGTACAAATGAGTATTTGGAAAACTATATCTCATTTTATGATGTCTATAGGTAAGTGCATCTGTTCCTTAAAATGACTAGTCAGAGGATAATAAATTACATGACTCAAATTCAGAAATGAGTATTAAACAAAGAAATTGCTTAGAGCTAGAGTAATTAGGAAAAATTCACACACAAATTAAAGAGTATCCTTGAAAGATAGAAATTCCCGTCTCAAGACTACTGGTACAAAGAAAACATGGAAGGAGGGCTGATTAGATTGAAATTCTGTGTGTGTGAGGAAATTAGTAATTCTAAATCACATAGCAGCAAAGCATCCAAAGAGGACCTGTGTTTGTGAGGATCACTATTTGCTTCTCAAGTCCAGGGTAGTGCTTTTGCTATGACAAGCTCTCAAAAAATACCTGTTGAGTGCATAAACAGGAAAGATTTGGAGAATAAAGTCTATCTCCTGACTACCTATAGACACATGTTTAGCTTTGGAATAGAGGTTTTTTTTAAGTAATTTATCCAATGACACTTGATTATCTTCCAGATAATCATATACATAAATACATACACACACATGCACACACACACTCACACACACACATATGTATATGTGTGTCCTCTCCTTTCTTCTTCTTGGGAGTCATTTGACTTGCTAATTGTGCCTTGAGCATTTAGGGCTTCTGGGCTCATTAATATCCACTTATCAGTGATTGCATTTCATGTGTATTCTTTTGTGATATATATGTGTGTGTGTGTGATTCATGACTTGACATCTCCACTGTAGCCTTACAGAATCCAGCAGACAATATCATTTTATTGTGATGAGCATCATGTACAAACTAGTTTTTTTTAATTGGACTTTTTAGTGGGAGAGGTGACTTACATGCAGGGTTTAGAGGAATATCCAAAAGAAGCTGAAAAGATCCAGGAAAAAAAAAGAGAGTCCCATGAACCATGACATGTTCTCTTGTTCTGTGCTTTGCAAACATTCCCCTTGCACAGATGTTCTTACAAGCCACACTGTCACTCCCATGGGAGAGCTTGTTAGTCTGGCAAGGGCCCAAGGAGGTCAATAAAAATATACTGTGCACTGACTGCTGTCATGACCCGTATCTAAATGTCATTCTTTTTTTAATTTAATTTTTATTTTCTATATTCTATGTTTACATTCCAAAGGCTTTCCACTTTCCCAGTCCCCCCACCATATGTCCCATAATTCCTCTACCCCCCAAATATTCCCAAATCATTCCCCCCCACGATTTCTCTGTTCTGGGTCTACAAAATTGGATCCAATCTTTACAGGCCCAGGGTCCTCTCCTTTCTTCTTCTTGGGAGTCATTTGACTTGCTAATTGTGCCTTGAGCATTTAGGGCTTCTGGGCTCATTAATATCCACTTATCAGTGATTGCATTTCATGTGTATTCTTTTGTGATTGGGTTAGCTCACCTAAATGTCATTCTTAAGGAGGTGTGAAAGCATCTTTGAGAGTCTCCAATTTAGGTGAAAGAGTCAGAAAAAATATTCTTGGCTTCACTTTCTAAGTTTGTCAGTACCAGAGAAAGATGTGTATAGTACAGTAACAACTATTCTTTTTTACATGCAAATTCTGAATATTTTAATATTAATTGAGAAACTTTAACTATGAAATAGAAAAACGGGATCCACTTTTGGGCTGGAGAGATGGCTCAGCAGTTAAGAACACCAACTGCTCTTCTAGAGGTCCTGAGTTCAATCCCAGCAACCACATGGTCAGACACAACCATCTGTAATGGGATCTGATGCCTTCTTCTGGTGTGTCTGAAGAGAGCAGTGGTGTAAGCATATACATAAAATAAATCTGAAAAAATTAAAAAAGAAAAGAAAATGCCTACCCTACCAATAAAATCAAATGACTTCTATTGTTTTGTTTTGTTCTGTTTTTTTTTTTTTTTTTTTTTTTTTTTTTTTTTTTTTTTTTGGATTTGGTTTCTCTGTGTAGCCCTGGCTGTTCTGGAACTCACTCTGTAGACCAGGCCTCGAACTCAGAAATCCACCTACCTCTGCCTTCCAAGTAGTGGGATTAAAGGCATGCACCACCACCTGGCTTAGTCACCACACTCAAGATAAACTATATAGCTATCATTTCTCCATAAGTACCATGTGCATTTGTGTGCTTATGTTAAGATGGCTAAATTTAAGATACATCCACTTTATAAACCTCATATGTAAACATTTTTACCATGATTATTTATAACTACAATTTTTAATGCTATATGACTAACTTAATGCTGTTTAACCACTATTTTTATCTTTACCTAGCTCTTTTTTTATTTTCTATATTTTTTGTTTACATTCCAAACGCTTTCCCCTTTCCCAGTTCCCCCTCACTATACGTCCCATAGTCCTCTTCCTTCTGCCCATTCCCCAATCACCCCCCCCCCCCATTTCTCTGTACTGGTACTCTCCTACAATACTGGATCAAGTCTTTTCTGGACCAGGGCCCTCTCCTTCCTTCTTCTTGGGAATCTTTTGACTTGCTAATTGTGCCTTGAGTATTCAGAGCTTCTGGACTAATTAATATCCACTTATCAGTTATTGCAATTCATGTGTATTCTTTTGTGATTGGGTTAGCTCACTTAGGATGATATTTTCCAGTTCCAACCATTTGCCTACAAACTCCATGAATTCATTGTTTTTAATTGCTGAGTAGTATTCCATTGTATAAATATACCACATTTTCTGTATCCATTCCTCCATTGAGGGACATCTGGGTTCTTTCCAGCTTCTGGCTATTATAAATAAGGCTGCTATGAACATAGTGGAGCATGTGTCTTTTTTGCATGCAGGGGAATACTCTGGGTATATGCCCAGGAGTGGTATGGCAGGGTCCTCTGGAAGTGTCATGCCCAATTTTCTGAGGAACCGCCAGACTGATTTCCAGAGTGGTTGTACCATCTTGCAATCCCACCAACAGTGGAGGAGTGTTCCTCTTTCTCCACATCCTCACCAACACCTGCTGTCTCTTGAGTGTTAGTCTGTATCACTTCAGCTGTCTACTGCAGGGCTGCCAGATGAATGGTTGCAAGGCAAGTATGGTGATGTTACCCCACTTAAAAATCCCTCATCATATGTCTATGGTTTTGATCATAATACTAAAAGTCATCAGAATAAAGTAACCAATTCTGGTACTCACAAATACACTTTCTTTCCTTTCAAAACGAATATTCATCGAGTGCTTATTATGCTTTCAATCTGTTGCTTGATGTGTTCTCATTCTTCAAATCTCACCCATCCTTTACCTACCTATCTCCCAATCCTTCAACATATAGATTGGAAGAACATGCTATATTTCCACCCATCATTTTGTATATTTTTCCTATTTTGCAGCTCTTGAGTGAGCTCTTTGAGTGAAATAAAGCCTATATTTTATACCTGTGAATTGTATAATGTCTTCTCCATAGCAGGTCTTTTAAAAAATAGTGTGTATGTATCTGAGGTCAGAGGACGGCTTTGTGGGATTGTTTTTCTCCTTCCTGTTTTACATGGGTTCCAGGATGGAATTCTGACTGTTGAAAGTGCATCCTCAAGCAGGAAATGCTCTCTTGCCAGCTACCCACTGTACATCTTTTAGTAGGTGTGGGTCTCTTAGTTCAGAAGCAGCCATCGATAGCTGACTGAATCTTATTTTTCAGATGATTACTTTAAGGATGTTGATTAAATTTATTCCCTTGACACACATTTCTGAAGGAACTGTTAAGGGACACATTTTATAGCTGCACATTTATTTCCTAGCTACTTTTCTGAGCATCAATGGCACTGAGGAAATGGAAGTCGGGTGATGTTGCCATCTTACATCTCCCATGGGGCATTTGCGTTTTTCAAATTCAGATTTATGTGAGTCTAAAGCTCACGGTCTCTTTTATTTAGTGTCATAATTTTTCCTCTAGGATAGAGCATAACTTTCTGTACATCTTATATAGCAAGCAAAAATATATTACAACTTACATTTCATAATAATGTAATTCTTAGGCCTGAAACTTACCCATCACTCAATCACAATGAGCACACGGTTTGAAATCCATCTTGAGCCAGGATGTGGATGACTAAAATCTGGCTCTTAGGATTTTGTTTACTGGTTGTTAATAAATGATTAGATGGAAAATAATTCTCTAATGGTAGTCTGTAGGGAATGGGCTTTTCTACATGTTTCCTATTCCTTTCAGAAATTTTATATGAACACAGAAGATTATTTGATGCAGACTGTATTCGGGAAATAGGATGGATGAGTACGGGCTAAGAAAAAGTGGAGAAAAGAGTGAATTGTTGTTACTATCAGTGTTTTTTTTTTTTTTCTGAAGACTAAAGATGACTGCAAATTCTTCACATTCGTCCCAAAGGAAAATGAATTTGATTTCTTCTTTCACTGGTTTTGCTCTGAAAGAATTATTGGGAAGTGATATGGTGCTAATCCCAAGACCTGGGCTTTGACATATTTCTAAATTTTTGTTTGTCTGTTTGTTTGTTTGTTTTGTCTGATTACTGAAGTTGTTGCTCTCAGGGCTCAGACTTATGTGGTAGGAAGCCCAACATGGTGTGCATATAAGAAGAACTATGCAGCTGTGTAGAGGGAGAGAACCACCCACTGAACATATTCTAACTCTTTTGGTAGTCTTATGTGAATAGTTTGTCTCTACTCTTAGGTTAACCCAGCCCCTAACTAAATACAATTGTTTGAAGGTGACTGATCCTCTAATCTTGTGGGGCAAACAAACCAGCCAGGTAACTTTGCTTGTGTGCTTATGTTATAGTAAGCTATGAAAGTCTGAATGCTCATGTCTAGTCATCAATTAATAATTAACATATTCTACATCTACTCTCTCTCTCTCTCTCTCTCTCTCTCTCTCTCTCTCTCTCTCTGTGTGTGTGTGTGTGTGTGTGTGTGTGTGTGTGTGTGTGCCTGCATGCATCATGTAAACGTGTATGTGGTAATCACAGAAAAACTTTCTAGAATTGATTCTAACCTTTCACTTTGTGAGTTCCATAAGTAACTCAGGATCTCAGCTTTGGAGGATGCAAACATCATTACCCACTAAGTAACCTTGCAAGCCCTTATTTTTTTGTTGTTCAGTTTTTGTTTGGTTTTATAATCACTGTCCATAACTGAGAAAAATTTCAAGACAGAAACAGATGTATATGTATTTCTTACAAAACATTTCATCATGCCCTGTATGACTTATTTTCTATATCATGCTGTTATTTTCAGCTGAAGAAACTGAGGCACAGATATGAAATCACCTTTCTAGGATCACATCCAATAGGTTCTCAGAGTTCTATATTTTCTTGTTTATTATGCTAAACTCAATTTGAATATGAGGATTTAGTTAATGCGTGTTATGCTAGGAAAACTTTAAGTTCTATATGGTTAGACAATGTGTCTGTCCCTTTTAATATTCTATACACCTCTAATCTAGTCAAGAGAAAATATCCAGTGCTAGTTAGATGAACAAAGTCATAGGGCATGGTTTAACTTGGAATGAAATTCAGTTATGAATCAGTCACTGAGTGTGTTTCTATAATACCTGTGAAGGAAGTGAGGGGATGTGTTTCTGGAGACTGGCAGTGTGAACACACAGTCAACCATCATGCCCTCTTTTCAGGTATGCGCATGAAAGCATCTCCTCATGTGAGGAATATGTTTGTTAAAGCATCTTGATGGTGATTCTGATAAATCTATTGAGGACACAAACTGCATACTACCTCCTTTCCCTAAATCATATTATTCTAAACCAAGAAAACGTTCTCAAAAAGAAGGGTGTATAAATTTGAAATTATGAGAATGCAAAGTTTATAAATTTGGATGTAAAACACAGGTCAGAAAATAGGAGCCTTGACATGAAATCAATTTTCATGTTGATAGTTTGTGTCTTTGTGTGAAAATTAGTTTCAGGAAATACACATATTCACATACTTCTGGGCTCATTAATGCTGTACACTGATGTGTGGGATGAGGTTTTTTTAACCAACTGGATGGGCTTTAATAGACAAGTAATGGTTTGCTATGTATCCTCCATCAAATTTGATCACCCCAAAAGTTGTCATGCATATTGTTTCAACTATAACTGAGAACAGAAATGAGATCAGATTATCTTAGAGGATTCTGAAAAAAGGGTAAACATTTAATACACCCGCGGCTTTGAAAAAACTCATCTAAGAGTGACGTTTTTCTTTAGTTTAAACTAGCCATCCTGTGAGCAGAGTCACTCCTCTAGAGAGGGTACATCAAATTTCATAAAGATGACCACAAGAAGAACTGAAATATATATTTTATTATGGTGGGAAAATTGAAAAATACTTGTTTCTCATGTAACATTTAACTGCTAGCAAAATTTGAAAAGTCACAAAGATTAGCATAAAATTTTAAAATTCTAAGACAAATCCTACTAATGTTTGCTTTTCTTTTCTCTATCTCTTTTCTTCCCATGTTGAACCAAAATAATTCTTGTTAAAGCTATATTCCATGAAGATGCAACCTTACGTATTGTAACTCACTGTATGCGACACATTTGTAGTTTTCTTTAGTAATGTTAAAAACTTCATTAACACGAGGATTTTAAAGCACAGCATAATTTATATGACTGAACACAGATCCAAGAATGATACCATATGTGCTATATTATATAGATTGCATTGGTACAAGTGAAGCTTATAAGCAATATAATATACAAAAAAAGGAATGCTAAAATCTAAGTCCTCACCAACAAGGGAATAGCTTGTTATCTATTGCTAGAAGTTATATTCACTGTTATCATTCTAGAAACTGCCATTTTCTTGTCTGGTTCTGTTTCATATAATTTACATTTGTGTACGATACTAGTTTATGCAAATGCATTTGCTTGCTTGAAAAACTACTTAGAAATCCTTATCCTTGAAACATGCAAGAATGAATGCCACTTGAAGGTATTTGTATTCAATCCATTGGCATGAACTTCCTGGGCTGCATCTTACAGAGTATTGTCACCTGCTGAGAACTTGGGCTCCAGGCATTTAGTACTCTGGATCCTCTCACTTTTGTGTTCACTCTTATTTTCAATAAATCCTCCTCCTCCTCCTCTTCCTCCTTCTCCTCTTCCTCTTCCTCCTCTCCTCCTCCATCTTCTCTCTCTCTCTCTCTCTCTCTCTCTCTCTCTCTCTGTATGCACATATGAATGCATGTACTTAGGATCATTTATACAGTAGAAAGGGATAAAGGAAATATTTTGTGTTGTTGTTGTTTTATGACAGGAAGAGTACTTTCTTCTCCCACCCACTGGCAGATAGTATTGAGCCTGTCATCGAATACCCACTTATTCCACTCACACCACCCTGTCTTTAGTAACTCCATGGGGGCTGATGTTCTGTAGTGTATGGTCTCGTAAACATTTTATTTTTAACATTATGGTAATGATGGGCACAAAGCATATTTTCCTGTCTATTTAATATTTTATTGTAAATTAAATATCTTTAAACTTTCGATGAACTTAGAATTCATTTTCAGATTTCCTTTCGAGCAAAAGATGAGCAAGTTAATGTCAAATTGAAGGAGAAAAACAAAATTATATCAGCACTTATACATTCTATGTACCTACAATTTAAATATGTATAAAATTTCATACACACCTTTTATATATGTATAGAATTTCATCATTGTGTGTGCTGCAATTTGCTCTACCAAGGTGAGACTTAGATCATTTTAGCAATGTTTCTTATTACTTAAATTTTTTAAGTGCCAATTTTGGCTTACAGAAAAATAACACATTTCAGGGATTAAATCATATGCAAAATAAAAGGCAATATTACTAAAACAAGAAGCTGTAAAGATACCATTGTATAACTCTTATATTAAGTGTAAAAGATTATTATGTCACTTGGCATAATGCTATCAAATCTATTGGAAGGTTGTGTGTTATAAACTTAATTAAAATATTTAGGTGTATGACTAAAAGCCTAATGAAAAGGGAAATGAATACAGTTTACATTGTCAATTAGTGCAAAGTACAAAAAGGAAAGGAGGTGCAGAGAGAGAGAGGAAAAAATAATAGGTGGCAGAAAGAACCCAGAAACTAATGGCTGAAGCTTTATTATATCAGTAACACACTAAATATGCCTTATCCAAACATACATATTTGAAAAAGATTTGAGCCTGTTTGCTGGAAGAGGAAAGGGCCTAATGTACTTTGTTATGGACTGTAGAAGAAAGTTTGGAAAACGGAAGGGAAAAACTATTCCCTATTTATTATATTACTATACCACCATCATCATCACAGCATGAGCTCATTCTCCTGAGACATTTCCTTTCATGCTTTAACTTTTGATTCTTCTCTCATATATTGCATCATGACTGCTGTTTCCCTTCCTTCCTCTTCTCCCAGTCCCTCTCCTCCACCTCCTCTCTCCACCAATACATTCCTACCTTCTTTTCCCTTCAGAAAAGGCCAGGCCTCCCAGCGATATCAACCAAATATGGCACATCAAGTTGCAATACGACTGGGAACCTCCCCTCATATTAAGGCTGGACAAGACAATCCAGTAAGTGGAAAAGGCTTCCAGAAGCAGGCAAAAGAGTCAGGTGGGTCCTGTACCCACTGCTAGGTGTCCCACAAGAGCACCAAGCTACACAACCACAACATATATATAAAAAGCCTAGGCCAGACCCATTCAGGCTCCCTAATTATTGTTTCAGTGTCTGTGAGCTTACATGAGCCCAGGTTAATTGATTCTGTGGGCTTTCTTGTGGTGTCCTTGACTCCTCTTGTTCCTAAAATCTCTTCCTCCCCCTCTTCAGAAGGATCCCCTGAATCTGCCTAATGTTTGACTGTGGGTCTCTGCATCTGTTCCCATCCATTGCTGGATGAATCCTCTCTAACCACCATTATGCTAGGATTTCTACAAGTATAGTACAATATCATTAGGCATCATTTCATTGACTTTTCTTCTGTTTATGTTTGGTTCTATCCTAGGTCTCTCAGCAATGTAGTCTCTGGTTCCTGACCCTACAAACAGCATCAGGGATGGGCTTTCTCTTATTGCATGGTTCTCAAGCTGATCTACTCACTGGTTGGCTAATGCTACAATTTCTGTTCCATCTTTACCCCAGTACATCTTACAGGTAGGACAAATTGCAGGTCAATGGTTTTCTGGCTGGGTTGGTGTCACAATCACTCCACTGGAAGCCTTGCCTGGTTTCAGACAATTCAGGTTCCCCATTACTTCGAGGCTAACCTAAATTCTCTCTCATTGTTTTTGGAGTTTTCCTATAATGTTTTTCATCTCTTAACTATGGAAATAAAAAATTACCAAAGACAAAATATTCTGAGCCACAAACTACTGAACCAATCACTTTTGATTGATCTTCTACAAGAGCGTGCGCACACACACACACACACACACACACACATACATACATCCCTTCGGCTAAGATTTTGCATGTAATATTTATTAACTGACTTCTTATTGAGTTAAATGCATATAAGTACATCTTTGATCACTATCATTTGAATCACATAAAATATCAAATGTTACAAAAATAGGTGTGTGATATGACTCAGGAATATTTTAAAAGTCATTCTCATATAGTAGAAACATGCTCAAAGTTAGATGAACCAAATTTTAGAATTAACATAATATGAAGACTTATAATCATATACAGACTTGAGATCAACTTGATAGTTCTGGTAGGAGATGCAGTTTTCAACAGTGTGCCAACTTTCATTATAAACAATAATCTATGCCTTTACTCCACATTTATCCAATATTTGCCTAAAATTATAATATTATATAATCATTATTTCTATTTAATTAGCTACTTTAAGAGATATTACAATATAATAGCCATAGGGAACTTTTGCTGTCCAAGTTCTGTACTATTGTATTGATGTGCTATGATTTACTAGATAATTTCTACTAAAGGCTATTATTTTTACTCTAGGCTATAAGTATAGATTACTTACAGTTCCTCATATAAAGAATGCTTTCCTAAATCTATTCTTTTCATGGCTCCTTTCTTACTTTGATAAATAAGTTCCTGACCACTAAGACTCTTTTATGATGTTGAGTGGGTTTAGATTTAGTCTTTTCTATAGTCTTTCTCAAGTGTGACTTTTTCAGATCTAAGTGATCAACTTGCTGCAGATATGCCTTTTAGTCTTTGTAGCTGATTGTGCTGTGATGGAACTAATCTCTCAGCTTACCATTATCACCTTCACTTTTCTGTATGTTGTTCCTTGTATAACATTATAGTACTTCTAGGGAACACATATGCTTTCTCTCCTTTGAGGTTTATGCTTACATTGTATTTTAATCTCACATACATTATATAACTAAAACTATTACAAGTGGTGAAACGTAAATGAATGACTACTTTGCACAGTTAAGTATACAGTTGAAAAAATAGTTTGCAAGAATATGGGGTGAAAATTGTGATAAAGACTGCTAATGCCACAAAATGTGTAAAATAGCTAGAAATTAATATAGTTTTTGACAGTCAGGTTCTTAGTGGATATACTGCGATCTTGGAAGTGCTTTGTTATTACCTGAGTTGAAATTAATGCTAATAGGACAAAATGAGAGATCCATTAAGCTCATGGTAAGGAAAATATATAGTATAGTCCTTTGTGAGTAGCTTGCTTTTAAGAGGGTAAAATGGTGTTTATAATGACACGAGTCCTGAAATCCATTTTATTCTTTGAGTTTCAATTATATTATGTTGATATTAATCTAAAGCATTTAGCATACACTTCTGTAGATTTGCCTACATTCTTTTAACCATAAGCTCCATGACTGAACTGGAAATAGTAAGATTTCACAGGAAGAATATCAGAAGTGGGAATACTAGTTCAAAATATTGAAAAGGTTGAAGGCTTTATGAGCTTTATTTTTTCCAACCTTGATTTCCTTAACAATACAAAACCATATGAGTTCCATTTAATAATAATAATAATAGTGTGTCCACTATTAGATTTCTTAATTTAAATGCATTGTTATGGAGTAGACTAATGAGATCCCTACTTTTAAAATAGTTTTAATTATAAGGAACTAGTTATGTTTATAATTTTCAGAGATTTGTTTATTAAAACATTCCATAATTAAACATTATTATGGAATATTATTTTCTATTTTGGGGAAGTTAGTAAAATTACTATTTCTTGTACTGAAATTTAAAAGAAGAAATATTTGCAACATACAGTAAAGAGCTTTCCAGTAGGGAACTGTCAGGGTTGTGGTTGAACGCTACCTGCTGTCATCTCCTTGTGCAGTCAATACAACCTAGCAGTGTTCCCACCTTTACTGAGACATTATGTGGTTTCTAGGATGCCAGTATCTCCGTGCAGTGTGGGGACTTGGTATACAAGGGCTACCTATCCCTTTATTAGTTTCTTTTTGTACATGTAAAGACAGAAAGAAAAAAATGAGATACAGTTTGATATCCATGCTAACAAAAAACTAAACAACTGTTTTACCTGAAGATGTCATAAAAGTCAAATACCTAAAACAATCATAGTGGAAAGCTATTTCAGCTTGTTCTGCCTCCTCAGTATTTGTTGGCCTTTGCAGCAAATTAGTAAGTAGAATAGTCAGACTCAGATTGTGCAAACTTCAGTGAAACTGGTCATCTCTACATATCTGTTCATTTACAAAGATAACAGAAATCATTACCTCAGAGCTTTGCTGTCCTCAAAATAAGTACAGTAAGCCACAGTCTGGACCATTCCAAATGTTTGCTCAATGGTAGTTATTGCAAACCTTATCATTACACATAAATGCTAGTTTTATTACATCTTTAAGAGAAAGCAGCAGCAGGACTGATTAGCAACCATTCTACCAACGCAAGGAAAGAAAGAAAAGGTTGCTCTGTAGGGGATTCTGTTTCTAAATGCCAAAAACTTGTCAACCATTGCTCTCAATGTATTTCTTTCCTTAAAGTTCATTGTCTTATATCATTCTATCTAGTATGTCAAAAAGAAAAACAAACTTTGGTCAAAATGTTCAAACACCTGGATTTCTTTCTCTCGGCATATGTTAGAAAAACTTGGTAATTGAGTTTCCTTGTCTTTCTAGCCCAAGACAATTCAATGCCATCCATTGCCCCATGTGTTGTCATAGGGACACTCTATAGAGAAACACTTTTTCCAAAAAAAAGTAGCTGTGAACATAATAACCTCTTTTTATTCATGGTTGTCTCCAAAGAAAAAGCTTCATGTGGGTAAAGAATGAGAGCCTGGATCACATGCCTCTGTCTTGTGGTGGGCACTTTGGTCATGTAGCTGATTGGTAAGTAATCACATAGTACTTGAATTGCTTAGGTGAATGTTCTCTCTAAATTAGCTTGACTGTAGCTAGAATATGTCTAGTCATTCTAAACATTTCCAACCTTTCACTAGTTATTAGGAAAAATATGGCAATCTTTTATCTGCTTGGTTACAATTGTCTTTATATTTATAGCATGCTCTTTATACAAATACATGAAGGTAATGAACACTGTACTTCAAACAAATGAAGCTCTGAAAGTACTTCATCTTGTCTACATAGAACATTGCAATGTTTTCTCTTATTATTTTAATTATAATTGTACTGCATGATGTATTATGTTTTTCAGGTGTAGTTATTCCTTTCTCTGTTAATATTAATGCATTTAAGATTTCAACATCAATATTGTCTAGAAATTTTGCTTGCTCTGTCTTGTGCACAACAGCAAAGTAAGACTGAACAGTGTTTTTTTTCCTCTA
This sequence comes from Apodemus agrarius, assembly GCA_964023405.1. NCBI lineage: Eukaryota > Metazoa > Chordata > Mammalia > Rodentia > Muridae > Apodemus > Apodemus agrarius. The sequence continues at coordinate 52,156,513 of OZ030018.1, forward strand.
TTAACCTCATTTTTATGATTTGTTCTTTTTTATTCCTCAGAGGAAGGTTAAAAACAGAAAAAAAGTGTTGTGTTGAAAAATGCCTGAAAATGCTTTAAAATATTTACAAAAAATGTTTTTTTTCTTTTCACATTTTTTTCAGCTTTCCCACAAATGCTTTAATGTCGCATCTTGTAAATGCTTCAACAAAGGCTCATATCTGCAAGATATCATTTGAAAGAGAGACTCAATATTATATGTGCATCATATAGCCATTCACTAGCAATATTTTTGTAACAAATAATTAAAGTTTTAAAATACTTAGCTTTCTCTCTAAATGCATTTTTAAAAAATAATCATTTCTAAAATAAACATAAATATGACAAAAAATTAAATCATTATAATAAATAATCTATGCTTAATCCTGACCTCCCATCCTATGGCTTCTGTAAATGTTTCTAGGACACTTGCTCCTGGATGTATTTTTCTTAAGATTGCTGACTTTCATTTAATTTATACTCCTATATTAATTTTGACATGAAAATAGAGTAAAAGTTAATTATCTTATATCAGCTTTTTTATCATATTCTATATTATATGTATACATATTACATTTCTCATTTTTGAAGTAAAGAATGTTTTTCTAATATCAGTTGTTAACTTTTTTTAAAATTTTTATTTTCTATATTCTATCTTTACATTCCAAAGGCTTTTCCCTTTCCAAGTTCCCCCCTCCCTATGTCCCATAATTCCTCTACCCCCCAACTATTCCCCAATCATTCCCCCTCCCCCCACGGTTTCTCTACAAAACTGGATCCAATCTTTACAGGCCCAGGGTCCTCTCCTTTCTTCTTGGGAATCATTTGACTTGCTAATTGTGCCTTGAGTATTTAGGGCTTCTGGGCTCATTAATATCCACTTATCAGGGATTGCATTTCATGTGCATTCTTTTGTGACTGGGTTAGCTCACTCAGGATGATATTTTCCAGGTCTAACCATTTACCTACAAATTGCATGAATTCATTATTTTTAATTGCTGAGTAGTATTCCATAGTATAAATATACCACATTTTCTGTATCCATTCCTCCTTTGAGGGATATCTGGGCTCCTTCCAATTTCTGGCTATTATAAACAAGGCTGCTATAAACATAGTGGAGCATGTGTCTTTATTGTATGCAGGGGAATCCTCTGGGTATATGCCCAGGAGTGGTATGCCAGGGTCCTCTGGGAGTGACATGCCCAATTTTCTGAGGAACCGCCACACTGATCTCCAGAGCGGTTTTTCCATTTTGCAATCCCACCAACAGCGGAGGAGTGTACCTCTTTCTCCACATCTTCGCCAGCACCTGTTGTCTCCTGAGTTTTTAATCTTAGCCACTCTGACTGGTGTGAGGTGGAATCTCAGGGTTGTTTTGATTTGCATTTCCCTGATGACTAATGATGTTGAACATCTTTTAAGGTGTTTCTCGGCCATCCGAATTTCTTCTGGTGAAAATTCTTTGTTTAGCTCTGTACCCCATTTTTTGATAGGGTTATTTGGTTCTTTGGGGTCTAACTTATTGAGTTCTTGTATATATTGGATATTAGCCCTCTGTAGGATGTGGGGTTGGTGAAGATTTTTTCCCACTTTGTTGGTTGTCGTTTTGTCCTCTGACAGTGTCCTTTGCCTTGCAGAAACTTTGTAATTTTAAGAAGTCCCATTTGTCGATTCTTGATCTTAGAGCATAAGGTATTGGTGTTCTGTTCAGGAACTTTCCCCCTGTGCCCATGTCCTCCAGGATCTTCCCGTTTCTTTTCTTTTTCTTTCTTTCTTTCTTTCTTTCTTTCTTTCTTTCTTCCTTCCTTCCTTCCTTTCTTTCTTTCTTTCTTTCTTTCTTTCTTTCTTTCTTCCTTTCTTTCTTTCTTTCCTTCCTTCCTTCTTTCTTTCTTTCTCTTTCTTTTTTCTATATATATATATATATATATATATATATATATATATATATATGATATATTCTATATTTACAATTCATTTCCCTTTTTCTGGTTCCCCACCCCAAAGGTCCCACATGCCCTTTTCCCTCCCCCTACTCCCTCATCCACCCACTCCCACCTCCCACTTCTTGTACTCCCCCACAATGATGTTTTGGTCCATTCTAGCACCAGTGTCCACTCCTTTCTTCTTGTCAGACATTACTTGGTATGTGATTTGTGTCTTTGGTGTTCCAAGATTCTAGGCTAATATCCACTTATCAGTGACTGCATACCATGGGTATTCTTTTGAGACTGGGTCACCTCACTTAGTATGACATTCTCCAGCTTCATCCATTTCTCTAAGAATTTCATGAATTCATTGTTTCTAATGGCTGAATAGTACTCCATTGTGTATATATACCACATTTTTGTATCCATTTCTCCGTTGAGGGACATCGGTGTTCTTTCCAGCTTCTGTCAATTATGAATAAGGCTCCTATGAACATAGTGGAGCATGTATCCTTATTGCATGCTGGAGAATCTTCTGGGTATATTCCCAGGAGGGGTATGGCTGGATCCTCCTGAATTATCACGTCCAGTTTTCTGAGGAACCGCCAGACGGATTTCCAGAGTGGTTGTACCAGCTTGCATTCCCACCAGCAGTGGAGGAGTGTTCATCTTTCTCCACATCCTCGCCAACACCTGAAGTCTTCTGAGTTTTTAATCTTAGCCATTCTGACTGGTGTGAGGTGAAATCTCAGGGTTGTTTTGATTTGCATTTCCCTAATGACTAATGATGTTGAACATTTTTAAAGGTATTTCTCAGCCATTTGAATTTCTTCAGGTGAAAAGTATCTGTTTAGCTCTGTACCCCATTTTTGGATAGGATTATTTGGTTTTCTGGGGTCTAGCCCCTTGAGTTCTTTGTATACATTGGATATTAGCCCTCTGTCGGATGTGGGGTTGGTGAAGATCTTTTCCCAATTTGTTGGTTGCCGATTTATCCTTTTGACAGTGTCTTTTGCCTTACAGAAACTTTGTAATTTTATGAGGTCCCATTTGTCTATTTTTGCTCTTAGAGCATAAACAATTGGTGTTCTGTTCAGGAATTTTCCCCTGAGCCAATATCCTCAAGAGTCTTCCCCAGTTTCTTTTTTATTAGTTTTAGTGTGTCTGGTTTTATGTGGAGGTCCTTGATCCACTTGGAGTTGAGCTTAGTGCAAGGAGATAAGAGTGGATCAATTCTCATTCTTCTGCATGTTGACCTCCAGTTGAGCCAGCATCATCTGTTGAAAAGGCTATATTTTTTCCACTGGATGTTTTCAGCTCCTTTGTCGAAGATCAATTGGACATAGATGTGTGGGTTCAATTCTGGGTCTTCAATCCTATTCCATTGATCCGCCTCCCTGTCACTGAACCAATACCATGGAGTTTTTAATACTACTGCTCTGTAGTATTGCTTGAGGTCTGGGATATTGATTCCCCCAGAAGTTCTTTTGCTGTTGATGATAGTTTTAGCTATCCTGGGTTTTTTGTTATTCCAGATGAATTTGAGAATTGCTCCTTCTAACTCTATGAAGATCTGAGTTGGGATTTTGATATGGATTGCATTGAATCTGTATATTGCTTTTGGCAAGATTGCCATTTTAACTATATTAGTCCTGACAACCCACGAGCATGAAGATTTTCCCATTTTCTGATGTCTTCTTCAATTTCCCTCTTCAGAGACCTGAAGTTTTTCTCATATAAATCTTACACATGTTTGGTTAGAGTCACTCCAAGATACTTTATATCATTTGTGGCTATTGTGAAGGGTGTCATTCCCCTAATTTCGTTCTCGACCTGCTTATCCTTCGCTTATAGGAAGGCTATTGATTTGCCTCAGTTGATTTTATAGCCAGTCATTTTGCTGAAGTTGTTTATCAGTTGCAGGAGTTCTCTGGTGGAGTTTTTTGGGTCACTTAAGTATACTATCATTTCATCTGCGAATAGTGATAGTTTGACTTCACTTTCCAATTTGTATCCCTTTGACTTCCCTCTGTTGTCAAATTGCTCTAGCTAGTACCTCAAGTACTATATTGAAGAGCTATGGTGAGAGGGGACAGCCTTGTCTAGTCCCTGATTTTAGTGTGATTGCTTCAAGTTTTTCTCCGTTTACCTTGATGTTGGCTACTGGTCTGCTGTATATTGCTTTTACTATGTTTAGATATGGGCCTCGAATTCCTGCTCTTTCCAAGACCTTTAGCATGAAAGGATGCTGAATTTTGTCAAATGCTTTTTCAGCATCCAATGAGATGACCATGTGTTTTTTTTCTTTGAGTTTGTTTATGTAGTGGATTACGTTGATGGATTTCCGTATATTGAACCATCCCTGCATCCCTAGGATGAAGCCAACTTGATCATGGAGAATGATCGTTTTGATGTGTTCTTGGATTCGGTTGGCAAGTATTTTGTTTAGTTATTTTTGCATCGATATTCATAAGAGAAATTGGCCTGTAGTTTTCTTTCTTAGTTGGATCTTTGTGTGGTTTTGGTATCAGGGTAATTGTGGCTTCATAGAATGAGTTGGGTAGTGTTCCTTCTGTTTCTATTTTGTGGAATAGTTTGAAGAATATCGGTATCAGGACTTCTTTGAAGGTCTGATAGAATTCTACACTAAAACCGTCTGGTCCTGTGCTCTTTTTGGTTGGAAGACTGTCTATGACCCCTTCTATTTCTTTGGGGGTTATGGGTCTGTTTAGACGATCTATTTGATCCTGGTTTAATTTTGGTATTTGGTAACTGTCTAGAAAATTGTCCATTTCCTCCAGATTCTCCAGTTGTGTTGAGTATAGGTTTTTTTAGTAGGATCTGATGATTTTTTGAATTTCCTCAGTTTCTGTTGTTATATCTCCCTTTTCATTTCTAATTTTGTTAATTTGAATACTGTCTCTGTGCCCTTTGGTAAGTCTGGCTAGGGGTTTATCTATCTTGTTGATTTTCTCAAAGAACCAGCTCCTGGTTTTGTTGATTCTTTGTATGGTATGGTTCTCTTTGTTTCCACTTGATTGATTTCAGCCCTGAGTTTGATGATTTCCTCTCTTCTACTCCTCCTGGGTGAAATTGCTTCTTTTTGTTCCAGAGCTTTCAAGTGTGCCATTAAGTTGTTAGTATATGCTCTCTCCTGTTTCTATTTGGAGACACTCAGGGCTATGAGTTTTCCTCTAAGCACTGCTTTCATTGTGTCCCATAGATTTGGGTATGTTGTGCCTTCATTTTCATTAAAGTCTAAGAAATCTTTGATTTCTTTCTTTATTTCTTCCTGGACTAAGGTATCATTGAGTAGAATATTGTTCAGCTTCCATGTGTATGAGGATTTTCTGTTGTTTTTGTTGCTATTGAAGAACACTCTTATTCCATGGTGATCTGATAAGAGGCATGGGATTAGTTCGATCTTTTTATATTTGTTGAGATCTGTCTTGTGTCCAATTATATGGTCGATTTTGGAGAAGGTACCATGAGGGGCTGAGAAAAAGGTATAGTCTTTTGCCTTAGGGTGAAATGTTCTATATATATCTGTTAAATCCAATTGGTCCAAAGTTTCAATGAGTTTCTCCGTGTCCCTGTTTAGTTTCTGTTTTCCTGGTCGGTCCACTGTGGATAGTGGAGTATTGAGGTCCCCCACAATCATTGTGTTAGGTGCAATGTGTGCTTTGAGCTTTAGTAAAGTTTCTTTTACGAATGAGGGTGCCCTTACATTTGGAGCATAGATGTTTAGAACTGTGAGTTCTTCTTGGTGGATTCTTCCTTTGACTAGCAAGAAGTGACCTTCTGTGTCTCTTTTGATGACTTTGGGTTGAAAGTCAATTTTATCTGATATTAAAATGGCTATTCCAGCTTTCTTCCTGTGACCATTTGCTTGCAAAATTGTCTTCCATCCTTTTACTCTAAGGTAGTGTTTGTCTTTGAATCTGAGGTGTGGTTCTTGTAAGCAGCAAAATGTAGGGTCCTGTTTCCGTATCCAGTCTGTTAGTCTATGTCTTTTTATTAGGGAATTGAGTCCATTGATGTTAAGAGATATTAAGGAATAGAGATTATTTTTCCTGCTATTTTTGATGTTATTTTTGTTTTTGAGTAGTTATCTTCCTTTGAGTTTGATGGAAGAAGGTTACTGTCTTGCTTTTTCTTGGGTGCAGTTTCCTTCCTTGTATTGGAGTTTTCCTTCTATTATCCTTTGTAGATCTGGGTTATTGTAAAGATATTGTGTAAATTTGGTCCTGTCATGGAATATTTTGATTTCTCCATCTATGTTGATTGAGAGTTTTGCTGGGTATAGTAGTCTTGGCTGACATTTGTGTTCTCTTAGGGTCTGCATGAGGTCTGCCCAGGATCTTCTAGCTTTCATGGTTTCTGGAGAGAAGTCTGGTGTGATTCTGATAGGTCTTCCTTTATATGTTACTTGGCCTTTTTCTCTTACTGCCTTTAATATTCTTTCTTTGTTTAGTACATTTGGGGTTTTGATTATTATGTGATGGGAGGTGTTTCAGTTCTGGTCCAGTCTGTTTGGAGTTCTGTAGGCTTCTTGTATATTGACGGGCATCTCTCTCTTTAAGTTAGGGAAATTTTCTTCCATAATTTTGTTAAAGATATTTGCTGGCCCTTTAAGTTGTAGATCTTCACTCTCATCTATCCCTATAATCCTTAGGTTTGGTCTTCTCATTGTGTCCTGGATTTCCTGGATGTTTTGGGTTACAAGCCTTTTGGATTTTGCGTTTTCTTTGACTGTGGATTCAATGTTTACTATCTTATTTTCAGCATCTGAGATTCTTATCTCTATCTCTTGTATTCTGTTGTTGATGTTTGCATCTACGACCCCTGATTTCTTCTCAAGGTTTTCTATCTCCAAAGTTGCCTCCTTTTGTGATTTCTTAGTTGTTTCTACCTCTGTGTTCAGATCTTGGATGGTTTTGCTCAGTTCCTTCATTTATTTGTTTGTGTTTTCATGTAATTCTTTAATATATTTTTGTGCTCCCTCTTTAATTACTTCTGCCTGTTGTTTCAAGTTCTCCTGCATTTCTTTAAGTCATTTTCTCATTTCCTCTTTATTGGTTTCTGTCTGATGGCCCATATTCTCCTGGAGTTCTTTAAGTGCTTTTTTGTTTGGATTGTAAGAGCTTCTACCCTATTGATGTTCCCCTGCATTTCTTTAAGAGATTTGTTTATGTCTTTTTTCTGTTCCTCTAGGAGCATCATGACCTGTGTTTTTATATCTAACTCTTGTTTTTCTGGTGAGCTGGGGTATCCCGGACTTGCTGTGGTTGGCGAATTGGGTTCAGATGGTGCCATATTGCCTTGATTTCTGTTAATAAGGTTCCTACGTTTGCCTTTTGCCATCTCTTTATCTCTGGAGTTAGTTGGTCTTATTGTAGATGGCAGCCCTGCTGAAAGCACAGTGCGCCTGTCCCCAGGAGACAGTGACCTTAGCTGAGCTGTTGGTACCCGGCTCTGCTGATCTCTTCTGGCGGCATTGTCTGTGCTTGAGTGGATCTCTTTATCTCTGCCATCTCTTTATCTCTGGAGTTAGTTGGTCTTATTGTAGATGGCAGCCCCACTGAAAGCACAGCACGCCTGTCCCCAGAGGTCAGTGACCTTGATGAGCTGTTGGTGCCTGGATCTCCAGATCTCTTCTGACTCTGGGTGCAGGACAGAGCTTGGCGGTGTTGTCTGTGCTAGACTAAGCTAGGTCTCTGTCCAGCTGCTAGAATTCTGCGTGGTGTCCCAAGGCAAGATGGCCCCTCGCTGCCAGCCCGCCCGGAGAGCCATTCCGCAGTGGTCTGCAACTGCAGCTGAGCTGTCGGTGCCCAGATCTCCTGCAGAGCCAGCCCAAGTTTCTTTTCTAATAGTTTCAGTGTGTCTGGTTTTATGTGGAGGTCCTTGATCCACTTGGAGTTGATCTTAGTACAAGGAGATAAGAGTGGGTTGATTCACATTCTTCTGCATGTTGACCTCCAGTTGAACCAGCACCATTTGTTGAAAAGGCTATCTTTTTTCCACTGGATAGTTGTGGTTCTTTTATCAAAGATCAAGTGACCATAAGTCTGTAGGTTCATTTCTGGGTCTTCAATCCTATTCCATTGATCTTCTTGCCTGTTGCTGTACCAATACCATGCAGTTTTTAACACAATTGCTCTGTAGTACTGCTTGAGGTCAGGGATATTGATTCCCCCAGAAGTCCTTTTATTGTTGAGAATAGTTTTAGCTATCCTGGGTTTTTTGTTGCTCCAGATGAATTTGAGAATTGCTCTTTCTAGAACTATGAAGAATTTAGTTGGGGTTTGGATGGGGATTGCATTGAATCTGTAGATTGCTTTTGGCAAGATGGCCATTTTTACTATATTGATCCTGCCAATCCAGGAGCAAGAACTATTTTACCATCTTCTGAGGTCTTCTTCGATTTCTTTCTTCAAGGACTTGAAGTTCCTGTCATACAAATCTTTTGCTTGTTTGGTTAGAGTTACAAGTTTGGTTATGTTGTTTGTGGCTATTGTGAAGGGTGTTATTTCCCTAACTTCTTTCTCAGCCTGCTTGTCCTTTGAGTACAGGAATGCTACTGATTTGCATGAGTTGATTTTATAACTAGCCACTTTGCTGAAGTTGTTTATCAGCTGTAGAAGTTCTCTGGTGGAATTTTTGGGTTGCTTAAGTAAACTATCATATTGTCTGCAAATACTGATAGTTTGACTTCTTCCTTTCCAATTTGTAGCCCTTTGACTTCCTTATGTTGTCTAATTGCTCTCGCGAGAAATTCAAGTACTATATTGAAAAGATATGGAGAGAGAGGGCAGCCTTGTCTAGTCCCTGATTTTAGTGGGATTGCTTCAAGTTTCTCTCCATTTAGTTTGATGTTGGCTACTGGTTTGCTGTAGATTGCTTTTACTATGTTTAGGTATGAGCCTTGAATTCCTGGTCTTTCCAAGACTATTAGCATGAAAGGATGCTGAATTTTGTCAAATGCTTTTTCAGCATCTAATGAGATGACCATGTGGTTTTTTTCTTTTAATTTGTTTATGTAGTGGATTACATTGATGGATTTCCATATATTGAATCATCCCTGCATCCCTGGGATGAAGCATACTTGATCTTGGTGAATGATCGTTTTGATGTGCTCTTGGATTTGGTTGGCAAGAATTTTATTTAGTATTTTTCATCCATATTCATAATGAAAATTGGCCTGTAGTTCTCTTTCTTTGTTTGATCTTTGTGTGGTTTTGGTGTCAGCATAATTGTGGCTTTGAAGAACTTGTTGGGCAGTGTTCCTTCTGTTTCTACTTTGTGGAATACTTTGAAGAGTATTAGTGTTAAGTCTTCTTTGAATGTCTGGTAGAATTCTGCACTAAAACCATCTGGTCCTGTACATTTTTTGGTTGGGAGGCTTTCTATAACCCCTTCTATTTCTTTAGGGGTTATGGGACTATTTAGCTGATCTAATTCATCTTGATTTAATTTAGGTATTTGGTATCTGTCTAGGAAATTGTCCATTTTCTCTAGATTCTCCAGTTGTGTTGAGTATAGACTTTTAAAGTAGTATCTGATGATCTTTTGAATTTCCTCAGTTTTTGTTGTTATGTCCCCCTTTTCATTTCTAATTTTGTTAATTTCGATAGTATCTCTGTGTCCTTTGGTTAGTCTGGCTAAAGGTTTATCTATCTTGTTGATTTTCTCAAAGAACCAGATCTTGGTTTTGTTGATTCTTTGTATGGTTTTCTTTGTCTCTCCTTGGTTGATTTCAGCCCTGAGTTTGATGATTTCCTGTGTTCTTCTCCTCCTGGGTGAATTAACTTATTTTTCTCCCAGCGCTTTAAGGTGTGCCATTAAGCGGCTAGTGTATGCTCTCTCCAGTTTCTTTTTGGATGCACTTAGAGCTATGAGTTTTCCTCTTAGCACTGCTTTCATTGTGTCCTATAGATTTGGGTAGGTTGTACCTTCATTTTCATTGAATTCTAAAAAGTCTTTGATTTCTTTTTTATTTCTTCCTTGACCAAGGTGTCATTGAGTAAAGTATTGTTCAGTTTCCATGTGTATGTGGGCTTTCTGGTTTTTTTTTGTTGCTATTGAAGACCACTCTTACTCCATAGTGATCTGATAGGAGGCATGGGATTAGCTCGATCTTCTTGTATTTGTTGACATCTCTCTTGTGAACAATTATATGGTCAATTTTGGAGAAGTTACCATGCAGTGCTGAGAAAAGGGTATATTCTTTTGCTTTAGGATGAAATGTTGTATATATATATATGTTAAATCCAATTGGTCGAAAGTTTCAATTAGTTTCACTGTGTCCCTGTTTAGTTTCTGCTTTCCTGATTGGTCCATTGGGGAGAGTGGAGTGTTGAAGTCACCCACAATTATTTTGTTAGGTGCAATGTGTGCTTTAACCTTTAGTAAGGTTTCTTTTACAAATGAGGGTGCCCTTGCATTTGGAGCATAGATGTTCAGTATTGAGAACTCTTCTTGGTGGATTTTCCCTTTGACCAGCATGAAGTGACCTCCGGAGTCTCTTTTGATGACTTTGGGTTGAAAGTCAATTTTATCTGATATTAGAATGGCTACTCCAGCTTGTTTCCTGAGACCATTTGCTTGAAAAATTGTCTTCCAGTCTTTTACTCTAAGACAGTGTTTGTCTTTAACACTGAGATGTATTTCCTGTATGCAGCAAAATGTAGGGTCCTGTTTCCGTATCCAGTCTGTTAGTCTGTGTTTTTTATTGGGGAATTGAGTCCATTGATGTTAGGAGATATTAAGGAATACCTCCTGACATTTTTGAAATGATTTTTTTATATTTGAGAGGTTATCTTCTTTTGGGTTTGATGAGAGGAGGTTTCTATCTTGATTCTTCTGGGGTGTGGTTTCCCTCCTTGTGTTGGTGTTTTTCCCCTATTATCCTTTGTATGGCTGTGTTTGTGGAAAGATACTGTGCAAATTTGGTTTTGTCATGGAATACCTTGGTTTCTCCATCTATTGCAATTGAGAGTTTTGCTGGGTATAGTAGTTTTGGCTGAAGTTTGTGTTCTCTTAGAGTCTGCATGATATCTGCCCAGGATCTTCTAGCTTTCATGGTCTCAGGTTAGGAGTCTGGTGTAATCCTGATAGGTCTTCCTTTATATGTTATTTGGCCTTTTTCTCTTGTTGCCCTTAATATTCTTTCTTTTGTTTAGTACATTTGTGGTTTTGATTATTATGTGACGGGAGGTATTTCTGTTCTGGTCCAGTCTGTTTGGAGTTCTGTAGGCTTCTTGTATATTCATGGGCATCTCTCTCTTTAGGTTGGGGAAGTTTTCTTCCATAATTTTGTAGAAGATATTTACTGGCCCTTTCAGTTGTATATCTTCCCTCTCATCTATGCCTATAATCCTTAGGTTTAATCTTCTTATTGTGTCCTGGATTTCCTGGATGTTTTGAGTTACAAGCTTTTTGCATTTTGTATTTTCTTGGACTGTTGAATTAATGATTCCTATGGTATCTTCAGCATCTGAGATCTTTCTTCTATCTCTTGTATTCTATTGTTTATATTTGCATCTATGGCCCCTGATTTCTTTCCAAGGTTTTCTATCTCCAAAGTTGTCTCCCTTTGCGATTTCTTAGTTGGTTCTACTTCTGTTTTTAGATCATGGATGGTTTTGCTCAGAGCTTCCACTTGCTTATTTGTATTTTCATGTGTTTCTTTAAGAGTTTTTTGTGTTTCTTCTTTCATGACTTTTACTTGTTGGCCCATGTTCTCCTTTATTTCTTTAAATGATTTTTGTACTTCCTCCTTATTGACTCCTAATTTTTGATCCATATTCTCCTGAATTTCTTTAAGTGATTTTTGTGTTTGCCTTGAAAGGGCTTCATATTTTTTATACATTTTCTCCTGTATTTCTTTAAGAGATTTATCTATGTGTTCTGTTATCAGCATCCTGACCAGTGATTTTAGATCCAAATCTTGTTTTTCTGGTGTGGTGGGATATCTGGGACTTACTGCTGTCAGGGTGCTGGGTTCAGATGATGCCATATTGCCTTGATTTCTGTTAGTAACGTTTGCCTTTTGTCATCTGGTTATCTCTGGCCTTAGATGGTCTTGTAGTCACTAGCTGGTGCTTGAACCTCCTGTGGGCTCATAAGGCTATTTCCCCACCATTGGATGACTGGGTTTCCCCTGGCACAGATTGCTGATGTGTTGTTCTCCTCTTGGGTGCTGTTGGACCCCTGGTGTATCTTGCTCTAAGCAATGTTGTATTCGGTTATCACTGTGGACCTGATGCTGCTTGTCTTCTCTGGATCTGTTTGCTTAGTTCAGTCATCAGCAAGGATGCTGTCTGAGGCCTCGGGGAGTGGGGAGTGTGGAGTGTGGAGTGCAGGGACTCCCAGAGAGCTGGGAACCCAAGCCCTGGTGGAACACAAGGAACTGCTGCTCTGTCAAGCTCCTGTTCTTAGATGACTGGCTGGCAGCCCAGGTCCCCCAAGATCTTAAGCTTGGGGTATCTCAATATCTGTTTCTGCCTGCTCTAAGCACCCGCCACCAAAATGGCTGCGGATGAGCAGAGTGCAGGTTTCCCCTCAGAGCGCATAGCCCACATCTGGTTGGGGCCCAGGAACCCTGCTCCTCCTGGTTTGCTGCCAGGCAGTCTTGCGCCCCCAAAGGTTCAAAGTTCTGGGTATCACGGGTACCTGGCTCTGCTCTCCTTATTCCGGACCACTGCAAGGATGCCTGTGGTGGCCACTGGATGTGGGGAGTGCCGCTTGCCTAGTCCCTTGCAGGGCAGGGAGCACCAAGATACTTTATATTGTTTGTAGCTATTGTGAAGGGTGTCATTTCCCTAATTTCTTTCGCAGCCTGCTTATCCTTTGCATATAGGAAGGCTACTGATTTGCTTGTGTTCATTTTATAACCAGCCACTTTGCTGAAGTTGTTTATCAGCTGTAGGAGTTCTCTGGTGGACATTGACTCAGAGGGAAAATTCCTGAACAGAACACCAATTGCTTATGCTCTAAGATCAAGAATTGACAAATGGGACCTCATAAAATTACAACGTTTCTGTAAGGCAAAAGACACTGTCAAAAGGACAAATCGGCAACCAACAAATTGGGAAAAGATCTTCACCAACTCCACATCTGACAGAGGGCTAATATCCAATGCATACAAAGAACTCAAGAAGTTAGATCCCAGAAAACCAAATAAGCCTATTCAAAAATGGGGTACAGAGCTAAACAAAGACTTTTCACCTGAAAAATTTCGGATGGCTGAGAAACACCTTAAAAAATGTTCAACATCATTAGTCATTAGAGAAATGCAAATCAAAACAGCCCAGAGATTTCACCTCATACCAGTCAGAATGGCTGAGATTAAAAACTCAGGAGACATCAGGTGTTGGCGAGGATGTGGAGAAAGAGGAACACTTCTCCACTGCTGGTGGGACTGCAAGCTGGTACAACCACTCTAGAAATCAGTCTGGCGGTTCCTCAAAAACTGGACATGATACTTCTGGAGGACCCAGCCATATCACTCCTGGGCATAGAGCCAGAATTTTCCTCAGCATGCAATAAGGATACATGCTCCACTATGTTCATAGGAGCCTTATTCATAATTGACAGAAGCTGGAAAGAACCCAGATGTTCCTCAACAGAGGAATGGATACAAAAAATGTGGTATATATACACAATGGAGTACTATAGAGCAATTAGAAACAATGAATTCATGAAATTGTTAGAGAAATGGATGGAGCTGGAGAACGTCATACTAAGTGAGGTAACCCAGTCTCAAAAGAATACCCATGGTATGCACTCACTGATAAGTGGATATTAGCCTAGACTCTTGGGACACCAAAGACACAATCCACATATCAAATGATATTTGACAATAAGGAAGGAGTGGACACTGGTGCTGGAAAGGATCAAAACATCAGTGTAGGGGAATACCAGAACAGGGAAGTGGGAAGGGGTGGATGGGGCAACAGGGGGAGGGAAAATGGCATGTGGGACCTTTGGGGGATGGGGAACCAGAAAAAGGGAAATAAAATATAAATATAGAATATATCCTTTAAAAAATTTAAAAAAAAGAAATGGCAGTTTTCTTATTGATTTTGCGTTAATTTTATATTATTTAAAAAAAAGTAAAAACAAGACTCTCTTTACCTCCCAAATTGCTTCACTAACAGTCAAGAGAACTGGCTTCCTGGTAAAAAGTCATCTTTATTTGGACAGACAAGCTGTCTAGAACAGTGGTGAGGAATATTTACTCTAACAGTTATTTGGTGGGCAGCAGGTAGTGGTAAATTAGTCAGTGCCAACTGAAAGCAGATGTGAAAAGTGGTATGAAAATGTATGACAATTGAAGGGATTCCTGCTGAGCATGGATTGACTGGAAGAAAGTGCCATGGTCCCTGATAGTAGTGTGCCTGCTCTGCACTTCCATACCTGAATAACGCATGCACTAAGTGCCCTAATTCAATGAAACCTAGCATAATCATGTATATGTGTCTGTGTGCTCGTGTGTGTATGCTAATGACCTTATGAACCCTCGAAAGGGTTCCACTAAAGGTTGCCCTCTAAATCCTGTGAGCATAGTCAAGAATTTTCCCTTTGCAGAAGAAACTTAAAATTCTTGCTCCTTTAACCCATCCCTCTGTCACCCCTTAGAGTGTCAGCCATGAGACTTTAAAAACATAGTTGCAGTATATATTTAACTATTTTGTCAATGGTATTTATTTTCTTTCCAGTCACTGAATTTTAAGACATTCTATTATACCAGAGGTAGTACTTTAACTCAAAGTGTTGCTTATATTATAGTAAATTTGTAGCTTTATGCAACATGTATAAAGAGGCCATCCATTCTATAAATGAGTGTTTGACTTGGTTATAGCTTTTTTTTTTTACTGGATTCCTTTGCTATTTCCCTACTGCCATAAACATGTCCCTGAAGAATCAACTTTATTCAGACAAGAATGTTTGCCTTCGTTTTTTAAACCCAAAAGCTATCTGGCTTATAATGAATCCTAAATAAGCCTATAAGTGTTAGTATTTTTCAGAGATACAAATCAGAGCAACAACAAAAAACCCTGAATAACTTTCCTGCATATACACATGAATGCGTTTCTCTTAGATATATACCAACAATATTACAAAATTTGCTCCTTGTCCTAGGAAGTCTTATACTACTATAGAGGAGTACTTGAGACAGGGTAATTTATAACAAACAGATATACTGTTCTTACAGGGTAGATCTTAGGAACTGCAAGGTTATAGAGCTCAAAACTTTTCAGGGCCTTATTTTTTCTTTATCAACCTTTGGTAGAAGAAAGATAAGGATAGCTAGATGATAGATAGCTAGATAGCTAGATAGAAACTCTTACCTCATAGTAAAGTGACCCATTTAAGGCTGAACCCTAATGACCTAATCAGTTACTAAATCTCTGCTGTCTACATCATTTCTCTGATAGTTTATATTTGGAGAAATGCATATAAACTTCCCAAATTCTGGCACTAGTTCTCCAAATTCATATCTGTCTTATATCTAGATGATATTTATTTTTATCCCTACAACCACAAAACCTTTTTGAAATCTTTTATTGCTTATTTTATTTATTTACATTTCAAATGTTATCCTCCTTCCCATTTTCCCCTCCACAAACCCCCATCCCCTCCCTCTTCCCTTGCATCCCCACCTACCCATCCACTCCTGCCTCAGCACCCTAATATTTCCCTCTGCTGGATCATTGAACCTCCACAGGCCTAAGGGGCTCCCCTCCCAGTGATGCCAGATAAGTCAATACTCTGCTACATATCCAGCTGGAGCCATGGGTCCCTCCATGTGTACCCTTTGGTTGATGGTTTAGTCCCTGGGAGCTTGGGGGTTCTGGTTAGTTGATATTGTTGTTCTTCCTATGAGGTTGCAAACCACATTAACTCCTACAGACTTTGCCTTAAAAGACTTCTACACTGGGGTCCCCACACTAAGTCCATTGTTTGGCTACATACATTCTCATCGACATTGTTCAGATGCAGATCTGAACTGGCAGAGCCTCTCAGGGGACAGCCATATCAGGCTCCTGTCAGTGTTTCTTGGCATCAACAATAGTGTCTGGGTTTGGAGTCTTGCAGATGGGATAGATTCCTAGGTGGGACAGGCTCTGGATGGCTCCCCCCCCCCCAGTCTCTGCTCTACTCTTTATCCCTGCATTTCCTTTTGACAGGAGGAATTCAACCTGGGGCCTTGCCCATATCCACTTGATATGGTCTCTATAGGTTTGATCTCTCCTTTGTTGGGTATTTCAGGTAATGTCCTTCCTGTTGGGTCCTGGGAACCTCTTGGGTCCTTGGCATCTGGGACTTTCTAGTGGCTACCCCAGTTTCTCCTTCCCCACTGCTACACACCTCCTTTCAAATTCCTGACCCTCTCTTTGTCTCCCCCATCTCCTCCTGTATCTGAACTACACCACCTTTCCCTCCTCCCCTTCCCTCCCTCCCTCCCCCTCCCTCCCTCCCTCCCTCCCTCCCTCCCTCCCTCCCTCCCTCCCTTCCTCCCTCCCTCCCTCCCAGGTCTGTCTCTCCCTCTACTGCCTGGAGGAGATTATTTTTACCTCCTTCTGAGTAGGATTCCAGCATCCACACTTTGGTGTGATGTTTCTTTTTGGGTTTCATATGGTCTGTGAGTTATATTGTGGGTATTCTGAGCTTCTATTTGGCTAATATCCACTTATCAGTGAGTAAGTATCATGTGTGTTCATTTGTGACTAGGTTACCCCACTCAGGATAATATTCACAATATCTTAACTCATTCCAGCCGCAGTAGTTATTTCCACATATAGACTCTTCTTTCAGTTGGTTATGGACAAGACTCAAGATATGAATCATGCCGATCCAAAACCGCTCATATCTATAAGCCCTTGAAACCAAGTAATTCTCTATTTTAAAATCACAATTCCTGCCCAGGCACATAACAGGCATTACCTCTAAGGAAGGCAGAACTAAGCAAGGAAAATGGTACAAAATTTTCTCCTAAAGTCCAAAACTCAAAAAGTTAAATTTTATTAAATCTTAAATCTGTAAAATAGCTCTCTTTGCCTTCATGTTCCTCATCTTCAGTACACTGTGATATGTCTCATGACTCTGAGGGGCTCATGGCTTTTTCTGGACTCATAAATTCTCACAAGTTCAAAAATTGTGTCCATATAATAGTTACAAACTGGTAGCTTTGTTTTTTTGGTTCAATGTGGAGGCCCTACCCCAATGGATCTATGAGAAATTTGCCTTACTAAAATTTTTGTAGGATAGCCCCAGCTTCATAATTGTCTTAGTATATCATGTTAAAATTATTTTCAGCTTAATATTTTTCTTTAACTTATTCTTTTAAAATTTTATACATATATCCACAAATTGGAAAGGAAGAAGTGAAACTATCATTATTTGCAGACGATATGATAGTTTACCTAAGTGACCCAAAAAACTCCACCAGAGAACTTCTACAGCTGATAAACAACTTCAGCAAAGTGGCAGGTTATAAAATTAACTCAAGCAAGTCAGTGGCCTTCTTGTACTCAAAGGACAAGCAGGCAGAGAAAGAAATTAGGGAAATAACACCCTTCACAATAGCCACAAACAACATAAAATATCTTGGCGTAACTCTAACCAAACAAGCGAAAGATCTGTACAACAGGAACTTCAAGTCCTTGAAGAAAGAAATCGAAGAAGACCTCAGAAGATGGAAAAATATTTCTTGCTCCTGGATTGGCAGGATCAATATAGTAAAAATGGCCATCTTGCCAAAAGCAATATACAGATTCAATGCGATCCCCATCAAAATCCCAACTCAATTCTTCATAGATCTAGAAAGAGCAATTTTCAAATTCATCTGGAGCAACAAAAAACCCAGGATAGCTAAAACTATTCTCAACAATAAAAGGACTTCTGGGGGAATCAATATCCCTGACCTCAAGCAGTACTACAGAGCAATTGTGTTAAAAACTGCATGGTATTTGTATAGCAACAGGCAAGCAGATCAATGGAACAGGATTGAAGACCCAGAGGTTAACCCACAGACTTATGGTCACTTGATCTTTGATAAAGGAGCCACAACCATCCGGTGGAATAAAGATAGCCTTTTTAACAAATGGTGCTGGTTTAACTGGAAGTCAACATGCAGAAGAATGCGAATTGATCCAATCTTATCTCTTTGCACTAAGATCAACTCCAAGTGGATCAAGGACCTCCACATAAAACCAGACACACTGAAACTATTAGAAAAGAAACTTGGGAAGACCCTGGAGGACTTGGGCACAGGGGAAAAGTTCCTGAACAGAACACCAATAGCTTATCCAGTGCATCTGAATCATAACTACCCCTAGGTCCACACTCTAAGATCTGCTAAGGACCCTCCAATTATACCTTTCCACACTTTTCCTTCTTTCCTCCCTCCCTCCCTCCCTTCCTTCCTACCTCCCTTCATTCCTCCATCCCTTCTTTCCACCTTCCCTCCCTCCCTCCTTCCTTCCCTCCCTCCCTCCCTCCCTCCCTCCCTTCCTTCCTTCCTTCCTTCCTTCCTTCCTTCCTTCCTTCCTTCCTTCCTTTTCTCCTTATTGCCCTGAATCAAATCATCACTTTCTTTATGCATAGGCACATGGAATTTTTTATTTTGGTATAGATAACCTTCTAGTAGACACTCATTTAAAGAAAATTCACTCTCACTACCTCAGATGCCATTGATTAATTGCCTAAATTTCATCAACTATAAATGTATTATTAGGAGCTATTTCCCACTCCATGCTAGAACTTTTAATTAACTTTCTCTTGTGCGGGTCTTGTGTGGGAAACTATAGCTTCTGTGAGTCCATGTATACAACATTCTGTGTCATATGCAGAGGTCATCATTTCATACTATTGCTCTCATTCTTGGACACAGTCTTTCAGTTCTCTCTCTTATAATTTCTCTAAAACTTGACAGCAGAATTATCAGCGCACACATGCACACACACATTATATATATACATATATATATATACATATATATGTATATATATATATCCCATCTACATTTTAGCACTCACAGTTGCTTATTATCAACTTTGAACAGCAATGCATCTCTGCATTAACCACTACACCCTGAAATATGTTGCTTCTTTGACCCATACTTGGAGTATTACAAATTTATGGCAATAAGCATAAATATACAGAAGTCATTTTAATAAAATAACCATCAGTATGTTCTCCTGTAGGGCTTATGACTTCCAAAGCCAGGGATTTTGCCCATGTTTGCAATATTAGACATGATTTCCTTTCTGTGGAGCAGTCCTCAGAACAAATCAAGAATGCTGTTGGTTACTACCATGAACTATTTCACTCATGCCACAGTGTCACCTGTGGGCACATTTTGCCTGGAAAGCAGGTATTGTACCATGCAAGGTCCAGTGCAGGATAAGATGATTGATGTCTTTTCTCCCCCAACAGTGTGAATAACACATATTGGCAGAGAGAGCTTCCTCATTAGTTAAAGATTGATTTTTTTGAATCCTGCACGCAAAGACGGTGGTACCATAGAAACAGAGTACTATCATATACGTATAGTACATAGTCAAGAGCAATTACAATAGCCTTATCATTTGGGGTGCCTCCTGAGTCTCTCCAACTAATATTTCTTTAGGAGGTAATCCATACCTGGCACTTGGATTTTCATTTTGTAATTCTATGTCTTCTTGAAGCACTATTGTTGACTAATGGGAGGTACTTCTGTTATGTTCTTTCCATAATGTTCTTAGACAAGAATATATTTCTCTTTAATATATAATATAATTAAGGGGCATAGAAGAGTTTCCTCATTTCTGTTTGAAACATTATGAAACTAATCTTTGTATTTTTACTCCTTCCAGTGTATGTTCATGACTTTTTATTTAGGTAATAGAAAATTAGAAGCTGCTTGTCTCTTGAGTATTCACTTGAATTATTCCTCAAATCCTATTACAGACATCTATACTCTTTTTTTGTATGCTCCTTTACACTGCTCCAATTTCCCCTTATTATACAGTTTCTAAGTCATGCAACTGGGTTTATCCTATTAACAGGCTCTCTTCTCAGTACTAATTTTCTGCATGGGTGTGTTATGTGATCCTCTAATAGAGGAGAGCAGGCAGTTGATAAAGAGCAAAGATTTGCTCCCACAGTTCTGGAGGCTGGGGATTTCCAGATAAGTATGCTTGGATCTGTAAATATATATCTGTATGTATGTATGTATGTAAGTAAGTTTGTATGTATGTATGTATGTATTTTTCTATTTCTATCTATCTATCTATCTATCTATCTATCTATCATCTATCTATCTATCTATCTATCTATCTATTATCTATCTATCTTTTATCTATCTAATGAGCATCTCTCTATCTACAGTTTAGTTAGGGTTACATTTGCTCTGATGGAACACCATGACCAATGGAACTTGGAGAAGAAAGGGTTTGTTGGGCTTACACTTGCATCGCACTGTTCATCATCAAATAAAGCAAGTCAGTAAAGAAAATAAAACATGGCCAGAACCTTGAGACAAGAGATGATGCAGAAGCCATGAATGGGTGCTGCTTACTGGCTTATTTATCAAGTCCTCCTCAGTTTGCTTTCTTATAGAACCCAGGGCTCCGTGCTCATGGGTGCTACCCCACATAATTGGCTGGGCCTTTCCTCATCAATTACTAATTAATAAAATGCCTTACAGCAGCGTACTACAGAAACATTTTTTTCAATTGAGATTTCCTTCTTTCAGATGACTGTGGGTTGTGTCAAGTTGACCCAAAACTATCCAAGACATATATGCATAAATAATACATAATACATACATACATAAATACATACATACATACTGTCCACATACATATATGTGTGTATGTATGTGTGTGTGCATTCATAAGAGTCAGAGAGAGAGAGAGAGAGAGAGAGAGAGAGAGAGAGAGAGAGAGAGAAACTCCAGGAGAATACATGGAGAAGAGAGGGAGATGGAAGGAAATGGCCAAACTCATCTTTTTATCATGAGTCGATTTTTTTTTATTACAACTGTACCACTCCTGTGAAAAAGGCGCTAAAATGTGAAATTAACCTATTCAGGGAGGTACAGTCTTCATGTCCTAATTCCTTTAAAAGTTTTCCCTTTTCAAATGGATGTAGTAGATACTGTTTCTAGTTAATGAAATTTTTGGAAATATATTTAAAACGTAGAATTCCATAATATAATATTAGAAGTCTATAAGTCTTTACACCTTTAAAAATTAATATCTACTTTATCAATCATTGTTATTTTAAATAATGTAATTAGTAGTAGACGCAAAAAACCACTACAACAGTTCTTTTAAGTAGATACAATGAAAATCAAATAGCTTCATTAGTGTTTTTATTCTTAAGTAATTATTAAAATGTTTTTCTTTGATGCTATTGTATTGATTTTTTATTTTTATTTATGAGATAACATTTTATGTAGCCCAGACTGGAATTAAAGTATGCAAATGTATGAGGATGGCCGCGGGTATCTATTGGTGTGGAGTGCTGACACTGCAACCACATTTTAGGGCTTTCTTTGAAAGCCAGGTGTTTTCTTTTTAATTCTCTAAATTGTATGGCCATTACATGTCTTTCAGAGACCTCTAACCTAATGGAGAAGATATTTGTACGCATTTTGATTTCATTGCTCATTATTAAACATGTTGCAAAAATGGGCTTAAGTTTGATTTTGAGAAAAGACTGTCCTCTGTTTTTAAAGTTCATAAGCCTTATTTTTTCCCTGGAGTCAATTACCTTAGTGAATTTTAGTAATTCATTGATGTCTAAAACATTCCAAAAATAGCTACTAAACATTTGGATATTTATCTCCTGAAAGAAAAGACTATCATTGTGATTGTGATCAATTAGTGACAAATTATGGATAAATTAAATCCACTTTCCATTCTCATAAGAAAGAAGTCATCAAACAGGAAAGTGTCTAGCCAGGATCAAAAGAGCATAGTTATTACTACATGAGGAAAAGGTTGTTATGTGTCCAGTGGTTTAGGGACCAAAATGCAAGACAGAATTTCCCTTATAAATAATACAGAATATACTTCATTTTTTATTTGCAATCTCTGTTCCTTCTTCTACGCTCTCAGAGCTGTTACATCTAAATGAACTGTGTTCCTTCATCCTCAGTTCTTTGTAACCATGCAACTGTATAACAGTGAAGATACAGGACAACTCAGGGCATGTGGCTTATTTTAATTTAAAGATGCAATTTTACATGTTCTGAATATTTTAATTGTCTAATTGACAAGGCATGGAGGATTATACCATCTGTGCTGCTGTTTGTTATCTTTACATCCACCTTTTTGACATTGATAAAATGATTAAATGCCTCTTCCTCTGGCAATTCTTTCCTCCCAAGGACAACATATGGAAGCGGGAGGTCTTTGAATAGAACTGCCACCACTCCCATCCCATGCCTCTGTAGAGTAAATGCCAAGCCATAACCTGAGATGTTATTTTTGTGTATGGATGGAGGTAATATTTCTAATGCCTATGTTGTCATTGGTAGGAATATATTTACGTAAGACTTGGAAAAGCTCAGCATATAAAACCTATGGGAGTTATTTTTGTAGAGTTCAACATTATTATTACCACCAATGTTTATTTATAGAATATAAATCTCTTCAAAAAAGAAATTCCTTCATTTAATCAATGGTAGAAAGCCCTTACTAAACAGAAGCCTGAACTGCACTTGTATCTAAACAGAAACAGAGCTTTAATACAAATGCTTAAACATGAACCACAAATCTACTTCACTCAAGCAGCTACATAATTGATGCTGTTGGTTTTCACTGGCAATGCCATTTTATCCACAGGGAAAAGGAGTAAAACTTAAATTTTAAACATAAAAATATCTAACAACAGCGAAAGAAAAGTGAAAAGTCTCTGCAACAGACTCTCAGGTGCACATACCCTTTCTGAGGCATGAGAAAACCTAAGGCAAAAGTTACATTAGTCTGCAATGTATGTTCTGTGAAGATTAATGGAACTTTGCCTTAGATTTTCTCATGCCTCAGACATATAATTATTTCACAATATGTAATATTTTATATGATATATAATTATCTCATGAGAAATATATATAATTATTTCACAAAAATTCACATTTGTCAGAGCCTCCAGAGTTATATATTTCTACTCCATTTTTAATTTATTAAAAATTAACTGCAGACATATTTGCAAGGTGAGTGTAGGAGAAGAAAATGAAATCCTCAGTTTAATGTAATCCCATATATCTTTTTTTGTAATGATTTGAGTCTTTCTCTTTCCTCCAAGTTAACAACCTATTTCTTTTATCCTTTTAGTAAAAGTTTTCTAAAAGTTTCTGATTTCACACTGATGTTGTTAATCCATCTGGCATTATTAATTGTTTTTATGTACGGTGTGAAGTAGAGACCCAATTTCCATTTTTTTGCACCATTATCCAGAAATGTTTGTTGTTTGGTGCGGCACCTGTCTAATGACCTGGGGTGTCATCTTTATTATGTATCAAGCTTCATGTACTGGTGTCTGAGTCTCTATTTTCCTGTTCCTTTATTTACCACTCAAAAATAGGAAAATCCTCCCTATTGCAATATCATACAGTAGGATCTCAGAGTTTCTGTGGCAGACTAAAGAGGGCTGCATACATTTTTATGTCATTCTATCCAACAGAAAATTGTTTCCTTCTCCAAGAAATTGGGCTACCCTGTGATTGCTCTGACCAAACAAACAGGGATCCAGTCCTAGACTTGTGGGCACTAAATGGGTTCCACAGTGATCGGAAGGATCCAGTTGCCTGCAAAGAGGTCCAGTAGAGGAGTCTTGATTATTATGTGAAGACAAGGATCAACCCATCCTGCATCCTCTTCCTGCCAAGGTACAAGGTGTTACTGTGAAGCTATCTGAGCAGACCCTTTAACATCCAGCTGAGTACCAATGTGGTGTGGCTTGGAGTCAGAAAAAAGAAACAGTTGTTATGTGTTCTTCGAACATCAGTCTATGGACAATGATCTTTGCTTTCAATGAAATTAGGGTTCTGGCCTGTATGTGATCTTTTTCTGTTTGTGTCATAGACAGAGAAATTTACTTAACTGATCTCCACAATTGTATAATTAAACTCTTCTACTAATTTCTGGTGGGTCTGCATCTCTGATTAAAACTTTATGCATGCAAGATTGAAGCCTTAGTTGGATTCTTAATCCATAACATTGTGACATCAATTAGTGCTAGGTATGGTAGTGTACACTATTAAAATTAGCACCCAGAAGCTTGAAGCAGGAAGATCTTGAACACAATACCAACCAGAGCTTTTCAGATCCCGTCTTGAAAATACAAGGATAAAAGTTCCAGTTCAGTGGTACAGCGTCACTTGTCTAGCACACATGTGACCATGTGTTTCTAAGTCTCAGTATTTCAATTAAATTCACCCTAAATTAAAAATTGCAATATTTGAATCCACTAAGCCCACCGGCAATTACCAACCATATGAGTGAAAAAAAAAAAAACACTCCATATAATTATCTCTAGCCTTCAGCAAGCAGTCCTCATGAAGCCTTGACTGTGTCTGACCTATAAACTTGAGGCGTAGTAAACGACTAATGCTATAAGCCCTATTGTTAGGAAATCAGGATATTGCTCACTCATCATAACTGCACACAAAAAGAGATTAAGAAAATAACAAAGCCCTGATAGTTACATTGGACATTGAAAAACAGAATTCATTCAGGAAAGACCATTTTGTAGATAGTTTAGTAGAAAAACTCTGAAGCTAAGCATACTGTGGTCCTGACCCCATTCTTTTAGTTAAGTTATACTATTGGGAAAACTTGTGCCCATTTCCTAATTTCTCTGTGTTTTGATTACATCGTATTGAAACGTGAGATTATAAAGCTCCTTTGAAGTGTGATTGTGTTGATTTTAGGCACTGTGGCTGTCTAGCATCTGGAATGACGCTGAACATCTCAGAGCTGTGGTGCATCCCTTCATCTTAAGACCCCGTTAGCTCTGGTGAGTACATGGTCAAGCACTGGAGAACGGGCATTATACTTGTCTTTTATGCATCTCTTATGGCTATATGTTAAGAGTTAAGAAGAGATACAGTTAAAGATAGGATTAGTCTAGATAAGATTTTTTTTAACTGACCTGGGAAGAAAAGTAACTAATTTAAAATTATTTCTATCTTTATTTTTAGGTTTTGAAATTGGCTGTATGTGGTTAGTTTTTGTCAACTTTACACAAACTAGAGTCACATTGGAAGAGAGAAGCCCAACTGAGGAATTACCTCCTTTGAATTGGCTTCTAGGTGAGTTCATAGGACATTTTCTTTATTAATGATCAGATTAGATCCAGTGTGGGCAGTGCCACCAAGTGGAAAGTGGTCCTTGAATGTATAAGAAAGCTGACTGAGCATCATTCCTTTATGGTCTCTACTTTGGTTCCTGACTCCAGGTTCCAGCTTTGAGTTCCTTTCCTGGCTTCTCTTGATGATTAAACTCTAGCCTGTAAATCAAGCCTTTGCTCTACAAGTTGTTTATGGTCATGGTGTTTTGTCACAGTCACAAAAAGTAAACTAAGGAATCTTACTATGCCCATTCTTTCTCACATAATTATATATATATGGTACATGTGCTTGCACAAGGTTGTGTGCATGTGTATGTGTGTAGTTTATCTTTATTTACTATATTTTAACTAATACATAAAAGACATAAATATTTTTTGGGTAATATGTGATGTTTTGGTACAAGTTTCCACTGTGCAGTATTCAAACCAAGGTGTAAAAAAATCTGTCTTTAATATCTATATTTTCTTACAAAATTTAAAACATTATTTCTTTGAACATTTTGAAGAACACATTAATTATCTTTTGTGAAAGTTAAATAGAATTATCATAATCTCCAGTCACTTTACCATGCAATAGCACCCCAGAATTTTGTTCAACTGATTCATTAATCAACATTTATAATCCTTTCTCACTTATACATTCTACCCTCTTGTTAACCAACATTCCACAGTCAATTTGATATGAAATTTACTTCTTTATATTCAACAAAAGACTGAACTCCCACTGTCTTTCTGTTTCATTTCAATTCATTTTTTCTTGACCTCCAGTCCCATCCATAACATAGCTAAAAAAGATTTATTTGCTTTATTTCCTATTTCCTATTCATAAGTGTCTTAAAGCCTGCATGTATGCTACATGTATGTATGCTCACCATATACATACCTGGCCAGAAGAGGGCATTGGATTCCATGGAACTGGAGTTATAGATGTTTATGGACACCATATTGGGATTGGAAATTGAACCCTGGTCCTCTACAAGAGCAGCAAGTGCTCTAAATTCTGAGCCATCTCTCCAGTCCTAGGATTTAATTTCTTTATGCTGAATAATATTCTATTGTTCATATAACAGTTAAAATTCATATTTGACCTACATATTAGTAGATGTGCTCATGAAATTTTTATACATGCGTAGTTTTCATTGTTTCTCTACTACATCCCATCCTTAGCTTTCCACCCTCCAGCACCTCCTAAACTCTTCTATCCTCAGTATATCCCTTTCACAGTTATTCTATTAATCTCTTCCTTACACCTCGAAACCCTCTGTTTCCCCTCACGTCAGTTTATTTCCAGTTTACACACACACACACACACATACACACACACACACACACAGCATGCATTCACAAATAACAAATTAGAAGCTAATAGCTTCATATAATAGAAATGGATGATCTTCATAATCATTCATGAACAGCTAGTTTGCACAAATTTCTTGACAATTGCAAGTAATACTGATATGAACAGGGCATTGCAGATGTCCCTTCACTATAAAAATGTTGTTTCCTATGGTCATTCCTAGTCTCTGAAAGGCTAGGTGACATAGTAATTTTAAGTTTAGTAACAACTCCATATATTTTTCCACAGTGGTTCATCTTTTTCTCTCTCAGGGTGCATGATAATTCTTGCTTTTACATTTTCTATCTTTCTTACATTTTACATCTCCAAGATTTTTTTTCATTTTTTTTATTTTTTTTACATCTTTTGTATTTCTAATAACAACTATTCTAATTGTATGAGGTGATATTTCATGTGATTTTGATTTCATGTGATTTCTCAGATTAGAGTTGTTGAAAAATTATTTCATACTTCAACTAGACACAAATACAGTATAAAAACTTTTTGCAAAATTTTCTGGTTGTTTCTGGTGATATTTTAAAAAAATAGGCAAATTTGCTATTTAAGTTCTGGTTTATATCTACTTACTTGACTTAAATATTTTTGTGTAGAATGCATAAGAAATATTTGTACAAGACAAGTATGTATTGAATTGGTAACTGATTATAGTATTAAATAGTGTTTCTCTGACTTTAATGATGTTAACCATGTTTGGGTGCTTATCAGTTATTTTACATATTCCTTAATAAACAGTCTATTTAAGATTTTCTTCACTCATTTGAGGGGTCATTTGTAGTTTTATTATTGAAATACAGGTATGCTCTTTAATATATTCTGAAAAAACAATTTTTGTTAGTTATCTGTATTGTGAACATCTTTTTCCAGTAAGTTCACTTGGTTATTTGTTGAAGATGATCTTGACTGAGCAGAATTTTTCAAGTTTATTAAGATGTTTGTAATTTAATCATCTCCTTTTCAGTGCTGGGCTTAAGTAGAGAACCTTGCACAAGCTAAGCAAGCATCCTGCCACTAAGCTACACCACAAGACATGTCATTGGAAATATACATGAAAAAAAAACTAGGCAAAATGTCTGCCTAACTTTTCAAGACATATTTCAGGTAAGATGCTTGTTTTCTTTCTTATTATTTATTGGTTTCAAGAATGCAAGACATATAATGGAATTAATACTTATACTAGAAATGGCAGTGTAATTCAGTTCTATTTAGTTTTGAGGACTTTTGTTAAAAAAGCTAATTATTTCTTTTCAAATGCAGATTTCCAAAATAATAAACTGTAGGACTAAAAAAGAATGGGAGTATGTGATTCAATGAAATAAGCCCATCTCAATGAAAAGAACATTTTGAAATTGAAAGAAGACTTAATGTTTGAAAGATTATGAATTGTTAGAAATTATTCGCTGTTTGGTATGTGTGTGTATGTGTGTGTGTGTGTGTGTGTGTGTGTGTGTGTGTGTGTGTGGTATTGCATAAGCACAGGCATGTGTGTGCTTACATTTTTATAAAATGCATCCTAGCATCCTGTCTCTAACCTTCTAATGAAATCCTCATGGCTCTTCCATAACTGATACTCATTTTACTATCTCTGCAACCCCTTCTTAAACTCAGTACTTAAAGGAGAGGCATGGAAAAGGAGTCTATTATTTTAGTTTAGATGTGCATCATTGTAACACCATACACTTTTCTCTTTGTAAAATCAATGCCTCCTATGGTTTCATTTCACGAATAAGTATGTACAAACCGAGCCAGGGGATGGCTTAGTGAGTTAATGTGCTTGCCACCATGCCTGGCTGCCAGAGAGATTCCCAGAGTGATTGTCCTCTGATTTCCACACTGTGTGCACATACACATGCAAAAACAAGACACAAGCGCACATATACAAAATACATAGAAAATTAAAATAGTACAGATTATGCTGTAGAACTTTATGTTAGAAAAAGATAATGAGTAAAACTCTTATATTTGTCTCTAATAAAAATACATAGATATACAATGCATAAATCCTTCACTGTGATTTTATGGAGTTCTATCTTGATTACATAGAGTGATACATTTTTATAAGAATATCTCAACTTTCAAAATGCTTTACTTTTGGTAGGTTCTCACATCAATAATATGCCTTGAGATCATGAAAGACTTTATAGTTAGCATGCTATCCTACTGTGCACTAAGCCTGTTTAGGATCAACCTTTATCAGAACAATGTAACCAACTTCCTTGCCTTTGATTTTCCACACAATCAGCTTTTACAATAATCAAAGCAAAAGGATAGCTTTAATCTTATATAATGGACTCATCCATGTTTTTGGCCTCATGTTTGAATATATGTATGATACCAATTTGCTCAAAATAGCCTACTTATAGTACCCATCATATATGTGAAAAAATTATGTAGATATAGTAAATATTATATTTGTTTGCAGTCTCTGGTGCTTCTTAATCTGTTGAGATCAGTAACATGAGTTCATCTGTTTTAAAACTGTTAAACATGTCCTTAAAGAAACTCTCATTCCTTTGCTACACAATGTTTTATGTACTGTTTAATGGATAGAGAACAAAACCCTTTATTAAGAACAGAGACAGCCATAACTCACAACGGGTGGAGGAAGGAATGGAGGGAGGGAGAGAGAGAAAAGATTACAAATAGGCCAGTAACCTCAAATCACAGAGGAAAGATACAGGGACAGAAGTAGAGAATTCAAAGTTGAGCTTCCTCTTGGTCAAATTAAGCATTGAGAAAGTAGCTTTGTTTTTATTTCTTAATGTGACAATGAGAGCACTCTCAAAAGCTATCTTTAGTTCATTAATCAATACAATTACATTTCAGAATTAATATCCCCAAACCAGTTTGTCTGACACACTAAAAAGCCTTGGCTAAAACCAAAGAAAGGAACAATTCATATAAGAAGCAAATGTAAGTACAGCTGCACATTTAGTGGTTTATTCAATTTTTATCTTATTTATAAATGCATTAAAAGGTTCATTTACATATTCTATTCAGTACTATGGTAGCATATAATTAAGCAGAAGTGTTTGTAATTGTAGTTGCTTAACAACCTTTTCATTTCTTTGTTTGTTTAATGTGGTTTAAAATGTTTCATTCAATAGAGAGGGTCATGATGTTTCTCAAACCTGTCTAAGGACAGGTTTGTAAATTATAAGTGTTGGTTATATGTTAGAACCACAAATTAGTAAATAACTATTAGCTGGTTATTTAATGAAAGGGGGGAAGGCTTGAATAATTTATGCCATTAACATTGGCAAAGCTAAAGCTGTTAATAGAATTTAATTTTCCTCATGTTCTCATTTGTACAACTCATACTCCATATACATTTCTCATGAAAATTAAAAACCATGTTAAATAGTATTTTAGCAGAAAAACAAGAGGATTCTGAAAGGGGGTACTGTTTAAGACTGAGTTCATACCTTGATAACTTTATTTGTTGAAGTCAACCCAGATATGAGTCTGGCAAAAGAGATAACTGATTTTATGGAGATAGTTAAGTTTAAGAGATGTTGTAGGGGTGAGATTTTGGTCTGCCAGAACTGATATTCACTTAACAAGAAGATGTAAAATGAAGAGTATGTGCCATAAGGAATTTTGACACGAGGTTTGAAAGAGAGAGAGAGAGAGAGAGAGAGAGAGAGGCACACAGCTGTTACTGAACGACATATCACCAGAAATTAACCCTACTACAAACTTAATACTGGAATTTCAACCTTTAGATGATCAGAAATGACATCTCTGCCAAACCATTGGTCTGAGGCATTATGTTATGGCAGTCTGAGCAACTTAATAATGGGGCAGAGTGAGAGCTGCCTCAGGGAGCCTAATGAAGCCAGTGTCAAAGGACACATCCAACTTTACTTTTATATTTATGAGCAATCATCATGTTACTCCTACATGTCTTAATATTTGAAATGATAAGCTTCATATATCAATTATATCCAGATAATAAGTTATTTTAAGAAACACATTGATTCATTAGATCATTAGAGATTATGAAGCGTTTGGAAGGTTGTATTTTGAACACGTTACTCGACCTAATGAAATAGGTGAATGTGAATGTGGAGGAAAATCTATGGGTAAGGAAGTAATCTTGCTTTTCAGTCAATGAAGCAAAGAATGAAAGATTTCTCAATAGATTGAGAGTTTTTCGAAAGTATTTCCTGAAAGTTAATTAGAAAAATGGAATCTCGGGCTCTAACTGGACTTATTTAATTATAATTAAAATTTTGATTTGAACAAGGTCCCAAATCGCAAAGTTAATAATAAATTGGCTTAAAGATACAATGATAAGTTAATGTTACAAGAATAAATGTAAACAGTAGATTAGAAAAAAAAAAAAACTACCAACATGTGCCACAAAGAGCTTTCCCAGTGAAGGGCGTTCTATTTTGGTACAGCAAGTTTTGGGAGCTTGATGTCTGTACCAATAGAAGGACTTGGGCATACAGGGAGAAGAAAGAAGTACCACCTTGATGTTTGAAAAACACATAGAAGGGATGAATGCCAATCAGGACCAGATTTTCAATGCAGTGCCAGATAGCACAGTGAGAAAGAAAAAAATGTGTCCCAGTTTACTTGTTAAATTGGGAAAATATCTGCTTCCAATTGGAAAGAAAGCCCACTGTTTTCAAATGTTACATCAAATTTTTATCAGTTAATGATTTTAACTGAGTTAAGATAATTGCCTAAGAATATACTTCTTATTTTTTATATATATATGTTGAACAATTCTTGATTTGAAAGAAAGATTACAATTTCTTTCTAGCACTAATACTACCAAGTCGTTGAAAACTTTGGAGAATATTTTGATATCTGCTAAGGTTAATGTTTTTCACTGATAATGTCTTTCAACTTCCAATAAATCTCTTCTAATGGTTACTTTAATGGTGGCTTTAGCTTTATTTTAGCTTACTTAAAATCCAATTTTAATGGAATTATAATTAATTTATTGTTAACATCAAAGTTAGTAATTATCTTTTCAGTATGCAGAAACATGACATTATTTATTTAAGTGTTTTATATTCTGTAGTCAGTTTGGTAATACATTTACTTATGTATGTGGAAGTTTAAGCTTTATTATTCCGTTAATAGGTTGAGAATAGCTTGCTTAATATAATGGATACACATGAATTCATTAATTGTTTAACATTTCTGATTTAACAGTTTAAAATTTGGATTCTTGCCTAAAGGGCTTAAATATTACTTTATTATAAGCTCAATTTACCAAGGCATAGTCTATAGCATTATATTATATGAACTAAGAATGAGGTTAATCTGTCTTAAAATATTTCAGAATTTTACCCTATGAGGCTAGTTTTAGTACACTGATTTTTGATAATTACTATAAATATATTTATTTGCTTTCCTCTGAACATTAAAAATATCCCATATATTAAATATGTTCAAGTCAGTATTGATAATGCAGATAATAATACTAGTAGAACTAAGAAAGAAACAGAATCATTTCAATCAATTGATAAAGGCATTTAACATACAGGAATGTATATGTGGCAAAGAAGTAATATATAAAAATTTTAAAGGTTTACATTTTAAAGAACTTGAAAATATTATCCTGAGTGAGATAACCCAGTCACAAAAGAACATACATGGTATGCACTCACTGATAAGTGGATATTAGCCCCAACTTTCAGAATACCCAAAATACAATTCACAGACCATATGAAGCTAAAGAAGAAGGAAGACCAAAGTGTGTATGCTTTAGTGCTTCTTAGAAAGGTGAACAAAATAATCACAGGAGGAAATATGGAGACAAAGTGTGGAGCAGAGACTGAAGGTCAGGCCATTCAGAGACTCCCTGACCTGGGGCTCCATCCCCTACACAGCCACCAAACCTGGACTCTATTGTGGATGCAGTGAAGTGCTTGCTGATGGAAGCTTGATGGCTATCTCCTGAGACGCTCTGCAAATACAGAAGCAGATGCTCAAAGCCAACCATTGGACTGAGTGTGGGGTTTCCAATGGAGAAGTTGGAGAAGGGACTGAAGGAGCTGAGGAGGATTGCAGTCCATCAAGGGAGAGCAACAAAGTCAACTGGCCATACCCACCAGAGCTCCCAGGGACTGGACCACCAACCAAAGAATACACATGGAGGGACCCAGAACCCCAACCACATATATCGCAGAGGATGGCCTTGATGGACTTCAGTGGGAGGAGCGGCCCTTGTAGGGAAGTGGCAGGGCTGGAAGGCGGGAGTGGGTGGGTGGATGGGGGAACACCCTCATTCAAGCAGGGGGAGGACAGATGGGATAGGGGGTTTAGGGGGTTTCTGGAGGGAAGATATGGAAAGGGAATAGCATTTGATATGTAAATAAAGAAAATATGCAATAAAAGAAAAAAAATTTTAAAAAGAGCTAAAACTACACACACACACACACACACACACACACACACACATATATATATATATATATATATATATAGAGAGAGAGAGAGAGAGAAATGAACAAAGACTGGTGTTGAAGACCATGCTTTTTGCCCATTGTCCAGAAACATTATAGCTATCTGCATTGTCTATACAACATGGGTTTTTATTATTTTGTTATTTTTACCTAAAAATGTTTCTATGGGGTAATGACAAACATACTTTTAAAAAACTCTAAAGGTTTTTTAAATTGTCTTATTATCTGATCGAATTGAGATTTCTAAGAACGTCATTTTTAATTTGAAATAAAAGTCTTGATATTTAAAAAAAAGTAAAAAAAAAGAATGATACCAAGAAATTAAAAACTCAATTTACATATTGGAAGAAAGTGTTTGCAATTAGAATGTTTAAATGTAGAGTGCTTTAAAAGAAGCATTTTGTTATCTTCCCTCTGTGTATAAGTGTGATGTGATGTGATGTGATGTGATGTGATGTGATGTGTGTGTGTGTGTGTGTGTGTGTGTGTGTGTGTGTGTTGAATGCCCCTGGAGCTAGAGCTGTAGGTAGTGTTCAGTCATCTGAAATGGGTGCTTCCAGTCTTCTAGAAGAGCATCAAGTGCTCGTCAATAGTCAGCTATCTCTGCAGCCAATGTGAAATCCTTAATAATGCCTCATAAGTTGACAATAAAAGAAAAGCTTTAAACACTTATATTGACATCTTTCTCAAGAAGATTTACAAGTGATTAATGATCACAATAAATTCACTTACAGGGCTAGGAATGAGAGAAATGCAATGAAATGTCAGAACACATTCATGAGGATTCTGCTAGACAAGTATAAAGATAGATAATACAGTTTGATTACAGTACCAGATATACATATAGAGACTGGACTGCTCCCACACTCCTATGGGAAAGGTAAATTGGTGAACTCACCTTTTAAAATATTTTGGCAATTTCCTTAAATATTAAGCACAGAATGCCACCTGGACAAGCAATTACACTCTATTATTTCATCTGTGATTTCACATACAAAATAATTTTATTCCCACAAAATGTTGATGCAAATGCTCACAATGGCATTAGTAAAATTCACAATGCAAAATAATCAATGTTACCAGAAATATTAAAAAAAGAACTATTAAAAAAGAACCTGCCATCTCTTCTGCCCTGCCAGGCCAGGACACCATGTCCCGGTGGGACATAGCTCAGGTATTCTCTCCCACAGCATCCCAGCAGTGTTCCCTCTCTGCCATAAACCCCTCTAATGGGCAGACCCACATTCTAGTAACTTAGGAAATCAAAACTCTTAGAGCTTAATTAACCAATCAGATTTATATATAAATAATATTACAATTTACAAGATGTCACTATAATAATTTTAGAGCCAAATGATAATGATAAAAGCTTTATCCCAATATTCCTAACCTTATAAAAACATAGCTATTTGTGGCTTGTAAATGCCACACAGTTCCACATCCAAAGTCATCTAGGTTTTCCTTCCTTCTCCTCGTGCGACCTCTGTCTCTCCAACTCCTAGCTTCACCTCCCTTTTCCTGTCCTTCCACAGGCCTTCCACTGCCCTAATATGATTGGACATGGAGAATCCTGTAACATTCATATTATCTATAAACTGATGAATGAAATATGGAAATGCGATATGCATATAAAACAAACACCATATTATAAAAGCAATAGCACATTGGAGAGAGGTCAGGGACTCTTATGGAATAGTTGGGGGAAGGATTGAAGGTTCCAAATGGGGTAAGAACTCTACAGGAAGACCAACAGAGTCAACTAACCTGGATCACTGGGAGGTTGCAGAGCATACACAAACGGAACTGAAGCCCTGGCACATATGCAGCAGAAGAGCAGCTCAGTATCCATTGGTGTCCTTGAACAACCTGAACAGAGTCCTGACAGTGGAATCTGTTGCCCAGCAGGGCTGGGTTGTCTGGCCTCAGTGGGTGAGGATGTGCCTAATCCTACAGTGACTTGAAGAGTCAGGGTAGGGGATATCCAGAAAGTCATCTCAAATGAGAAGGGGATGGGGATCAGGGGAGGGACTTTGTGAATAGATTTGAGGTATAAACAAACAAATTACTTAATGAATTTTTAAAAAAATACAAGGAATAATTTTGATAAAAGATATTGTCCTAAAATTTCACAATTAGAGTTAGCAAAAATAAGGGAGAATGGTAAAGAAGGAGAGAGAGAGAGAGAGAGAGAGAGAGAGAGAGAGAGAGAGAGAGAGAGAGAGAGAGACCAAGAGACAGAGAAGCAAAGGCAAAGTGGTAGTTAATGCAATCTATGTTTTTGAAAATAATAGTATTTCAGTGGGTGGAAATTCCTTAGAGTCCATTGTAGAACACCACTGCTTCATTTTTCAACTGTGACATCATTAATCTGTGGAATACACTGAAGAGTTCATGACCTTTAGCTCTGACATCAATGCAAATCACAGCTTTAGATTTCACAAGGACTGAGAGACAATCTATTCCCTGCCAAGTGGGAGTGGCCAATGCCTGAGAACATGAATCCTCCCCCTACCACTAATTTGTTCCACTACAGAAGAGAATACACGAGTCACAGAAAGTTATAACTAATGCATTTACCAAAACAGTGCTGGAACATCAAGGTGGTAGTGAGAGCAGAGTAGGAGGCCTGCTGCAGGTTTCAGAGGTTAGGGAAATATCCTTAACTTTAGGGTTGTCTAGAGCCAGAGGACTTCTGAGTTTAATAATATACCTCCCAAGTTTTGCCTAGTGGTTTTAAAGTTGTTAGGGCAGATACATGGATTGCTAGTAAATGGCTCTTAAAAGGGTCTAAGGAGAGTGGAAGGTAATTTTGGGCCTGCACTCCATCTCTCTCAATTACAGTGTTCCTCTTGGCCAATCCATGTACAGGATCTTCAGAACACCGTGTCATCTTCTGAGAAGTTCTCAGCCCTGTGCACTCCTGCTGTCCTGGTCCTCCACCTTCCTAGCTTCAGCTAGTTACAAGAGAGCCTGTCTTTCATTGTCAGGGAGCAAATAGCCATTCTATTAGCAAAATAATGTCTCCTTTTACATTGGTGCTCAAAATCAATTGCCCTTGCTTTGCAAAGCTGCAGGCATGAGGTCCTGTTCTCAGTCTCTTGTTGCATAAAATGGAACTGGAAAGGTAGAGTTCCAGAGCCTCAGAATCTCAGGCTGAGATTTATGAGAGAGCTTAAAATTATAATGAATTCAAATTTGTATGACAGTTTGATGGAATCCAAATGACATCATCCTTGTATACCAGTTTAATAAAAAAAAAAAAAAGATTCCCAAGAAGAAGGAAGGAAAGGACCCTGGTCCTGAAAAGACTGGATACAGATTTGTAGGACAGCATCAGAACAGAGAAATGGGGGGGGAAGTGATTGGGGAATAGTTAGGGGGGAGAGGACTTATGAAACATATGGTGGGGGGGAACTGGGAAAGGGGAAAGCCTTTGGAATGTAAACAAAGAATATAGAAAATAGGGAAAAAATGAGAAAAAAAGCACAAAAATGTTAAACAAAAAAGGAAAAAAAGAAAGCCACAGATTCCTACTCTGAGTTTTAATTGACTCTGTGAAACTGGTCAACTACAATTAATAACTTGGAATTTTGTGACTCGACATATTGGAGAGAGCGTATAAAGCTCCCTAAATTTTGATTTAAGATCCTCCTCAGGTAAATTGATATGAAAACAGTTCTGGACTCCAGCATAATATTAGATCCCTCCTGAACTGGAGTGGTAAGTCATCTCATGCCTTTTAGAGATGCATGATTTATAATTTATGTAGATACTCTAGCTTGTGCTAAGAAAACATAATTTTATCATGCTGTCAGAAGAATATTTTATGATTATTGTTTTTCTAAAGTAGGATGAAGAAAGTAGGTCATAGCCATCCACAAGTCAATCAGATAAGAGAGCTACAATATTCTGGGAAGGGAGACATAAAATCAGCAGCTTTCCCATGGTTCATTCTTCTTTATTACATATTTTAGTTTGCGCCTCTAGAAGTGTCTCTAAAGTTCACAGAGACAGCGCTATGAAGAGGTGCTCTGGATAATGTGGAGCAGGACAGGTATGTATTCCTCCCCTGCATCTGACTATTTTTCTCTTACAGACTTCATATAACTGCGGTAAACCCAATTCCTTCATCTGGTCTTAGGTACGTCATATAACCCAGTGGTGAGGAGGACTCGTGGACAAGTTCAGAATCTCACAGATGTCTTAAGAAGTTGGGACGTGTGTGCTCCATCCATGTCGCAGTGAAGTTGAGAATTGCGCCTCTGACTTTCCTTCTCCACGTGTGTTACAGAAAAGAGGGGAGCTGGGCTTTATCTCCCTGAGAACTCAGTGCTTTCACCAGTGCATCTAAGCTCCTGAAGCGGCCCTGTTTCTGGCTCTCCAGCAGCCGTCCTTTTGCCCTCCTCCAGCTAAAGCGCCAGGGAATATGGTGATACTTTTTTTTTCAAGAAGCCTTTATCATTTTATTTATCAGAAAAGACAACTGAGGCATTTCTAGGTGTACAGTATGTTTGACATAAAGATAAGGATTTTTCCAAAATATATACTAAAAATACAAAGCATAGGATCAAAAATACAGAAGAAAATCATATTTCCATCACCCAAAACAAGAGCTTGTGGTCTCCTCCAACTGCACACAGTGGGAGTGTTCTATGCCAGGAAATACCATATCTGACAGCTATAGAACCAATGAGGAAGGGCTGAGCATGCCCTAAATGATGAATCTGAAACTGATTGGACATTTTGCCAGGATATCCAGTGGTTGCAAACCACCTAAATAAGTGTGCTCGGTTCATTCTCTTGAGGATGACTGAACTGAGTGATATCCCAAATAATCCAATCATTTCCTGCAATAGCGCCAACTTTCAAGGTGTTTTTCAAGCACCAGAGTGCTGACGTTAATGGCGTCTGTTCGGACTGAAGAGATAAAATTGCCTGTTGGACCATCAGATCACAAAACCAGATTGTTCCATTCTTCTCTGCAACCATTAGCTTGAAAGTTTCCTCAGGATGCCAGCATACAATCATTCCAGGAGAATGAAGACTAAAATGAGCTGTCTGCTTTCCTTCCAAGTTCCAAATCCTGCAGGCATGGTCGTCACTCACACTTGAGATCTCCTGGCCTTCTTTGGGAACACCAGATCATTAATGTAATCTAAGTGGTCCTCCAAAACCTTAAATTCATTTATATCTTGAAGATCTGAAGTAAATAATCTAGTCTTCATATCAGCAGTAAAAGTACAAAATTTGATGACAGGTGGCAGCGAACCAAGCTTGGTCTCCGGGCTCCAGGCAATGGCATTGACTTGGACTCCATGGCGGAATGATTGCAGTGTTTTATACTGAATCCCTTCAATGTCTGCTTCTTCCTCCTGAAACGTACACATGCCAACAACGATACTTTGCTGATCAGACGTCCACAACACGAATTTCTTTGGACTGAGCAGAATGGTAGGCCGATGTTCAGGATTTTAAAGCTGCTTTGGTAAGAGTTTTGCCTTTTTTCTTATATTCTATACTTTTCTTCCCTAGGATTTTGTAAAAGAGAGCAGAGGCTAGAAGCACGACTGCACTCATGAGCATGATTAAACATATCATTCCATTTCCCTCATGAACTGACTTAAGCAGCCTGTGATTTTTCTTGGCCTTTATATTATATATATTATATGTATAATATATATAATATATATATGTATATATGTATATAATATATATATATATATATATATATATATATATATATATAAAATATGTATTATATAGTCCAGCCTTACCATGCAGTCCAGAATGTTCTTGAGCTTCTGATTCTCTTGCCTCTATCTTCCAAGCACTGAGCTCATATCTAGTTCATGCATTGCTGGGTTGGAACCCAGGGCTTCATGCACGCTAGGCAAGTGTCTCAGTCAACTGAGGTACGGTTTAATCCCCTAACGGGTTGACCTTTGCTAGAAATACTGTATCACAGTTTTAGCATGCTGTACTTCTATAAATTACAGTCATTTAAACCTCTTATAACTTGTCTCTTGGTTTCAATCTCTAGCTTTCATTATAGGTTATACTCACTCCTAAATGGTGATTGATGATGCTATTCTTCCTATATAAAAACAAAACCACCTTATCAGCATCTGATCCAAATGTCTGGCTCAGATTGCTTTCCTCTAACTGACTCACAAAAACATGTCTGATATTTGCATTTGTACATCAAGTCCTCCTGATTTTTTCAAGGTATCAGATAGTTTGTAGTAAAGTGATGTTGCTGGCATATTTAGTTTAGATTGTTGCTTCAAATGATTTTCTAGAATTCAAAGTTTTATGTTTTTAAATTTTTTTAAAGTGAGAATACTTTTTTTTAATTTTTATTTTCTACATTCTATGTTTACATTCCAAAGGCTTTCCCCTTTCCCAGTCCCCTCCCACCATACGTCCCATAGTTCCTCTCCCCCCGTAAATGTCTGTATATATCTCTTTAAAAGATTATGTTATTATTAGACTTTATTTAGCAAATATATACTGTTGCAGAGCTCATTTAGGTGTTTTTCTTTAAAGCAAATTATGCAATGTGTGAAAATATCACATTATATTTACATGACATTTTGTATAATTGTATTCAACTTAACATTGATTTTGAAGAAGTCCTTTCAGGCCTGAATCCAGAGCTCAGAGCTTGTTCTTGCTTCTTATATACAGACAAAGGCTGTGACAGTTTCCTTCACATGTGCAACTTGTGCTGGTCTCAAAATATAAGTATTAAACACCAGATGTCTGAATTTCTGTGACTAAATTGGTGTTCGGTGCTTTAGTACTGTATTGACTCTTTTGTGTGTCAACTTGACACAGGCTGGAGTTATCACAGAGAATGGAGCTTCAACTGGGGAAGTGTCTCCATGAGATCCAGCTGTGGGGCATTTTCTCAGTTGGTAATCAAGGGGGGGAGGGCCCAGGGTGGTGCCATCCCTGGGCTGGTAGTCTTGGGTTCTATAAGAGAGCAAGCTGAGCAAGCCTGGGGATGCAAGCCAGTAAGAAACATCCCTCCATGGCCTCTGCATCAGCTCCTGCTTGCTGACCTGCTTGAGTTCCAGTCCTGACTTCCTTTAATGATGACCAGCAATGTGGAAATGTAAGGTGAATAAAACCTTTCCTCCCCAACTTGCTTCTTGGTCATGATGTTTGTTCAGGAATAGAAACCCTGACTAACACAAGTACCCATTGGAACAAATATTTTGCTGTTGTTGTGGGTTTTGTTGTGCGAATAGTGTGTGCATGTGTGTGTATGCATAGGGGCTTTAGGTTGGCATTGGATGTCCTCCTCTGTTATTCTCCATGTTATCCTTTGAGGCATGGTCTCTTATTGAACACGATCCTCGATGTTTAAGCGACATCATCCAGCAATCATCAGGAACCCTGTCTTCATGTCCCCGTGCTGGGACTGCTAGTGCATGTTGCTGCATTTACAGTTTGATGTGGATACTGGTCCTCATACTTGCATAACCAACAATTTTCACACTGAATCATCCTCCCTGCCCTGCAGCAAACAGTTTATGTTTTAAATTCAAGTCAACTTTATATCTTTTATCATGTTTACATGTTATAAACAACAATCAATTGGAATTAAAGAGTATATTTTACCATGCCACTTTAAATTGTCTAACAGAGACAGAGACCTATAAATGAACCCAAACTGATATTGCACCAGATGGTTTGTTTGCTTGGTTAATTGTTTTGTCTCCCAATTAACTTCTAATGTGAATGTAACACAGTTTTCTTCTGTTAGTATTTTTTTAAGTATTTTTCATAATACTGACATAACAGGAATTCAGTCAATTTGTTAAATAAATGAACAATGCACTTAAACCCAATTCTCATAGTCAGAGTAAGCATAATTGACACTGCTCAACAAAGTAACAAGCTGTATTTTGCACTATGGGTGAATTTCTGGAGTTTAGTTGAATGAGGAAAAGAGCAATTGTATTCACTTAGAAATAAAAGGATCCTTTCTCATCTATGACAGTGTTTGCTTTCATTGTCACTGGATTCACAGAAAGTCCCATGATCAAACTTGGTGTCACCACTGTTGTAAAGATTATGCTTTCTTAGGATCTTCTTCCCAAGTAGCAGGTGTCACTCAGGGCTGAAAGCTACAACAGACACCCTTGGGGAAACGCCTCTCACAGAGAGGTTATTATCCCTCAGTCCACTTCCAGGAATAAATCAGTAAGTCCCACTTAACTGGAAGCCATTGCTTTCTACCTGCAACATTCTCTCGTGGGTCTAGCAGTGAATGCAAAGTGCATCTCGACCAAGACATTTATTTCAATGATACTTGGATTTGTGAGTTTCATTTCACACATATCCCCAGTGCGTTAAGAGTGTCGGTTTAAATTGCACATACTCACGTCTCCATTAGTCACACTCACCTCTTTGTGCCATTGTATTAAATGCCTATCTTAACATAGGAAATGCTAATGTGAGGATGTTGGCTATACCTTTACATATAACTATAGTGTTAATTTCATTTCTAAAATACTAAAAGCAAATAAAAATAGGGAAGACATGGGAATTGTGGAGAATTATTTTGAATTGAGGTTACCATTTACTTCTGGGAAAATGACTTACTCCAAATCCCATTTCTTTTCATTATTAAGTTCTGTTGTCCTCACCTCACTGGGGTTCTGTTAATTACCATCATTGTTATTTTTTCTTCTAATTTTGTATAATATGTATATGGAATTATAACTTGCTTCCATAACCTACATTTCTTTCTTTATGAACTTAGGATTTGGGGGCATTGAGTATGTTATCCAGTCAAAGCTAAGGAATTTCCAACTTTAAGATTCACTTGTATTTTCTTGCTCTTCCCATGATCATTATATGATTATATTTTTCACTAATAGTATCATTTCATGAGTCAGCTCATATTTGCTGCCTGGTTTTTATTATTTATCTAATTTACATTTCTAGCCCAATAATAGGTATTATATTCTACTTTTATAAGTGGAGAAAGACTGTGTTCAAGGAGGATATATAGCTTTCTATCTATAAAACTATGCAGTCTCACTTTGTTTGATTTCAAATTCTGCTCTCTAGTATTCTTGCACTTTTAGGTGCATGTGTGTGTTCTTAAGTGTTGAACACTATTTCTTGGTGAAGAACTTTTGACTTTTTTCTTTGTATTAACTTATCTAAAATGTAAGTATTTAAAAATATTGACTTTATTCAGTAGCTTCAAGCTTGTTTTGTTTGTTGGACCTTTAATTTATGATGGCTACTCTGTCTTTGTATTTTGAAGTGTATAATTCCTAGGAAGTTAACAGTTTATGAACAGAATGACCTTAGTTATTATTAGAAAAATCTAATTATGAAGGATTGATATTGCTGTTTAAATAAAGCCTAAATTGAGCAGTTATTTTGGTTTAGAGAGGCAGTTAGCCTGTGGGCAGAATAACTCAATATCATAATAAGGCCTCATAATGAAGGCCATTGTCAGAGTTTCTGTGAATACAATCTCAGAGACTTTAGATTCACTATAGAGATGCACATTGAAGATGTCTCAAGGAATCATCATGATCATCCTCTGACTTAAGAAAGAACACAGCTTATTTCAGCTCCAAATGGTACTTTTTTCATAATCCAATGTCAATTCAGTCCAATCCCTGAGAAAAAGTTATGATGAGTAAGAATACAATTCCTCAGTCCTATCTTCAGAGCAGGGAATTCAAGAACCACTTACTTTTCTGGACTATTACATATGGATGTGAAATATTATTGTCATAGTGTGGTGCATGTTTTATTTATTTACAATGTCTTGACCTCTCAGAATATTTGAACATTCGATTCTATTGCCAAAGAAAGGGCACTGGAATGGGTAGCACACTAAGGACCACTTAAAAAGCAAATACAGAACACAAGTATTCTGGGGGAATGATTGGGGAATAGTTGGGGGGAGAGGAATTATGGGATGTATGGTGGGGGAACTGGGAAAGGGGAAAGCCTTTGGAATGTAAACATAGAATATAGAAAATAAAAATAAAAAAAAGAATAATGGCATGTCTTTGTACTCATAAATTAATCTCAACAAAATAAAATCAAAGCCTTATAACTCCTTAAACTTGTTTGGAGGTTCAGGGTGAATCTTTGTTGATTCATATCAGGTTCAGGAAGCTGATAAATTAAGGATTTTCAGGCTCTTCAATTGAAAGGGCTCTGATAATAAGATATCTATTTATCTATCTATCTATCAATCATCTATCTATCTATCTATCTATCTATCTATCTATCTATAATAGTGTGTGTGTGCGTGTGCGTGTGCGTGTGTGTGTGTGTGTGTGTGTGTTTGCGTGTGTGTGTGTGTGTGTGTGTGTGTGTGTAATGTATTTCCCCCTTTTAAAATCCAGCCAGGAAATATTAGATTTTTTGAGTACATGCCAAGAATAAAATAATCTTAGCTAAAATGAATGGTTTCTCTAAAAATTTAAGGCAACTCTCTGAAAACATGGCTTACAACAGAAATGCTTTTGTTCTAACAGAATTACAACATAATTAGAGAAAGACCATATTATATTTTATACTGCCCTGTCTGGACTTTCTACTATTTTTCAGCCTGTGCAAGATTTTACTACACTGAACTCAAGATAGAGGTCACAGTTTATATATCTAAGAAATAAATACATACAAAAGCAATAATCCTAAACATAATATGCTTTCAGCTGAATTCCACAGAGTAACACAATGTAACCCCTTACCCTCACTCTATATATGCTAATCCACCATCTAACCCATCCAAGACTCAATTAAATCAGGAATTCAGAAATCTAGAGTAGATGCCTTTGAGGAATTGTTTAAGGTTTTCTGGATACGTCCTACTCTTGGCAGTGGATGCAAAGTGGAAAACT
Organism: Apodemus agrarius; assembly: GCA_964023405.1. Classification (NCBI taxonomy): domain Eukaryota; kingdom Metazoa; phylum Chordata; class Mammalia; order Rodentia; family Muridae; genus Apodemus; species Apodemus agrarius. The sequence continues at coordinate 52,200,475 of OZ030018.1, forward strand.
CTCTCTCTCTCTCTTTCTCTCTCCATCCTTCCCTCCCTCCCTCCCTCCCTCCCTCCCTCCTTCCCTTCCTCTCTCCCTCATCTCTCTCTCTCTCTCTCTCTCTCTCTCTCTCTCTCTCTCTCTCTTTCTCTCTCGCACATGCACAATTAGTGCAAAGTATTTGTACTTCCACTCATAATTTTTCATACAAACATGCATTAGGATTTACAAAATTTTTAAGTATACTCTTTATATAGTACTTCCTTTCCTCTATAGGTATATGTTTTTCTCATAAAGATCAACTGTAAATGTCTATGTAGCTAAAGAGGCTTAAGTTCCGTAATGCATTTAATTTATTTATTTTTGTTTCTTTTTGTTTTTATGAATATATAATATATATTATATATTGTTCTACTAATGTATAGGAATCATCTGCTAGTCTCAGTATATTCTACCACTTTAGAACATACTACAGATTGGGTGAGTACTAAATGACAAGAATTTGTTTCTCCTCATGTAGGAATCTGAGAAACACAGTGTCCAGACCCTGGCAGAATTATTATCAACAGAGAGCCTTGCTTTGTTCAGCAAGAGCTCAAGAGACAGACATGACTGAGGTGACAAGGAAATAAAAAGATACACATACACAGTCAGATGCGGGATCAGGTGGACTGGGTTCTCCTATGGAGCAACCTCAGAATCTTGGAAGCGCCATGTGTTTATTATATACAGTTGAACAGGGAATCGGGGGTAACTGCATCAAGGAAGCAGGATGCATGGTATATATATGGCTGAACCAAGGAGCCAAGATTAACTTATCTTAGTAGAAGAAGTCTCTGGAAGGCTGCAGTCTTCACAAGACAAACATTTAGAAGGGGAAAGATTCAATGGGTGTTTTTCTCTGTATACTGTCAACTTCATACTTGGACTCCCCCAAAGAAGACTTTGCCATTTGTGTGACCTTCACGGGGGGGGGAGGGTTTGCCACTCCAAAGGGGTTTAAGGCATTGTTTGTCCCTGAAAGGGTAGTGCCTGTGTCAACACGTACAATTCACTTATAGCTTCTCTCACTCAGGACAGTCTTTGCTACAAACAGGGCTTTATTCCAGGCCATTAGGCCATATCTTCTGCAGTAGTGTACATGGCAGAAGAGACATGGTGGCAGAGCTGAGTCATCTTTCATATGAGGTTGACCCCTCATAATAAGGTCACAGTGATGGATAGGTGCCAAGACAAACTTTGAGAAAATATGAACTTTCAAGTCAAACTGGTACTGTGCTTTCATTCTTTTAATGCATATCCTAGACATTTCATCTATCTACTTGACCGTCCATTAGAAATGGCTCATTTACATGTATCGAGTCATTACCACCAAAGGAAGAATCTCATATATGGACTGATTTTCTGGATTAAAAAATACAGTGTTCAAATGTCATGCAAAGGAATAGCATCAATTTATATTACAAATGACAAGATATGATGTACAAATTTTCTCATAGTCACCCATTATTTATGTACTGTATGACTTCCGTATCTCTGTGGATACCAACTCAATTGTAGAAAGTTATTCTTTAATGCTGATAACTTCAACCATTTCCTAACTACAATCTTTATGTATAATTTATTTTTCCTCCTAAGCTATTCATTTCCCAAGTTTAATGTAATACTTATAAAGTAGTTATTCGAAGCTCGTGTTTTTTACTGTCTGTGTAATAGATGTGAGTTTGGTGTTTAATTTGTACTGAAAATTTTCTGCATCACTCTGATAATATTTTTATTCCAGAATGTGTCACTTAAATAGTGTTTTTCTCTCTCCCAGATTGGGGCAATATTATGTTCACATCTCAAATTCTATTACTTGGCAGAATGTTCATGCATTGTGAATCCCTAGACACTGTATATAGAAGATTATTTTTAGCAACAATTTTATAATTAGCCACTAGAAACCATGGCAAGCTATTTCCATGATTTTTCAAGAGTGGTGTAGAAAGAGTGAATTTTGGACAACTTTACTTCACTCAAAGGCTGACAACTCTATATGAGCAGATTTTCCTGTTCCTTGTTACCTTATTGAATGAGCTTAAGTGATGATGGAAGACTGATAACTTCGTTTCCTGTTTGTGTATCTGAGTAATTGTCTCAGAAACATTTATTTCCTTTAAACCCATTCATTTCTAGTTCATACTAAATTGCAGCAACTATACTGTAAATTCCGAAGTAAAATTCAATTAGGGTGTTTTATGATAGTCTTTTATTTGTTGTATCTGCAATTAGGATTTTTGAAACTTTACTTTTTTTCAGCTCAGATGTTGATTTGCTGAGTTATTATAATATAATCATATGGAAATTGTCTCATTACTAATTTTGTTTCTATGTTCTTATTGATATATTCAGACCTTCAAAGAAAATCTACAATACAGACAGATTCATGCTTTTATCCAGCAGATTTTTCCTTTCAATAAACACATACATTAACTATTTTCCTGAATTCTCTCTCTCTCCCATCCCCCCTCTGTCTAATAGCCTGTCCGGATTTTATGGAGTTTTGTCTCATCTTCACATATTCACTGAATATATATATATATATATATATATATATATATATACTTATTTCTATGAGTATACATTATGCAGCTAACCAGATTTAAGTCAGATTTTCCTTATTTATAGGCATGACAAGAGGACAAACAAATGTTGGATTCTGATGCTTCCATTTGCATAAACTTTCCCAATGGTACTCATATCATTCATCATTAAACTATGTTGATGTGCTGATGTCCACTTCACACCTTGATGAGATGTGTGTGATGCTTACACCACCATGATTATTTTTCTGGTACTCTACCTTTGTACTCTCAAGTAAACTACCTGGCAAAAATAATTACAGAAATTTTACCCTTTGAAACTATATCATTTAATGAAAATAGCATTTACTATTCTCGAATAAATACAAAACATGAACTTCTATGTTCTAAGACAAGTAAGCCTATAGCATGAATCAAAAGGAAACCTTGAAAAGTCAAATACTGGCTACAATGTTTACTGATCATTGCACTGTCTGATACAAGATGCTGCCATTTAGTGGAATGATATACATTTTTTAAAACATAGTGGACTAACTTCTTAAATAAACAAGTTTGACAGAATATGAAAATCAGTTATTGTATACACAAAAACAGTTTTCAGATGAACTGTCAAGGTGAAGACAACTGTCCCATGTCATCTAATGGCCAAGATTGCAAAAGAGGAAACCAAGTTTCTATTACAAGCTAGAAAGCACAATTATCAAGTGAGAACAATAGCAATCACATTAAACAAAATCATATCATAACATATAAAGGTGAAATTAATGCCATATATTTTATTTAAGTTTGAATAAAAGTGTTCTGAAATTAGTCCACTGTGCTTGAATTTTCGGGAGAGCTGTTCAATGACTTCTGTTTAAAACCAAAAGATATAATAGAGATTTTTTTACTTAACTTATTAATTAATTGATTTTTCATGAACTACTGGGTGAATGAGAATATCCCCAGTGCCATTGGGTAGACACAGATTCCTGACACAGAAAGGAAGGAAAATACTGTGCAGTTTTGAAGTATTACTGATAAACATCAAATCACATGTTTTTATTTTTTTACTTACAAAAATAGGATCTTGACTCAAGAGTTGAAAGGCTATGAAAAAGTCAGCATTAATCTTTTCCATATTCCATATTTTTGCTGCACTTGTTAATTTGTCTGTGTAAATCTACAAGTCTTTGCAGGTGTGCAAAGGTGTATAGGTGCCATTGCACACATGTGGAGTCAAATAACAATTTGTTGGGAGCTTATCTACTTCCACCATGTGAGTGTCACAAATTGGACTTGGGTCTTTAGGCTTGACAGCAAGCACCTTCACCCACTGAGTCATCTCAATGGACACCTCACCTACATTTTTATACATACTATTTCAGCAAATGTATAGACTGTATAAGATTTTATCTTCCATACTGAGTGTAGTAGCTGTCTTGTGGTAAAGTTCTCAAATAGGTATAAGAAATGAGAAAGGACCAAGGAGCTGAAGGGGTTTGCAGTGCCATAGGAGGAACAACAATATGAACCACCCAGTACCCCCACTCCCAGAGCTCCCAGGGACTAAACCAACAACCAAAGAATACAAATGGAGGGACCCATGGCTCCAGTTGCATATGCAGCAGAGGATGGCCTTGTTAGAAATCAAAGGGAGGAGAGGTCCTTGGTCCTGAGAAGGCTAGATGCCCCGGTATAGAAGAATGCCAGGACAGGGAAGTGGGAGTGGGTGAATTGGTGAGCAGCAGGAGGGGGGGTGGTTAGAGGGTTTCCATGGGGGAAACCAGGAAAGGGGAGATCATTTGGAATGTAAATAAAGAATATATCTAATAAAAATGATGAATAAGATTTTATCAATACCTTGAAGCATGATACCTCTGTAAAATATTTTTTAATGATTCAGTCAACTTATTTAAATGGCTATATGAACTGGGTGATGGTGGTGCATGACTGTAATCCCAACATTTGGTAGGCAGAGGCAGGTGGATCTCTGAGTTCAAGACCAGACTGGTATACAGAATGAGTTCCAGGATGGCCAGTTCTACACAGAAAAATCTTGTCTTGAAAAACAAAAAAGGTGGCAGTATAAAATGATACATTAAGCATCATCTATAACCAGCTAATCCTACCTCATTACAAATGGAATATCACAGCTTTTGTTGGCATAAGTACACATGGTTACTTGATTTTCTTGTTAGACCAAGCATAAATATTTTATTTCTGTAATGTTCAAAAAATTCTAACACTAGTCAAAGAACAATTGAATTACTTGATCATGCTATTCTGATATTTTGAGTTAATTAATTGGTTTTTATAACACAGTGAGTCAAATTAGTGCTTATCATATATGCATGGCTGTAGGTCCATCCACTAGGGCTTGAACAAACAACGAGGGGTCACAATAATGAGGAAAGCTAATGTTTCCTTCTCTCAGCAAATATCTCCCCATCTCTGGGTGTGCCTTCATGAACTCATTCCTCATCCATCCTGAATTGTTGGCCAGCTTGATCCTAATTAGGACTTGTGTAGACAATAACACTGTCCTAGGTTAATATGTGCAACAACCTTGTCATGTCCAAAACATACTGCTTTGCAGCAGAACTTCCTAACCCCTGGTAATTAGAGTTTTTTGTGCATGCTCTTCCACAATGTTCCCTGAGCATAGGGAATGCAATATCACAAGTTTTAACATTGATAATTAGATAAAATAATGTTGCTGTGTAGACAAGGTTGGCTTTTATTCATAATTCATTGTTTTCCTGTCTTGTTCTCCTGGGTGTTGGGATTACACCTGTCCAAAGTCATTATGATTGACTTTGTCTATCAGTTTATAAGCTAATCCAATAATGCTTCAAGTGGTTACAGGCTAAGCACGTTTGTTATCAAAAGTGTGTTTTTCATGCCCATTTTTCTGAAGAACCATCAGACTGATTTCCACAGCGGTTGTACCATCTTGCAATCCCACCAACAGTGGAGGAGTGTTCTTTTTTCTCCACATCCTCGCCAGCACCTGTTGTCCCTTGAGTTTTTAATCTTAGCCATTCTGACTGGTGTGAGGTGGAATCTCAGGTTGTTTTGATTTGCATTTCCCTGATGACTAATGATGTTGAACATCTTTTAAGGTGCTTCTCTGCCATCTGAATTTCTTCTGGTGAAAATTCTTTGTTTAGCTCTGTACTCCATTTTTGATAGGGTTATTTGCTTCTTTGGGGTATAACTTCTTGAGCTCTTTGTATATATTGGATATTAGCCCTCTGTCAGATGTGGAGAGGGCCCTGTCATACCACTCCTGTGTATATAACCAGTGGAATCCCCTGCATACAATAAAGACACATGCTGCACTATGTTCATAGCAGCCTTGTTTATAATAGCTAGAAGTTGGAAGGAGCCCAGATGTCCCTCAAAGGAGGAATGGATACAGAAAATGTGGTATATTTATACAATGGAATACTACTCAGCAATTAAAAACAATGAATTCATGCAATTTGTAGGCAAATGGTTGGATCTGGAAAATATCATCCTAAGTGATTTAACCCAATCACAAAAGAATACACATGAAATGCAATCACTGATAAGTGGATATTAATGAGCCCAAAAGCTCTGAATACTCAAGACGCAATTAGCAAATCAAAAGATTCCCAAGAAGAAGGAAGGAAAGGACCCTGGTCCTCAAAAGACTGAATACAGATTTGTAGGAGAGCATCAGAACAGAGAAATGGGGGGGGGGAAGTGATTGGCAAATAGTTAGGGAGGAGAGGACTTATGGGACATATGGTGGAGGGAACTGGGAAAGGGGAAAGCCTTTGGAATGTAAACAAATATATAGAAAATAAAGAAAAAAAGAAAGTTCATGTATGTTGAATACCATGTAACTATGGTCATTTGATTTCTTCAAATATCATTTCTGACATGATAATTTAAAAAATTCTTAAGTAGGCAACTTTAATTTCATAATATTAGGATGAGACAATGAATTTTATATTCTTGCACTCTCATCCAATTTTATTTTATTTCCTCAATAATCATTTCTCTTACAAACTATCTATACATTTTGGCATTTGTAGCGGCTTATCCCTGTATTTCCCCCCAAATAAAGTCAATGAATTCTTTTAAAAAAAGTGTGCTTTTCTTTACTTTTCATGACGTATTTCAATACAGAGTCATGCTTATGTTCTTCTCAATATCTGTTTATTCTTTGTTAATAATACAACACCTTTTCCCTTTGGAGAAAGCATTATATTACAAAGCTTGGTTCACTTATAACAGGAGTTGATTTGACCCTGACTTTCTGAAAAACAGGTGACCAGGCCATGATTACTCACAACTCCTCTAACTTCAGGTCAATAGTCAATTTGAGATCAAGACGTTTTCTGGATAATCAAGGAAAATGTATGCCTTCTTTCCTCTGTGATGTATTTTTAAGAGGATGGTGATATTGTTGTTATCAACTTAAAACCAAGTAGCCTGGGAATAAGTGTGTCAATAAAATGTAACGAACTGTTTTTTGAAGCTGAGTTAGTCTGGTAGCAGTGATAACTGTGACTGACAGCACATGTCCATAGTGCTCAATGTAGAAAGAGCCCCCAGCGTGCAAAACAGTGGGCACTAGTCAGAATTAGAGGAAAGTAGAAGTAAGCAGCCAACAGTGGGCTGGTCATATCAAGTTCCTGTGGGAACGGGAAGGGAATCTGAGATACTGACTGATGTTTGGACACCAGCACGTTCTTCTTTCCTCTCATTGTCAGATTTTACAAGGAAATCATTTATGATTTATTAACCCAGATGCTTAGCTGGAATGACTCTCTGGTCCTATATTAAAATGTCAAGAATGAAGAAACAGATATGGGAAATAAAGACCTTAATCACACTCTGCAGATGAAGAAGGTGTAGTGTGTGGTTCAATCAATATTTGTGACATTTTACTTACCTTTTTTCTTTAAACCACTTGGATTGTCATATTGTATCATTGAAAAACAAGTATATTTTGCAATAAATACCCAGAATCTGTAGTCAGTCTGAACACATTTAAATGCTGTCCACACACTTTTTTGTTGTATGGACCTGTACAAGTTCTTTTTTTAATTTCTTTTAACTTTTCAGCATATCACTTTAATCATCTATAAAAATGAATGTTTATTTTATAGAACTTTTGTAATAATTAAAAAGATTATGGATGCAAATTATATAAAAATCACAGTTTACTTAGCTTGTCTTTAAAAAACTGGAAATATTTTATTGATGAGACCTCACCAGCTAAGCAAAGTGCTCCTGATGTCAAGCACCTTCCTCCTTTCTTTATCTTTATTTTTATTTATTTTTCCTCCTTTCTTAAGTCATCCCATGAATGCTTTCTTCTCTTCCATGGTCTGGAAATGACCATGGCCAAACTTGGAGGTGGTATCAATGAACTTCAATGGTCAATTTTCTCCACTGCCCAAGGTTTGGTCTGGACCAATAAGGACATAAGAGCCGTAAGCTCTTGCTTCTTGATTCCCACCACACAGCTTTTGAGCATGATGAAGATATTGGTCACCTCACCATAATGGATAATGCCCCCTAGTGGGGTGATGCTCTTATCAGATAGGTCAAAGTCAGTAGAGGCATTGTTCTTGATCAGTTTGCCATCCTTGATGAGGTAGCCTCTACCAATCCTGTAAATCTTGTTAATCTATGTTCAGTGATGGTAGCTTTTCTACCCAGCTCAAGTCACAGAGAAGACTACATGGGCAGTGTGGGTGCCAGGCTCCAAAACAGGCAACTTTGCGCAGACCTCTATGGACTTTTCAGGGCATTTTCTTTGTATGCCAACGACAGGTCACCCCTTTGTACCCTTTGACTTTTGTCAGGCTGATGACGTCAATCATCTCATCCTGACCAAACACCTGGTTCACAGGAACCTGCTGCTTCAGTCTCTCTCCAGCCCAGTCTAGCTTCTCAGCCACAGTGCCCCCATTCACCTGGATGTCCATCAAGTGTTTCTTCTTCTAGCTCAAAGGAAGCAGACATATCTGAGTATGGGCAGTTACTCGATGACTTGTCAATACTTCTTCATGCTGTTGAAGTCCTTCTCCAGCTGCTTCTTGCCTGTATCACCCTGCCATCTCCTGCAGTATTTGGTGAAAGCCTTCTTAGATTTGTGCCAATTTTTGTAGAAACGCCTTTTACACTCATCACTGATATGCTCAGCACATACAGTATTGAAAGGTCTGGGGGCCTCGTGTGGTTTCTACATATTTCTCAATGCCCACAACTATCATGGGTGGGGTTTCCACAAAGGTTAGAGCCTCCATGACTTCTTTCTTGTTCATCTTAGATCCTGGCCTATCAACTTACCAGACAATGTGGGGCATGCCAATCTTGTACCCTAGAAAGGCTGTGAGATGAAGAGGCTTGGAAGAGTTATCCTTAGGGAAGCTCTTTATTTTCTTACGATGCCAGCTGCTATGCTTCCCAGGCAAGAAGTCCAAGGACCTATGCCTGGGTGCTAGAATTTCCTGTGAGATATTTCACTGTCACATGCTGCTGATAAAGCTACTCAGCATGTCTTAAGGGTATAATTATTAGTGATAATTTCATTGTGTGCTATCATACATACATGAGTAGAAGGATGGAATGTGACTACATCAAGCACAATTTCAACCTGAATATTACAAACTTTCAAATTTTAAAGACTAGAGTTGACTCAGTGACTATCAACACTGTCTGCTCCAGAAGACCACAGGTTTGATTCTTAGCACCCACATGGTAGTTCACAAATACCTGTAACTCCAGTTCCAGGAGATCTGACACATCTTTCCTGGACTCCACAGCCACTGTATCCTTGAGGTGTATAGACATACTTGAAGGTAAAACACCCATACAGATAAAGTAAAAATCCCATTTTATACTTTTAAATTTTGAATAGTTTAATTTTCTTATAATTCATTTAGTCTCATATATATTCTTCACTCAATGTTTATTGATAAAGAAAGTCATGACTGATCAAGTAGTTCAAAATGAAGATAGCTGTTCAAGAGAGTAGGTTGCTCTCAGTACTGAGGGCTTTTACTTTGTTTTCCTGAGTGTGGAAGGACTCTTATTTTGTTTGGTTTTATGTATGTAAAGGAGGTTTGTCTTAACTCAATCTTCTATTTAATTAACTGTTTTGCATATCTAGAGCTCAGGGAAAAGATCTGATACTCTGATACTCAGTCAGTTAGTTGCTATACATTTTAGTTAGTGAATGTAAAATGCAATGTGATTTCAAGCGTAATACAGAGAGTCAAAAGAACTTGGTGAGATGTGATTGTGATTAAAGCTAGTAATCATATATCACCTGCTCAAATAGACATGGTTTGGCAAAAGAGACCAGTTAAGCTTTGGTTATACTACTCATAGCATAAAAATAATTATTTAAAACAAAATATTTTTTCTACTTGTTTAAAATATAATTTTGTAAAAGTAGATTTTCATTAAGTGACAATAGAGAATGCCTAGTTTAAAGAAATCAAGACTATAGATTTATAGTTTCCTAACTGGGGCATTAAGTGATTGATGAGGAAATTTAGAATTATCACTCACAACTATAGGGCTAAGAGCTCCAGAAACATTCAGGAACCAATGAATCAATACATTTATTTTTGAAAACATAAAACAATAAGAATTTTATAAAATTAATTTTTTTCTTTGAAATAAATTCATGGTGCATATGTTTTATATGCATAGACTGTTGTAGTTGCCACCAATTAACCTCTACTTAAATTGATCCTGTGGTGGTGATGGTGGTGCGTTCCTTGCTACCCCACAAAATGTTCTGAGTTCACAAATGAAAGATGAACTCACACACACACACACACACACACACACACACACACACACTCACACACACACATATGCATATAGCCGTATATTTTAATATGCCTTAAACAGCTCAATAGCTGGGCCACTCCCATACTTCCACCTGGGTAACACCTCGCCTCTGATATTCCTGAGTTATTACTTACTAAAATCTATATTCCATCTTCACTGCCCTAGACCCAAGGTATTCCAAGCTTCTAGGCTAATATCCACTTATAAGTAAGTGTGTATCATGTGTGTTCTTTTGTGACTGGGTTACTTCACTCAGGATGATAGTTTCTAGTTTCATCCATTTTCCTAAGAATTTTATAAATTTGTTGTTTTAAATAGCAGAATAGTATTGCATTGTGTAACTATATCACATTTTCTGTATCCATTCCTCTGTTGAGGGACATCTGGGGTCTTTCCAGCTTCTGGCTATTATAAATAAGGCTGCTATGAACATAGTAGAGCATGCGTCTTTTATTATGCTGGAGAATTTTCTGGGTATATGCCCAGGAGTGGTATAGATGGGTGTTCAGGTAGTACAATGTCCAATATTCCGAGGAACTCCAAGACTGATTTCCAGAGTGATTATACCAGCTTGCAATCCCACCAGCAGTGAAAGAGTGTTCCTCTTTCTCCATATCCTCGCCAGTACCTGCTATCGCCTGAGTTTTTGATCATAGCCATGCTGACTGGAGTAAGGTGGAATATCAGGGTTGTGTTGATTTGCATTTCTCTGATGACTAAGGATTTTGAACATTTCTTTAGATGGTTCTCAGTCATTCGATATTCCTCAGTTGAGAATTTGTTGTTACCTCTGTACACCATTTTTAATAGGCTTATTTGGTTCTCAGGAATCTAACTTCTTGAGTTCTCTGAACATATTGAATATTAGCCCTCTGTTAGAGTTGGTAAAGATCTTTTTTCAATTTCTTGGTTGCTGTTTTGTCTTATTGACAATGTCCTTTGTTTTACATAAATGTTGTAATTTTATGAGGTCATATTTGTCGATACTTGATCTTACAACATAACTATTGGTATTCTGTTCAGGAATTTTTCCCCTGTGCCCATGTGTTCAAGGCTCTTCCCCAGTTTCTTTTCTAATAGTTTCAGAGTATCTGGTTTTATGTGCAGGTCTTTGATCCATTTGGACCTCAGCTTTGTAGAAGGAGATAAGAATGGATCAATCTGCATTCTTCTACATGCTGATCATCAGTTGAACCAGCAGCATTTGTTAAAAATGCTCTTTTCCCACTGGATGATATTAGCTCCTTTTCCAAAGATCAAGTGACTATAGGTGTGTGGGTTCATTTCTGGGTCTTCAATTCTATTCCAATGATCTACCTGCCTGTCACTCTACCAATACCATGTAGTTTTTAACACTATTGCTCTGTAGTACTGCTTGAGATCCAGGATGCTTATTTCCCCAGAAGTTCTTTTATTGTTGAGAACAGTTTTAGCTATTCTGTTTTTTTGTTATTCCATATGAATTTGAGGATTGCTCTTTCTAACTCTATGAAGAATTGAGTTAGAATTTTGATTGGGATTGTACTGAATCTATAGATTGTTTTTGGCAAGATTGCCAATTTTACTGTATTAATCCTGCCAATCCACTAGCATGGGAGATCTTTCCATCTTCTGAGGTCTTCTTTGATTTCTTTCTTCAAAGACTTGAACTTCCTGTCATACAGATTTTTCATTTATTTGGTTAGAGTCACACCAAGATACTTTATATTGTTTGTGTCTATTGTGAAGGGTGTCATTTTCACAATTTCTTTTTCAGCCTGTTTATCCTTTGAGTATAGACAGGCTACTGATATGCTTGAGTTAATTTTGTATCCAGCCACTTTGCTGAAGTTGTTTTTCAGCTGTAGGAGTTCTCTGGTGGAGTTTTTGGGTCATTTAAGTATACTATCATATCATCAGCAAATAGTGATAATTTGACGTCTTCCTTGGTAATTTGTATCCCTTTGACCTCCTTTTGTTGTCTAATTGCTCTAGCTAGAACTTCAAGTACTATATTGAAAAAATATGGAGAGAGATGGCACCTTGTCTAGTCTCTGATTTGAGTGGGATTGCTTCAAGTTTCTCTCCATTTAGTTTGATGTTGGCTACTGGTTTGCTGTATATTGCTTTTATTATGTTTAGGTATGGGCCTTGAATTCCTGTTATTTCCAAGACCTTTAACATGAAATGATGCTGATTTTTTTCAAATGCTTTTTCAGCATCTAATGAAATGACCATGTGTTTTTTTTCTTGGAATTTGTTTATGTAGTGAATTACATTGATGGATTTCCATATATCGAACCATCTCTTCATCCCTGGGATGAAGCCTACTTGATCATGGTGAATGATCATTTTGATGTGTTCTTGGATTCGGTTGGCAAGAATTTTATTGAGTATTTTTGCACCAATATTCATAAGGGAAATTGGTCTGAAGTTCTCTTTTTTGTTAGATCTTTGTGTGGTTTTGGAATCATTGCAATTGTAACTCCCATAGAACAAGTTAGGTAGTATTCCTTCTGTTTCTATTTTTTGGAATGGTTTGAAGAGTTTTTCTATTAGGTCTTCTTTGAAGGTCTGATAGAATTCTATGCCATCTGGTCCCAAGCTTTTATTGGTTGGGAAACTATCTATGACTGCTTCTATTTCTTTAAAGGTTATGGAGCTGCTGAGATCATTTATTTGATCTGGATTTAACTTTGGTATTTGTTATCTGTCTAGAAAAATGTCCACTTCACCCAGTTTTCCAATTGTGTTGTGTATAGGTTCTGATAATTTTTTAATTTCATCAGTTACTGTTGTTATATCTCCCTTCCCATATCTGATTTTGTTAATTTGGATACTGTCTCTGTTCTTTCTGGTTAGACTGGCTAAGGGTTTATCTATTTTATTGATTTTCTTAAAGAATCAGCTCCTGTTTTTGTTTAGTCTTTGTATAGTTCATTTTGTTTCTACTTAGGTGATTTCAGCCCTGAGTTTTAATATTTCCTGCCATCTACTCCTCTTGGTATATTAGCTTCCTTTTGTTCTAGAGCATTCAGGTGTGCTGTTAAACTGCTAGTATATGCTCTCTCCAGTTTCTTTTCATAGGCACTCAGAGCTATGAGTTTTCTTCTTAGCACTGCTTTCATTGTGGCCCATAAATTTGGTTATGTTGTGCCTTCATTTTCATTAAATTCTAAAAAGTCTTTGTTTTCCTTCCTTATTTCTTCCTTGACCAAGTCATCATTGAGGAGAGCATTGTTCATCTTCCATGTATATGTGGGCTTTCTGTTGTTTTTGTTGCTATTGAAGACCAGCCTTAATCCATAGTGATCTGATAGGAAGCATGGGATTATTTCAATCTTCTTATATCTGTTGAGGTCTGATTTGTGACACATTATATGGTCAGTTTTGGAGAAGGTACCTTGATGTGCAGAGAGCGTATATCCTTTTGATTTATGATGAAATGTTCTGTAGATATCTCTTAAATCCATTTGGTCTATAACTTCTATTAGTTTCACTGTGTCTCTGTTTAATTTTTATTTTACTGATCTGTCCATTGATGAGATTGGGGTGTTGAAGTCCCCCATAATAATTGTGTGAGATGCAATGTGTGCTTCTCATGAAACTTCTTTTATGAAGGTGGGTGTCATTGCATTTGGAGCATAGATGTTTAAAATTGAGAGTTCAACTTCGTAGTTTTTTTCTTTGATGAGTATAAATTGTCCTTCCTTATATTTTTGAAAACTTTATGTTGAAAGTTGATTCTATTCCATACTAGAATAGCTACTCCAGTTTGTTTCTTTGTACCATCTCCTTGGAAATTTGTTTTCCAGGCTTTTACTCAGAGATAGTGTGTGTCTTTGTGCCTGAGGTGAGTTTCCTGTATGCAGCACAGTACTGGGTCTGTTTACATATCCAGTCTGTTAGTCTATGTCTTTTTATTGGGAAATTGAATACATTGACATCAAGAGAGATTAAAGAAAAGCGATTGTTGCTTCCTGTACTTTTGTGTTTGTGTGGTTTTCTTCTTTTGGGTTTGTTAAAAGAAGATTACTTTCTTGCTTTTTCTAGGGTGTAGTTTCCCTCCTTGTGTTGGCATTTTCCATCTATTATCCCTCATAAGGCTGGAAAGATATTGTATAAATCTTTTTGGTCATGAAATACCTTGGTTTCTCCATCTATGGTAATTGAGTGTTTTGCTTGGAATAGTAGTCTGGGCTGGCATTTGTGTTCTCTTAGGTTCTGTATGAGATCTGCTTAAGTTCTTATAGCTTTCATCATCTCTGGTGAGGAGTCTAATGTAATTCTCATAAGTCTGCCTTTATGTTACTTGACCTTTTTCAAAGCTTTCTGCTTTTAATATCCTTTCTTTGTTTAATGCATTTAGTCTTTTGATTATTATGTGACAGGAGGAATTTCATTTCTGGTCCAATCTATTTTGAGTTCTGTAGGTTTCTTTTATGTTCATGGGCATCTCTTTCTTTAGGTTAGGGAAGTTTTCTTTTTTAATTTTGTTGAAGTTATTTACTGGCCCTTTAAGTTGGAAATATTTTCTCTCTTCTATACCTATAATTCTTAGGTTTGGTCCTAGATTTCCTGGATGTTTTGTGTTAGCTTTTTGCATTTTGCATTTTCTTTGACTATTGTGTCAATGTTTTCTATGGTGTCTTCTGCACCTGAGATATTCTTTCTTCTTTCTCTTGTATTCTTTTATTGATTCTTGCATCTATGATTCCTGATTTCTTTCCTAGGTTTTCTATGTCCAGAGTTCTCTCCCTTTGTGATTTCTTTATTATTTCTATTCCCATTTTTAGATCCTGGATGATTTTGTTCAGTTTCTTCACTTGTTTGTGTTTTCCTATAATTATTTAAGGTATCTCTGTGTTTCCTCTTTAAGTGCTTCTACCTGTTTACCCATGTTCTCCTATATTTCTTTACAGGAGTTATTTATGTCCTTCTTGAAGTCATCTATCAGCACCATGAGATGGGATTTTGAATCCAAATCTTGCTTTTCTGGTGTGTTGGGCTATCTATGACTTGCTGTTGTTGGAGAACTGGGTTCAGATGTTACCATGTCGCCTTTGTTTCTTTTGGTAATGTTATTATGTTTCACTGTTGCCATCTGGTTATCTCTGGTATTAGCTGTTCTTGCTGTCTCTGACTGTGGCTTGTTAGTTCTTCAAGTCTGTGTATCAGTACTCTTGGGAGACCAGTTCTCTGTGTACACAGGTGTGTAGGCATTCCTGGGAGACCAGCTCCCTCATGGTTATATTTGTGTATTTATATCTGTGGCACAGGATCAGCTCTGGGCACAGATGGAAATCAGAAAACTCCTGTCCCCAGCTGCTTCTGGATTCTTATGTCCTGTGGCTTTTGGGCTGGGTCTTCTGAGCAGCAGGGGTGGTTCTGCCTGCACTTTCAGGCCTGTCCACACTCCTGGAAGGCTAGCTGTCTCCCCATACCACATGGATATGCAGCCCTGTGGCAGAGGATGGTCTCCAGCAGCAGACAGAAACTAGAAGGCTTCTGCCTAAGTGTTCAGAAACTGCTTTTAGCAATGGACTTGGGACCATGAGATTCACTACACTATGAAAGTCACATGGTAACAACATGCAACATGTATGATTGAGAAGGGAGGAGATGTTCTCATTCAGATGACCTGGACTACTTGGATGCATTCTTAATGGCAGTAAAAATTATCACCTTTTAAGTAATATTGTAAAAATTTATTTTTCCTCAATACTTTTCATTTCAAAATAAATATTGTGGTTAAAGTACATATATTTAAAAACCATCATAAGATAAAAATGTAGCTTTGACTATTGAAACTTTGAAACAAAATTGACAAAAATATTAGAAATTATCTGAGATATTTTATAAGCTAATATTAACAAGTTTTGATTTAGTAGAAAAACTTTTTTAACCTTATGCCATTAGAATGGGCACTACAGCAACACTAAGAGATAACAGATATTGATAATGGTATGGTGAAATTGCAATCCTCCATGTGAATTGTTCGAAACTAAAATAACAACATTGCTACTGAAACTCTGTACTGATTCCTCAAGAGATTGAACATAGAATTAGCATAGGATATGTAGCAGTATATCAAAGAGATACTTGACATATATATTGATTGCATTATTTATAATATTCAAAATATAGAAGAGATACATATGCTCATTGTTAGAGCAAGCTATTGAAGCACTTATACACAGTGCACATACTCTTTAACTTTGAGAAAGAAGAAAAACAGAATACATTTTACAACATGACCTGAATTGAAGAACACTAAAACAAACACAACCAGAAATGAACCCACACAACTATGGTCAAAGAACTTTGTTCTTTGACAAAGGAGCTATAACCATCCAGTGTAAAAAAAAGAGTCTTTTCAACAAATGGTACTGGTACAACTGGAGGTCAGCATGCAGAAGAATGCAAATCAATCCATTCTTATCTCCTTGTACTAAGCTCAAGTCCAATGGGATCAAGGACATCCACATAAAACCAGACGCATTGAAACTAATATAGAAGAAACTGGGGAAGACCGTTGAGCACACAAGCACAGGGGAAATTTTTCTGAACAGAACACCAATAGCTTATGCTCTAAGTTCAAGAATTGACAAATGGGACCTCATAAAATTAAAGTTTCTGTAAGGCAAAGGACACTTTCAAAAGGACAAAATGGCAACCAACAAATTGGGAAAAGATCTTTACCAAGCCTACATCTGACAGAGGGTTAATATCCAACATATACAAAGAACTCAAGAAGTTAGACCACAGAGAGCCAAATAATCCTAATAATAATGGGGCACAGAGCTACACAAAGAATTTTCACCTGAGGAATATCGAATGGCTGAGAAGACCTAAAGAAATGTTCAATATCAAAAAAAGTCTGAGATTCCCCCTCACACCAGTCAGAATGCCTAAGATGAAAAACTCAGGTGAAAACAGATGCTGGCAAGGATGTGGAGAAAGAGGAACACTCTTCCACTGTTGTTGGGGTTGCAAGCTGATACAACCACTCTGGAAATCAGTCTGGCGGTGCCTCTGAAAATTGCACATGATACTACTGGAGGAGCCTGTTATATCGCTCCTAGGTATATACCCAGAAATTTCCACAGCATGTAATAAGGACACATGCTTCACTATGTTCATAGCAAATAGGGATATTTGTAATGTCCAGAAGCTGGAACTAACCCAGATGTCCCTTAACGGAGGAATGGATACAGAAAATGTGGTATATTTACACTATGGAATACTACTTAGCTATTAAAAACAATGAATTCATGGAATTATTAGGCAAATGAGTGGAACTGGAAAATACCCTAAGGGAGGTAACCCAACCACAAAGTAACACATATGGTATGCACTCACTGATAAGTGGATATTAGCCCAGAAGCTCGGAATACCCAAGACATAATTCACATATCAAATAATGTCCAAGAAGAAAGAAGGAGAGGCCCCTGGTCATGGAAAGGCTTGATGCATCAGTGTAGGGGAATAACAGGACAGGGAAGCAGGAAAGGATTGATTGGGGAACAGGGAGAGGGAAGAGGGATTATTGGACTTTCGGGGAAGGAGGAACCAAGAAAGGGGAAATCATTTGAAATGTAAATAAAGAATATATCTTATAATAAAAAAGAAAATAAAAAGAGCAAATAAACAAATGAACACAAACTTTTAAACAATGAAAACTACCCCAGTCTATTCCAGTATACAGTCAGTTTAGAACTACTCTTCTCAAAGGTAGTGATCCTTATATTTAGTCCACAGATCTGGAACCCCTTTGTTAAATAAGATCCTAAAAAAAGAATCTATTCAATGTTTTACTGAGTCTACTTCAAATAGCAAAGGTGAGCTGGGATTTGTCTTTAGTATGAGACAAATCTTTTGTCCTGAATAAAACTAAATGTCAACATTTGTGATTTTTGGAAAATTAAAAAAAATGATAATCTTAAAATTTTTAAGGTGTGCTGATTACTATTATATGCTTTACTTAAAAATGTGTTCTCATAAAATATCATAAAAATGAAGCCTAGAGTGGTGGTAGAACTGGGCTTGAATTTCACTACTTGGGAAACAGAAGTAAATGGATTTCTGGGAGTTTGAGACCAGCCTTGGTCTACAGAGTTCCAATACAAAACACATACAAATAAACAAATTAAATGAAATACAAACAACCTAACCACTATAAAGTGCAAGAAATAGGCACAGAAAGTCATGTTCACAGGCACACATTTTTAAGTGTAATACTCAAAATATTCTATAATTTATGTGTGGACAAATCTGCAGATTGCTGGCCTTGGTGCTGAAATTAACTTCTGCATTACTTCTGAAGTCTTGGGCATTATTTATTTACTTTCTTGGTAAAACGAAATAAGGAGCAATATTCTAACAGACATCAGTTGACAAAGACAAGTGAGATACTTCAGAGCTTCAGAACATCAGCTAACTAAAAACATTGGTTGAAATATTCCAGTACTTTAATAGCTCACTCAAAAGCAGTGTTAAATCCTGATGAGTGTCAGTTTTGGCTATATTGTATTTGGTTGTTTTGGAGAATTCATGATTGTACATGACCTCTAAATTTCTTTAACAAATTTCAATACATAGTATTGAAGTATGTCACAAAATATAATTTCTCTGCTTTAGGTGGTTCTAAGATCTGCCAATTTCGAGATATTAATACAATAGTATAGCCAAAATCATAGTCTGTGACAAGAAAAATCAAGAATGATATATAAATCTAAAAGATAAGAATGATTTATTTGTTTGTATATTTGTTTTATTTAGATATAAAGACCACCCATGTTTACTAAATTAGCCAGAAAAATGGAGTCAGAAAACCTCGTTGCATTGAAATAAAAAATAAACTGCCTAATATGTAAGAAACCTAAGAAAATAGAATTAAAAATAATAGCTTTAATTATGAGAGGATGGAACTCATTTAATACTATTTCAATTCATAATTTAATGTGGAAGATGTATAATTCCTTAATCATGTTTGTTAAATTAACATTAGCTTTAATGGATATACACAACTTATTTTCTATGCACCCTTTATGAACATGAGTCTATATTATTCTTAACAAAAATAGCAATTTTTTTAGGCAGAAGAAACCCTTCCTTTTTCATCTTTTTACTTTAATGAGCCTCTGAGAAGATAGTTACAATGACTAAAAATAGTACTATTTTTTCCTTCTTTGTTCCCACTAAGAGAGTACCTATTATTGGGAGCTCTGTGGAATATATTTGCTACAAGCAGAATGTGCTTTCAGATAAGCATTAGGATCATAGAACAATCACTGATGTATGCTATCATCTAACAAAAATTCCTTCAAATTTTGTTGGTTACTTTAATAATACCACTTATAGCAAGAATAACCCATAAATGACCACTTGTTTCACTTACTTGTCCTGCTTATTTTTAGAAGAATTTTGTACAATGTTTCTAAATTTTGATTCATGTCTTCTCATAATTAGACTCTGGATGTTGATTTCTGGAAGGAATATATATGAAATAATACTTTGTCTCCATCTCATTAGACAATGCAAAATATGTCAAATACAATCATATGACTAATGGGTTTGTCATGTTTCTACACTATAAATATCCTTTCTATATTTAATAAACACTTTACTGGGAAAAATATGAAACAATGTAAATATCACATTGCTCATCAATCATCCTTAAATCTACTGGTGCATCTTGACTGAATTAATTATTTCCAAGAACTCAAGTATCCATTTTCAATATAAAATATTCCTTTATTCTTGGTTTTTGACCTCTTACAATGATGTCTCTAATTTTTCTTATGCTTTGTGTTTGTGAGTTTTGTGTGTGTGTGTGTGTGTGTGTATGTGTGTGTGTGTCTGCACACATGTGCATGCAAGTGTTCACATAGATGAATACATGCATGCATGTGTGATGGGTGCATGTGAATGTGTAGATGTTGATGTAGATACACATACACAGACCAGAACAGAAATCCAGGTGTCTTTCTCTACTACTCTTAGTCTTACTGCTCTCAGACAGAATCTCTTACTGAAACAGATACTCATGTTTTTGTTTTGCTTGTTTTATTTTGTTTTCTGATAGGCTGCTGGTCATAGAAGTCTTGGGATCTTCCTTGTCTGCAGCCCCCTAACTCAGGTTACAGGAATACATGCTATGTATGACATTTCATGTAGGTGCTGGAGTTTCAAACTCAGGTCCTCATGCTTTCATTGAAACAACATATAAACACTGGACAATCTTTCTAGCCCACCATCTCTACTTTGAATGAACTAATTAAGGAATATCTGCATAAGATCATATATTCCTGTTTTTACTCAAAATAGGTATTTGTAATTATTGTTATTTATTTTATTTTTCAAAGATTAAGAAATTTCATTTTGCTTTTAAATTAAGCCTTTTGAATATATATTGTTTATAATAAATTGGTGGAGAAGGACAAGTAGAAAGATAGTAAGAGCAAGATTTAAGGAAACATTTTTTTTTTGCAGACATGAAAGAACTGCTTTACACATGAACTAATAGTTGCTATGACAGCATGTACAAAACCAATGTAAGATCAAGCCAGTAAAAACCCCCAGCATGAATGAAGGATTAGTGTGTGTGTGTGTGTGTGTGTGTGTGTATGGTACCTGTGTGTGAGCGGTGGATGTATGTGAATATAAAGTTCCACTGAAGCAGAGAAGCTATTGGCACTTGATGACTTCTGGGGAATATGAATGTTTTCTTCAGGGATGTGGTACTTGAGAGGCTACTCATTGCTGGTGGATGGTCCTACAACAGGTAGCACCAAATGGACCCAGTAGGTTTTAAAAATAGAACATATTAAGTTGAAAAGAAAATTTTGTAGAGGGAGGTGAAGGAATTGAAAAAGGAATTGGGGGTGATATATGTGTTTGAAATGCAATAAAGATATTCACAAAAAGTTCTATACAAAAGGAAAAATTAAAAATGATAAATTTTGCAACTCTTGACTGTGCTGTCTTTGTATATTTTACAGTTGTATGAATCTGTGACTGTTGGTACCAGGAACTCTGAAACTTGTGATATCACATAGGCGACAGTACCACCTATACACCTGTTGCCTAGGCAACATCCACCATATTCCCCAAATCCATTAGGCTCACCTTTACCTGCAATGACATCACTGTCACCATCTGTGTATATATATGAGGAGCACCCCCTTCCCCTCTTCACTTTCAACCATCACCTTTGCCCTTTCCCTTCTCAATAAACCTCACTTGGAACTATTTGGCCTGTTGTGGTCTTTCTGGAGCCACTGCCACTGGCCAACCCCAACAGTGACTCTGTCAGGTCATTGGAGATATTTAGCATTTTTGATGCTTTAAACTGTCCTTTGTGTACCTTTGTAGTCAGCCTCTTCACTTATGTCACATATTCTCAAGTCAGTCACTAAAGTGAGGATTTAATAATTGTAGATTTATGTATAATGGAAATCTGATATATGTACCTTGTTTTATCTAGAATGTTTGGTTCTAAATACCACTTAAAGTCTATACAGTTTAGTATATCAGCAATTTGCTGTCCAAATTGTTAAGATTCTATGTATACTCTAAAATCTGTTAACTGATCAATATACTTGTTGGTTATCTCAGTCTGGCAATGAAGCTACTATGAATTCTTATATAAATGGTGTGTGTACATGTGTGTATGTGTGTACATGTGTGCATACACTTTATTGTGTGTGTGCATGTATGTGTGTATGTGGTAAATGCATGATGTTCTTTTATATTTAACAGAGGAAAACTTTATTTTCAGTTTATGGTTTGAGAATAAAGTCCATCATAATGTAGCAGGCATTATCAGAGGAGCAGCTTGCAGTTGTTGTGGCAGTAGTCTGTGGCAGCTGCTTGCTCACATGTCAGATGACTAGGAAACAGAAAGATAAGACAGCGAACAGGGTCCAGCTATTAAACCTCAGGTCATGCTACTACTGACTCACTCCCTTTAGCCAGGTCCCATCTTTTAAAATTCTACAACATTTCAATACAGCTCTAAGAGTTTTGTCCAAATCTTCATATACCCTACACCCATGAGACTATGATCATATCAAATTCATCTTTATGACTTTAAAATTACTCACAGTCTTAAGAGTTTCTTCATGGTTCAAAAGTTCCCATTCTCTTCTAGTTAGGACAATCTTTTTATTATCAGTTCCTGTAAAATGAAAATCTACTTTATAAACCTCTTTTATTTGACATTATTATGGGACACATTCGAACAGACATCTCTGCACTTCAGACAAGGGAGTGATTAAAGATAAAAATAGCAATACCCTCAAAGTACAACTTGGCAAGTTTACTGAGTTCACTTACAGGAACATGGATGACACAAAGTCACCAAAACACACCTCCAGCCTTGTTGACAACACATGAAAGTTGGAACTCTTGAGCTTTCTGCAGAATGTACAGGCAGTTCAACAGTGGAGAGGCTCCTCCAAGCAGGTTGGCTGGTCTAAATCTCCTCCTATCACCTTGGCTGAGGGAGGCTTATGAGTATTTTAAGTTTTGGCATTTTCAGACACATGAAGTTTCTTTATTCTGAGTCTTGGCCACTCTCATTCCTATAGGGAATGCTAAAACTGAAAAGAAATTGTTATTCAATGACTTCTAGTGTACAATGCCATAGAGTAAACATTCTTATTCAAATATGGAGAAAAGGATCCCGAAACAAGGAAAGATACCTTTGAAGCAAGATGAAAAACTAGGAAAAATATCAAACCTGACCAACTCATATCCTGTTTCTGCAGTTCATGGTGGCATCACCTGGAGTCTATGGCCTAGATGACACCAACTTTTTATTTCTGAGGCCTGCAATACATGTGACTTCTCCATAGGGTGGTTCTATTTGGTTCCTACAAGCTTTTCAGTGGATATTTCATATTCTTGGAATTTACAACAATCCTAATAGCTTTGTCTTAACATTGGCTTCACTTTCATAGCGTCACGTGTAGTTCATGAGGGAGTTCAGTGTAACTAATCAGACACTTTTGCAGATTACCTGGCCTTAGTGGCTTCCTAAACCTCTACAATTCTGTCACTCTTGCATCTTCTATGTCAAGTTCTGCTGTCAGCTTTGTTCCTCTGAGAAAGGGAACAAAATACTGACAGAAGCAATAACGGGGACAAAGTGTGGAGCAGAGACTGAAGTAAAGGCCACCCAGAGACTGCCCTACCTGGGGATTCATCCAATAAACAGTCACCAACCTCCAACACTATTATGGATGACAAAGTGCATACTGAAAGGAGCTTATTGTGGTTGTCTCTGGAGGGGGTCTGCCAGAACCTTACACATACAGAGGCAGATGCTAGCAGCCAACCATTGGACTGGGCATGGGGTCCCCAATGGAGGAGTTGGAGGGCTGACTGATGGAGCTGAGGGGATTACAGCCCCATGGGAAGAACAATGATTTTGGCCACCCAGACACCCCAGGACTCCCAGGGACGGTTCCAGCCAAAAATGTGGCAGAATGTCTTGTTGGACATCAGTGGGAGAAGAGGTCCTTGGGTCCTGTGAAGGCTCAATAGATGCCCCAACAAAGGTAAATCAAGGGGAAGGGAGGTGGGAGTGGGTCGAATGGAGGGGCATATACTTGGAGGTAGAAGGTGGGAGGAGGGGTTGGTGGTTTTCAGGGAGAGGGGTAACCAGGAAAGATTTTAGCATTTGAAATGTAAATGAAGATTATATTCTTAAAAAAAAGAGGCACATTGGTCTCTATGACTATAGGTGAAGTAGCCTCTGTATAGCACTAAAATGCAATAGATTAGAATATCTGTGTAGGTGGCTCTCAAAGCAGGACACCCTGAGGCCATCTTTCTTCAGTAACTATTTTTAAAAGTGAAACTTATGAAAAATTTTGTTTATATTATTGTACCCTACAGTTTTCAGTGATTGAAGTCCTCCCTTCAAAATCAAAGTACCATTCATATTGTTTCATTCCAGAGTAAGACGTTTTATTCATTTTTTAATATTTATTTTTAATCTTTGTCTCTCTCCTACTCTCTCTCTCTCTGTAGGTATGATACATATGTCTATGTGTATATGTCATATGTTTAGGTGCCTTCAGAGGCCAGAAGAGAGCATTAGATGCCCTGAAGCTGAAGTTACAGGTAATTGTGAGCTGCCTGACATGGTGCTAGGAAAAGAACCACATTCCAGATGTGGAAGTAGCACTATTAGGAGGTGCAGCCTTGGAGTAGGTATGGCCTTGTTGGAGTAGGTATGGCCTTGTTAGAGGAAGTTTGCCATTGTGGGGGTGGGCAATGAGGCCCTCCTTCTAACCACACAGGAGCCAGTCTTCTAATTGCTTTCAGAACAAGAGGTAGAACTCTCAGCTCCTCCAGTGCCATGCCTGCCTGGACGCTACCATGCTGTCTGCCATAATGATAATAGACTGAACCTATGAACCTGTAAGCAAGCCCCAATTAAACATTGTCCTTTAAAAGAGTTGTCATGGTCATGGTGTCTCTTCACAACAGAAACCATAATTAAGACACACTATTGCCTTATCTTGCAATTCTCTCCAGCAAATTAATTACCTCATTACATTTGAATTCAGTGTCATTCCAGCTCTTAGACCATGAATACAAAGTGACCAGATCCTCTGCCAGAATATAACACAAACATCCACACTCTGACTCCTGGTAGAATCCTTGTTCCCCTGTGCAACTTCACATGCTTAGTCCTTACAGTCTACAATCCTTTTAGCATTCTGATCTTCTACATTCCTAAGAGAATTGGTCATTAAACTTCTTACAACATTCTCAGGCTTCCTGGGCTCACAAATCTAAATTCTTCTACACTTTTTCATGACTGCATTGAGTCATGCTGATATCCCCGGTACTTGGTATAAACTTTCTCATAGGCCAAATATTTACCTGACAAGAAGAGTGGACATGGATTATTTTGAATTGTGATTGGCTGATATATAGGCTATTATAGTTGGAGGGCAGGGTGGAGAGATCAGCACAGTTATTATATCACAGTAGACCCTGTAGAAGAGATATTATTTCATCCTTTTCAATTACTCATGTATAGAATTAATGAGTCTTATGACTAAAATGTTTACATTTGTAAGAAATCATCAGACTATTTTTCAAAATGGCCACAGTGTTTAACATTTCCACAAAGCAGGTGAAGGCTCCACTGTCAACCAGAATAGTTTAATCTGCCTTATTGATATGTTAAGATATTTGTTTAGCTGTTTAATTTGTATTTCTCTAAGAAACCAACATTTCACATGTTTATTGATTAATAACATCTTTTCTGAAGTGTTATTTAAATGTCATATTCAATTTATTTCCTGCTGTTTTCTATTTGTATCAAGCTGTAAGTTTATGCATTTGAGCTACAATTTCTTCATTAGGTGCACATACTAAAAGCATACATTTTTTTTCATTCTGTGGGGTTGCAATTTAATATTGCTAAAGGTGATTTTCAAGGAGCAGGTTTTGGTTTTGATAAACTCAATTCAACTTCTTGGTTTATGTTTGGATGTTTACTGAATTAGGTGTCCTTATTAACTGGGTAACCATCTTAAATGACTGCCTCAATGGGACTATTTGTGGAAGGGGAGTGTGTTTCTCTTTGATGATTTCTCCTCTATAGTAGTTTATTCTGTGTACTTGGTCAGCTGAGCCTTAGTGTATGCTTATCCAAGAGACTCAATTTTAAGTTCATTATTTCATGATTTCTTATAATTATAATTTTGACAAGGAACTTCCTCACATTTGGGAATGTCATCTGTGTTCACTCTGAGGCTTCCATCCTCTGATGTTTCTCCTTATCCACATCTTCAGAGAGGAAGTTGTTTCTGGACAGAAGGTCTGAGTGAAAGATCATAGCCAGATGCTGTCTTTTGCTAAAGGTTTAAACAGAGGTTTCATCTGCTTTGTGTAGCTTCTGTTGGAAGGGAAAACCTAAGGACAGCTACACCATTGGGATACAAATGGCAGGTTTCTGACAAGCTAACACATTATCTTAAACAATATTGAAAAGCAAAATTAAAATACTGTACTTTCTTACTGTTTTTATTTCATACAATTAAAACATGGAATCCGGACCTCTGAATCCTTAAAGTATATTTTTGTAAATCATTTAAAAAATACAGAATAAGTACACTTATCTGTAAATGTATATGTGTGTGTGTGTGTGTGTGTGTGTGTGTGTGTATGTGAGTGTATTACAAATATAGTTGTTAATTATAATGGTTTAGGAAAGTGCCACAGGTACTTGGCTAGGTTGACAGAACCAGGCATACATTCTTTCCTACTGATTGGGTCCTAGTTCCAATAGGTTGCTGTGGTATATCCTCCAGGGTACACTCCAAGTAGCACTATTACACCCTTGGGTATATTGTGCCTTTCTAGTGGTTCATGTGGTTCATGAATTTTACAACCCAGTAAAACTTGCATATTACATTCTTTGCCATAGACTGAATTTGGAAGCATAATTTTGTATATAATTTCTATACAGTCTTTGAAACACTGCAAAAAAATCACCAAAAATTAATCAAAATTTCTTATTATTTGCCCTTGAAAAATAATTGTCATTTGTCCAGTTTATATTAAACAGCCTTCTTTCATGTGTAATATTTGTGGGGCGATTAGGTTCTGTTTTTTTGTGAGAAAAAATACTAGAATTATTAAAAGAATAATAGATAAAGGGCTATCTGTATTTTTTATTAAAATTAACTGACAAAAAAGCAGGATTTTTGACCTACATCTCACCTGCCAATGCAAAAGAGAAGGCAGTATAGATTGTATATTGTGATGGGCAATGTATGTAGCACAGCTGGGCACAGGAGTACCCTTAATAATCAGATTTGGGTAATTATCTGACTTTAATTTAAAATTAATTAAATGAGTGGTTTGCCTGCTGTGCATCCATACACCAATTGCATGCTTTGTGCATGCAGAGGCCTGAAGATGGACTTGGGTCTCCTGGAACTGGAGTTGTAGATGGTTGTGAGTTGCCATGTGAGTACAGAGTATTGAACACAGGTCCTCAGGAAGGGCAGCCAGTGCTCTTAACTACTGAATCATTCTCCAGCTACATGCCACTTTCTGAATCACATTAACAGTTGGTAGTTTGCACGGGGAGGTTAAATAATTGTACATGATAATCACTCTATTTCAATTGTCAAGTCACTAGTAACACATGTCATATCTGATATTACAAGTTCAGCGGCACCTGGATATGCACTGGTAGCCACATACCCCACTGTAAAACTGATTTAATGAGCTTGCACACATAGTGAAAATACATATATTTATTTTGTGTGATTTTAAAATTCAACATTCTTTGTCTACATTTAGTGAGTTTATTCTTGAGGATTGTGTAGTTAGTAATCAATAAAACCACCCACACACATACACCCCCCCACACACAGAGAGAGACAGAGACAGAGACAAAGATAGGCAGAGATAAACAGACACAGAAAGAAGATGAAGTTTTAAGTAAGTTCATGATTTTAAGCAGGACTACATTTATAGCTAGCTATCTTGGTATCATGTGACCCATGAGCCAAGTTGACAAAAACTATAGTCATTTTAGAAGAAGAAATCTTCATTGAGAAAATGTCCCTACCATATTGATCTGTGGGAAAGACTGTGGTTCATTTTATTGATGTTCACTATGGGTGATGACAATCTTGATCTGGTTGTCCTGGGTGCTGTAAGAAAGCAGGCTGAGCTAGCTGTGGAGAGCAAACCAGTAAGCAACACTCCACCATGGCCTCTGCATTTGCGTGTATCTCCAGGTTTCCTCTTTGTTTGAACTCCTACTCTAACTTGTAGGTAATTATATATACAAGCTATAACATGAAATAAACCCATTCCTTTGGGCACAATAGTTTTGTCACAAATATAGAAACCCTTATTAAGATATTATTGAACTAGAAAAAATACTGTGACAAACCCGCAGAAATCAAAATGTTAAACACATACACATAAAGTTGTGTGGAAGGATCCCAAATGGAAAATAAGAGTTCCTATTGGTTTTTAGATGGACTCAATTGATTGAATGCTTTCATTTCTAAATCGGCAACAATCTTAATCATTTTAGCCACCATTTAAAATAGGAGAGATTTACTTATTTTTACTTTGTATGTGAGGGATTGTTTGCCTGCATGCTCAATCATTATCTTAAAATATAACACAGGGGTAAAATTTTCATGTTACATGAAACCTGGCATTACTTTTTTATTCAAGGCTCTTCCATAAGAATCTTGATTTAATTGTTCCTGTCCAATATTGTAGTTTGATATACAATACAGAAGATGCTTCAGTAAGTTTAGGACTATTTAAGTTTTTTTAGCTAGTTAGATATTGGCAGGGTTAGAGGGCATTAGGGCTAGAACATTCTCTCACTAGTAGATTGTAAAAACAACATCTTGAAGGGCTGTACTGGTTAAAATGAAAGGAATCTAGAACAAATCTATAGTCATGGTAGGGTTAGTCATGACATCCTGAACTACATACAAAGTCACTAACTGATAACTACCTAAACCTGAAAAGTTATAAGATTATTCTCAACAAGCAGCTTTCTGGTGAAGAGCAAGAGTATAGCATTGTACTCTCCCATAAGAGCCCATTAAAATAGCCCTCTTAATTAACTGCATAGGAAACCATCCATCAGGAAAGTTATCTGATCTGGAGATATTTTACATAATATAAAACTTGCCTGAGAACATAGATCGAGGGAGATGGGCTCTTTGACTATTGTCTATTTTCACCCTCTACTTGTAGTAAACTCTGCCAGTCTTCAAAATTACACTCTGTGTTTCTTGTCTGAATTCTTTTGACAGAGAGCAAATGGACAGGGGAGCCAATGGGAGTTCAGAATGAGGTCTCAGTGACAGATCTAGTTTACAGTAGAAGAAAATAAATCAAAATGGACTCAAGTTTAGTGACCAGTTTTATCTTGATTCTTTTCTCTTTCCCTGGCAATATAATAGAATGCATTTTTTATTATGAATTTGATAAATAGAGTTTTTGACTACAGAGAAAGTATAATTTGATATGTGACAATATATCAACTCTATATTCTTTCTCAAATTACTGACAATTATTTACCTATGAAAAGTCATTTTAAATATATTTGTTTTTATTCTTTGAGAATATTACTACATAGTGTATTTTGATAATATTACCTCATTTCTCCCCCAACTCCTCCCAGATCCACTGGCCTCTCTCCCTCATAACTGTGTGTCCTCCTTTTTGTTTTTTTTGTACAAACATATATAGTCCCATTTATCCTACCCAAATATTCATGGGTGTGGGGCTATCCACAAGATAATAGCTGATGTCCCAGTAACTAAAGAATTTAATTCCCCCCTCAGAAGCTATCAACTGTTAGTACTTCCCCGGGAGTAGAGGCTTGTAAGCCTCTTACCCCTCCACACTAGAAGGTTAACTGGCTTAAACTTGCTCAGATGGTTCACAAACAAGTACAGTTGCTATGAGTTTGTGAAAGCAGTAGCTCTATCATGTCTAGAAGACACTGGCTCAATCCAGTCCTCTCTAACATCTAGCTTTTACAATCTTTCTTCCTGGTCTTCTTACCTGGTCCCTGAGAGCATTGATGTGGTTAGGTAGGTGGGTGTTATACAGATGTCCCACTAGGGATTGAACCCTCCCCCTGACACTTATTCTCTGCACTTTGGTTATGCATTTCTCAGTTTCCATGTCTCAATGGAGTTTTTTTAAATAAGGTCTGAGGACTGCACAAATTTAAGCAGATAGAGATGCGAACTTAGAAGGTGGTGTAGGACTGCCTGGATACTGCGATGCTCCCACCTTGATGATAATGGACTGAACCTCTGAACCTGTAAGCCAGCCCCAATTAAATGTCCTTATAAGACTTGCCTTGATTATGGTGTCTGATCACAGCAATAAAACCCTAACTAAGACAGAGGCATTTGAATACTTTGTTTATCACAATAGTACTAGTGGGTCCATAAGTTTCCAAACCTTGGGTTCTTGGCTGAATTTATACTTCCTGACATGTATTTCTTTCTGTATAACAGTTCTTAAGTGTAATCAGAAGGAGTCAGTCATCCCCTATGCCATTCATGCTACTATTGCAATCATGAGTATGTCTTGTCATGCTCCTGACTATTGTAATTTGCACAGTTCACAGCTGGAGTCAGAGTGCTGATGAATTGCCACTTCCTCTTCTCAGCTGCCTACATAGGAGTTTCTGTTACTATGAGGGCTATCAAGCAGGGAGGAACTTTTCTGGTCAGTAGTAACATGGTTATTCACTATCCTCTGATCAGTATGCATGGTATCTTCGTCAGCCGGGTCTTACCATTGGTGGGCAAAGAGAAATGGGAATAGTTTGTATTGTTCTGACCAACAATTAAGGATAGGTATCTATCTTAGTTTCTTTTCTATTGCTGTGAAGAGACACCACGATCCACAAAACTAATGGAAGAAAGAGTATTTGGGTGGTTTAGAGTTCCAGAGTGAGTCCATGGTCATCATGGCAGGCAGGCAGCAAGCAGGCAGGCAGACAGGCAGGCAGCGATCAGCAGGCAGCAGGCAGCAGGCAGCAGGCAGCAGGCAGCAGGCAGCAGGCAGCAGGCAGCAGGCAGCAGGCAGCAGGCAGGCAGCAGGCAGCAGGCAGCAGGCAGCAGGCAGGCAGCAGGCAGGCAGCAGGCAGGCAGGCAGCAGGCAGGAAGCAGGCAGGCAGCAGGCAGCAGGCAGGCAGTCAGCAGGTAGGCAGGAAGCAGGCAGCAGGCAGGCAGGCAGGGAGGCAGGCAGTCAGCAGGTAGGCAGGCAGCAGGCAGCAGGCAGCAGGCAGGCAGGCAGGGAGGCAGGCAGTCAGCAGGTAGCCAGTCAGCAGGCAGGCAGCAGGCAGTCAGTCAGCAGGTAGGCAGGTAGCAGGCAGCAGGCAGCAGGCAGCAGGCAGCAGGCAGCAGGCAGCAGGCAGGCAGACAGGCAGAGTTCTGAATCAGTAGCTGTGAGGTCACATCTTCAGACAACCATGAGGCAGAGAAAGAGACAGAATAACATGGACATTTGAAATCTCCAATATCACTCTGGTGGCATGCCTTTACAACAAGGCCACACCTCCTAATCCTTTCCAAACACTTCTATCAACTAAGGATCAAGTATTCAAACATAGCAGTATATGGGGGCGATTCTTACTCAAACTAACACAGTATACCATACGTGGGGCTGGGCCTTTTATTTTGCCACCTATGACTTATATAAAGTTTCTTAATCACTCATTGAGTTAATTGTTTTATTTAATAAAGAATGATAACCATCTAAAAACTTATCTTTATGTAACACTCTCAGCACACTTTTAAAAAGATTTTGAAAAATATAACCACATGGCACAATTTCTATTACATTTTTTGTATGATACAAGGGTAATTAATGTCCCTTCTTGGGGTTCTTAGTCTCATTATTAACATAATTTAGAATGAACTTAACTGGAAGATGAAAGATAATTTTATTAGAGTTTAAAAGAAACCCCCCAGTTAAGTGACCTGTAATACTGTCAGCTCTCTAGAGGAGAACTGAGAAGGGACGGGGCCACAGGTTATGCCATTTAAGTTATGTTGGCAGCAAGGACAGCCTCCTGGTACTAGGCAGTCATATGGCAGGAAGGACTCTAAATTTAGGAGTTAGAGAAAACATCTTAGAAAAAGGTAGAAAGAAGAAAAAATATTTTGTGCTAAATAATTAATAAAAGCAGGCAGACATGGAGCTGTATGTGTAAGGCCCCTATAAGCTACTATATTAGAGGACAGGCACATATTTTTTTCTGGTAAGAAAAAGTACATAATCTCATTAAAATAATAATTATTCCATCTATCTCTTTGGCTGGGCTTAAGGTAAGCCAATCTTTCTGAGAGGTAATTCCTTGGCCAGGTGATTGACCAGCTTAACTGGAATGTTATGTTTCTCGCTGGGCTAGATACTTCATCCTCTTGACTGGAAGGAATTAGTTTTTCCTTAATGAAGCTTTATTGATGCTGTGTCCACCCTCTCTCTGAAGAGGTAACCCCAAAATCATTTAATAGAAGGGCTGAAGTCACAAATAGATCTAAACCTTTTTTTTTCATTGAAAATCTATAGATTCCATTTCAGAGCTATTCACCAGAAGGGATTAAGTCAATTAATGATGGGCTAGACTTTTAATTAATTAATTAATTAATCTACTTTACATCTTGATCGCTGCCCCCTCCTTTCCTCTGCTCCCAGTCCCACCCTCACAAACCCATCCCTCCATTACTCTCTCTTGATCTCCTTAGGGAAAGAGAAGCCCCCAGTGAGTACCAACCCACATTGGCACATCAAGTCATAGCAGGACTAAGGACATCCTCTCCCACTGAAGCCTAAAAAGGCAGTTCAGCTATGGGAAGAGGATCCGAAGGCAGGTAACAGTGTCAGAGGCAGCCCCCACTTTAATTGTTAGAGGAACCACATGAAGACCACACTGCATATCTGCTATAAGTGCTTTTATAGGGGGGGGGTTGTATATCCAGTACCTACATGCTCTTTGGTTCGTGATTGTCTCTGTGAGCCCCCATGGGCCAGGTTAGTTGGCTTTGTAGTTCTTCTTATGGTATCCTTGACCTCTTTGACTCCCTTAATTCTATCCCCAACTCTTCCACAAGACTCCTGAGCTCTATGTAAAGTTTAGCTGTGGGTGTCTGTATCTGTTTCTACCAGCTACTGGATAAAGCCTCACAGGAGACAATTATTTGGCTCCTGCCTGACAGTAGAGACAAGTATCACTAATAGTATCAGGGGTTGGCTCTCTCCCATGAGATGTGACTCAAGTTGGACCAGTTGTTACTTGGTAATTGGCCATTCCTTGAGTCTCTGTTCCATCATTATCCCTGTACATCTTGTAGGCAAGACAAACAATGTTCTCATGACACTAGAAGCCCAGCTTGGCTATGGGAGGGTAGGCACTTTAATCTCCATATCTTCACCTGCTAGGAGTTGTTGTGATCATAAAAAGAGAAAGAGGTGTAAGAATATGGTATATAGCAGTGTGTGTGGGTGGGGGGTAAGGGGATGCCTCAGTGGGCCCATGCTGAGGCATCCCTTTCCCCTGAGGGATCAGACACACAATGGTATAGTATAGAATAAAGTTTATTCAGGGCATGCAGAGGGGAGTTAAGGGGGTAGTACAGACAGAGAAAGGCAGAGAGAGGGAGAGAGTAGAAAAGCTGAGGCTAGCCATGACCAAGTGGAGAGAGTATGGAAGGGGAGGGGAGCCCAAGAGGGGGCAAAGGAGAAGCTGAGAGTGAGGGAATAAGAGATGTAAGAGATGTAAAAGAGAGAGGAGGGGATATTGCCTGCAGCTTCCCGTCCAGCTGGTGGTGGGGAAGCCGGAGAGTCAGCCAGTGTGCCAGGTGCTCAGACCCAGCCGGCGGCGGAACCAGGTACCTGAGACAGCCCGAGCTTAAGACCTTCGGGGACTCAGGCCTGGAGTGGGTGTTGGGCACAGAGTAGCGGCTGCACTCTGCACTCGCAGGGCGGACCCCGAGCTCCCCGCAGGCAGCTGCCATATTGCCTGCAGCTTCCCGTCCAGCTGGTGGTGGGGAAGCCGGAGTCATCCAGTGTGCCAGGTGCCCAGACCCAGCCGGAGGCGGAACCAGCCTCCCATCCAGCCAGTGGCAGGGAAGCTGGAAACCGGACCCAGCCAGCTTCCCAGCAGCTTGGGACCAGCAGGCGGAACCAGATAACTGAGATATCCCAACTTTAAGACCCCTGGGGAAACAGGATATCAGACAGCAAACCCTAAGCAGGAGCAGTGCAGAGCAGCCGCCCAACAGGCAGAACCAAGTACCTGGGATATCCTGAGTTTAAGACCTCGGGGGACTCAGGCCACCTGTCAGCAATCTGTGAGCAAGACCCCCGCAGGACAGTGATTCAGGTATCCCAGTCACTGGGAAATAGCCTTACAACCCCACAGGAGGGTCAAGCACCAGCTAGTATCTACAGGACCAACTAACACCAGAGTTAACCAGATGGCAAAAGGCAAACTTAAGATCGCTACTAACAAAAATCAAGGCAGTATGGCGGCATCCGAACCCAGTTCCCCAACAGCAATAAATATTGGATACCCCAAAACACCAGAAAAACAAGACTCAGATCTAAAATCACTGGTCAGGATGCTGATAGAGGAACACTTAGATAAATCTCTTAAAGTAATACATGAGAAAATAGATCAAAAGCTAGAAGCCATTGCAAGGCAAACACAATTAAATCCCAGATATCTCAACACACCAGAAAAACAAGACTCAGATCTAAAATCACTGGTAAAGATGCAGATTGAGGATCACTTAGATAAATTTCTTAAAGTAATAGAGGAGAAAATAGATCAAAAGCTAGAAGCCCATACAAGGCAGACACAAAAATCACTTAAAGAAATCCAGGAGAATATAGAGCAAAAAATGAATCCCAATAAGGGGGAGAAACAAAAATCACCTAAAGAAATACAAGAGAACATGGGTCAACGAGTAGAAGTCATAAAACAGAAAACACAAAAATCCCTTAAAGAATTGCAGGAAAACACAAACAAGCAACTGAAAGATCCGAGCAAAACCATACAAAATCTAAAAACAGAAGTTGAAACAACTAAGCAATCGCAAAGGGAGACAACGTTGGAGATAGAAAACCTTGTGAAGAAATCAGGAGTCATAGATGCAAATATCAACAATAGAATACAAGAGATAGAAGACAGAATCTCAGATGCTGAAGATACCATAGGAACCATGGATACAACAATTAAAGAAAATGCAAAATGCAAAAAGCTGGTAACCCAAAACATTCAGGAAATCCAGGACACAATGAGAAGACCAAACCTAAGGATTATAGGGATAGATGAGAATGAAGATCTACAACTTAAAGGGCCAGCAAATATCTTCTACAAAATTATGGAAGAAAACTTCCCCAACCTAAAGAGAGAGATGCCCATGAATATACAAGAAGCCTATAGAACCCCAAATAGACTGGACCAGAACAGAAATACTTCCCGTCACATAATAATCAAAACCCAAAATGTACTAAACAAGAAAGAATATTAAAGGCAGTAAGAGAAAAAGGACATGTAACATATAAAGGAAGACCTATCAGAATTACACCAGACTTCTCACCTGAGACCATGAAAGCTAGAAGATCCTGGGCAGACCTCATGCAGACCCTAAGAGAACACAAACTTCAGCCAAGACTACTATACCCAGCAAAACTCTCAGTTGCCATAGATGGGGAAACCAAGATATTCCACGACAAAACCAAATTTGCAAGATACTTATCTACAAACCGAGCCCTACAAAGGATAATAGGGGAAAAATACCAACACAAGGGGGGAAACAACACCCCAGAAGAAACAAGATAGAAACCCCATCTCATCCAACTCAAAAGAAGAGAACCACTCAAATACAAATAATAATAACAATGCCCAAAATGTCAGGAAGTAATAATTACTATTCCTTAATATCTAATATCAATGGACTCAATTCCCCAATCAAAAGACACAGACTAACAGACTGGATACGGAAACAGGACCCTACATTTTGCTGCATACAGGAAACACATCTCAGTGTCAAAGACAAACACCACCTTAGAGTAAAAGGCTGGAAGACAGTTTTACAAGCAAATGGTCCCAGGAAACAAGCTGGAGTAGCAATTCTAATATCAGATAAAATCGACTTTCAACCTAAAGTCATCAAAAGAGACACAGAAGGTCACTTCCTGCTTGTCAAAGGGAAAATCCACCAAGAAGAGTTCTCAATACTGAACATCTATGCACCAAATGTAAGGGCACCCTCATTTGTAAAAGAAACTTTACTAAAGCTTAAAGCACACATTGCACCTAACACAATGATTGTAGGTGACTTCAACACTCCACTCTACTCAATCCGAGGAAAGCAGAAACTAAACAGGGACACAGTGAAACTAATTGAAGCTTTGGACCAATTGGATTTAACAGATATATATATATATATATATATATATATATATATATATAGAACATTTCATCCTAAAACGAAAGAGTATACCTTTTTCTCAGCACTGCACAGTACCTTCTCAAAAATCGATTATATAATTGGTCACAAGACAGACCTCAACAAATACAAGAAGACCGAACTAATCCCATGTCTCCTATCGGACCACTATGGAGTTAAAGTGGTCTTCAATAGCAAGAAGAACAACAGAAAGCCCACATACACATGGAAACTGAACAATACTCTACTCAATGACACCCTGGTCAAGGAAGAAATAAAGAAAGAAATCAAAGACTTTTTAGACTTCAATGAAAATGAAGGTACGACCTACCCAAATCTCTGGGATACAATGAAAGCAGTGCTAAGAGGAAAACTCATAGCCCTGAGCGCCTCCAAAAAGAAACTGGAGAGAGCATACACTAGCAACTTAACAGCACACCTGAAGGCCCTGGAACAAAAAGAAGCTATCTCACCCAGGAGGAGTAGAAGAGAGGAAATCATCAAACTAAGGGTTGAAATCAATCAAGCAGAAACAAAGAGAACCATACAAAGAATCAATAAAACCAAGAGCTGGTTCTTTGAGAAAATCAACAAGATAGATAAACCCTTAGTCAGACTAACCAAAGGGCACAGAGATAGTATCCAAATTAACAAAATTAAAAATGAAAAGGGGGATATAACAACAGAAAGAGAGGAAATTCAAAAGATCATCAGATCCTACTACAAAGGTCTATACTCAAAACAACTGGAGAATCTAGAGGAAATGGACAATTTCCTAGACAGATACGAAATACCAAAATTAAATCAGCATCAAGTAGACCAGCTAAACAGTCCCATAACCCTTAAAGAAATAGAAGGGGTTATAGAAAGCCTCCCAACCAAAAAAAGTACGGGACCAGATGGTTTTAGTGCAGAATTCTACCAGACCTTCAAAGAAGACTTAACACCAATACTCTTCAAACTATTCCACAAAATAGAGACAGAAGGGACACTGCCCAACTCGTTCTTCGAAACCACAATTATGCTGATACCTAAACCACAAAAAGATCCAACAAAGAAAGAGAACTACAGGGCAATTTCTCTTATGAATATTGATGCAAAAATACTAAATAAAATTCTTGCCAAACGAATCCAAGAGCACATCAAAACGATCATCCACCATGATCAAGTAGGCTTCATCCCAGGGATGCAGGGCTGGTTCAATATACGGAAATCCATCAATGTAATCCACTACATAAACAAACTGAAAGAAAAAAACCACATGGTCATCTCATTAGATGCTGAAAAAGCATTCGACAAAATTCAGCATCCTTTCATGCTAAAAGTCTTGGAAAGAGCAGGAATTCAAGGCCCATACATAAACATAGTAAAAGCAATCTACAGCAAACAAGTAGCCAACATCAAACTAAATGGAGAGAAACTTGAAGCAATCCTACTAAAATCAGGGACTAGACAAGGCTGCCCTCTCTCTCCATATTTTTTCAATATAGTACCTGAAGTTCTAGCGAGAGCAATTAGACAACATAAGGAAGTCAAAGGGATACAAATTGGAAAGGAAGAAGTCAAACTATCATTATTTGCAGATGATATGATAGTCTACTTAAGTGATCCAAAAAACTCCACCAGAGAACTTCTACAGCTGATAAACAACTTCAGCAACGTGGCTGGTTATAAAATTAACTCAAGCAAATCAGTAGCCTTCTTGTACTCAAAGGACAAGCAGGCTGAGAAAGAAGTTAGGGAAATAACACCCTTCACAATAGCCACAAACAACATAAAGTACCTTGGCGTAACTCTAACCAAACAAGTGAAAGATCTGTATGACAGGAACTTCAAGTCCCTGAAGAAAGAAATCGAAGAAGACCTCAGAAGATGGAAAAATATTTCTTGCTCCTGGATTGGCAGGATCAATATAGTAAAAATAGCCATCTTGCCAAAAGCAATCTACAGATTCAATGCAATCCCCATCAAAATCCCAAATCAATTCTTCATAGATCTAGAAAGAGCAATTCTCAAATTCATCTGGAGCAACAAAAAACCCAGGATAGCTAAAACTATTCTCAACAATAAAAGGACTTCTGGGGGAATCAATATCCCTGACCTCAAGCAGTACTACAGAGCAATTGTGTTAAAAACTGCATGGTATTGGTACAGCAACAGGCAGGTAGATCAATGGAATAGGATTGAAGACCCAGAAATGAACCCACAGACTTATGGTCACTTGATCTTTGATAAAGGAGCCACAACCATCCGGTGGAAAAAGATAGCCTTTTCAACAAATGGTGCTGGTTCAACTGGAGGTCAACATGTAGAAGAATGCAAATTGACCCACTCTTATCTCCTTGTACTAAGATCAACTCCAAGTGGATCAAGGACCTCCACATAAAAACAGACACACTGAAACTATTAGAAAAGAAACTTGGGAAGACCCTGGAGGACATGGGCACAGGGGTAAAGTTCCTGAACAGAACACCAATAGCTTATGCTCTAAGATCAAGAATTGACAAATGGGACCTCATAAAATTACAAAGGTTCTGTAAGGCAAAGGACACTGTCAGAAGGACAAAACGGCAACCAACAACGTGGGAAATGATCTTCACCAACCCCACATCCGACAGAGGGCTAATATCCAATATATACAAAGAACTCAAGAAGTTAGACCCCAAAGAACCAAATAACCCTATCAAAAAATGGGGCACAGAGCTAAACAAAGAATTTTCACCATAAGAAATTCAGATGGCCGAGAAA
Organism: Apodemus agrarius; assembly: GCA_964023405.1. Classification (NCBI taxonomy): domain Eukaryota; kingdom Metazoa; phylum Chordata; class Mammalia; order Rodentia; family Muridae; genus Apodemus; species Apodemus agrarius. Next base: position 52,239,599 of record OZ030018.1, read on the forward strand.
CACCTTAAGAGATGTTCAACATCATTAGTCATCAGGGAAATGCAAATCAAAACAACCCTGAGATTCCACCTCACTCCAGTCAGAATGGCTAAGATTAAAAACTCGAGAGACAACAAGTGCTGGCGAGGATGTGGAGAAAGAGGAACACTCCTCCACTGTTGGTGGGATTGCAAAATGGTAAAACCACTCTGGAAATCAGTGTGGCGGTTCCTCAGAAAATTGGGCATGCTACTCCCACAGGACCCTGGCATACCACTCCTGGGCATATACCCAGAGGATTCCTCTGCATACAACAAAGACACATGCTCCACTATGTTTATAGCAGCCTTGTTTATAATAGCCAGAAATTGGAAGGAGCCCAGATATCCCTCAAAAGAGGAATGGATACAGAAAATGTGGTATATTTATACAATGGAGTACTACTCAGCAATTAAAAATAATGAATTCATGCAATTTGTAGGTAAATGGTTAGATCTGGAAACTATCATCCTAAGTGAGCTAACCCAATCACAAAAGAATACACACGAAATGCAATCACTGATAAGTGGATATTAATGAGCCCAGAAGCCCTAAATACTCAAGGCACAATTATCAAGTCAAATGACTCTCAAGAAGAAAAAAAGGAGAGGACCCTGGGCCTGTAAAGATTGGATCCAGTATTGTAGACCCAGAACAGAGAAATCGTGGGGGCGGGAAGAGTGGGCAATAGCATGGGGGGAGAGGAATTATGGGACATATGGTGGGGGGTAACTGGGAAAGGGGAAAGCCTTTGGAATGTAAAGAAAGAATATAGAAAATAAAAAAAAGAGAGAGAGAGGAGGGGCTGAGCAGCCCTTTCCATAGTAGGCCAGGTCTACCTGGCTGTAGACAGGTAACTGTTGGGTGGAGCTTAGACAGAATCCTAACAGGAGTCTCAGCTATGCTCACCCCCATGGACTCTGGAGAGCTATCCCCAGAGATGCCTACCCACCAATTTCTGTTCTCTCTCTCAGACCTCTCTCAAACCCTCACCAAATCTGATCCCTATCATATTCCCTGTATCACCCCTTCTGGAGCTGGTTCCCTCTCTTCATCCACCTCAAATATCTTTTTTTTTCTGCTTCTGAGTGAGATTCAAAAATACCTCTTTGGGCTCTCCTTGTTAATTATTTTTTGGGGGTCCTTGGATCATAGCATGGTTACCTTGTACTTTATGGCTAGTGTTCCCTTATAACTACATACCATGTTAGGTTTCTAGGTCAGGGTTACCTCATTCAGGATGATATTTTTTAGTTCCACCCATTTCTATGCAAGTTTTATGATACCTGAATAGTGTTCCATTGTGCAAATATACCACATTTTCTTTATTCATTTTTCAGTTGAGAGACACCTAGATTGATTCCAGTTTCTGGCTATGAAATATCCAGAATAAGGCTGTTATGAACATAACTGAACAAGTGTCCAGGAGTGATATAGCAGGGTCTTAAGTTGGTACTATTCCCAATTTTCTAAGAAACTGCCAAATTGATTTCTAATGTGGTTGTACAAGTTTGCATTTCCATCACCAATGAAGGGGTATTCATTCCCCTTGCTCCACATCATCACCAACGTGAGCTCTCACTTGAGTTTTTGATCTCATGGACTGGAGTTTTCTTTCCCATGTTTATGTGTGGTCTCTGTGCAAGTGCCCTTATTTAGCAGGAAGAAACCAACCAAAGATCCCATGGGACACTCCTGGCAGAGAACCTAGGACACCCTGGGACTGATGCTTTTATGGCCTTTTCTTTGAGATACCTGTCCTGTTTTTGTCTCCTGCTCTTATCAATGAAAAGCCTCTCTGTTGCCAGTTCTCTACAGTTTCACTAAGCTAGTGTTTCTTAATGTTTTGGTGCCTGAGAACCACCTGGAAGGAGTTGCCTCCTCCAGACTTCCTGGATCAGTCATCTGCATTTCTAAAATGTTCCCAGGTGGTGTGGATGTTACTTGGAGAAATAGTGCTAGGGAAATCATATGAGAACAGAGCTGTTGACTTTAAGTAGAATATTTCACAACTAGTAAATATTTTTGCCTTGGCTAACTGCCTGCACTTTAAGCTGTAAACAGCGTGTCTATATTGTGTCTGGCTGCCTTAATTCCTGTATCTGTAACAATAATATTTGTTTGGTGATGAAGTTTACATCTGTTATTCTTGAGTCAATCAAGATTTTGTGCTTGAGACACGAATCTCACTTATGCGTCTTCCTTTTCCCACTAAGACCAAGCCTGATTAGTGAATTGTCACTAAATAATTGCTTGTACTCTGATATGTAAGCTGCTTTAGACTAGGTTACAAACAAATTAAACTTTATATTATACCAGAAATCTTTTTTTCTTTTTTATAGTATAGTATAATATTTTTCTCACTCTGTACTTTTCTCCATATGTGATATATACTATGCTATTTTTCCACTACTAAGAGGAAGTAATTTCCAGGAAGATTATTAATGAACAATCCTTTACTTTGTCACTCAACATAATTTTTGTCAAGTATAAAATAATAATTATTTAGGCTTTTTCTCCTTAATTTCTTTCCTCATTGTTTTCTCATTCCTATACACATGTATGTAGTTATTCATGCAAGTACACTGCATGTAACTGTCATCATTACCTTGTATTTGTATAAATAGTTTCAGTTAAAATACCTTTCATCAGAAAACGCTCTAACGCATAAGAGAGAGAAATGATGCTTCAGTATCTTTACTAGCACACCTAACTAATAAGCATGGCTTAGCTTCTGTATTTTTTGTGATCTGTTGTTAGGCATAAAAGCATACATCATATCACAAATGTCCTTTTTACATACCATGAATACACAACTATATGCATCCAACTGCTTTTCAAAATAACTGTAGGGGAGTTAAGTCTATTTTCTTTATCTTCACAGGAAAGTGAATTATAGTGTCTGTTATCAGTAAAATAGTTTTTGTAATTGTTTAGGATGTGGAAATTCATTGGGGCAGTTAGCAAAAATAACAGTATATTTATGTTTGATTTCAAAGGTACTCTCCTCCTAGCCTGAGAGCTTAAGTGTGATCCTTGGGTCTCATGTGAAAGTGCTGACTTTTTTCAATTGTCCTCTGGCCTTGACAATTATACTGTGATATAAGAAACACATGATAGAACATCACTATAATCCTGGCACTCTGGAGACTGACAAGGAAGTTGATAAGTTTGAGGTCAAACTGAGCATCACAGTAAAACACTGCCTTAAAAACAGTCAAACAATCAAGAAATGGATTCCTTTGATCTAATTAAAGAATAAATGACCCAATTTACACATGAGGAAAATGATTTTCAGAGTCTATGTGCTGTACTCCTGAAATAGAACCAAGGGGTTATCTATCTATCTATCTATCTATCTATCTATCTATCTATCTATCTATCTTTTGCTTTGTACTACTTTAGGGCAGAAAGATAAGTTCAAAAGCATAGGAAACAAGTTTGTATGTGAGTCACATACAAACTCACAGAGACTATCTCAGCATGCACATGGACTACACGAATCTATGCCAGGTCTCTCTGTTGAGATGGGACTTGGGCACAAGCCCCTTTCTCTAATCTAGTAGCTATCTACAATTGAGAACTAACTGCTTGCAAAGAAAAAGTTAGTTTCTTCCAGTGGAGTATCACTGGGTATATATACCATACATAAGGGCAGGCCAACACTAGATGGACAACACATAATAAATTCAGTAGTGATTTTAGAGTTGAGTTTTATTTTGTTTTGTTTTGTCTTATTTTTGGGTTTGGGTTTCTATTTTCATTTTTCTTTCACACACACACACACACACACACACACACACACACACACTCACACACACTCCCTCTCTCACATATTATATCCTGACCACAGTTATCCCTCCCTCTCTCCTCTAAGTCCCTCCCCACTACCTATCTCCACTCCATACTGCACTCACTCCCCTTTGTTTCCCATCAGAAAGAGACAGGTATCCCAGGGATATCAAACAAACATGCAAAATTATATTCCAACAAGAGTAAGCAATTCCCTCATTTTAAGGCTGGAGGAGGCAACCAAGTGTGTGTGGGGGGAATTGACCCCAACAGATAAAAGAGTCAGAGATAGCCTCTGCTCTCACTGTAGGAGTCCCACAAGAACACTATGCTATACAACAATAACATGTATGTGAAGGGTCTAGGTCAGACCTACTCAGGCTTCTTGATTGATAGTTCAGTTTCTATAAGACCCATGAGCCCAAGTTAGTTAATTCTATAGGTTTTCTTCTGATGCCCTTGACCCTGTCTAGCATCTACGATCTTTCATCCTCCTCAGCAGGATTCCTTGAGCTCTGCCTAATGTTTGCCTGTGGGTCTCTGCATCTGTTCCTATCAGTTTCTGGATCAAGCCGCTTTCATGACAATTATGCTAGAATTTTGCTAGCCTCTGTTCTACAAGTATAGTAGAGTATCATTAGGAATCATTACATTGATTTTTTTCTGATCTTGTTTGTTTCTATCTATTTCATCTCAGAAAGACTATCCAGACTCTGATTACTGCCCCTCCAGGCAGTGTCAGGGACATGCTTCTGCTCATGCCATGCATGATAGGACCTCAAATAGGACCAGTCATTGGTTGGCCACTCCATAAATTTCTGCACCAACATTACCACAGCAGATTCTATAGGCAGGACAAATTGTAGGATGGAGGTTTCAAGGCTGGGTTGGTATCCCAGTTCCTCCACAGAAAGTCTTGTCTTGTTACAGGAGATGGTTAGTTCAGGCTCTGTATGCCTTCTTAGTAGGAGTGTTAACTTATGTCACCCTAATACATTCCTAGGAATTTCCTTTGTACTTGGTTTCTAACTTGCCCCTGAAATGCCTGACCCCACTTCCAGTTGTCACTTCCAGTACTCTCTCTCTTCCACCTGCCTGCTTTCTTCTATTTCTGTACCCATTCATTTCCAGTCCACCATAATATTCATTTTTACTTCCCAGGGAGACTCAAGTGTCTCCCCAACCCCCTGACCCAGCTTCATAAGCTAACTTCTCTCTGCATCTGTTGATTGTAGCATGATTATCCTTTACTCTATCTGGGTCTAAGTTTTGTCATTCAGGATGATTTTTTGTTGCTCTTCTTCCATCAATTTTCCTGCAAATTTCATGATTTGTTATTTTAACAGTATGTAATGCTCCACTGTATAAGTTTACAACATTTATATCCTCTCTCTCCTTCTCTCTCTGTCTCTCTGTCTCTCTCTGTCTCTCTTTCTCCCCTCTATCTCTCTCTCCTTCCCCTCTCTCCCCTTATATTTTTTGTTGCTTTCATCTTATATAGTTTCTAATTTTTTTGGATTCTCTATGTATGTGAATGTGTGTGTCTTGTTACTTTTTCTGTTACTATAAAAATATCAAAACAAAAGCCACTTAAGGAGGGAGAATTTATTTTGGATCACAGTTCTAGCAGAATCTGAGTCTGATGATGATGGGAATATAAGGATGCTGATCACATTGCACATAGTCAGGAAGTGAAGAGTAATGACGACTAGTACTCAACTTACTATTTACCTCAGACATGGAAGGTTGATCTGGCTGTGACATCTGTCACTCCACACTGATCACCAGGGTTATTTCAGTTGATTCAGTTGGCTACATTGACAATCCCTTCTTCCTTTACCAATTCATGAGCTTCCCTCTCAGTACTATAAAAGAAAATGTCCTCCCCCAATAGAGGAAGGGCTGTCTTTGATCAAGGCTACATGGATAGCTGTGCTCCCCTGCTAAAACCTCCAAGTAAGTTGTCTCTTACACAGTTCTAAAACTCATCAAATTGCCAGTATTAATCACCACATAAATTCAAGAACTAAAAAGGAACTGTTAGCAAAAATGCATTTTAGGAGAGCGAGAACAGTTTCCAGAATGTCATGGACATTTGATAGCATGCCCAACATAAATAACAACAGAGTCACATTATCAAATACATCTACAGATAATAATTTGTAAAGGTTCCATGAAGTTATGAACTGTACTTCATAAGTTACTGTACTGGCTGGTTTTGTGTGTCAACTTGACACAGGCTGGAGTTATCACAGAGAAAGGAGCTTCAGTTGGAAAAGTGCCTCCATGAGATCCAGCTGTGGGGCATTTCCTTGTTGGTGATCAAGGGGGTAGGGCCCATTGTGCATAGTGACATCCCTGGGTTAGTAGTCTGGGGTTCTAAGAGAGAGCAAGCTGAGAAAGCCAGTGGAAGCAAGCCAGTAAGAAACATGCCTCCATGGCCTCTGCATCAGCTCCTGCTTCCTGACCTACTTGAGTTCCAGTCATGACTTCCTTTAGTGATGAATAGCAATTTGGAAATATAAGCTGAATAAACCCTTTTCTCCCCAACTTTGCTTCTTGGTCATGATATTTATGCAGGAATAGAAACCCTGACTAAGACAGTTACCCAACATTTTTTTTAAATATGAAGAGTTCTCAGAATAATGTCTGTTTGAGCAAGTCATATGTCTGTCTTGTTTTGAAAAAAATAAATGTGTGAAACATTACCATAATATAGTTTTCCATCAATAGAAAAAAAAAAACCAATCTTGATCCTGACAATCATGTGATCAGCAAAGAATGACATCATTTGAGGCAACCTTAGAAACAGTCAACCACAGTGAAATGAGGCCTGGAGTCTGCCAGCTCTCCCTTTACCAGAAGCATTCACAGAAGTTCTGTAGTGTTGTTCTCTTTATGCATTCTAGACCTTAGTCTACTGACACTCCAGAGACCTGATTGCTTACAGATCAATTTTTACTTGTTGTTGTTGCTTTTGCAAAACCAGAGCCTAAAGGAGTACCCACATCTAAAAAGGTCACATGGTAATTTGCAGTCCTGGGAAGAAACCTTTTAGTGCCAAAAGGCCAGTGAAGAAAAATGAAATTATTTCTGAACACCTTGCTGATACATTTGTTTACTGTAGTTTGTTCCCTGGAGCCATGTGACACTCCTATTTACCATCAGTTAGGTCCTTCGAATCTCAAACCCATCAGGTATAGGTTGTTCTGTAACTTTCAATGCAATTGACACTTGCCCTTATTTATTGCAGCAGTTGCTCATTTCTTAGCATCTTTTAATAATAAATAATTGTGAAAGTGTTCCGTTTGAAATCTAAAGAGAATGAATAAATTGGTGCCTATAAAAAGCAGCTTCCCACTGGCTTCACACAATAAGTGACCTTTACAGAACTCTATAATTAAAATCAAAATTCTCATTTTGTCTTTCTATTAGGAGGCCAAAATTCCTGCCTTTAAAATGATGATTTTCTAAAACAGAGAATAAACTCACCTTGTTGGCCCAAATTCTTTTTATTTTTCCTTCCACTGACATCAATGTTCTGAGAATTCAACTCAAACTTTACAAATGCCAGGTGGTGATGCAAAGGAGAAATGTGGAACTAACTGTGGTCTAAATATTAAGTGGATACAGAGAAGACTTTGCTTGGTAAAAACTGCAATAGAATCATGCACTTGAGAAAGGTAAGGGGAAACTCAGGCGTTATTCTGCATCACACATTCAGTAGTTAGACAATAGGGACTGAAGTCAGAGTTACAGAAAGGAAATCTAGGCTTCAATGATCAGGTTATCTTTCATCAGGGTGACGATGTGAATCACAGACCTTTGTGACTCATAAATTCAATAGGAATGACGATACCTATTTATATTGCCAACAGAAGAAAGCACATATTGTGCTTATAATTTTTAACTTATATTTAACTTTAATTTTAATAGTGATAATATATTTAAAGAAGATTTACAGCACTTTAAACAAAATGGGTATGAGATATGTGAGGGGAGCTTGTAGACTTACAGACTAAGTATCCTGAAATCTTAGTCTTCAAATATTAATGTATGTTTCAACAGGAACAACTTCTTCCTCCCTCCCTTTCCCCCTTCCCTTTCCCCTTTCCCCTTTCACTTCCTTCCCTTCCCTTCCTTTCCCTTTCCTTCCCTTCCCTTCCCTTCCCTTCCCTTCCCTTCCCTTCCCTTCCCTTCCCTTCCCTTCCCTTCCCTTCCCTTTCCTTCCTTCCTTCCTTCCTTCCTTCCTTCCTTCCTTCCTTCCTACCTTTCTTACTGGTTTCCTTCCTTTTTCCTCCTTATACTTTTTTATATCCCTTCCCCATCTTCTTCTTGTACTTTTTGATAGTAAATCATAAGGAAATCTATTAGAAAATAATTCTTTGATTTACTCAAAATTTGATCATTTTTAACTATGAAAATCTTATTTATTTGATAAAATAAAGCCTAAATGCTTTTAGATACAATATGAGGAATGGAAAACCCAAATTTCATATTTCTCCATTCCTTTATTTTAACATTGTATTCTTTTTATTGGATATTTTGTTTATTTACATTTCAGATGTTATCCCTTTTCTTGATTTCCCCCAAGAAACCTCCATATCATCCCCCCTCCTATGAGGATGTTTCCCCAGCCACACACCCACTCCCAAATTCTACTACACTGGGGCATTGATCCTTTATGGGACCAAGGGCCTCTTCTCCCATTGACGCTCTACAAGACCATCATCTGCTACATACAGCTGGAGCCATGGGTCCTTCCATGTGAACTCCTTGGTTGGTGGTTTAGACCTTGGTAGCTCTGGTTGGTTGATATTGTTCTTCTTATGGGGTTGCAAACTCCTTCAGCTCCTTCAGTCCTGTATCCAATTCCTTCTTTGGAGACCCCCATTATTAGGTCAATGATTGGCAGTGAGCATCCACCTCCGTTTTTGTCAGGCACTGGCAAAGCCTCTCAGGAGACAGCTATATCAGGCTCCTGTCAGCATGCACTTCTTGGCATCCACAATAGTGTCAACATTTGGTGACTGTATATGGGATGGATCCCCAGGTGGGGCAGTCTCTGGATTGTCTTTCCTTCAGTCTCAGTGCCACACTTTGTCTCAGTATTTGCTCCCATGAGTATTTTGTTACCCTTTCTAAGAAGGACCCTCCTTAGTCATCAGGAAAATGCAAATCAAAACAACCCCGAGTTTCCTCCTCACACCAGTCAGAATGGCAAAGATCAAAAACTCAGGGGACAGCAGATGGTATCAATAATGTGGCAAAAGAGGACCATTCCTCCACTGTAGGTGGGATTGCAAGCTGGAACAAGCCCTCTGGAAATCAGTCTGGCAGTTCTGAAAAATGGATATGGTATTACCTGAGGACCCAGATATACCACTCCTGGTATATACCCCAAAGATGCTCCAACATATAACAAGGCACATGCTCTACTATGTTCATAGCAGCCTTATTTATAATAGCTAGAAGCTGGAAAGAACCCAGATGTCCTTCAACAGAAGAATGGATACAGAAAATGTGGTACATTTACACAATGGAGTACTACTCAGCTATTAAAAACAATGAATTCATGAAATTCGTAGGCAAATGGATAGAACTAGAATGTATCATCCTGAGTGAAGTAACCCAATCACAGAATGACACAAATGATATGCACTCAGTGATAAGTGGATATTAGCCACTTATCCAAAGCCTCGGAATACTCAAGATACAATTCACAGACCACATGAAGCTTGAGAAAGAGAAAGACCAAAGTGTGGGTGTTTCAGTCCTTCTCAGAAGAAGTAACAGAATTTGATCATTGCATAAAGAAAAAAGAAAAAAAAATGTGTTCTTATTTTTTTTAAATAGGAGAATTTTTTGGAAAATAATAATGATAAATTGGTAAACAGAGAAAATATATCTATAATATTTGACCAAGCACATAGAAAAATTTTCTGATAAAGTTGAAGATTTTCAAGGAAAATAATTCTGATAAAATAGAAGAAATATGTAAAGAAAAGTTTGAAAATTAAAGATTTCATGGAAAATAATACAGATAAAAGGGTAGACACAGAAAACATTTCTAAACTAATCAAAGAGGTAAACATATTTTCTGATAAAATTGAAGATTTACATGAAAAATATTTCTGATGAAATTGGATAAATACATAGAAAAAAGTATTGAAATTGAAACATTCAATGGAAATTACTACAAATAAAAAAGGAGACATGGAAAGCATTTCTAAACTAATTGAAAAAGCATGTTGAAAATTTTTCTGATCAGAAATATAGAGAAGTGTTAAATTGAAAAATGTATTGGAAAATAATAGTAAAAATGTAAATATAAAAAATGTATCTTTACAAAATGACCAAGCACATAAAAATTTTCCTCATAAATTTGAAGATTTTGATTAATATATTTCTGGCAAATTTGAAGAACTATATACAAAATTGTGCTAATAATAAAGATTTTCATGGAAAATAATGGAGATAAAATGGTAGACAGAAAAATTTTCTAAACATTAAAGAGTTAAGTAGAAACATTTTCTGTTAAAATTCAAGATTTTCATAGAAAATAATACAGATAAAATTGAAGAAACATGAAAAAGTGTGAAAATTGAGCCTCTTCATGGAAAAAAAATTAATAGTAAAATGATTGATAGACATAGAAAAATATCTAAGCTTACTAAAAAGTTAAGTAGAAATATATATATTCAATTTTCTGATAAAATTGGATATATACACAAAATATATTTCTGAAAATATTGAAGACATATGTAGAAAATATGCTAAAATTGAAGATTTTCATGGAAAATTATAGACAACATAGTAGTAACAGAGAACATTTTTAAACTAAATGAAGAGGGAAGTAAAAGCATTTTGTGAAAAAACTGAATAATTAATGTAAAATATTTCTGAAAAATTTGAAGAAATATAAAGAAGTGTTAAAATTGAAGATTTTCATACAACATTATTGCTAAAAAGGTAGTAACACAGAACATTTCTCGACTAATTGAAGAGGGAAGTATAAATATTTTGTGAAAAAACAAGAATTACTTGCAAAATATTTCTGATAAAATTGAATTTTTTCTCCTTTTTTCTTTTTTTATTATTTTCTATATTCTTTGTTTACATTCCAAAGGATTTCCCCTTTCCAGTTCCCCCCCCCACCATATGTCCCATAAGTCCTCTCCCCCTGCCCCCACCCATTCCCCAACCACCCTCCCTCCCCACCATTTCTCTGTTCTGGTACTCTCCTACAAAACTGGATTTAGTCTTTTCCAGACCAGAGTCCTCTCCATCCTTTTTCTTGGGAATCTTTTGCTTAGCTAATTGTGTCTTGAGTATTCAGAGCTTCTGGGTTCACTTATCCAGTTATATCCACTGGATATCCACTTATCAGTGATTGCAATTCATGTGTAATCTTTTGTGATTGTGTTGACTCAGGATGATATTTTCCAGATCCAACCATTTGCCTACAAATTACATGAATTCATTATTTTTAATTGCTGAGTAGTATTCCATTGTATAAATATACCACATTTTCTGTATCCATTCCTCCGTTGAGGGACATCTGGGTTCTTTCCAGCTTTTGGCTATTATAAATAAGACTGCTATGAACATAGTGAAACATGTGTCTTTATTGCATGCAGGGGAATCCTCTGGGTATATGCCCAGGAGTGGTATGACAGGGTCCTCTGGAAATGTCATGCCCAATTTTCTGAGGAACCGCTAGACTGATTTCTAGAGTGGTTGTACCATCTTGCAATCCCACCAACAATGGAGGAGTGATCCTCTTTCTCCACATCCTCGCCAGCACCTGTTGTCTCTTGAGTTTTTAATCTTAGCCATTCTGATTGGTGTGAGGTGGAATCTCAGGGTTGTTTTGATTTGCATTTCCCTGATGACTAATGATGTTGAACATCTCTTAAGGTGCTTCTCAGCCATCCGAATTTCTTCTGGTGAAAACTCCTTGTTTAACTCTGTACCCCATTTTTTGATAGGGTTATTTGGTTCTTTGGGATCTAACTTCTTGAGTTCCTTGTATATATTGGATATTAGCCCTCTGTTAGATGTGGGGTTGGTAAAAATCGTTTCCCAATTTGTTGGTTGCTGCTTTGTCCTTCTGACAGTGTCTTTTGCCTTACAGAAACTTTGTAATTTTATGAGGTCCCATTTGTCAATTCTTGATCTTAGAGCATAAGCTATTGGTGTTCTGTTCAGGAACTTTCCCCCTGTGCCCATGTCTTCCAGGGTCTTCCCCAGTTTGTTTTCTATTAGTTTCAGTGTGTCTGGTTTTATGTGGAGGTCCTTGATCCACTTGGAGTTGATCTTAGTGCAAGGAGATAAGAGTGGGTCAGAAGAGCTCAGGAAATGGAAAAATATTTCATGCTCTTGGATTGGCAGGATCAATAAAGTAAAAATGGCCATCTTGCCAAAAGCAATCTACAGATTCAATGCAATCCCCATCAAACTCCCAAATCAACTCTTCATAGATCTAGAATGAACAATTCTCAAATTCATGCGGAGTAACAAAAAACCCAGGATAGCTAAAACTATTCTCAACAATAAAAGGACTTCTGGGGGAATTAATATCCTTGACCTCAAGCAGTACTACAGAGCAATTGTGTTAAAAACTGCATGGTATTAGTACAGCAACAGGCAAGTAGATCATTGGAATAGGATTGAAGACCCAGAAATGAACCCACAGACTTATGGTCACTTGATCTTTGATAAAGGATCCACAGCCATCCAGTGGAAAAAAGATAGCCTTTTCAACAAATGGTGCTGGTTCAACTGGAGGTCAGCATGCAGAAGAATGCAAATTGACCCACTCTTATAAAATTGAATTAATATATAAAGTTAAATTTTAAGATTTTCATGGAAAATATTACAGATAAAATGGTAGACATAGAAAACACTGCTAAAATAATTGAAGAAGGAAGTGAGAATATTTTCTGGTAAAATTGAAGATTTTCATAATAATATTTCTAATAAAATTGAAAGAATATATAGAAAGAAGTATTAGAATTGAAAGGTTTTCATGGAAAATTATAGATAAAACTGTAGAAATAGAGAAAGTCTCTAAACTAAGTGATGAGGGAAGTGGAAATATTTTATGAAAAAAACTGAACTACATGCAAAATATTCCTGTTAAAATTAAAAAAAATAGAAAAACCTGTTAAAATTAAAAATTCAATAGAAAAATAATACAGATAAAATTGTAGACAAAGAAAAAATTTCTATTGATGAGTATGAAGTATCCTTCTGTGTCTTTTTTGATGACTTTTGGTTGGAAGTCAATTTTATCCGATAATAGAATGACGATTCCAACTTGTTTCCTGGGACCATTTGCTTGGAAAATTGTTTTCCAGCCTTTTACTCTGAGGTAGTGTTTGTCTTTGACACTGAGGTACATTTCCTGTCTGCAGCAAAATGCTGGATCCTGTTTACGTATCCAGTCTATTAGTCTATGTCTTTTTACTAGGGCACTGAGTCCATTGATGTTAAGAGAAATTAATAGTGATTGTTGCTTCCTGTTATTTTTGATGTTATTTTTATGTTTGTGTGGTTACCTTATTTTTTGGAAGAAGATTACTTTCTTGCTTTTTCTAGGGTGTATTTCCCCTCTTTGTGTTGGAGTTTTCCATCTTGGTAGGGCTACATTTATGGAAAGATATTGTATAAAAAGCTTATAACCCAAAACATCCAGGACATCCAAGAAATAATGAGAAGACCAAATCTAAGGATTATAAGTATAGAAGAAAGCCAAGATTTACAACTTAAAGAACAAGTAAATATCTTCAACAAAATTATAGAAGAAAACTTCCCTTACCTAAAGAAAGAGATGCCCACGAACAAGAAATCTACAGAACTCCACACAGACTGGACCAGAACAGAAAGTCCTCCCAAAGTATAATAATTAAAACACCAAATGCACTAAACAAAGAAAGAATATTAAAAGCAGCAAGGGAAAAAGTTCAAGTAACTTATAAAGCCAGACCTATCAGAATTATACCAGATTTCTCACAATGAAAGCTAAAGATCCTGGGCAGATCTCATACAGACCCTAAAAAAACCACAAATGCCAGTCCAGACCACTATACCTAGGAAACCTTTCAATCACCATAGATTGAGAAACCAAGATATTCCATGATAAAACCAAATTATACATTATCTTTCCACAAATCCAGCCTTACAAAGGAAAAAACATATTCTAATGAATTAGATGTGCTGTCATTACACAAATAATTTAATTTTGGCTGAATAGATGGTACTGCAGTACATGGAACAGCTTCAATGCTTCCCAGAATTAATTGGTATTTGATTTTATAATCACCAGTCATGAAAATGTGACATTACATAAATACATAGTGAAAACTGGTAGAATTATGATGAAGGCCATTTCAGAAATTATTGGAAATTTTGTCTTAATCCTGAGCCAAAATTCATTTCATTATTTTTACAAAAACCAAGTCAATGGCTCACATATCAATTTTTAAAATCAGCCAGTCTGACTCTATACCATGATATTTTAACTTGGGATTTGCATCCTGAGAAGTGATAATAGGAAAGTGTTAAAAAAGTCTTTGTTTTCTATAGTTTAAAAATTATGTTTATTTTTCCTTATATTGAAAATACATTTTATTCTCACATAATATATCCTGTTTCCCCTTTATCCTCCCTCTACTCATCCCAGTTCTTCTCTACTCACCCCCTCCCATCCAGACCCAAACCCTTCCTGCCTTTTAGAAACAAGCAGGCTTCTAAGGGATAAGAATAAAATATAATAAGATACAGCAAAAACTATCCCCTTGGAGTTGGACAAGACATCATGTATACATAAAGAACAAACATAAAGAAAAGAGTAGAAGGGAAGGCACAAGAATCAGATACCCACTCATTTGCACACTCAGGAATCCCATTAAAAACTTTAAACTGGAAGCCATAATACATACTTAAAGGACAGACAGGGCAGGCCCTGAGCTTACTACCTCTGTTTCTCTACATTCATATGAGCCTTGTTTATGTTGATTTATATGGCCTTGTTTCCTTGGTGTCCTCCATTTCATCTGGCTTTTACAGTATTTCTGTCTTCTTTTCCATAGGATTCCCTGAGATGCAAGGGGAAGATTTGATGGAGATATCCTATTTAGGGGTGAATGTTCCAATGTTCTATCATTCTATGCACATTATCTGTCTGGTTCTCTGTATTTGTTCGCATCTGCTGCAGGAGGTAGCTTCTCTGATAATGTATGAACAATTGTTATATTTGTCTTTCTGGATCTAGGATATCTTACTCAGAATGATATTTTCCCTAGTCCCATCCATACACCACAGAATTTCTTGATTTCTTTTGCCCTTTAAAAAACACCCAAGTAGTACTCCATTGTATAAATAAACCACATTTTTAATACATTCTTCTGTTGAGGGTCATGTAGGTTGTTTCCAGTTTATAGTTATTATGAATAGATAGAGGAGCAATGAACATGGTTGAGCAAATGTCAATATGGTAGAATGAAGGTTATTTTGGGTATGTGCCCAAGAGTGGTATATCTGGATCTTTGAGTAGATCCAGTCCCACTTTCCTTCAGAACCATCACACTGATTTCTATAGTGGCTGTACAAGTTTGCACTCCCATCAGCAATGACTGAGTCTTCCCCTTACTTCACGTCCTTATCAACATGACCTATCAGTGTCATTGATCTTGGTCATTTTGTTATATTTAAGGTTTAAAGTGCATCTTGATCATATAATATACTCATTTTGGCAATTGATTAGTTGTTGTATGAATTAAATCATGAAAGTCATAAATGTATAAAAGAAGTAAATACAGGATGAAAATATGTTTCATTTGAAATGCTTTTTCATTGGCTTTCATAAATTTAAAAACGCAGTCCCTAAATGGTACAATGACTTAAGTATCAGTCAACCAAGGGAAAAATATTATGAAAAGGGTGTATAGAGCTCTGTGCCCTGTAGTGAGCTGTGCTTCTTGCAGGACAGGTATCAGATATAAGATTTGTATCTGCCTTCCACAGCATTCTGTAATAGAACTAAGTGAAGGACCAGCAGCCAACTGTAGGTGATGATGCCATTTTTGGAATGGACGTGCCTCATTCTGGCCAACTTACAGACCCATTTACCATTTATGGTTCCATGCAAATGACAGAGAGGTACAAACAGCTCTAATGCTTACTCATTTGGACATTGAAGATCAAGTAGTAGTAGGAGACAACAGACAAAGAATGGGAATGATAGCTTCCAGAAGGTTCTAATCCGTGGGCCAAGATAGCCACTGGTGGTACAAATACACATTTTCAAAAACTTATCGAGTTTTATCTCAAATCCTTCATATAAAAATAATGGAGCTTTCCAAAAGTGTGGAACAGCAAGTCATGTTACATTGAGTCTTATGCAGGCCTTTGCCTTCATAATTTTCCCAGATTGATAATATGTTAGAAACTTTTGGCATTTCTTGTCATTTGTCATATTCCATTGGGGCCTTATATAAGATACAGATCTAAAGATCACAAACTTATTTTGAAGAGATGAGAGAATAAAAGTAAGGACAAATAACTGGATGAGAATAACTATATGCCTTAATAATTAAGTATAGACAATGTTATGATTAGAGGCTAAAGGTTTGATTTAATTTACATAAGAGATGCTGTGTTGGAACTGTAAGGATGGCTCAGTGGTTAAGAGCACAGGTTGCTTTCTTGAGGAACAAATTTGGTTCTAAGCACCCACACAATGGCTTACAACTACTACCTATAAGTTGTTTCAGGGAAATGTGTGCCTTTTCTAGCCTCTAGGACACCAGGTATACATGTGCTATACAAGCATATTTGTAAATAAAACATATATGCACACAAAATGTCCATACATAAAGTAAAAATAAATTATAAAACCATGCTAAAATATGGCTATCATATTTCTGTTTTGTATTGATTATTTTGAAGATTTCATTTAAAGTTCAGTTATAAATTCAATTGCTGTATTTTATACTGAATTAGGAAAATAAAGATTTCATTTTAATGCTTCGTTATTTTGAAAAATTTTCTTTGTAATACTAGTCATGATTAAACATTCATTTGGATGTGAAGAGTATCAAGACTTTAGAGAATATTCTATCTTGCTTATTCTTTTTTATTGGATATATTCTATATTTACAATTCATTTCCCTTTTTCTGGTTCCCCACCCCCAAAGATCCCACATGCCCTTTTCCCTCCCCCTGCTCCCTCATCCACCCACTCCCACTTCACTGTTCTTGTACTCCACCACAATGATGTTTTAGTCCATTCTAGCACCAGTGTCCACTCCTTTCTTCTTGTGAGACATCACTTGGTATGTGATTTATGTCTTTGGTGTTCCAAGCTTCTAGGCTAATATCCACTTATCAGTGACTGCATACCATGGGTATTCTTTTGAGACTGGGTCACCTCACTTAGTATGATGTTCTCCAGCTCCAACCATTTCTCTAAGAATTTCTTGAATTCATTGTTTCTAATGGCTGAATAGTACTACATTGTGTATATATACCACATTTTTTGTATCCATTCCTCCATTGAGGGACATCTGGGTTCTTTCCAGCTTCTGGCTATTATATATAATGCTGCTATGAACATAGTGGAGCATGTATCCTTATTGCATGCTGGGGAATCTTCTGGGTATATTCCCAGGAGTGGTATGGCTGGATCCTCCGGAAGTATCACGTCCAGTTTTCTGAGGAACCGCCATACTGATTTCCAGAGTGGTTGTACCAGCTTGCATTCCCACCAGCAGTGGAGGAGTGTTCTTCTTAAGTGAGCATCTACTGTCTACTCAGTGCTGGAAAATTATGTAGTACCTTATAATACTTTTTAACTCATCTCAACAGAAAATAAGTTACTAATTTAAAGGTGGGAATAGTCTAATCAATTTACAACTCAAAAATGAAAAAATGCAAAGTTTTTAAAAATTACTTATTTGGCAATATTTATAGATTAACAATAAAATATATGTAAAGTCATGTTACATGGTGAAACTTAAAATTTGAATAGTAGATTAAACTAATTGACTGTGACATTGTTTCTTATCAATTCTGACAGAGATTAACTAGCAAAACTACCTGGCAAAGTTATGGATAATAAAGAACCAATTAAACACTAGAGAAAGGTTAGTTAGTAAGGGCCCAGATATAAAACAAAGTGCTCTATTTTTTTTCAGGTTGAAACGATATAATTTTGAATTAGTTTTACATGCTGAGGGTCTGCAAAACAAATAGTGGGAAGACCACCTGCTAGTATCTTGGCTGTATAGTTACTCCCAATCTAGGAAACTTCATCAATGTTTGGTCCTGGGAATGTTACTGAACACTTTTGAGGTTCTGAGACTGTTTCATATTGTAGAAATGGAAGCACAACATCAATATTTAAAACCATGACAGTGTGACTTCTGTGATAGTAGGTTTTCATTGTCCACTTGTTGCATCTAGAGTGATCTTGGAAGAGAGTCTCAATGACAGATGTCTGCAATAGCTGGATCTGAGGGTGTATCGGGGGGATCTTGATTACATTAAATAGTGTGGGCCGACCCACCTCATTCCCTGAACTTTGTTAATAGTGGAGATGGTGAGCTGCGTGGTAAGCAGGAGTGCTTCATTTCTCTCTTGTTTTGCCTATGGCTGTGATGTGACCCAATGCTCCAGTGCCCTCTCACCTTGACTTCCATGTGGTCTGTTGGACTATCACATGGAATTGTACACTAAAATAATCCCTTTCTCAACCAAATAGCTTTTCGCGAAGGCATGTATCATAGCAAAAGAAACTAGAACAATGCTCAAATTCATTTGATAGCAGAATTGAAGCTAATCAAATAAGAAGTAGTTTATGGTCTTTATCTACATGAGCACAATGATAGTTTTAGGTAGTTTTGACTTTCATAGTTAAAGTATCTGATTACTCCCACTTAATAATATTAATTATATATTTATTTATATAATTAAGTATTTATTTATATAAATTTATATATTTTGATAAAATAATAACAATTTATCAAATAATTAATGTTTGATATATCCCATTTAATGGGATTTCAGTACAAATCCACAAACAGATTGGTCTTAGCATTTGGTATGTTGATTATAAATTATAGATGTAAGCATTTATAATTCATGCAAGTTATAAATTTATATGAATGCCAAGGGATGAAAGTAGATAAGGCAGTTCTGCAGATGAAGAAACAGTACAGCCGAGCAAATAAAATATTAGACCATGAAGCTTGTCTGCAGGGTTACTCCCAATCGATGATGCTTCTTCAGTGTTTGGTCCTGGAAATGTTACTGTACCCTTCTGTAGTTTGGTTTCCTCATTACCACACTAAAAATAAAAGGCTTACCTCTCAAGGTGGTTCTGAGCATATATAAGTTAGTATATTTTCGAAGCATCAGGATAAACATGGGACAAGTTAGATTTATAACTGTTAGTTAAAAGAACAGTTTGGGTGGGATGGGATGGGATAATTGTTTCCCTGTACCACATTTTATCCAGGTGTATGGTATAGCTTCATATGGGTGATTCAGTCCCTCTGAAGATTCAAGTGGTAAACAGCCCATTGAGAAAATGTTCAAAAAGACTTTGGGGAAGTGACTTAATCATGAAGATTATGATAATCAGTGTTCACACATTTGGTGCCATTAGTGTGCAGTGGTAGATACTATTTGGATGAACTAGGCATTGAAGATTTGTTTATGAGGGGATATGCTTTACCTCTAATACCATTATATGTTTCCCTCTATCTCCTCATGCAGTGATGTGAGCAAAATTTTTGTGCAATCCTGTCACCATGATCTGCCTTACCTCTGTTCCTGAAGCAATGGAGCCAGCAGCCAACGTGGCTTAAAAATGCTGAAACTGTGAACTCAGAAGAATCCTACTCCCACATTGCTTTTCTTCTGTGTTCTGTCAATGTGCTGGAAAGTGAGCAGAAGAATGTGGTACAGCTATAGGGGAAAGGTAATATTCCCCATAGGAAGGAGACAGTCTGAAAAGACTCATGTTCATGTAGAATTTGGTGGGATTTGTGTACAAAAACAGATCTCTGAAGGAGAAAATATTACTGAATAAATGTAACTAAACATCAGCCAGAGGTAAGGGAAAATGACATCTGGATTTCTACTTAAAGTATAAACGGACACTTTAAAACAGAAGCTAAAAACTCGTAGAAGAGAATATAGTTACGTGAGTTCCTGACTCTGGGTGATATAAAATATTTTATATTAAAATAAATAAATGAATGAATAATAAAATAAATCTTGAAAAAGATATCAATATTCTACATTGTATTCTCAATCTTCTTCTGTCAATAATGAAACCCAGCCACTTTATTAAATCTTCTTAAGATGGCTCATCTTTCTCCTTCAACATAGTTTTATGGGTTTTTTGGTTTGTTTTTTGAGACAGGGTTTCTCTGTGTAGTTCTGGCTGTCCTAGAACTCACTCTGTAGACCAGGCTGGCCTCAAACTCAGAAATCTGCCTGCCTAGGCCTCCCAAGTGCTGGGATTAAAGGCATGTGCCATTATTTTTACACAGACAATATTGACAAGTATATTTTGAATTTCTTGAGTTTCACATTACTGCTTTGTGAAACAGTTCATTATTGCTACTGTTTTCAAACCAGAAAAACAATCATGCAAAAAAAGACAGAAATTGTAATCTTTTTTTAAGTATTAATAAAATGACATTCAATAAAACATGGTACACTAAAGCTGTGTAACTTCGAACATCCAGCTAAGAATTCCAATTCTTATACTTTGTCCATCTGTATTAAGACCCAAACCACAATGGAATATATTGTGCTTTCAGCATATTCTTCTAATATTAACATTGTTACAAAAGTATGTATTAGTTTCTTGACCACTGTAAACCAGTCCATTGTCCTTCTTCCATCTTATAAAAAGTAATGTTAGTATCGTGGAGCTTTAAAGCACATGGTTATATATGATGGAGTCTTTCATTCCATTGCTAGGTCTCAAGCCCTACACATTTTTATTAATTTTACTGCTGTCTCTTGTGCTCTATTCCTCAGATCATCCCTCATCCTGTACTTCACTGCACTCTACTTTTATTCTCTGTAGGCCTTTATTCATTATGGGTCTTTGTAGTAATCACCATCTTCTGCAAACAAAACTTTGGTGATAAGGATTCAGAGATACAAAAATCTAGATGATTAGTATCTAAGGCTTAGTTTAGTACTACATCCATTTAGCCAGTTCTCATGTAGGTCCTACCGAGTTTGGGCTTGATTAATAGTATCAGGCATTATATTCAATCAGGAAGTGTTTGGTTGTTCCCATGACGCTCATGCCACTATTCCACCAGTTGGCACATTTTGATAGTCAGGGTTTCTATTCATGCTCAAACATCTTGAACAAGAAGAAAGTTGTGGAGGAAAGGGTTTATTCACCTTATATTTCCATATTGCTGGCTTCATCCCATGAAAGATGCTGACTCTTGACTCTTCAAATGCAATTTTGGACCCCTACTTTTTAAAACTCTTTTTTCCTGTACTATTTTATATTGATTTTATTTTTATTATGCCCAAGGAAACAATTTTTCACTATTTTCTTTTTATCACACACAAGGTAAAACATTATGGACTCAAATGCTTGAGATTTTTAACTTTCTATGCCGGGATTTATCATTTGGGCACTTGTGCTCTTTGAGAATAGAAACTGTCTGTTGTTCTGCACACTACTAAGACAGCCCCAAGAATAAGATAATCCCAATGCAAATATCAGCTTTGAGACAAGGTGCACAACTCTGATAAATTTGCTTTTGATAAAATTTTTAGATCAACTCTCCTGTTTATTAAAATGGCCAGCATTATAATATTATTTTAAATGTGTTCTTGAAAATTAGGTGAATGATGAAGTTACAGTCCTCATCTATGAGGTGTGATAGTGTTCACAATGAAAACAGCTCTATTAATAAATAGTAAATTCATTTATATAATAAACCCAGGCTGGATGTGGTATGAAAACTGCTTAGAAAATTAAATCATCCTCATCTTCTTGCTTAACACCCACATATCATAGCTAGATATTGGCATGAGAATTGTCACGTTAATATGATGGACTCTGAATAGGGATGCTTAAAGCCTGCCACTTTCCCCAATGGTAGGCATTATTTTGTAAAATTTAACAAAGAATTCCATAGAAAAAACCTACTTTATAGATACTGTATCTTCCTTACCCTCAGTTTTCCAGCTATGTTTATCAGCTGGAACTATCAGTTAGATAGTTTATCAGCTATCTAAGCTGATTTCATATTAAATGCCCTTCAAAAAGGATCTCAGAATATCTGCTATTTGACTGTATTATCAGATTGTTTTTGCACAATAATTTTTTCTTGTCTTCTTCAGTAGAATTTGAAGGGAGAATGGGATGGAAATGTTAACGACATAGTCAGAAGCACATTATATTTGTCTATAATCTGTTGCAGGTGTTGGGAATGTTTTTTTTTTCTGCTCAAAACAGAGTATTTATCTTTTTAAATTTAAACACAAATGTTTGGGGATTTTGTGAATTTCTATTGAGAATCAATGAGATCCCCCAAACAATTATATATATTCTCTATACCATGTGAAATTTTGATATATTCAGTTCTTTTTGGTTATTAACAATTTTTGTTTAATGAGAAACAGCTGTATTTCATATATCACTGTATGAAGTTTTAATATTAAACAACAGTCATTTCAAATGTGCCACTGTATAAGTCAGGGTTCTCTAGAGTCACATAGTTTATGGAATTTTTTATATATTAAGGGAATTTATTGGAATGTGTTACAGTCCACAGTTTAACTAACTCAGCAATGGGCAGCTGTGGATGGGAAGTCCAAGAATCTAGTAGTTGCTCAATCCCGTGAGGCTGGGTGTTTCAGTTGGTCTTCTATATAAGCTGGAATCCTGAAGCACTAGCTTCCAACAGACATACTGTTAAGTAAGTGCAATCAGGTGAAGAAAAAGGAAGCTTTTTTTCTTCCATTGTCTTTATGTAGATCTCCAGCTGAAGGTAATATCCCAAATTAAAGGTGTGTACTATCATGCCTGGACCTAAGCTGTCCTTTACCTGGAACTTACTCTCTTCCAGGCTGGCCTTAATCTCAGAGATCTCTTGCCTCTGTCTTCAGGGATTAAAGGTTGATATCACCTTGCCTGGGCCTAAGCTTTTTATGGCCACTATGCCTCAAGTTTCAGATCAGAAGATTGTATCTGCCAGCTTTCAAAATCTGGATCATAGGTATGCTCCCCCATTTCTAGATTATAGTTCATTCCAGATTTAGTGAAGTTGACAACTGGGAATAGCCATTAAAGCTACATTATGTAATTTAAAAGCATATCAATATTAACCTAAAAATTCATTTAATAAGATAAAAACATTACATACAAGATTTTCAGAAGGAACTTATGCAATATGGTAGAAAGTTATGCAATATAGCTGTTGAAAGAGGAAAAACTATTTAAATTAAAACTTAAATGAAGTTAGATATTTTTGACATTATTTAAGAGCTTAGAATTTGTGAATTTGCTTTTTTTTCATTTTAGAAGTTGAGGCTTTTAAAACACAACTCACCTATGCAGGTGAGTACAGAAATTAAAAATAAATTTTTTCTTTGTTTTTCCTACTGTAATATTCACTTTATCTTCCCTGATTTATCTCTTTTACAAAATTATTTTATTTATTTACATTTCAGACATTGCACCTCATCCATGTTCCCTCTCCCACTGTTCCTCATTCCATTTCCCCTTCCCCTTGCCTCTAAGAGAATGCTCCCTCTGTCACAACCTCACTGCTGGTATCTTCCTTCCCTGGGGCCTCAAGTCTACAGAATTAGGTGCATCCTCTCACTCTGAGGCCAGACCAGGCAGTTCTCTGGGGTATATGTGCCAGGGACCTTGGACCAGCCTGTGTATGCTCCCTTGTTGGTGGTTTTGTCTCTAAGAGCTCCCAGGGATCTGGGTGAGTTGAAACTGCTGGTCTTCCTATTATGTCACTCTTTCCTATCCCCTAATTCCTCCACAGGGGTCCCCAACTTTGGTCCAATGATAGGGTGTAAGAATTTGCATCTGTATTATTCAGCTCCTAGTAAGGCCTTTCAGAGGACAGCTGCACTAAGTTCTTATCTGTAGGCACATCATAGCATCAGTAATAGTGTCAGGCCTTGGTGTGCCCCCTCTCCCCATGAGATGGACTCCAAGTTGAACCAGTTACTGGACAGACCTTCCTTTAGTCCCTGCATTTAGTCTTCTCCATTTTTGTCCCTGCAGTTCTTTTAGACAGGGACAATTATGCATCAGAATATTTGACTGTGGCTTGGTAATTCTGTCCCTCTACTTGAGGCCCCGTCTATCTACTGGAGGTAGACTTTTGAGTTCCCTGTCCCCAATGTTGGTTAAGACCCCATTGAGTCCTTGCAGTCTCTCATATCTCTGGGACTTTCTAGAGGTTCCCCACACCCGGACTCCCAGAAGCTGCAAATTTCTATTCATTCTTCTGGTCCTCTGGGCTTCTTCTCTCCTGTTTCCTTTATCCTGAAAGGAGTACTTACATGTGTTTATTTCTTCAGCTCTGATCTTCTGTCAGTCAAATCCTGTATTAGTAATGTACACACACACACACACACACACACACACACACACTCAAAAGCCAGTAAACAATAAGTATTCTACAAGAAGTCTTTATTCCAATTTCCTTGCTTTCATAATGGACCAAATGATATACAAAAAGTCTCCTGCCTTTGATCACAGGGTTAACTTTCATATTGACCAATTAATTCACCTATGGAATTATTATTTTTCTATTTGTAGCAAAGAAAATTTTGGAGACATATCTTTGAGACTATGTAAACATTATTTTCCTCAAGGTTTTGACTGACAACATCTGCATACATTGGTGGAGTTTGTGTTAATATTTATTACTATTGATCAGTTCCCAGCAATTGTTACCTTTCTGACACCAAATGGAATGAGAAGGCAGAGGACAGTAAGTACAGGAGTAGAACAGCAGCTCAGCATTTAAGAGATCATGTGATGCCCTGCTAGAAGACTCACATTCTGTTCCTATTACCTATAACCTCAAATCCAAGGATCCAAAGTTCTTCTCTGGTGTCTATATTCACCCATACTCTCACATGCACACACCCTTAAACAAAATGAATCTTAAAAAAACACCTTGACCTTAGCCTCACCAGGCTAGCTTTTTTTTTAAAGAAATGACATCTTAGAATGTGGGTTTTATAAATTGATCTAAAGATGTGTATGTATGTATATACATATATACATATACCATATACACAATACACATATATACATACACAATATACACATATACATATATACATACATATATACACACACATATATATACACATATATACACATACATACATATATATACACATATACATATATACACATAAACATATACATGTACACATGCACACACCCTCCATCCATACATACATATATACATACACATATATATACACATACATACACATATATGTACATACATGTATACATGTGTGTACATATATACATATGCACACACACCCATATATACATATATGCATACATACAAATATACATATGTATATACATACATTATACATACATACATACATACATACATATGTGTGTGTGTGTGTTTGTGTACCTGCATGCTTTTATGTCCACTGTATACCTTCATGAGTCTGTATGAGGCAAGAAGATGGCATAACATTGGATTCACTGGACCTAGCACTACAGGCTACAGTGAAACTATGTGTGGGTACTGGGAACCAATTCTGGTCCTCTGAAAGAGCAGCAAGCACTCTTAGCTTCTGAGTTCTCCCTTCAGACCCTTTATGTTCATCTACAACAGCCATTTAATGTTGATCATTTATTATTTGTACTCAGTGGAGCTACAAAGTTACAACTCTAAAATATTAAATAGTCAACAAAAGTCCTGGCATACTGTTTCTTAAGAGATGCAGGCAGAGGATCAGAAGTTCCAGTTCATCCTTGGCTACATACTGATGTAGAAGCCAATCTAGACTGAGTCTCAAAAATCAATGCAAACAAAAACATTCCACATTTCTGTGATGTGTTGTTAAAGCCCATAAAACCTTAATTATGAGAAAATATCAACCAAATTGAAACTGAGGGACATAGAACCAATTAATTGATGAGTATGTTTCAAAATGTCAAGGTCTTAAAAGGAAGAGTGAGGGAAAAGTCATATCTGTAGAATCCAAGGTGTGATCCTTGAGCAGAAAGAGGCACATGGAAACAGTGGACAAGAAGATGGTGAACAATTTTTAACAATAAAAAAATGGCTGGGGTAATCACCATCCCTGACCTCAAGTTTTACTACAGAGCAATAGTGATAAAAACTGCTTGATATTGTTACAGAGACAGACATGATGATCAATGGAATAGAATTGAAGACCCAGGAATAAAACCACTTATGGACACTTGATATTTGACAAAGAAGTGAAAAATAGACAATAGAAAAATGAAAGCATCTTTAATAAATGGTGCTGGTCTAACTGGCTGTCTGTATGTGGAATAATGAAAATAGTCCCATATTTGTCACCTTGCACCAAAGCTCTAGTCCATGTGGACCAAGGACCTCAACATAAAACCAGATACACTGAATCTAACAGAAGAGAATGTGGGAAAGAGCCTTGAACTCATCGGCACAGGGGGATTTCCTAGACAGAACTCTAATGTATTATGCTCTAAGATCAAGAATTGATAAATGGGACCTTATGAAACTGGAAGGCTTCTGTAAGGCAAAAGACATAGTCAATAAGATGAATTGGCAACCTAAGATCGGGAAAAATGTTCACTAACCCCCATCTGATGGAGGGCTAATATCCAAAATATATAAATAACTCAAGAAGCTAAGCATCTTAAATACAAACAATCCAAGCAAAAAATGGGGTATAAAAATACACTAAGAATTCACAACAGAGGAATCTTGAATGGCTGAGAAGCACCTAAAGAAACGTTTAAAGTCTTTAGTGATCAGAGAAATGCAAATCAAAACAACACTGAGATTCCTCCTTACACCAATAAGAATGGCTAAGATCAAAACCTCAGGTGACAACACATGTTGGAGAGGATGTGGAGAAAGTGGATCACTCCTCCATTGCTGGTGGGATTGCAAACTGGTACTCTGGAAATCAGTCTGGATGTTCCTCAGAACATTAGCAATCGATCTACTTAAAGACCCAGCGATATCACTAGTGGGCGTATACCCAAAAGTTGCCCCATCATGTCATAGACACATGTGTTCCACTGTGTTCATAGCAGCCTTATTTGTGATAGAAGCTGGAAACAACCTAGATGTCCCACGACAGAATGGATACAGGATATGTGGTTCAGTTACACAATGGAATACTACTTAGCTGTTAAGAATGAGGGCATACTGAGTTTTGCAGGCAAATGGATGGAACTAAAAAATATCATACTGAGTGAGGTAACTCAGACACAAAGAACATGCATGGTATGTACTCAATAATAAGTGGATATTAGCCAAAAAAGGGTTGAATACACAAGATACAGCCCACAGAACTCAAAATGGTCAACAAGCTGAAGTACCCAAGTGAGTATTCCTCAATTCCATTTAGGAGGGAGGTGAAAACAATCACAAGTGAGGAGTGAGGGTGGGATCTGAGAGGGAAAGTGGATGGGGCATGGGGAGTGAGAGGGAGAGGGGAATCTGATCTGGCGTTGGGTGAGGGAAAAGGACTGAAGTCCTGAATGCCAGCAGAAAAAGGAAACAGACAACCTCTGGATATAGGAGGTTGGGGGGCACCCTCCAGAATACACCAGAGACCTTTTAGATGAGAGACTCTCAGGACTCAAAGGGAGGGACCTTAGATGAAATGCCCGACAGTAGGGAGAGGGAGCTTATATAGACCACCTCCTGCAGAAACAAAGGGCATCAAATGAGGGAGAGGGGGACCATCCCACAGTCACAACTCTGACTTATAATTGTTCCTGTCTGAAAGAATTACATGGATAGAAATGACAAGGAGTCTGAGGAAAAGAAGGTCCAGTGACAGGCCCAAAGTAGGATCTAATTCTAAGGGAGATCCCAAGGCCTGACACTATTATTGAGGCTATGGAGCACTCACCAAAAGGGACCTAGCATGACCATACTCTGGAAGACTCAACAAGCAGCTGAAAGAGTCAGATGCAGATATTTGCACTCAACCAATGGACAGAAGCTGTTGACTCCTGTTATTGACTTAGGGAAAGGCTGAAAGAAGCTGAGGAGAAGTGCAATCTTGTAGGAGGATCAGCAGTCTCAATTAACCTGGAGCCCTGAAATGTCTCAAACACTGGAGCACCAAACAGGCAGCATACACCAGCTGAGGCACCCAACACACATACAGTAGAGGACTGCTGGATCTGTGTTCATTTAGAGATGATGTACCTAACCCTCAAGAGACTGGAGACCCCAGGGAGTAGAAAGGACAGGAGGGGTGGAGGTGCGGACATCCATGTGGAGACAGGGGGCATGGGAGGGAGGTATGGGATGTGGAACAGACAGAGGGTAGACTGATGGGGTATAAAAAATTAATTAATTAACAAAAAAGATGGTGAAATTTCAATAAAGCCAGGAGTTTATTTCATGCGATGGTATCGATATTAGTTTCCTAGTATTAATAATTCTATTGTCACTATATTTGGTCTTAATGATATAAAAATCTGAGGATAGAGTAAAGGAACTTCATTATAATTTTATGACTTTTGAGTAGATGTAAAATTTATTCACAAGGAAATGTTTTCTTTTCTTTTATTTCATTGGGTATTTTCTTTATCCTCATTTCAAATGTTATCCCCTTTCCTAGTTTTCCCTCCTCCACGAGACTCCCTTTCCCATTCCCCCCTTCACCTGCTTCCATGAGGGTGTTTCCCCACTTCCCCACTGACATCTTCCTTCCTGCCCTGACATTCCCTACACTGGGGCATCGAGTCTTCACTGGACCAAGGGCTTCCTCTCCCTCTGATGGTAGACAAGGCCATCCTCTGCCACATATGTGGCTGGAGCCCTGGTCCCTCCAAGCGTACTCCTTGGTTGGTGGTTTCCATCCCAGGGAGCTCTGGGGGATCTGTTTGCTTGATATTCTTGTTCTCCTATGGAGTTGCACTTCAGTTCCTTCAGTCCTTTCTCTAATTCCTCCACTGGGGACCCTGTCCTTAGTTCAAAGGTTGGCTGTGAGCATCAGCCTCTGTATTTGTCATGCTCTGGGAATGCCTCTCAGGAGACAGCTATATCAGGCTCCTGTCAGCAAGTACTTCTAGACATCCACAATATTATCTGCATTTGGTGATCGTATATGAAATGGATCTCCAGGTAGGGCAGTCTCTTAGTCATCTGGAAAATGCAAATCAAAACAACCCTGAGATTCCACTTCATACCAGTCAGAATGACTAAGATCAAAACTCAGGTGAAAGCAGATGCGGGCCATGATATGGAGAAAGAAGAACACTTCTCCATTGCTGGTGGGATTGCAAACTGGTACAACCACTCTGGAAATCTGACTGGGGATTCCTCAGAGAATTGGATATAGGACCAAGCTATTCCACTCCTGTGCATATACTCAAAAGATGCTCCAACACATAACAAGGACACATGCACCAGTATGCTCATACCAGTCTTATTTATAATAGCCAGAAGCTGGAAAAACCCAGATGTCTTTCAACAGAGGAATGGATACAGAAAATGTGGTACATTTATGCAAATGGAATACTGCTCAGCTATTAAAAACAATGAACTCATGAAATTCTTAGGCAAATGGATGGAATTGGAAAGTGTCATCCCAAGTGAGGTAACCCAATCACAAAATAACACGCACAGTATACACTCACTGATAAGTGGATATTAGCCCAAAAGCTTGGAATACCCAAGATACAATTCACAGACCACATGAAGCTTAAGAAGGAAGAGCAAAGTGTGGAAGTATTAGTCCTTCTTAGAAGGGTGAACAAAATACTCACAGGAACAAATATGGAGACAAAGTGTGGAGCAGAGAATGAAGGAAATGTTTTAAAGTAAGTTTAGTAACACTTTAGGATTCTTTAGGCTAGAATGGAAATTTTTACTGTGACTTAAGTCCCTATCTTTCTTTCCTCTCATGTAGAATATTTTTGATCAAATTATATATTTTCTCATATAGAAAAGAGAACAAGCAGTCTTCTAGTACAGAGTCCTAGATTACTTTAAAATACTAGAAACCTTCTAAAAATGCTTGCATTCAACAGGTTACTAATACATAGATGCTCAGTAAAATTGAACACCAGAGCAAGAAGCAGATTGAATTTTGCCACTCAGTTGAATTGATCTTTAGAAATCCTACCAGTAGGGTCTATCTAATTAACATCAGAATGCATATTCAAATTTATTTCGGGTAGGAGCCTGCTATTAGCTATGAAACTAACAAGGCAGTTAAAGTACTAAAGCACTATTGTTAAGGCAGTCATATTTAGTCCATCGTGACCGAACAACCTTAACTTCCAATGCCTAGAGGGTAAAAATTGTGGGATATTTTTAGGTTCTATTAAATCTCTATATAAATCTGTGGATTAAGATGAAAGAACACATGGAAAGGAAGGCTTTCAGAAAGAAAAATCGGCAAGATACTTAGCCTGAGGCTTAGAAACTCCTAGAGGAGAATGGGGTGCCACCCAGGAAATAAAATCCATCCTTAGTGAGAATCAGAGAAATTAAAAATAACAACCAGGAAGACTGGGGCATGAATTGAGTTCAAGTTGGTTCACAAATGATTGAGGTAATAAATATTTTAAAAACCCTATTAAGAAGCAGGATTCTTCTCTGCTTCCTCAAGGCTCCACACCATTCCTGTAGCCCCAGGCAATTAATACCTGTCTTTCAATATTCATGGTGAGCTAATATCTTTTAACATTATTATTTTAATCACTATTATTTTACTTTGTAAGAATTTGATAAATGTATCACCATTGCATAAAACAATGTAAATTCTTGATGAAAAGCAGAAGACTTTACTTAGTCTCTAGGTAGAATACATTCCTTTAGTTTTTCAGAAAAAGTAAAGAAATTCTATAGGCACTCTATCTGAGCTTTATTTATAAAGTTTTTTCCAGGTATGAGAAAAATATGAAAATATTCTTCAGGGTACCTACCTAGAATAATAATATTTCTTCATTTCTTCTCATTAAATAATCAAATGAAATCATAAATGAAGAATAAGGGTATTTATCCTCTACTCATAATTCTTGTCTCCGATCTGAAGGATCTTAGGTATAATGGCTGAGATGAAAACCTCAGTAAGCCCACTGGGTAGCTTCAGACCATGATAATGTGTGTGTCTTCATAGATGCCTATATGGTCCTTTCTCTTCTAGGAGCATTAGCAAAACAGTAAGACTGAAAATGTTGCAGCTGAGGAAGCATGTTTGAGAACATGAATCAAAGCCCTCCACAGCAAAAGCATCTCAGCAAAGCAGCTCCTCAGAATCTCTGGGGGTGTCACATTTTCCTCTCAAAGGCAGAAGCTGAGTGTGCCCAGCAGCATAATGATAAAATATAAAAATCTCATGCCAAATAATGTTTAATCCAGGTTAAGTTTCCAGTGGATAGTGGTAAGGCTACAACTTCTGAAACAGAATAGATTACCTTTGCTCTCAAGACACATATTTTCATATATTTCCATTCAGTTGAAATTAGTTATTAGTCATGGACAGAGATGATTTTCCCTATAACTTCCTATGAATATGTTTCCTTGAGTTAGTGCTATCAGGCTGTTCAAAATCTCCAGGTTCTGTGGCTCTTTTCATATTGCATTCATATTTATCTTTTTCTATTCTATTATGGGAGGTTTGGCACCAAATAAGATGTCATTTTTGTTCTTTTGACCTGAAAAAATAAACCACTGCATTTATTATTTGATTATTGTTTCCTACATGTATTGATTGGTTTTTAGCAACATTTTCCATCTCTGATTCTGGTTGATAATTGGTGGTAATACATATGGATTGATGATCTGCAATCTTAGTTTTCTTTTTATTTTTTTCTTTATTCTTGTCTTATGAAATACATTGCAACCACAGCCTCCATCATCTCTCCCTCTCTTTCTTTCTCTCTCTCCTCCTTTTAGTCATACTCTAACCTCCTCTCCACCCCAGAACTACTGCTGCTCTACTTCCCTTCAGAAAAGGGCAGGCCTCCTAGTAATATCAACTGAACACGACATAACAAGATTTGAGGCTTGTTATCAAGACTGGATAAAGCAAAAAAATAGGGGAAAATGGGCAAAAGAGTCAGGCAAAATATTCAGAGACACCCCTAATGTTACTGCTGGGAGTTCAACAAAATACTCAAGCTACACATCAAGCAACCCAGAGCCAGAAAGATAAACATAATATGTACTTATAAGTGGATATTAGTTGTTAAGTAAATGATGATAATAATAATACAATCCAAAGATTCAGAGAACCTCAGTAATGTAGAGAGGTCTATAGGGGATGCATGTATCTCCCTGGCTCTCTGGGAAGGGGAAATAAGATAGATTTTTGGTGGTTGGAGTGGGGGCTGGTGGGGATGGGGACAGAAAGGATCAGTTCAAGATAGAGGGATGGAGGGAGAGACAACTGGTATAAGTGGAAGCAGGTGTGGAAACCTAGTGTAGTGGAAACTTCCTGTAACCAGTGAGGATGCCCCTAATGAGAACTCCTATTAGTGGGGGATATGGAACCTGAACTGGCCATCTTCAATAATTAGGTTAGCCCACCAACTGTGGGTCTGGGACGCCACCTCAGCCACAAAATCTTTGACCCCTAACCTGTCCTGCCTGCAAGATGTGATGTTGCAAGATGGCTCAGAGTTTGTGAGAGTGGCTAGTCAATGACTGGTCTAACTTGAAAACCAAGTCATGAGAGGTAGCCCATGCTCAACACTGCATAGATGACCAGGAACTGAAATCTGGATAGGTTAGAGACCTATGGTAGAACCCAATAGAATTAACAATAACAGCAAAATGGCAATGAAGTAATTCCTAATTATTTCTGCTATGGTGGTTTGAATATGCTTGGCCCAAGGAGAAGCACTATTAGGAGTACACAGTCATGTTAGCATGCTGTGGCCTTGCTAAAGAGAATGTGTTGCTGTGGTTAGGATTTCCATTGCTATGAAGAGGCATCATGACCAAGGCAAGCAATTATTATAAAGGACAACATTTAATTGAGACTACCTTATAGTTTCAAAGGTTCAGTCTACTATCATTAAGGTGGGAAGCATGGCAATATCCAGGTAGACATGGTACTGGAGGACCTGACAAATCTACATCTAGATCCAAAGGAAGCTAGGAGCGCATTATACTTAGGCAGCTAGGAGGAGGTTCTCAAAGCCCACCCCCACAGTGATATACTTCCTTGAACAAGGCCACACCTACTCCAATAAGGCTGGAACAGTCCTCATAGTGACACTCTCTGGGCTAAACATATTCAAACCAGCATATCTGTTATATTTAAAAATTATTCTTTGGTCCAATATTCATCATATTAGTTCCCTCCAGCAATTGATGGGAGGAGATATAGAGACCCACAGCCAAATATTAGTAGCAGCTAGAGGGGATCCTGCAGAAGAGTAGGAGGTAGAGGGGTCAAGGACTCCAGATAAACTGGGTCCTCACAATCAACTAAGCTAGGTTCAGTAGACTACGAGACTGAAGAAGCAATCATAGAGCTTTCCTGGATCTGTACTAGGAACTCTGCAAATGACAACTTAACAATCCTAATTGTGTGTGTGTGTGTGTGTGTGTGTGTGTGTGTGTGTGGCATATAAAGGTTGAACATCAATTTTTACCTACTTGGGGGAGACAGGGTTGCTCCTAATGCTTCATTATTTTATAGGAGCAACTAGGACTTCAGGAAGAACTAAGATTAGGCCCCCTGATGGGTCATCACTTTTTATCTCTCTAACCATGATTCAAATTTCCATATGAAAATGAAAAGTCCAAGGAATGGATCTATAGGGAAATCAGTCTAGTCACAGGAAGAATTAAAAAAAAAACAGTTTCTAGATACATTTTTGCTTTTCTAGTGGGTTCACTTATTGATTCACTTTCTATTCTTGCTATTGTATTTTTAATATGATTTGCCAGTCATTTTATTTACATTAATAATAAAATCATACCTCATAACTTCCCAGTTTTCTAATCAGTAACCAGCAGATATTATGTCCTGAAGAGGCAGCCCTGATATCATCTTTAAGCTTGCAAAACTCAATGTCAGGTTCCTCTTCAAACAGACCGAGTCTCCATTGTAATAAGATCCCCTGATATTCTTCAGTGCATTAAGTCTTAAGAGGTACTGTCTTTCTCTGTTGGAATGGGTGAAAGATTTCTGCTTTTACTTGACATTTGGTGACTTTGTTTGACTTTTGATCCTCGTCAAATGGAAGCCAAATTATGATATTCCAGCCTCAAATTATAGTTATTCTCCAGTAAATGGTACTGTTTGTTTCAGACAAGCAGAATAAGAAATGAAAAAGATTCATGCTGTAGTAAAGTATCAACATTTTCAACCATGTAGCAAGAAAACACTGTTAAAGCCAAGGGAAGAAATTTGTACAGGCTCCTGAGATACAGAGTTAATTGATCTTGGAGACCAGTGGGAGGAGTTGGTGGCAGGTCACTGGTAGGGTTCTGTTGGTGGCCATTTACTTAAGAACATATGACCTGGATCACTACTATCTCAAAGTCCATTAAGGACACAGTAAGTTACAGACATATGTGCACATGTGCAAGGCATTTAAAACATGTAATTGTATGTAGAAGATGAATGTTCCTTGTTTTATTTTATTTCAGAAATTCCACAGATCAGTATCTCAGAATCTGGGTATAATCTTTATCTTATTTTTTTTTACCATATTGAAATTTATCTAGATTGACAAGAATACTTTGTTCCTGGTATTTGTAATTTTTATATTGGTAAATAATGTGTACATATTTACATATTTACTATTAAGGTTTATAATTTAGGAACATACCACAAAGAACTTTCTAAAAGGTAAATTCCCAATCAGATGTGTAAAAGTCTTATCTTAAACACTGATTTTTTTTTAGGCAAGAACCATGCTTCATGGTATGAGCTACATGTTACAAATTGATAACATAGTGGATGTTAAACAAATTTGCAACGTTACTCTGCTCATTTAAGACAATGAGACATTTTTATAACTCTAAAGTAACTGATTAGGTAGATCTTAGGAAATAAGGCTCCTAGATAATAATGCTCCTCAAATGTGTCTGATTCCTTGTACTGGAGGCTTAGATGTATAACTTATCCAAAATGAAACAGTAAGCACAGAAAATGATTTAAAAAAACAGTATAACAAACATCATGATTATCGGAGTTGTATGTGGGGTGGTATACAGGAAGATAATGAAGATGAGACAAAACATTTGATGAAGGGACAAGTGCAAATAAACCCTGGCTGAGAAACTTCTGGAAAGATAAAAGATTGTATGAGGATGTGATAATGTTGCAAGTAAGAGAGACTAGACCAGAAGGGAGAGTATTATCCAGCTTGGCTTCAAATACAAGGACTCTGGTGCTTTTGAGGAGCAAAAGGTGTCTATGTGGCTTATTTCACAAGAATTGCCTGAATAGTTACTTGAAAATATGTGAGAATGTCTCACCAGTTTTACATGGAGATATTATTTCAGTCCTTTAAGCATAAATAGAGAAACAATATTCTTCACATCTAGTATGATGACTTCTTTCTGTAGGGTAGCCTATGTGCTTTCAGAGGAAAGGAGTAGATAAGTTTATGTAATCTGTGGCTAGAATGCTACAGCCTGTGCCTTCTTAGCAGAGAACTCTAGGGGACGTGTTATGGAAGAACAACAACATGTAAATTACTGCTCTCCAGAAAAACAAAACAAAAACAAAAACAAAACCAGAATGAACTGAGTATCATAACACCACTTCTACATATAGTTGAATTTGTCATCCATGACTTCTTTGATCCTAGCCATAGTTCTATATGTGTCTATGTTTTATACTTAGTTTCATTATAATTCTCAGTCTTCAAATTGAGTCATGTGGACAACCATATGGTATATCATTAATAATGGTAATTTCAGTATGGGATGAGTTAATTGCTCTTTAATTATTACTTAAATTATTGTAGAGTTGTCAGAAACTAGATTCATCTAGTTAATTAAGACAAGACTCTATTGTTCAATACTCATGGTAGCTGGCACATATGGTCTGATCTCACCCCTTCTGAAATATGGTTGATTGCTTTAACTTCTTATTTTCTGAAGAAATAAAATATTGATAGAATGTTTTAAAACAGAAGTGTGTTCAAGCTCTTCCATCGTGTTTCTATATGTTCTAGAAATTCATGCATAGCTAAAAGCTGCATCTCCTAGTTGATTATGTAAAATAATAATTTCTGTAAGTATTATTTAACACTTGAGTTACTCATCTCATTGCTATATAAAGACACCTTAAGAAAGGAATGTCCTACTTAATTCACACTATCAACTCAGAGAATACCCGAGGCAAAAGTTGAGTAAGTTCCATGGGAACTATAAGAGTATGCATTATTTAGTTTGAGGGTTAAAGAGGCTATAGAAGTTTGGTAGGTTCATTTGATTTATGGTGTAATTTACCTCCAGTAATTCTCTGTTTAGTTTTTGTCTCTATGACACAAACCCTCATATCAAGGATGGACAAGGCAACCTAGTAGGAGGAAAAGGGTCCAAAGAGCCGGCAAAAGAGTCAGAAATAACACTCAGTATTAGGAGCCCTACAAATCCCAAGCTAAACAACCATCATATACTTCCAGATGACCTACAATAGACCCATGGAGATTGCATGGTTTCTGTTTCATTCTTTTTGAGCTACTATGAGCCCTGAGTAGTTGATTCTGTTGTTGCATTTTCCTGGTTGTCTTTGACCCATCTGGCTCCTATAATCCTCTATCCACCTTTTCTGTGGCGTTTCCTGAGATTCATCTAATGTTTGGGTGTGCGTCTGTGCATCTGCTCCCATCAGCTGGAGGAGGAAACTTCTCCTCTGATGATAATGATGATTGGACTAGACATCCATCTACAAGTATAGCAGAACATCATTAGGAATAATTTTATTGATATTTTTTGCTAGTCATGTTTGTCTTATCGTTCTTAAGGCACCCTTTCCTTCTGGATAATAAAGGTAATCACTATGGTTTCCACTTTGTTTCTATAGTTCTTGTGAAGGGTGTTCAATGCATGAATGCCTGACCAAATTTGTATGTCTCTGGAGTGATGATTTTCAATTCACAGAAGACTGACTTGGCTACCATTTCGATTCCTGAAACTCCATTTTAGAGGGCTTTTCTCTTCATTACAGAGGCTGAAGTTCACATCTAAGACTTCATTCAAGTCTTTCAGATGGTCTTGCATGCACACTGTCCTTCTCCCAAGAGAGAAGGTTTGACATAGTGGTTCTCTAGAGAACTAAAATTTACTGTATGGACAAACTCAAACTAAAGAAATTAGCATATCTAGCAACTTATAGAGAGGGAGCTATGGAAGTTGGAAATTTGGTAATCAAGTTGCTATTAGGGGCAAAATGTATAATTTTCCTCATGCAAATTTTCAAAATGAGAAGCCACATGAAGAGACTTTCTGAGGAGAAAGAAGGAATGGATTTTTCAAGGGACTTTTCTACAGTGCTCTTTGAGGAAGATGTCACTGAAAGCTCATCTTCTGGTCTAGAGACACATGTGAGTAGAGTCTAACACCACAGAGGTGGTGAATCAAAAGCCACCCATGAAGGAATCCTAGAATTAGAACAATACATGCCAATTCTCAATTTTGCCTTTCTCAAAGAGAAGCTGTAGGCTGGAGATTCCTGTCTGAATATGTTACATTCTCTGTAGCCATGAGCCATGCTGAATAGTCCACAGATTTTTCTACTTGGTATTGAGGCCTCTTATCTTTGTTCTCTGATTTTCTATCTCTGGTCCAAGAGTAGAAGTTTATTTGGTGCCTTATTGGGTGGGGGCAGATTCAGAAACCCTCCTCTTCTATCATGTCACCGGACTTATTCCAAGACTTACGCTGATGAATTGGAAGCAACGGTTTTTCTTCTTTTGTTTAAGTCTCTCTAGAAATTAGAAGTCAGAGAGTATAAAATATCTACTAAAGTTAGACATGGCATCAGAGAATTGTGCTTGAAGGAAATGTAATAGAGCATTGTCTGAAAAGAAAAAGAACGACTCTTTTAAGAGTAATAAATGTCCCTTAAAAGAATAAATGAATATTTGTAGTGATTGAAGTCCATCTGGAAAATGATGATTTGTGTGTTCCAAGAAAGACATAGTGAGGAATTTAGTCCATGTTTTGCAGTCCTTAAAGGAATAAGCACACACTCAGACACACACAGACACACACATACACAGACACATACACATACACATACACATACACATATATGCACACACACACACACACACACACACACACACACAGAGAGAGAGAGAGAGAGAGAGAGAGAGAGAGAGAGAGAGACCCTTGATGAAATCCAGTCATATATTGATATAATACAGTGAAAACTAAGAAATTATTTTACAGAAATATTTATTATACAGAAAATATATATTGGTACTTAAAGAACCAAAGTTCTTCAATTTGCATATTAATTTCTTTCAGACATGAGTGCCTTTGGATATTAACTTAGTCAAAAGACTCTCAGAGTAGATGTTAAATCACATTAAAAAAGATCTTTAATGATTTACAGGTATTTTATGGAAATTTAAATGTGTCTTTCTTCTTCTTTTGACTTAATCATTCAGTATAAAATTTCCTCTAATTGTTACCTGAATGTCAGCTTCTTAATATATTACATATTTGAACTTAAAGCATGTCATCAGGATAAAGTCAAAGATAAGTAATGGACAAGTATAAAGTATTCCTTCTTTTTCATTAGTAATTCAAAACAGAATGCATAATTATATATTATGTTTATATATACATATTACATACTTATCTGTAATAATTAACATAAAAGACACTTTGTCTATAATGAATAGTGATAAAATAAAATTTTGTCCATTTTTCCTATTATCAAGCCAGTTATTTAAAAATGTTTAAATACTTTGGGGAGTATAAACTATGGACTTTATATCCTACTATGGGGACACTTGCACATCCATGTTCAGTGTTGCTCTATTCATATTGGAAAGGATATGGAATCAAACTAGATGTCCATCATTGGAAAAAATTAGTATACATAGGAAATAAACTACTACTCAGCTCTAAATAAAGATGGAATCATGCAGTTTTCAGGAAATTGTGTAGAACTTGAGAAAACACTACTGAATGAGGTAACTCGGGGCCCGAAAGAGAACAGTGCCTTACATTCACGCTCACATGGGAATCTTACCTTGAAAGCGTTTTGCGTTGTTTATTTAGTTTGGAGCTCAAGCGAAAGCCAGGAACAAGAAAGTGACTTTTGGGGAGCAATGGCAATGGAGGGGAAATATTAGAATACAAGTATAATGAAAGCAGTGAATCACAATACTGCCAATGGGCAGGCTTTAGAATGAGGAGGTGTAGGAGTATTGGGGAGTCAGGGGGTATAGGAAGGGATAATGCAAAGGAGGTGAATGTGAAAATCCATATTGGCAAGTTTACTATCTCACAACCAAACTTAAAAAAAAATAAGTGTAATGATAGGAGTATACAACTGAAATGATATAAGAAGGAGAATACTAAAGGCTAAAGGGTTAAGTGGGATTTGGGCAATGAGTAGAAAGAGGGATTAATGGGTGAGATAACTAATGCTCTATGAAATAGCCTTGTGGGAACCAACTAGTCAACACGGTAATTTCAAAATGAAGATTTAAAATGTTTGAAGGGAATTGCCCTACATAAACTGATTAAAATCAATCTCGGAATACATGGGTTATTAAACAAAAATTATATAACAAGGCACAGGATAGCTTACCATAAGTTATTGTTCAAGAAGTTTCCTGAAGCCTCCAAAGCAAGACAGGCTATGGCCATTGCCTTTGGTTTCCCAGTAGAACTTAAGGGTAAGACTTTATTGTTGAAAGCACTGCAAAGTTTGACTATAGAACCATCTGTGATGCATCCTTCTTGAAAGCTTGAAATACACCAGATGTCTTAATAAACACTGGCCCCTGCATGCTGTTATACTGACATTCCAGATCAGACCTACTTCTAACACAAGGGTTTGAGGCAAGGAACCTTACAGGGAATTTGTTTCTTTGGACTGTAATTCTTGTTAAATTCTGGAGTTCATAGGATCTAAGGTATAAGAGGGTATTTTCATTTTACTAAATGATCACATTGTCAAATTGACTTATAAATGTCTATACTTATACCCATATACCTGGTTTTCTTTTTCCCTCAACCTTTGCCATAGAAGCTTCTTTTTGCAATTGACAGCAGTCAACTTTTAAAAATTCTGAGACTGGCAGAGTAAGGGACATCTTTATTTCCCAACTACCACAGCCAACACCAAGCCTTAGGGAATATTGTGAATAAGAAGGCAGAAAAAAATGAATGAGTTGTATGGTTGAAGGGCATGTGGGACCTTTTTATTAGGCAGACATAAGAACTGGTAAGGTTGA
This sequence comes from Apodemus agrarius, assembly GCA_964023405.1. Lineage (NCBI taxonomy): Eukaryota > Metazoa > Chordata > Mammalia > Rodentia > Muridae > Apodemus > Apodemus agrarius. The sequence goes on from OZ030018.1 coordinate 52,280,070, forward strand.
GTTAGCTCAGACCCCTGGAATCTCAAAGACCTGATATAGGGAGGAGTCACACTGCCACTCCATATCCATTTCTGTACCTATTCTCAACATGTAACCATGACACCCCACTGAGAGGACCTTGGCAATCAGTCTTGTAAGAAAAATGCCTTTGTCATGCAAATAGAGTTAATGTCCCAAATGGAGTGAAAAGGAAACACCTACCCCTAAGTCTCCCCCCACTCCTCAATGTTTGTAAAGTCTCTGTCCACATGAAAAGAGCTCACAAATTATTTCACTGAAGTCCATCTGAGAATGGTTGTTTTTACTGAGCTGTAACATTTGGGGAAGAGCTCTCTCTCCTGAAGCATTCCTTGTTGTACCCTGGACATGCCTGGTTGGCCAGGCTCACACTGGCACAGCTGCTGCCCCTGTCACTGTCACTGTAGCTGCCTCAGTAGCCGATGAAAGACCCAGGACCTTGGCTACAAGCTCTGGGCAGGCCACCCAAACCTCCTCACTTCTATTCTAAAAGCTGTAACACTTTTTTTTGTATTTCTGGCTGGACCTGAGCCCCATGGAACTTATCTGTCCTGGTTTCACCTCACCCTCCAGGCAGAAAGTAGAAGACAGATGGTGAAGGATGTGGCTGAAAGTGGTCTCCTGGATATGACATGACCAATACAATCACACGTTCATATTGCAGCTATAGCTGCCAATTAAAATTTTGGCCTATATAGGGTAACAAATACTTACTGAAGAGCCATTAGTAGTGTACAGTTTCTGGGAACGGAGAATCACCATACATAGATACTAAGTGTGTATGGACAACACTAACTTTACTTAGTGGATTATTTAAAAAGTAGTCATGGAGTTGGGATGGAAGTGTGTGGGGGAGACAATAAGGAGAGTTGGAGGCAAGAAAAGGGGCCAGAAAAGATTATATTTCATTGCATTGATATATAAAATTCTCCAAAGTAAAGAAGATATAAATGCATTGCTCTAATAGAGAGAAACTAACTAAGTTGACTTCTTTATACAATCAGGGACAAGAACACTCACAAGATGGAACTGCTAGCTGAATACAAAGCTTAATGATCTTCAGTCATGGGAATCTTGAGCCTAAGGCAATATCCTTCCTCCAAACAGGCTTCTAAAAATTAAGAACATCCATATACAAGAGATCTCACCTGTCCCACTTTAGGGCAGTGGCTATTTTGAATCTCAAAGAAAGGTACTTACTTTCCCTAAACTGAGAACAAACATGTCCACAATGCTGTGAACTATACAACACTACAAACTCTTTCCAGAAATAAGGCTTTCCCCCAGTTTTCATGTCTTCTTTCCAGAGAGATCAGTGGCTGTGTTTGCTCTGAAGTGTGATGTTCATTTTGTCATCTCACTTCCTGAGCAATGCTAAAATTGAACCACGTCCATTGATGGCTGTAGCTATCTCTGGAGTCAAAGAGTGTGAGCCATTCTCTGTTAGCAGTGCAATAAATAAAACAGTACATGACTTATTTCAGGTCACTAGAGTGTTCTGGTACTTCGGCCAACTTGACCAATATTGGGGAAGAACAGGGAAGGAATTTTTTTGAAAAACTGCTGAACTGCAGTGCATCAGTGATTTATATTTCTGCTCTTTGATGCATGCTTTCAGCAGCTACTGCTGGGCACCTCATATTGACTCCCCTTAGAAGTTACCACTATTGAGAAGAATGCACAGTCAAGTTGGGAGACGGTTTCCTGTTGTTTATGGCTAAATTCCAGGCCCACTGCAGCTCCAATGCTGTTGCATTTCCCTAGGAGGATATGTGCTAGAAAGAGACCCTAATGCATTCAAGTAGTTTAGAGATATTGCTAAATGGGGCCAAACTAGATGGGGGTGACCTAAACCACAACGCAAAACCACAAAGTCAGTGATGAACTGTGGTAGGGGTAATCGGAAATCCCGTAATGTTGCATTATTTCTTAAAGAAAAAGGCTACTCCCACACGAGTGTTGTTGCCAGAAAAATTCAAGTCTTTGAAAGGATTTAAATTGTTGAAACCCTTTCACACACAATTGGTCTGTTTACAAATCCCTTTGTTCTACTACAATACTACTTCAACAATTTCCCTTACCCTGTTCTTCAACATTAACATTTTTTTCCTGGATTAATCCCTTGCCATTTAAACGTTCAAATATTAATCATATTTTAGAAATAATTCTATTGGCCACAAGCACATTTTATCTACAATTATACTCCACTGTTCACACTTCCAGCTACCCTAGCAAAATTAATCAAGACTCATGGCCATGACGATCTTTCTTGCCAGATTCCTTAAATTCGCAGTAAGGTGTCACAATCACCACTCTAACCGATTTTCTATGATTTCATAATGATATAATGTTCTAGTTTTTACCTAAATTGATTCCTAACTCATGATGCTTTTGTAGAGGCAGTGGGTCCATTGAGATATGGAGCATACTAGGAAGAACTTAGGTCATTGGGAGCATATGTGAGAAGGGTATATTGTGCCTTTTGTGTTCTGGGGCTGTTATGAAGTGAGAAGATTCTATGTTACTTTCTCAGGTCATGGTGTACTCCCTTGGCAGGAGCCCAAACCTAAAAGATACAACCAGCTGTGAACTGAAATCTCTGAAACTATGCACCCAAATAAACCTTCCCTTTGATACTGTGTCATTAAATAGTGATGTTTTTGCCCTTTCATGTTATTTGTTTTTTATAGCTAGATATGGTACACTGTGTAAGTGAAGGGGCTATACACTGGATTTTGATATGATGATAGGGTTAGTAGATATTTCTTACCCATGAGATTAGGCTTGGCATTTTAATGAACTCATGCCCCTGGACTGTGAAGCAGTGATTCTCAATTACTCAGTAGGTGGGACAGGATGACTAGAGTAGCTCAATTGGGGATATTCCTCATTACATGTTTTGAATATTTCTCATCTTCCTCACATCAGACACCCCATTGAAAGGCTAGAGTCAGCTGCACATCAGTGTTTACCTCTCCTCATGTTAGAGTCTAATAAAATCCTAGCAGTTAGCAATCTGGTTAAATAGTTTTGTTGAGAGAGGACCTCAGAGAACAGACAACTCCGAGGGTATTCCAAGATGGTACACTTTCCTGTCACCTTGAAGAGAATATGAATGCTTTAACTTTCATTCAGGCCTGGAATAGGTAGATTACCAGGGGCTCAGACTCTCAAAATTGTGGGGTACGCTCTGATAAACTGGATCTTTCTTGAGTTTTATCTCTCATACTTGTGCATGGTGAGCCTCCAGCAATTTTTCAATTACAATTTAGCTTTTCCTATTCTGGAAATATTTTCCACAGAGATTTCTGCCTATGGGCTGTTATTTTATGCATTCACCTGTCAGATTTAGAGGAAGTGATTTGCCTTGCAACCTCATTTTTTACTGCAGATCTAGAGTTGTTAAGATCTTAGATTTTTCAGCTTTTATTATTAGGATTAAGTGAGTACCCTAAACTTCTCTTATATTAGATTAGAAATTCTAAATCAGAAAAAAATTACTGGCTGAAAACCTCTTGGATTATTTTAGGGATTTTATAGCATTTGGATGCTTGAGAAGACAAAATAGATTTATAGATTTGAAAAATCCCTTATTCAATCAACATATCTATGCTCAGGAAATTTTAATGGTTGAGCATGATATTCTAAAATGAATGCTGTGGTTTAGGGTGATTTTGAACCATTTTTTTTAGGAATTAATCTTAAGTTGTCAACTTCCTTATTGTGTGATTTTGAATAATTAAATCCTTCAGCATTTTTTAAATTCAAATGTTACTTGTAAGGCAAGGAAATGACTCAGTATAGACACATTGTACCAAGCCTGACAACCTAAGACAATTTCTGAATACCATACAAGTGGTAGGAGAGAAATGCCTGCTGTAAAAGTAAAGTGTTCTTTGGTTTGCACATGAGCACATGTACACATGTGCATGCACATATACATTAAATAAATTAATAAACAAATAAATATTAATTTTACATATTGATATTGGACAATTAAATAATAAACCACTTACATTATTTATAGTAACTCATTTTAAAACCACCTCATGATATAAGGTTCATAATATTTTTGTTATAATGATTAAGTTTAAGTATTAATATTTTTGCCATGGCCTATCTTTGATGTTCCCTTTTGTTGTGCTTCTTTCTGAGTTTATAGAAGAGAAACTGTCATATCAGTCAGAGTGGTACATGCCTACAGTCACTCCACTTCGTAGACAAAGACAAGAGGATAAATAATTCAAGACCTTCTTCATGTAGAACAAGTTTGAGACCAGTCTGGGTTGCACCAAATTCTGTCACAGAAAAAAAATGACAATAGAAGAGATAGTATATTTAAGTAGATATAGAGAGTGTGAAAAGGATCAACTCGCTATGATGGACCACTGGCTCACAACACGGAAAATAGGAGAACATCATTCCATGTTGTAAATTTCAATATGCTAAGGGAGAAAGTGTGATTACAACATTTGCAATATATTCCTATGAGTTTTGTGACTATTTCTTCTCAATGTAGTATGTCAGTCACTTTTAATCTCCATCAAGACAGAGTTGTTTATTTCAGATATACAAATCTGATTTTTAATATTGATTCCACTTTAATTTGACAAGCAGCAAAACTCAGAAAGAGTTAGATAGAGAGGAAGAGAAGACTTGTATTTTATCATAAGATTAGTAACTAGATAGTGAATAGTATCTTTCTATTTGAATCTTATTGTAAAATGTGATCTTATTCTCCAGATGTACTCATTGACTGATGATAAAGGAAGTGTAGATTGTAGCTTTCTCTACAGAACACAGAAACTTTTTACTGTATTATAAGAAATGGAATTAATCCAGGTAACATTTGTGATCGTATTGAGTCTCAGAGTACATTTAATCTTTAAAACCACTCAAAAATAATCTGCTCAGGGTTGGAGATAGTTTGTCTCACAAGAAGTTTAGTGCTGGAAGGCTTATGATGTGCTTTCAAACATGGGAGCCTAGCATAATATAAGGACATTGAGCTTTCACCCTCATTAGTGAATTAGTAGTGCTTTCTTATGAAAGTGTGTCAGATCATGCGACACTTGATTAGTGTCTGTGAGAATAGAATGTTATAAAATGAAGTTGTTCTGTACAGTTGATTCCAGTATGATTACTCAGTTACCTTTCTATTTCTCTCCCATGTTTCCATGACACCATCATTGAACTGTTTGGACCCTCCCCAATTTCTTAAATGACAGCCCATGTGAATGTCTTTACTGTATAGACAATCAGCTTTAGCTCTCTTGTTAGAAACACAAAAGGCATTTAGGCATGAAGTTGGTATGGAGGTATAAGATAACTGCTATAGCAAGACCTGGAAACAAGGAAGTGGCTTTAGAATTGGGTAATGGGAAGAGGTTGTGAAATATCAGCATTCCAAGGATTATAGAATGATACTAAGAGGGTCTAGAAGGTGAAAGGACTAAGAAAGAGCTAGAACTTCTAGAGTTCTGAATAGAAGCCAACAGAACACGAATAGAATTGTAAACAGCTATAATCCTGCTGGCAAAAATCTCAGATGGAGATAAGGATTGTTTCTTTGGTGATACAAGGAAAGGACGTCCTTGTTTAATCGGCACAGAGGACTCAGATGCTTTGTGTTTGTGCTCTAGAGCATTATAAGAAGCCAAAATTTTTTAATGATGAAGTTTTGTTGAAACTTTGAAGCAGCAAAACATTAGATGATTGCTTGGTTGCAATTAACTCTGTGTTTAAATTAGTAAAGAAAGGAATGGTTTGAAAAACTATAATTAACAGGGAAGCAAAATGATAGCTGAGCCCCATACAATTGTAACATTTACAGCGGGTGAAGAAGAGAGCAAAGAAAATAATAATGTAAAGGTGAAGTCCAAAGTGATTAAATTAAACTGAAGCCTCCTGCTGAGCATCAGGACAATGTAGCAGTGGGAAGGAGGCTGCTCCAGTGAGACTCCTGTATTCATGGGCCCATGGACCTAGTGTAAAATTGGTGCAGGATTCTGTCTACAGGCTCACTGCCCAGTACTGCTTTGGGAGTCTGATTCTGAGTTTCAGCAGTAATCCCAGCTGTGTATCACACCCAGATTTAGCTGTGGCTGTTGCTCCTAGGGGAGAAAGCTGAACACTCTGGTGGCATCTATGTGGTGCTAATTCTGTAGACAGCCAGAGTGAAAGAACTACAGGATTAGGATTAATTTCACTGACATTTCGTGGGTGTTAAAAAGTAGGCATGTAGATAGAATTGTCACAGGGAATGTCCTTTAAGAGATGTGTAAGACAACTGTCTGTGGTATTGAACACTACTGGGGAATTTCACAGGGTTCCAGCTCTAACACTTGGCATCAGGTATGTGAACTCTGGCCAGCAAATTCAGAGTCTACCGTGTGTGCAAAAGAAAATGCCATACCTGCAGCTCTAAAATCTGACATGTGACTTTCCAAGGTTTTGACCTTACAGGGATCCTGTTTTACTTTTGTATCATTTGATGATTTTTTTTCACTTTTGAACAAGAATGATTTTTTTTCCTTTTTTTTAATTTTTTAATTTTTTTATTTTTTTAATTTTTATTTTCTATATTCTATGTTTACATTCCAAAGGCTTTCCCCTTTCCCAGTTACCCCCCATCATATGTCCCATAATTCCTCCCCCCCCATGCTATTCCCCACTCATTCCCCCCACACAATTTCTCTGTTCTGGGTCTACAAAACTGGATCCAATCTTTACAGGCCCAGGGTCCTCTCCTTTTTTTCTTCTTGAGAGTCATTTGACTTGCTAATTGTGCCTTGAGTATTTAGGGCTTCTGGGCTCATTAATATCCAAAATGACTGCATTTTGTGGGTTAGCTCACTTAGGATGATAGTTTCCAGATCTAACCATTTACCTACAAATTGCATGCGTTCATTATTTTTAATTGCTGAGTAGTACTCCATTGTATAAATATACCACATTTTCTGTATCCATTCCTCTTTTGAGGGATATCTGGGCTCCTTCCAATTTCTGGCTATTATAAACAAGGCTGCTATAAACATAGTGGAGCATGTGTCCTTGTTGTATGCAGAGGAATCCTCTGGGTATATGCCCAGGAGTGGTATGCCAGGGTCCTCTGGGAGTGGCATGACCAATTTTCTGAGGAGCCGCCACACTGATTTCCAGAGTGGTTTTACCATTTTGCAATCCCACCAACAGTGGAGGAGTGTTCCTCTTTCTCCACATCCTCGCCAGCACTTGTTGTCTCTTGAGTTTTTAATCTTAGCCATTCTGACTTGAATGAGGTGGAATCTCAGGGTTGTTTTGATTTGCATTTCCCTGATGACTAATGATGTTGAACATCTCTTAAGGTGTTTCTCGGCCATCCGAATTTCTTCTGGTGAAAATTCTTTGTTTAGCTCTGTACCCCATTTTTGATAGGGTTATTTGATTCTTTGGGGTCTCACAGTTCTTGAGTTCTTTGTATATATTGGATATTAGCCCTCTGTCGGATGTGGGGTTGGTGAAGATCATTTCCCACGTTGTTGGTTGCCGTTTTGTCCTTCTGACAGTGTCCTTTGCCTTACAGAAACTTTGTAATTTTATGAGGTCCCATTTGTCAATTCTTGATCTTAGAGCAAGTTCAGTAACTTTATCCCTGTGCCCATGTCCTTCAGGGTCTTCCCAAGTTTCTTTTCTAATAGTTTCAGTGTGTCTGGTTTTATGTGGAGGTCCTTGATCTACTTGGAGTTGATCTTAGTACAAGGAGATAAGAGTGGGTCAATTCGCATTGTTCTGCATGTTGACCTCCAGTTGAACCAGCACCATTTGTTGAAAAGGCTATCTTTTTTCCACTGGATGGTTGTGGCTCCTTTACCAAAGATCAAGTGACCATAAGTCTGTGGGTTCATTTCTGGGTCTTCAATCCTATTCCATTGATCTACCTGCCTGTTGCTGTACCAATACCATGCAGTTTTTAACACAATTGCTTTGTAGTACTGCTTGAGGTCAGGGATATTGATTCCCCCAGAAGTCCTTTTATTGTTGAGAATAGTTTTAGCTATCCTGGGTTTTTTGTTGCTCCAGATGAATTTGAGAATTGCTCTTTCTAGATCTATGAAGAATTGAGTTGGGATTTTGATGGGGATCGCATTGAATCTGTAGATTGCTTTTGGCAAGATGGCCATTTTTAATATATTGATCCTGCCAATCCAGGAGCAAGAAATATTTTTCCATCTTCTGAGGTCTTCTTCGATTTCTTTCTTCAGGGACTTGAAGTTCCTGTCATACAGATCTTTTACTTGTTTGGTTAGAGTTACGCCAAGGTACTTTATGTTGTTTGTGGCTATTGTGAAGGGTGTTATTTCCCTAACTTCTTTCTCAGCCTGCTTGTCCTTTGAGTACAAGAAGGCTACTGATTTGCTTGAGTTAATTTTATAACCAGCCACTTTGCTGAAGTTGTTTATCAGCTGTGGAAGTTTTCTGTTGGAGTTTTTTGGATCGCTTAAGTAGACTATCATATCATCTGCAAATTATGATACTTTGACTTCTTCCTTTCCAATTTGTATCACTTTGACATCCTTATGTTGTCTAATTGCTCTCGCTAGAACTTCAAGTACTATATTGAAAAGATATGGAGAGAGGGGGCAGCCTTGTCTAGTCCCTGATTTTAATGGGATTGCTTCAAGTTTCTCTCTATTTATTTTGATGCTGGCTACTGGTTTGCTGTAGATTGCTTTTACTATGTTTAGGTATGGGCCTTGAATTCCTGCTCTTTCCAATACTTTTAGCATGAAAGGATGCTGAATTTTGTCAAATGCTTTTTCAGCATCTAATGAGATGACCATGTGGTTTTTTTCTTTTAGTTTGTTTATGTAGTGGATTACATTGATGGATTTCTGTATATTGAACCATCCCTGCATCCCTGGAATGAAGCCTACTTGATCATGGTGAATGATCTTTTTTATATGCTCTTGGATTCATTTGGCAAGAATTTTATTTAGTATTTGTGCATCAATATTCATAAGAGAAATTGGCCTGTAGTTCTCTTTCTTTGCTGGATCTTTTTTGTGGTTTAGGTATCAGCGTAATTGTGGTTTCGAAGAACGAGTTGGGCGGTGTCCCTTCTGTCTCTATTTTGTGGAATAGTTTGAAGAGTATTGGTGTTAAGTCTTCTTTGAAGGTCTTATAGAATTCAGCACTAAAATCATCTGGCCCTGTATTTTTTTGGTTGGGAGACTTTCTATAACCGCTTCTATTTCTTTAGGGGTTATGGGACTGTTTAGCTGATCTAATTGATCCTGGTTTAATTTTGGTATTTGGTATCTGTCTAGGAAATTGTCCATTTTCTCCAGATTCTCCATTTGTGTTGAGTATAGGCTTTTGTAGTAGGATCTGATGATTTTTTGAATTTCCTCAGTTTCTGCTGTTATATTCCCCCTTTCATTTCTAATTTTGTTAATTTGCATACTGTCTCTGTGCCCTTTGTTTAGTCTGGCTAAGGGTTTATCTATCTTGGTGATTTTCGCAAAGAATCAGCTCTTGGTTTTGTTGATTCTTTGTATGGTTCTCTTTGTTACTACTTGATTGATTTCAGCCCTTAGATCGATGATTTCCTGTCTTCTATTCCTCCTGGGTGAATTAGCTTCTTTTTGTTCCAGGGCTTTCAGGTGTGCTGTTAAGTTGCTATTGTATGCTCTCTCCAGTTTCCTTTTGGAGGCACTCAGGGCTATGAGTTTTCCTCTTAGCACTGCTTTCATTGTGTCCCATAGATTTGGGTAGGTCGTACCTTCATTTTCATTGAAGTCTAAATAGTCTTTGATTTCTTTCTTTATTTCTTCCTTGACCAAGGTGTCATTAAGTAGAGTATTGTTTAATTTCTATGTGTATGTGGGCTTTCTGTTGTTCTTCTTGCTATTGAAGACCACGTTTACTCCATAGTGATCTGATAGGAGGCCCGGGATTTGTTAGGTCTTCTTGTATTTGTTGAGGTCTGTATTGTGACCAATTATATGATCAATTTTGGAGAAGGTACCGTGCAGTGCTGAGAATAAGGTATATTCTTTTGCTTTAGGATGAAATGTTATATATATATATATATATATATATATATATATATATATATATGTTAAATCCAATTGGTCCAAAGCTTCAATTAGTTTCACTGTGTCCCTGTTTAGTTTCTGCTTTCCTGATCACTCCATTGAGGAGAGTGGAGGGTTGAAGTTGCCTACAATTATTGTGTTAACTGCAATGTGTGCTTTAAGCTTTAGAAAAGTTTCTTTTACGAATGAGGGTGCCCTTAAATTTGGAGCATAGATGTTCAGTATTGAGAATTCTTCTTGGTAGATTTTCCCTTTGACAAGCAAGAAGTGACCTTCCATGTCTCTATTGATGACCTTAGGTTGAAAGTCAATTTTATCTGATATTAGAATGGCTACTCCAGCTTGTTTCCTAAGAGCATTTGCTTATAAAATTCTCTTCCCACCTTTTAGTCTATGGTAGTGTTTGTCTTTGACACTGAGATATGTTTCCTGTATGCAGCAAAATGTAGGGTCCTGTTTCCGTATCCATTCTGTTAGTCTGTGTCTTTTTTTGGGGGGAATTGAGTCCATTGATGTTAAGAGATATTACGGAATAGTAATTATTACTTCCTGACATTTTGGGTGTTATTTTTTATATTTGAGTGGTTCTCTTCTTTTGGGTTTGATGAGATGGGGCTTCTATCTTGTTTCTCCTGGGTTGTAGTTTCCCCCTTTGTGTTGGTATTTTTCCCCTATTATCCTTTGTAGGGCTGGGTTTGTTGAAAGATATCGTACAGATTTCGTTTTGTCATGGAATACCTTGGTTTCCCATCTATGGCAACTGAGAGTTTTGCTGGGTATAGTAGTATTGGCTGAAGTTTGTGTTCTCTTAGAGTCTGCATGAGATTCGCCCAGGATCTTCTAGCTTTCATGGTCTCAGGTGAGAAATCTGGTGTAATTCTGATAGGTCTTCCTTTATATGTTACTTGTCCCTTTTCTCTTTCTGCCTTTAATATTCTTTCTTTGTTTAGTACATTTGGGCTTGTGATTATTATGTGACGGGAAGTATTTTTGTTCTGGTCCAGTCTGTTTGGGGTTCTGTAGGCTTCTTGTATATTGATGGGCACCTCTCTCTTTATGTTGGGGAAGTTTTCTTCCATAATTTTGTAGAAGATTTTGCTGGCCCTTTAAGTTGTAGTTCTTCACTCTCATCTATACCCATAATCCTTAGGTTTGGTCTTCTCATTGTGTCCTGGATTTCCTGAATGTTTTGGGTTACCAGCTTTTTGCATTTTGCATTTTCTTTAATTGTTGAATCCATGGTTCCTATGGTATCTTCAGCATCTGAGATTCTGTCTTCTATCTCTTTTATTCTATTGTTGATATTTGCATCTATGACTCCTGCTTTCTTCCTAAGGTTTTCTGTCTCCAACATTGTCTCCCTTTGTGATTTCTTAGTTGTTTCTACTTCTGTTTTTAGATTCTGGATGGTTTTGCTCAGATCTTCCAATTGCTTGTTTGTGTTTTCCTGTAATTCTTTAAGGGTTTTTTGTGTTTCCTCTTTTATGACTTCTACTTGTTGACCCACGTTCTCTTGTAATTCTTTAAGTGACTTTTTGTGTTTCCCCCTTATTGGCATCCATTTTTTGATCCGTATTCTCCTGAAATTCCTTAAGTGATTTTTGTGTTTGCCTTGTAAGTGCTTCTAGCTTTTGAAACATTTTCTCCTGTATTACTTTAAGAGATTTATCTAAGTGTTCCTCTATCAGCATCCTAACCAGTGATTTTAGATCTGAGTCTTGTTTTTCTGGTGTGTTGGGGTATCTGAGATTTATTTCTGTTGGGGAACTGGGTTCGGATGCTGCCATATTGACTTGATTTCTGTTAGTAACGATCTTACGTTTTCTTTTTGGCATCTGGTTATCTCTGGTGTTAGTTGGTCCTGTAGTTACTAGCTGGTGCTTGAACCACCTGTGGACTCGTAAGGCTGTTGCCCCATGACTGGGACACCTGAACCACTGCCCTGCAGGGCTCCTGTTCACAGATTGCTGACAGGTGGCCTGAGTCCCCCAAGGTCTTAAACTCAGGATATCTTAGGAACTTGGTTCTGCCTTCTGTGCCACTGCTCTGCACTGATCCTGCTCAGGGATTGCTATCTGATGTCCTGAGTCCCCAGAGGTCTTAAACTCGGGATATCTCGGGTACCTTTTTCTGCCTGCTGGTTCAAAGCAGCTGGGAAAATGGAGGAGCCTGCAGGGAGTGCGGGGTCTGCCTTCAGGGCACAGAGCCCACGCTTGGCTGGGGCCCCACAAACCGCTGCTCTGTGCACAGCTCCTGCTCAAGGCCTGAGTCCCCAAAGGTCTTAAACTTGGGATATCTCGGGAACCTGGTTCCACAGGCTGGATCGGAACAGCTGGGAAGCTGGCGGAGGCTGGTAGTCTGTGATCTTGGAACAAAACATGTCAACCTATGCAAACAGAGAAGCTAATGGAAATCTCTGATTACCAATAAGTGTGTACAGTCTGCTAGTCTTATTCTTAAAAATGGATACTCCAATATTGTATTATTTAGGGTTTCCATTATATGAAGAGACATCATGGCTATGGTAATTTTTATAAAGGAAAACATTTAATTGGGCCTGACTTACAGTTCATAGGTTTAGTTCCTTATCATGCAAGCATGTAGGCAGACTAGGTTCTAAGAGTTCTACACTGAATTGGTAGGCAGCAGGAAGAGAGTTACACTGGGCCTGACTTGAGCTTTTAAAAGTTCAATGTACCCCTGCTCTCTCAAGTGACAAACTTCATACAACAAAACCATACCTGCTCTAAAAGGGTCATACCTCTTAATATTACCATTCTCTGAGCCTGTGGGGGCCATTTTCATCCAAACCACCATATATCTCTACAACATATTGTCTGTCTCTGTAACTCCTGTTTGGTCTTAATAAGACACATAAAAGATCTTGAACATTTTATTATCCAAGTCAAAGGGGACATTTTAAATTGTCTTTATAATTAGGAATGTATTGTATTCTTTAAGTGAGAAAGAGGTTCTAAGTGCTTCTAACATTCCAAAATCAAATCAAAGTTATTTTTCATGTTTTTGAATATACTGTCATTCTCTAAGCCTTCAACGTTTTCATGGAAAGAGATTACTTCATTTGCACTCATGAGTACAAATGGTCTTTGCTTGAATGAGAATTTCTCATTAATTTGAGTATTATGTTGCTGCCTTGTAATTATGCTTTAATTAAGCAACAATTTAAGATAATGTACTATAAAGATATTAAAAGAATTCCATCCACAAATCAATCATAAGATAACCTACCTGAAGTAGGGAATAATTACTAAATTATTACAAGAGTAAAAAAAGAACTTTTGTTTGAACATCATGTTTTATATTCTATAAAACTATCTGATATTTTGGAAATTTTTCTTTGTGTTAAATTTTATTATGTCTATTTCTGTCACTAGTATCTTAGTTTTCTTTAAAAAAAAGAGTTCATATGTGTGTAACAATAAAATGTGATCAGCTTTATTCCTTTATTCCCATACAAATCCTCCCATTTTCCTAATACAATCTCTTTTCATCTTTGCCTCTTTTTATAAACAGCTAGGTCCAGTTAGTGCTGCCAATATATGCATGGGTGTGGGACCATCCATTGGAGTGTGGGGAACCAACTAGCATTTACATCCTGGATAAAGAATAATTCTCTTTCCCAACAACTCTCCTTCTCCAACAACCACTCATGGTGTCGACAGGTTTTAATTCATCGAATTTTAGTCCAAGTTTGCCAATTCTAGTTGAAAATGTTCTTCATAATACCCAAACAATGAAAATTTTGGATTATTATTTGTTCCTTTTGATGGCTACCTGGGATATAACTTTAAAATTGTCAGTGTTTGGATGTAAAAATGCAGGCTTTTCCCTTGCTTTCCCACTCTGCTTATTTCAGCCCCTTCCTATTTGTTGAATTTTCAAAGTTAATTCATTAGTTAAATGTCAAGTACATTGTTTTATTTTGACAAATGACCCAGAAATTGAGAGGCTACTATAGCAGCAGCTCAAGTGATACCTAGTACTGCTTGGACTGCGGGTAGACTTGTCATTGTCTGTATCATGCTGTTTGGCTGGCATACATTTTTCTCTTTCCCTGCTTCCTGTCTACCATAGAGTAAGTAAGTCTGTCCCTTTGTGTCTTCTTGCCACAATGAATTAAAAGCTCAGAAACCATAACCAAAACAATCTATTCTTCCTTCAACTTTGTTTATATCAGATATTTGTAACAGTGACAGGGTATGACGAATACAGATTATTTAATTCTAATTTCAATATTGGAAAGGAAGGAGACTACATACTGAAAATACTGAAAAACAGTTTTTGAAACATCAAAAAGGCACACTAATCATGTTTTCTATAAGAAAGATTATTATAGTGATAGGGACCAAAATTTATTGATCATCTAGTAAGTTTCAATCCTCTGCTCTTTGCTCTAAGAATATGATTCTATATTTCTAACATTTTGCAAGGTAGCTATGAGCATCGTTATTTGACAGTGGAAAAAATCTAAGCCTCATGAGGTTTAGCCCATTAATTGAAGTCTCACATAAACTCAAAGGCTGACTCTTATCTCAATATTCCTTTCTAAATTTTTTTCTGTAAAACTATACTATTGTCAGACCATCAATAATTGTATGATCAAAGCTTCTCTCGGCCATGAAAAATATCTCTTATTAATTCATATAGTCGCATGCTTTTTTAATGCCAGATATCTTTCCAGTAAAGGAAAAGAATAATACTTTTTATTTTTACATTTTATTTATAAATTTCCAGAATTTAATTTTCATAGGGATTTCAATAGTAAAACCTTTCTATGCTGTCACGATTCACCCTCTTTCCTACCTAACTTTATATTTATATTTATATTTTTTTTAAGATCAATTTGTCCTGTCCAAATATCATTGAATATGTGGTTTTCCACTCAAAAGTGGTTGGCTTACCACAGGTACAATCTAAGAAGAAATGGTCTTCATCCTTTCTCAGCAGCTGACAGTTTCCAATAGCTCCACAGATTACAGTGGGATTATGCACCAATTCTTCTCTTCATGCTGACATTTGTTCTGGATTGGGATTTCTCCAGTTTTTTTATATGCTGGTAGGAGCACAGTGAGTTCATATGAGCAGTTGCCCTGCTGTCTCTACAAGATGTTTCTTTGTATTCATCCATTGCCTCAGGCTCTTAGACTCTCTTGAAATGATCTCTGAGTCACAGGGTTAGATGGATGGGTAAAAATGTATATATGTTCCCTTTAGGACTAAGTATTCTGCATTTTAGTACTTGTTGTGCCTTGACCAGTTGGTCTCACTGTGTTAATCACCACCTTGTGCAAATAAAAGCTTCTGAAATGAAGGTCACAATATGTGCTGATTTACTGGTAAAGCCATAAACATTAGGAGTTGGTTTAAGACACTGTTCACTTAGCAATATTTACTCATACCAGATAATCTGAGAAAGTTGAAAAAGAATTGTTTATATTCAGCATTACTAGATACAGTTTATTATAATCATTGATGAGTATTATCTTTGTTGCAGGGGAGCCAGCCTCAGCCAGCTTCCCAGGTGCTCAGACCCAGCCTGCGGAACAAGGTACCCGAGATATCCCGAGTTTAAGACCTTCGGGGACTCAGGCCCGGAGCTGGAGCTGTGCACAGAGTAGCGGTTTGGGGGACCCCAGCCAAGCCTGTGCTCTGCGCTCGCAGGGCGGACCCCGACCTCCCTAACATCAGCGCCATCTTCCCAGCTGCTTCCCATCCAGCCGGCGGCGGGGGAGCTAGCCTCAGCCAGCTTCCCACGTGCTCAGACCCAGCCTGCAGAACCAGGTACCTGCGATATCCCGAGTTTAAGACCTTTGGGGACTCAGGCCCGGAGCTGTGCACAGAGTAGCGGTTTGGGGGACCCCAGCCGAGCCTGTGCTCTGCACTCGCAGGGCGGACCCCAAACTCCTTGCAATCAGCACCATCTTCCCAGCTGCTTCCCATCCAGCTGGCGGTAGGGGAAACAGCCTTAGCCAGCTTCCCAGGTGCTCAGACCCAGCCTGCAGAACCAGGTACCTGAGATATCCCAAGCTTAATACCTTCGGGGACTCAGGCTTGGAGCTAGAGCTGTGCACAGAGTAGCGGTTTGGGGGACCCCAGCCGAGCCTGTGCTCTGCACTTGCAGGGCAAACCCGAACTCCCTGCAATCAGCGCCATCTTCCCAGCTGCTTCCCATGCAGCCGGTGGCGGGGGAGACAGGCACAGCCTGCTTCCCAGGTGCTCAGACCCAGCCTGCAGAACCAGGTACCCGAGATATCCCGAGTTTAAGACCTTCGGGGACTCAGGCTTGGAGTTGGAGCTGCACACAGAGTAGCGATTGGGGGACCCCAGCCGAGCCTGTGCTCTGTGCTCACAGGGTGGACCCCGAACTCCCTGCAGTCAGCGCAATCTTCCCAGCTGCTTCCCATCCAGCCAGCAGCGGGGGAGACAGCCTTAGCCAGCTTCCCAACAGCTTTGGACCAGCAGGAAGAAACCAGATAACTGAGATATCCAGACTTTAAGACCTCTAGGGAAACAGGACACCAGACAGCATACCTTGAGCAGGAGCAGTGCAGAGCAGCTGCCCAACAGGCAGAACCAAGTACCTTGGATATCCTGAGTTTAAGACCTCGGGGGACTCAGGCCACCTGTCAGCAATCTGTGAGCAGGAGCCCACAGGTGTGCCAGTCACAGGGGAAATAGCCCTACGAGCTCACAGGAGGGTCAAGCACCAGCTAGTAACTACAGGACCAACTAACACCAGAGTTAACCAGATGGCAAAAGGCAAACGTAAGATCGTTACTAACAGAAATCAAGGCAGTATGGCAGCATCCAAACCCAGTTCCCCGACAGCAATAAATCTTGGATACCAGGAAACACCAGAAAAACAAGACTCAGATCTAAAATCACTGGTCAGTATGTTGGTAGAGGAACACTTAGATAAATCTCTTAAAGTAATACATGAGACAATAGATCAAAAGCTAGAAGCCCTTACAAGGCAAACACAATTAAATCTCGGATATCTCAACACACCAGAAAAACAAGACTCAGATCTAAAATCACTGGTAAGGATGATGATAGAGGATCACTTAGATAAATTTCTTAAAGTAATAGAGGAGAAAATAGATCAAAAGCTAGAAGCCCATACAAGGCAAACACAAAAATCACTTAAAGAAATCCAGGAGAATATAAAGCAAAAAATGAATCCCAATAAGGGGGAGAAACAAACATCACTTAAAGAAGTACAAGAGAACATGGGTCAACAAGTAGAAGTCATAAAAGAGGAAACACAAAAATCCCTTAAAGAATTACAGGAAAACACAAACAAGCAATTGAAAAATCTGAGCAAAACCATCCAGAATCTAAAAACAGAAGTAGAAACAACTAAGAATTCCGCAAAGGGAGACAACGTTGGAGATAGAAAACCTTGGGAAGAAATCAGGAGTCATAGATGCAAATATCAACAATAGAATACAAGAGATAGAAGACAGAATTTCAGATGCTGAAGATACCATAGGAACCATGGATTCAACAAATAAAGAAAATGCAAAATGCAAAAAGCTGGTACCCGAACATTCAGGAAATCCAGGACACAATGAGAAGACCAAACCTAAGGATTATAGGGATAGATGAGAATGAAGATCTACAACTTAAAGGGCCAGCAAATATCTTCTACAAAATTATGGAAGAAAACTTCCCCAACCTAAAGAGAGAGAAGCCCATGAATATACAAGAAGCCTACAGAACCCCAAATAGACTGAACCAGAACAGAAATACTTCCCGTCACATAATAATCAAAACCCCAAATGTACTAAACAAAGAAAGAATATTAAAGGCAGTAAGAGAAAAAGGACAAGTAACATATAAAAGAAGACCTATCAGAATTACACCAGACTTCTCTCCTGAGACCATGAAAGTTATAAGATCCTGGGCAGACCTCATGCAGACTCTAAGAGAACACAAACTTCAGCCAAAACTACTATACTCAGCAAAACTCTCAATTGCCATAGATGGGGAAATCAAGGTATTCCATGACAAAACCAAATTTGCACGATATTTATCTACAAACCCAGCCATACAAAGGATGATAGGGGAAAAATACCAACACAAGGGGGAAACTACACCCCAGAAGAAACAAGATAGAAACCCCCTCTCATTCAACCCAAAAGAAGAGAACCACTCAAATACAATAATAATAATAATAATAATAATAATAACGCCCAAAATGTCAGGAAGTAATATTTAGTATTCCTTAATATCTCTTAATATCAATGGACTCAATTCCCCAATAAAAAGACACAGACTAACAGACTGGATATGGAAATAGGACCCTGCATTTTGCTGCATACAGGAAACACATCTCAGTGTCAAAGACAAACACCACCTTAGAGTAAAAGGCTGGAAGACAGTTTAACAAGCAAATGGTCTCAGGAAACAAGCTGGAGTAGCCATTCTAATATCAGATAAAATTGATTTTCAACCTAAAGTCATCAAAAGAGACACAGAAGGTCACTTCTTGCTTGTCAAAGGGAAAATCCACCAAGAAGAATTCTCAATACTGAACATCTATGTGCCAAAAAGCTTAAAGCACACATTGCACCTAATACAATAATTGTAGGTGACTTCAACACTCCACTCTCCTCAATGGACCGATCAGGAAAGCAGAAACTAAACAGGGACATAGTGAAACTAATTGAAGCTTTGGACCAATTGGATTTAACAGATATATATAGAACATTCCATCCTAAAGCAAAAGAGTATACCTCTTTCTCAGCACCACACGGTACCTTCTCAAAAATTGATCATATAATTGGTCACAAGACAGACCTCAACAAATATAAGAAGACCGAACTAATCCCATGTCTCCTATCGGATCACTATGGAGTAAAAGTGGTCTTCAATAGCAAGAAGAACAACAGAAAGTCCACATATACATGGAAACTGAACAATACTCTACTCAATGACACCTTGGTCAAGGAAGAAATAAAGAAATCAAAGACTTTTTAGACTTCAATGAAAATGAAGGTACAACCTACTCAAATCTTTGGGACACAATGAAAGCAGTGCTAAGGGGGAAACTCATAGCCCTGAGTGCCTCCAAAACGAAACTGGAGAGAGCATACACTAGCAACTTAACAGCACACCTGAAGGCCCTGGAACAAAAAGAAGCTAATTCACCCAGGAGGAGCAGAAGAGAGGAAATCATCAAACTAAGGGCTGAAATCAATCAAGTAGAAACAAAGAGAACCATACAAAGAATCAACAAAACCAAGAGCTGGTTCTTCGACAAAATCAACAAGATAGATAAACCCTTAGCTAGACTAACCAAAGGGCACAGAGACAGTATCCAAATTAACAAAATTAGAAATGAAAAGGGGCATATAACAACAGAAACTGAGGAAATTCAAAAGATCATCAGATCCTACCACAAAAGCCTA
This sequence comes from Apodemus agrarius, assembly GCA_964023405.1. Classification (NCBI taxonomy): domain Eukaryota; kingdom Metazoa; phylum Chordata; class Mammalia; order Rodentia; family Muridae; genus Apodemus; species Apodemus agrarius. Next base: position 52,299,601 of record OZ030018.1, read on the forward strand.
TACTCAAAACAACTGGAGAATCGGGAGGAAATGGACAATTTCCTAGACAGATACCAAATACCAAAATTAAATCAGCATCAAGTAGATCAGCTAAACAGTCTCATAACCCCTAGAGAAATAGAAGGGTTATAGAAAGCCTCCCAACCAAAAAAAGTACGGGACCAGATGGTTTTAGTACAGAATTCTAACAGACCTTCAAAGAGGACTTAACACCAATACTCTTCAAACTATTCCACACAATAGAGACAGAAGGGACACTGCCCAACTCGTTCTTTGAAACCACAATTACGCTGATACCTAAACCACAAAAAGATCCAACAAAGAAAGAGAACTACAGGCCAATTTCTCTCATGAACATCGATGCAAAAATACTAAATAAAATTCTTGCCAACCGAATCCAAGAGCATATCAAAACGATCATTCACCATGATCAAGTAGGCTTCATTCCAGGGATGCAGGGATGGTTCAACATATGGAAATCCATCAATGTAATCCACTACATAAACAAACTAAAAGAAAAAAACCACATGGTCATCTCATTAGATGCTGAAAAAGCATTTGACAAAATTCAGCATCCTCTCATGCTAAAAGTCTTGGAAAGAGCAGGAACTCAAGGCCCATACCTAAACATAGTAAAAGCAATCTACAGCAAAACAGTAGCCAGCATCAAAATAAATGGAGAGAAACTTGAAGCAATCCCACTAAAATCAGGGACTAGACAAGGCTGTCCTCTCTCCATATCTATTCAATATAGTACTTGAAGTTTTAGCGAGAGCAATTAAACAACATAAGGAAGTCACAGGGATACAAATTGGAAAGGAAGAAGTCAAAGTATCATTATTTGCAGATGATATGTTAGTTTACTTAAGCGACCCAAAAAACTCCCCAGAGGACTTATACAGCTGATAAACAACTTCAGCAAAGTGGCTGGTTATAAAATTAACTCAAGCAAATCAGTAGCCTTCTTGTACTCAAAGGACAAGCAGGCTGAGAAAGAAGTTAGGCAAATAACACCCTTCACAATAGCCACAAACAACATAAAGTACCTTGGCATAACTCTAACCAAACAAGTAAAAGATCTGTATGACAGGAACTTCAAGTCCCTGAAGAAAGAATTCGAAGAAGACCTCAGAAGATGGAAAAATATTTCTTGCTCCTGGATTGGCAGGATCAATATAGTAAAAATGGCCATCTTGCCAAAAGCAATCTACAGATTCAATGCGATCCCCATCAAAATCCCAACTCAATTCTTCATAGATCTAGAAAGAGCAATTCTCAAATTCATCTGGAGCAACAAAAAACCCAGGATAGCTAAAACTATTCTCAACAATAAAAGGACTTCTGGGGGAATCAATATCCCTGACCTCAAGCAGTACTACAAAGCAATTGTGTTAAAAACTGCATGGTATTGGTACAGCAACAGGCAGGTAGATCAATGGAATAGGATTGAAGACCCAGAAATGAACCCACAGACTTATGGTCACTTGATCTTTGATAAAGGAGCCACAACCATCCAGTGGAAAAAAGATAGCCTTTTCAACAAATGGTGCAGGTTCAACTGGAGGTCAACATGCAGAACAATGTGAGTTGACCCACTCTTATCTCCCTGTACTAAGATCAACTGCAAGTGGATCAAGGACCTCCACATAAAACCAGACACACTGAAACTATTAGAAAAGAAACTTGGGAAGACCCTTGAGGACATGGGCACAGGGGGAAAGTTCCTGAACAGAACACCATTAGCCTATGCTCTAAGATCAAGAATTGACAAATGGGACCTCATAAAATTACAAAGTTTCTGTAAGGCAAAGAACACTGTCAGAAGGACAAAACGGCAACCAACAAATTGGGAAATGATCTTCACCAACCCCACATCCGACAGAGGGCTAATATCCAATATATACAAAGAAGTCAAGAAGTTAGACCCCAAAGAACCAATAGCCCTATCAAAAAATGGAGTACAGAGCTAAACAAAGAATTTTCACCAGAAGAAATTCAGATGGCCGAGAAACACCTTAAGAGATGCTCAACATCATTAGTCATCAGGGAAATGCAAATCAAAAGAACCCTGAGATTCCACCTCACACCAGTCAGAATAGCTAAGATTAAAAACTCAAGAGACAACAAGTGCTGCCAAGGATGTGGAGAAAGAGGAACACTCCTCCACTGTTGGTGGGATTGCAAAATGGTAAAACCGCTCTGGAAATCAGTGTGGTGGTTCCTCAGAAAATTGGGCATGTCCCTTCCAGAGGATCCAGGCATACCACTCCTGGGCATATACCCAGAGGATTCTCCTGCATACAATAAAGACACATGCTCCACTATGTTTATAGCAGCCTTGTTTATAATAGCCAGAAATTGGAAGGAGCCCAGATATCCCTCAAAAGAGGAATGTATACAGAAAATATGGTATATTTATACAATGGAGTACTACTCAGCAATTAAAAATCATGAACTCCTCCAATTTGTAGGTAAATGGTTAGATCTGGAAAATATCATCCTAAGTGAGCTAACCCAATCACAAAAGAATACACATGAAATGCAATCACTGATAAGTGGATATTAATTAGTCCAGAAGCCCTAAATGCTCACGGCACAATTAGCATGTCAAATGATTCCCAAGAAGAAGAAAGGAGAGGACCCTGGACCTGTAAAGATTGGATAGACCCAGTTTTGTAGACCCAGAACAGAGAAATCATGCGGGAGGGTAATGATTGGGGAATATTTGGGGGGAGAGGAATTATGGGACATATGGTGGGGGTGAACTGGGAAAGGGGAAAGCCTCTGAAATGTAAACATAGAATATAGAAAATAAAAATTAAATAAAAAAAAGTAAAAAAAGAATGTACAAAAAATACCAGGATTGTGACATTTATTTATTTATTGATTGATTGATTGATTGGTTGGTTGGTTTTTTATACTTATCCAACCAATCCATTTGCTGTGGTTTAAAATTATAGAGGCGTATGCCAGGGACCTGGCTAAGGGAGCACCTTAAACCTTATGAGCTACAAACAACATAAGGTTTGTTCAGTCTACCTCTGTGGGTCCTGACTCAGAATCACATACATATTCTATTTCTTTTCCTTCCCTTTTATTTTGTTCAGATTCTGAATAGCATCTAGGTGTGCTTTTAAACCTTGTAACTAATATTGGGTTTCCTTGTGTTTTTCCTCATGGATTGCTCCTGCCATGTAGATGACTTTTGTATGTGTTTATTGTCTCTCTTCACTTCCTGTTGTCTGTGAGATTTATACTGTGCCTGCTCTGGGGCTTCCCCTTTTAAACTCTGATAAATTAGCCTTATGTTTTAGTGTGAGTTGTTCCTTTTTTAAGGAGACTTAGAAAAGAAAGATCCCGGTTTCATCAATATCCTATGATGGCTCTGCCATGACTTTCCATGTTCTGAAAGTACTGTTTTGTTTTGTTTTGTTTTGTTTTTTGTTTGTTTGTTTTGTCAGCCTTTCAATTCTTTACTTAACAAAGAAAACAAGCCCATTCCTGCACCTACCCCTAGACAGAATCAATAAGTTGCCAATGTCTTGGTTACTAAAAGTTTCCTACTTGAGTACTCATGAGAAGTCATAATAAAACAATAAATTAAAACTTAATATGATGTTTAATGAGTACTAATTGCATGTCAGACTCTGTGTAACAGTTTCAGGACAGCAAAGATTTTATACCCTCAGACATAAAGGATTAAGCAGTGAGCTTACTGCTAAGATAATCAATACGAACAGGGCATACCTGCTGTTGAGCACCTGTGGCAGCCAGGCTCTTCGAACATCCAAGTGAATGTGTAGAAAGTTGAGATGAAGAACAATCTTATATTGAACAGGGTTGCTAGATGCCAAAGCAACACATAAGATGCCAGAGTCTGGGCACACTGGTCAATGGCTTCTGACTTTCTTCTCTCTCTCTCTCTCTCTCTCTCTCTCTCTCTCTCTCATTATTCTTCAACTAGTCCATTCTTCCCTCTGTTTCTTTCTCAGTCCTCTCTTAGGATGGATAAAACACAGGCTATTAGCAAAGTTGAGAAGAACACTCAATGGATAGGGGCTCACATAGAATCCTGACCACTATGAAAACATGCTATAAAATCATAGTTCCTGGACCAGCAGCAATATGTAGCACCTATTCAGATCTGAGCATGTTGCCAGGTTCTTGCTGGTTTAGAATATGCTTTTTAACAGATTCTTGGTTCATCCTGATGTGATTTTTTTCTTGGCATCTTGAAATCATGCTGTTTCTGCAAGTCATTCCCTATGGGGAAAAAACAAACCACAAACTAATCAAGCCAAAAGTACAAATATACTCTGTTTATCATATTAAAACAAGAGCAGAATCTCAACCCTATTGTGCTATAACCTCTGGTTTTGAACGGTGACCATGGAAACTCCAATGCAAGCTGCTCTAACAGATAGAAAGATGTAAATTCTGAGTTTAAAATTAACTCAGAGATGAAGACTATCTCAGACTGTTTTGATTAGTTTCTATGAGTTTGACTTATTGATGCCCACACTGAGCATGGAGAGTGCCTTATATATATCACCTATTCAGAAGGTCCTAAGGCATGAATTTGAGGAACTTTCCACATCCTGAGATAAAATGAAGCTAGTGGTCACAGACTTTCATCACAACGCTGCTGGGGAGGTGTGTTTTTCCAGCATAGGCAAACATTTTCCTCAGGCTGCTAAACACTGCATTTCATCTAGATTTCTGCAAATGATACCAACAAGACAGGGGAAACATCATCTTTCATGCCTTCATGAGAATGCATGACTGCAAATTATTTTTCAGAGTGCATGCCAGTTCTAGCCTTTGATATAGGAGAATTTAGTGACATTATGCATGTGCCACATAACTAATAGGAGGTAAATGAATAATCTGTGGACTCTGTAGAATTCTTTATTTTATAGTAATTATACATGCTTAAAATAGTATAATTATTATATAATACATTATAATTATTGTGTAATACAATTATTGTACTATTTCTCATGATGTTTGTCTATACCAACTATTCCATTAAAAAAGTCAACAGAATGATTTGATAAAAGAGCAGAAGTATCCCTCATATTTCCTAGCTACAAAACAGGAGAAACAGTTTGAACTGACCATACTTCATTTTCCATTACAACAAAGAAACTAATATTATCTGCTATTTAAGTTATATCTTTTTTCTATTTTTGATGGAATTAGAGTTGATTAGAGTGAAAGTAGTTAGTTTTGCAATGATATATAAAGAGCAGCAGAAGAGAGATAGGAGAACCATGAAAGGAAAGAGAGGTTGGTTATAAAGATGATGTTGTAAAACTACTTATTATAGCAATTGGCTAGAATTTAATATTGATGGGAAATTCTTGAAAATATGATTGGTAGAGGCAGAGAGAAGACTGATGTGTTCACAGGAGAAAACGCAGGCAACCTCTAAATCCCCTAAAGGACAAGGAAAGAGATTTCTTCTAGAAGAATATAGCCCTAATTTTGTATCTTGTGTGTGTGTGTGTGTGTGTATATATATATATATATATATATATATATGTGTGTGTGTGTGTGTGTGTGTGTGTGTGTGTGTACATAAATCACTAAGTATGTATAAGTATATATTTATATAATTATATGTAAAAATAATAAGGATACGTGTGTGTGTGTGTACATAAATCACTAAGTATGTATAAGTATATATTTATATAATTATATGTAAAAATAATAAGGATACGTGTGTGTGTGTGTGTGTGTGTACATAAATCACTAAGTATGTATAAGTATATATTTATATAATTATATGTAAAAATAATAAGGATACGTGTGTGTGTGTGTGTGTGTGTGTGTGTGTGTGTGTATTGAACCAGCTCATGACAAACAGATGCTAAAAGCCTAGTCAAGGAATGATGAAGTAGGGTGTTATGGCAGGCATTGTCCACCCAGCACCAGGATAAATGAGAGTCCTAAACTATTGTGCTAGGTGTCAAGTATAATACTGTATTGTTAATGTTACCTCTCCTTCTATTTTGTTATCTATCAAACTCATACTCAGATCCAGATGAATTAGCATCTTTGCTGGGGTGTTTTTCTCTATAGTAGGCAGAAGTGACTTCACCGGCTCTACATACACATTATTGAAATACTGATTTTACATTAAGTTTTTGAGTGTTTAGTATTATGACTAGTCTTTTGATTCCTTGAATTTAAGGACTGTCTTTAATACATTTTACAGTTTCCTGTGTATTGTTTGCTGTAGTCTCATGTGCAGCATGTCTGAGAACAGCCCACAGAAACATTTAATAAATAAATGAGCTTTTATTTCTAACAAGGTGTCAACTCAAACGGACACTGTTTTATAATTATTTCAAACTTATTACACCTTTATATAGGTCATTAATATCATATTTCACAGAATTCTAGATCTTTCTCTCATTTTCACTTCAGCAACTTTTCTAAGAAATCTGTGCCCAAACATAGACTACCATTATTCAACACCATCCAAAATTAAGAATTTGATTAGAGGCTAGCCTGATTCACATAGGGGTTCTGTGCCAACAAAGATTACTTAGTGAGTCTTGTCTCAAAAAGTAGCAAACAGTAACAACAAGTGAATCTGTTCTCATTAGTCTCAAAATGCTCCCTACCACTTTAAGGAAACACAGATGCAGAAACTCAACAGGTGCCTGTGAAAGTAAGAAATTCCCCATGGCTTGCATATTTATTTGTCTACTAGAAGAAATGCTATATTGCTATCAGCAGACAGCCTAGCAGAATGCAGAAGGTAAAAACTTTAGACTTTATTTCCACAACATTTATAAGCGCCACAAAGCAGGGAACAGCTGTTACACTGGCAGTCTGCAGTTTATTTTGGGCAAGGAGGGCAGAAGGGTGACTAATGTGCACTGTAATGGCATTATAAGTGACTCACTGGGGTGCAATTATCAGTAGAGTTGCCACATGTCTGGTTTATGATTAGGTTAATCTGTTCTTTAGTTGATTTCGTTCTGTGTCTTCCTCTGGTAAACTTGAACATTCTGTTATCTTGCCCAGGGACAACAGTGGTTGACTTTTATTTCCAGATGTCCCATGGCTAAATTTCATGCCACTTTTGTTTCAGGTTGCTAATTTCTTTGGTTTTGGTTTGACCCCGTAGACCAATTTGCAAACTGAATCACCACGCAACGTTCAAGCCGTGTGAAATTTCTAATTCCTCGTATGCTGTAGCACCCAGGGTCCTCTCTAGACAGTCTCTTTTCTCTCATTGCGTTTATTACTTAGCCAGGTTTATTATTGTCCTTAAGATACTGTAGGATTAGATAGCACTGCATTGTGTATATCAGAGAGCACATTCCAGGGACAACTCATAGGTGCCTCTCAATTCAAAAATGACTACTTGGAGCATCCTATTGTTAAGACTTAACTTAAGCAGGACAGTGGTGACACACACCTTTAATCCCAGCACTTGCAAGCTTGGCAGTCAGAGGCAGGTGGATTTCTGAGTTTGAGGCCAGCCTGGTCTATTGAGTAAGTTCCAGCACAGGGCTATATAGAGAAACCCTGTCTCAAAAACAAAAAACAAAAAACAAAAAACAAAACACAAAACACAAAACACAAAACACAAAACACAAAACACAAAACACAAAACACACAACACAACACAAAACAAAACAAAAAACAAAAAACAAAAACAAAACAAACCAAACAAAAAAAACCAAAAACCAAAACCAAAACAAACAAACCAAAAAAAAGACCTAATATAAAATGGCAACCAACACACTCGAAATCTGTTTTTTTTAAACTTTCCTATTTCTATTTGAAACAAAACTATAGCAGTAAACACACACACACACACACACACACACACACACACACACTCACACACAAAACAACATCCTACATTTTTCTCCATATTGCAATATAATTCTATGTAAAATGATTTTAGATTTTAATTAATTTGTAATGGGCCAGATAGAATCTTGGCCTTTGTTTGTTTCATTTTGTTTTACATAGTAGATTATCACTTAGACTCTGTCACTAGTTCATGTTTTGCATGACTTCCTCCTTTGAAACATGGAAAGAATGTATAACCTAGAACTAAACCCAGAATAGGGTATTAGAATAGCATTTAATGTCTCTTCTGAATGTGTCAATAAAGAGTAAGTGAACCTAACAAGGAAGATCTCGTATAGGAGGAATGATGAGGATTTATTCCTTTCAGAAAGTAGCAATTAGCAAAGTCAAGTTGTACCTAGGCTCCTCATTGTAGGGGCTGAATATTGCCAAAGTGTTTGTGAATGTGGAAGGGTGTGTTTCACAAGCTCTAACTCCAGATGAAACTGCAGCTGGCAAACCTTTACTTTGTTGGTGAGAATATAATTACAAAATTCAGTTAACCTATGTCATGAGTCATGAACAAAAGCACTTAGGATTAAAAGGTACTTTTATTTTAAGTTCTGACTTTATGGCAATTCATGAAGATCAATATAGCAATAATCAAATGATTCTGTAAATCAAGTACCTTAGCTTTTCATTACAATGATTCATATATATTATGTATATACATAAGTGTATATTCTAAATTATTGTTTCACGACCATTCTTTTTGTTTGTTTGTTTTGGAGAGGGCAGCAGATGTTATTACAAATGGTTGTGAGCCACCATGTGGTTACTGGGATTTGAACTCAGGACCTCTGGAAGAGCAGTCAGTGCTCTTAGCCATTGAGCCACCTCTCCAGCCCTATGGCCATCCTTTAAATATTCAGGTTTCTTTTCTGCAAAATTGAATATTAAGTAACTCTCTGTTGTACCATTGTTTTCAGTATAATAGAGAATAATTATACCTTGAAAATTTCATGATTACAAAATCACACAATACACAGGGGAACATGGGCTTATAGTAAATACTAATTTACCCTTTTCTAGTTCTTCCTTTTCTAAACAATCATTTTGTTGTTCTCCTAGCATCTGGTTCTATTTCCTTTCTTTTTTTCTAATCCTGTCCTACCTGACTTGCCCAGCACTTTTTGTCCCCTCCTACACTCTTTCTTTTCCCTTCCTTTTTTCTTTCATTCCTTCCTTTGTTCTTTTCTTCCTTCCTTTTTCCTTCCACTCTTCCTGTTTCCTTCCACAGTTCTCTTTCCATAGTGTACTTTACATTCATCTCCATATGTCCTTTCCCCTTATTTAATTCCAGTTTGTGAATCACTTCCCTAAGAAAGATTTCTTCCCACCCATCATGCTTTCAGTCTTTATTCCTATGTACTTATAATTAAATACTTAAAATATAAACAGAAACTAATTTAGAGATTTCTTATCATCTTAAAGGAAAGAACACATTTATATAAATATGGATATATCTACACAGTTATATTTACACTCCCTTGTGAAATGTGGCTTTATGCTCCGATGTTCTCCTGATTTCTAGTGTCACTGTCATTGTACATTGTAGGTGGGATCCTGGATAAAGGCTTCGGATAGGTGACATTTCCCTCATATGCCATTTCTGTACCTCAGATGCAGCACCACCATTGTTGATTCCTACACTTTGTAAATACCACATTTTCCCCACAATTTCAGAGCTATGCAGATGATGTCTGAACTATTATTATTTGAAAATTTTAAATCAATGTGAATATAGTACAAAATAGAAGGTATATTTGTTCACTGGCATTGGAAAGTATGAAAAGTTTTCCTTGTTACCACTATCTACTTACAGTGTTCTTACTTATACATTGAAAAAGACTTATGTTAGTACAGAATAGTCTATGGCTGATTTCTTGTGACTTAAAAGAGTTTCTTAAGTTTAAAATAGGTTAAGTCAAGATTGTCTATTATATTGCAGCTAAATGAAAAGAGAGCCAAGATATAATTTGTACACATGAAATGTTCCATCGGACACATATAAAAATCACAGTTTTATGATGATTCACAACTCAATTATGTACTTTGTAGTTGTGACTGTTAAAATTTAATACATTAGCACCTATGATAATCACATTAGAAATTTTCTTCTCTATTTTTCAAATACATCCTATTAGATTTTCATGAGATTCTTCCAACGCAGTATGTAAAATCTTAATTACATGGAGAGATTAACTTTGGAGGGAAAACAGATGCATCTTTTAATTATTTGACTCACTGAATTTTTTAGAAACCTATTTTATATTCTTGAGTACCTTCCCTTTTGGGACAATCTGTTGCACCCTGGCTGAGTGCAGTTTGTTTCATAAATTCTGTACATGTGCATACACTAAATTGAAGGGCTGTGGAGCAGCGAGGAGGGAAAAGATGCTCTACTTCATGTTCAGTTGTTCCCAAGAGGCTTTTCAGGATGCTGCTGTGATTCTACGACCTGGAATCTGGTTATTTATCTCTTCTTCTTTTGTAAATGTACACATAACTCAGTCACATTTTAAAATAAATGCTACCTTTATTTTTGACTGCTGCAACTACATTGTCTATTTGATTCAAAGAATATGAATGCACTTGACATACGAAAAATGAATCAAAAATAAGTTTCATTCTTGATCAAACAGAAGAATAATAGGACAACGGCTAGTTAAGATTCTAACTGAGGCAGACAAGTATAAGGGGTAGTTTCATATCCTGAAGATTTCAGGTTATGATACATGGCTCTTGTAAAAGTCATTCCTTAGCTAACCTGTGACATTTATCTACATATATAAAATAGACTTAAAGCCAAAACTAAGCCCAAGAGGTGGACAGCAAAAATTTATCAAAAGAAAAATCTAACAGGGGATGCTGCAATTCTAAACATTTATGAACAAAATACAAGGTCATGAAGTTCATAAAACAGCCACTACTATAGCATAAACCAAATAACAACCCTCACACAAATAGATGGAGACTTTATTATCCCACTCTTCCTAATAGACTGATCACCCAGACAAAAACAGAACAGAGAAGTATTGGAGATAACTGATATTAAAAACAAAATGGACTTAACAGATATTTAAGAAACACTTTACCCACACACAAATAATATATATCTTCTTATCATTCATAGAACTTTTCTTCAAAATTGACCACATAATTGGGCACCAAGCAAGTCTTCACAGATACAAAAAATTGAAAACAAAACCAACCAAACAAAACCAACCGAACAACAAATGGGCCTAGATCCTATCTAGTCACCAGAGATTAAATCTGGTTATCAACAGTAACAGAAAGGTGATGAACTCATGGATATTGAACAACTAACAAACTAACACCCTACTTAACAAAAATGGACAAAGACAGAAATTAATAAAAACAATTTTCTAAAATAAATTTTATTTATTTACATTCTAGCCATTGCTGCTCTTCTGGTCCTCCCCTGACTGTTTCTCACCACATTCCTCTCTTGCCTCTGAGAAGGTGTTTCCCTTCTAACTCCACCTACCTGGGTAACCCACCTCCCTGGGGCTTCAAGTCTCTCTAGGATTAGATGCATCTTCTCCCACTGAGGCCAGACCAGGCATTCTTCTGCTATATTTTATTTTATTTTATTTTATATTTTATTTTATTTTATTTTATTTTATTTTATTTTATTTTATTTTATTTTATTTTATTTTATTTTATTTCATTTCATTTCATTCCATTTTATGTCACTTTATTATTATCTTCTAGGTGCCCATTTGTGTTCTAATGAGAGACAGAAAAGGGGGGGGTAGATTTAGCCTAAGGGGAGGTAGGGAGGAATTAGAGGAGGTGGAAAAGAGGGCAAGAAAACCATAATCAGAATATATCCATTTTAAATAATAATCAGAAAAATATCCATTTTAAATTAAAGAAAAAGTAGGAAAAACTTTTGATCTTGCCATTTGATATATTGTCTTATATTTTTACACATGTGGATAACACATTTTGATCATATTCATTTTGTTATTCTCCGTTGCACACCCTCTCACTTCCACAGATCAGTTTGCACTTCCACGTACCTCTTTCTACTTTTGTGTTTTAAGTTTTTTAATGGCTCGTTTAGTTTAATTGGGGTTCCTGACAGGAGCACAAGTGTAACATGAATTACTGGGCAATGTACTAGTAGCTGCACCTATGAAAGTACTTTTACTTTCCCCTGTGCCTAGTGAATATTAACTGACACAAACTCCTCATGCAGGAGGTCTGATCAGTCCTTGTTTCAGTCACAACAGATGAGATCATGAGATCAGTTTTTTTAGTTCTTTTCCTCATCTGTCTCAATTAATGTTATCTTTGAAAATCTTTATATGCAGATAATGCATTCTGAGTATCCCTATCCTTCACCCATTCTTAAATCCCTCCCATACCTTTAAACCATTCCTTTACCCTACAACTATTTTCCTAGCATTCATACTCCCTTGCTTTGGTTAGTGATCCAGCGAGTTTTTCCAGGGACATCAATGTGCCCACGATTTTAGAAATGTATGCTCAGTTTTGATGAGTTCGACAGTAGTTATAAAACAAAAGATGATGAATGTTGTTTTGTTTCCTCCCAGAAATGTTAAGTAGCCAATAGTTCAGAAGAAAGCATTGGAACCTCCACAATAGAACCAGTATTGTGTATACCCAGTGCAGGACTGTCTCTATTACTTTTGAGGCAATAATTATCAAATGTATATTTTAATATAATGAGGCTTCCATTGATTTTAATTTGTAAAAAAATGCATCTATCTCAACTTATCTCTATGAAACATTACTGACAAGTTAAAAGTTGGATACAATGTTTGAAATCAAATTCATTAAATCATTCTTGTTCCATCCCAAGTACTCATCCAGCAACTCTTTTGGATAGCAAATATATATTCCAGACTTCTCTAATTACATTATAAGATATTTCCTCACCCACTGAGTTTTGTGGGGTATGCCCATCTACCCAGGGCAGCCTGGTATTCTCTGGACCTCTATTATTTAGTGACTTCTCTGTTTTCTAATTTCTCTTGTCCCAGTCTGTTTCCTACTGTGTCTCCAGGGACAAACCCAACTGCTGAGAGACTTGAATGAAACTCTGAGTTCCATTCTATAGCACATACTCACCAGAGGCCTACCACACCAGGATCATCAAAGTTACACCCCCTCTGAATTCCTGCTATAAGAGGAACATCCAGAGACAATCAGATGCCTAAAGACCAGCATAAAAACTCAATCAACAAAACACAGGGCAATATGATACTTTTAGAGCACAGTTATCTTACAACAGTAAGCCCTGGATATTCTAACACAATGAAAGCAGACGAAAATGACCTTAAAAACAGTCTTATAAAGATGATAAGAGGTTTTTAAAAGAGGAAATGAATGCAATCAAAGAGCTTGAGACGTTTAACAAGGAAACAAATCCCTTAAACAAATACAAGAAAATGCAATTAAACAGGAGAAGGAAATAAACTTGTGCAGGACCTGAAAATGAAATAGAAGCAATAAAGTGAACAGAAACTGAAGGCATTCTGGGGATGGAAAAGCTAGGGAAGAGAAAAGGAATAACAGACACAAACATCAACAGAATACAGGAGATAAAAGAAAGAATCTCAGGTGTAGAACATAAAATAAAAGAAATTGATACATCAGTAAAAGAAAATGTTAAATCTAAAAAATTCCTGACACAAAACTTATAGGAAATCTCAGACAGCATGAAAAGACCTAACCTAAGAATAATAGAAATAGAAGAAGATGAAGAATCCCAACTCCAAGGACCAGAAAGTATTTTCAACAAAATCATAGAAGAAAACTTTCCTAACCTAAAGAAAGAGATGTTCATAAACATACAAGAAGCTTATAGAACACCAATTAGACTAGATTTCAATGGAAAATCCTGCCACAAAATAATGAAAATGAAAACCTACAGAACAAAGAAAGAATGTTAAAAGCAACAAGAGGAATAAGCTAGGTAACATACAAAGTCAATCCTATCAGGATTATACCTGGCCTCTCAACAGAGACTCCCCAAAAGCTAGAAGGGAGTCAACAGATATCTTGTAGCCTTTAAAAATCTCTAGGTGCCAACCATGATTACTATACCCAGAAAAAACTGTCAATCACAATAGATCGAAGAAGCAAGATATTTCAAGACAAAACCAAATATAAACAATATCTTTCCATAAATCCAGTCACACAGAAAATATAAGGAAAACTTCACCTCAAGGATAGTAAGTACAGCCAAGAAAATATAGGAAATAAGTAATTCCTACCAACAAAAAGCAAAACAAGGGACACACACACACACACACACACACCACCACCACCACCAACAACAACAACAACATCAAAATAACAAGAGTTAACAATTATTCATCATTAATATCTCTCAGCACCAACAGACTCAATTCCCCAATAAAATGACAGAGATTAAGCATAATGGATGCAAAAATCAAAATCCATTATTCTGTTGCAATAATGTTTCTAGCTTACAAGAAACACACATTAGCAATAAAGATAGACATTATCTCAGAGTGAAGGCCTGGAAAAAGGGTTTCCAAGCAAAGGGATGTAAGAAGTAAGCTAGAGTACCCATTCAAATATCAAATAGACTTTCAAACAAAATTAATCAAAATAGACAGGGAAAGACACTTCATAATCATCAAAGGAAAATCTATCAAGATGACATCTTAATTCTTAACATCTGTGTCCCAAACACCCGTGTTTGTAAAAGAAATATTGTTAAAGCTTAAATCTCACATTGAAGCTCACACATTAAATAGTGGGAGACTTCACCAATCAACAGGTCATCCAGACAAACACTAAACAAAGAAATAAAACTAACTGATGTTATAAATGCAATGGATCTAAACAGATGTCTATACAACATTTCACCCAAATACAAAAGAAAATACCTTCTTCTTAACACATCATTATACATTCTCCAAAATTGAAGATATACTCAGCCATAAAGCAAGCATCGACAGATATAGGAAATTTGAAATAATGCTGTCTACCTTATGAGGCCACCATGGATTAAAGCTGGATTTCAACAACAGAAATATCAGAAAGCCTACACACTCATGGAAACCGAACAACTCTCTATTCAATTGTCCAGGAAGAAATAAGGAAGTTAAAGACTTTCTAGAATTTAGTGAAAATGAAAGCGCAACACACCCAAGCTTATGAGGTTCAATGAAAGCAGTGCTAAGAGAAACATTCATAACACTAAGTGTCTACAGAAAGAATTTAGAGAGTTCTCATATCAGCAATTTAAAAGTACATCTGAGAGCTCTAGATAAAAGAAAACATACCCAAGAGGTGTAGATGGAAGGAAATAATCAAAATTAGGTCTATAATAAATCAATTAGAAACTAAGAAAACAATACAAAGAATCAAAGACAACAAGGGCTGAGTCTTGGAGTAAATAATAAAAAAAACCAGACAAACCCTTAGCCAAATTAACCGAAAACAAACAAAACAAAACAAAACAAAAACAAAAACAGAGACAGCATCCAAATGAGCAAAATCACAAATGAAAGGGAGCCATAATAGCAGATACCAAGGGAATTTAAAGAATCATTAGATCTTACTCCAAAAACTTGTACTCCATAGAATTGGAAAATCTAAATGAAATGGATAATTTTCTAGACCGATACCACTTACCAAAGTTAAATCAAGATCAGATAAGCTAATCAGCCATGTAACTTCTAAGGAAATGGAGGCAATCACTAAAACTCTCCCAACCAATCAAAAATTAAAAAAAAAAGCTCAGGGTCAGATGGTTTAGCACAGAATTCATCCATATTTTCAATGTAGAGCTAATATCAATGCTCCTTAAACCATTCTCCAAAATGAAAACAGAAGGGACACTGCCGAATTCATTAAATGAGACTGTAGTAACCATGATATCTAAAATCACACAACAAAGAGAATTTCAGAGGAATTTTTTATGAATATTGATGCAAAAATATTCAATAAAATATTCTCAAACCAAATCCAGGAAGATATCAAAACCATCATCTCCCATGATCAAGTAAGCTTCTTCCCAGTATTGCACAGATATTTCAGTATATGAAAATCCATCAACATAATCTACCATAAAAACTAATCAAAAGAAAATAATTACATGATCATGTTATTAGATACTTAAAAGGCCTTTGACAAAATCTAGCACCCCTTCATGCCAAGAGTCTTGAGGAGTTCAGAGATACAAGGCAGATACCTAAACATAAAGCAATATAAAGAGAGCCAGTAGCCAACATCAAATTAGATGGAGAGAAACCTGAAGGAATTCCACTAAAATCAGGGACAAGAAGAGGCTGCCCTTTCTCTGCCTATCTATTCAATATTGTACTTGAAGTTCTAGCTGCATCAATAAGCCGACTAAAAGAGATCAAGGGGATACAAATGCAAAAGGAATAAGGCAAAGTATCGCCATTTGCTCATGGTATGATAATATACATATATGATCCCCAAAATTCTACCAGAGGACGTCTCCAGTTGATAAATATCTTCAGAAACTTGGCTGGTTACAAAATTAACTAAAAAAGCAAAAATAACCCTAAAACAATAGTATTCCTCCTTTGTACAAACAAAAAATTAGGGAAACAATACCCTTTAAAATAGCCACAAAAATATAAAATATCTTGTTGTAACTCTAACCAAACAATTGAAAAACTTGTATGACAAGAACTTCAAGTCTGTGAAGAAAGAAATTGATGAAGGTATCAGAAGGTGGAAATGTTTTCCCTGCTCATGTATCAGTAGGATTAACATAGTGAAAATGGGCGGGCCCCTGGACCAGGGGTAGCAGCGGGCCTCCATATTGCAGCTAGGACACAGCTGGAGAGGACCAGGTAGACAGACTCCATCCGGGGCTACCATCTCAGGTGGATCTGCTAGACTCTAGCCTCCAGGCAGGCCCAGCTCCACCTGCCGAGGCTCTGTGGGACTTCCCCGTGCCCTCAGGCCTTGCACCAAGGCAGCGGGTGGCAGCCAGCTCATGATCCCTTAGAGCAGCAGTCACACATAATCACCAGTAGAGAAACAATAGGTGAGCCCAGCCTCACAGGAGATTCAAACACCAGCCAGTGACAACAAGGTCAACTAACACCAGAAATGACCAGATGGCAAAAGGAAAACGAAGGAACGTTACTAACAGAAATCAAGGAAACATGACAGCATCTGAACCCAGTTCGCCAACAACAGGAAGCCCTGGATACCCCAAAACACCAGAAAAACAAGACTTGGATATAAAATCACTAGTCAGGATGCTGGTAGCTGAACACATAGAAAAATAGTCACAAAAGAATACACATGAAATGCAATCACTGATAAGTGGATATTAATGAGCCCAGAAGCCCTAAATACTCAAGGCACAATTAGCAAGTCAAATGATTCCCAAGAAGAAAGGAAAGGACCCTGGGCCTGTAAAGATTGGATCCAGTTTTGTAGAGAAACCGTGGGGGGAGGGGGAATGATTGGGGAATAGTTGGGGGGGAGAGGAATTATGGGACATAGGGAGGGGGGAACTGGGAAAGGGGAAAGCCTTTGGAATGTAAACATAGAATATAGAAAATAAAAATTAAAAAAATACAATTAGAATATTAAAAAAAGAAATAGAGGAGAAAATGGATCAAATACAAAAATCACATCACGAAATTCAGAAGAAGATGGAACAAAAAGAAGAAGACAATAAGGAAGAAAGACAAAAATCACTTAAAGAAATACAAAAGAACGTGGGCCAATAAGTAGAAGCTATGAAAGAGTAAACACAAAAATCTCTTAAAGAAATACATGAAAACACAATCAAGCAAGCGAAAGATCTGAGCATATCCATCCAGGTACTAAAAACAGAAGTAGAAACAACTAAGAAATCGCAGAGGGAGACAACATTGGAGATAGAAAACCTTGGGAAGAAATCAGGGGCCATAGATGCAAATATCAACAATAGAATACAAGAGATAGAAGACAGAATCTCAGAAGCTGAAGATACCATAGGAACCATTGATTCAACAGTCAAAGAAAATACTAAATGCAAAAAGGTGGTAACCCAAAACATCCAGGAAATTCAGGACACAATGAGAAGACCAACCCTAAGGATTATAGGTATAGACGAGAGTGAAGATTTACAAGTTAAAGGGCCAGCAAATATCTTCTACATAATTATGGAAGAAAACTTCCCCAACCTAAGGAGAGAGATGCCCATGAATATACAAGAAGCCTATAGAACCCCAAACAGACTGGATCAGAACAGAAATACATCCCATCACAGAATAATCAAAACTCCAAATGTACTAAACAAAGAAAGAATATTAAAGGCAGCAAGAGGAAAAGGCCAAGTAACATAAAAAGAAAGACCTATCAAAATAACACCAGACTTCTCACCTGAGACCATGAAAGCTAGAAGATCCTGGGCAGATATCATGCAAACTCTCAAAGAACACAAACTTCAGCCAAAATTACTTTACCCAGCAAAACTCTCAATTGCCATAGATGGAGACATCAAGGTATTCCACGACAAAACCAAATTTGGACGATATCTTTCCACAAATCCAGCCCTACAAATGATAATAGGGGGAAAACACCAAGACAAGGACAGAAACTACACCAGGGAAGAAGCAAGATAGAAACATCCTCTCATCAAACCCAAAAGAAGGTAACCTCTCGAATATAAATAAATGAATAAAATTTCAAAAATGTCTGGAGGTAGTAATTACTATTCCTTAATATCTCTTAACATCAATGGACTCAATTCCCCAATAAAAAGACATAGATTAACAGACTGGATATGGAAACAGGACCCTACATTTTGCTGCATACAGGAAGCACATCTCAGTGTTAAAGACAAACACTGCCTTAGTGTAAAAGGCTGGAAGACAATTTTACAGGCAAATTGTCTCAGGAAACAAGCTGAAGTAGCCATTCTAATATCAGATAAAATTGACTTCCAACCTAAAGTCATCAAAAGAGACTCAGAAGGTCACTTCTTGCTGGCCAAAGGGAAAATCCACCAAGAAGAGGTCTCAATACTGAACATCTATGCTCCAAATGCAAGGGCACCGTCATTCATAAAAGAAACCTTACTAAAGCTTAAAGCACACATTACACCTAACACAATAATTGTGGGTGACTTCAACACTCCACTCTCCTCAATGGACTGATCAGGAAAGCAGAAACTAAACAGGGACACAGTGAAACTAATTGAAACTTTGGACCAATTGGATTTAACATATATATATATATATATATATATATATATATATATATATATGTATATATATATATATATATATATATATATATATATAACATTTCATCCTAAAGCCAAAGAATATATGTTTTTCTCAGCACCGCATGGTACCTTCTCCAAAATAGACCATATAATTGTCACAAGACAGATGTCAACAAATACAAGAAGATCAAGCTAATCCCATGCCTCCTATCAGATCACCATGGAGTAAGATTGGTCTTCAATAGCAATAAAAACAACAGAAAGCCCACATACACATGGAAACTGAACAATACTCTACTCAATGACACCTTGGTCAAGGAAGAAATAAAAAAAGAAATCAAAAACTTTTTAGAATTCAATGAAAATGAAGGTACAACCTACCGAAATCTATGGGACACAATGAAAGCAGTGCTAAGAGGAAAACTCATAGCTCTAAGTGCATCCAAAAAGAAACTGGAGAGAGCATACACTAGCAACTTAAAGGCACACCTTAAAGCCATGGAAGAAAAATGAGGTAATTCACCCAGGAGGAGTAGAAGACAAGAAACCATCAAACTCAGAGCTGAAATCAATCAAGTAGAAACAAAGGGATACATACAAAGAATCAACAAGACCAGGAGCTGGTTCTTTGAGAAAATCAACAAGATAGATAAACCCTTAGCCAGACTAACCAAAGGACACAGAGACAGTATACAAATTAACAACATTAGAAATGAAAAGGGAGACATATCAACAGAAACTGAGGAAATTCAAAAGATCATCAGATCCTACTACAAAGGTCTATACTCAAAACAACTGGAGAACCTGGAGGAAATGGACAATTTCCTAGACAGATACCAAATACCAAAATTAAATCAGCATCAAGTAGATCAGCTAAATATTCCCATAACCCCTAAAGAAATAGAAGGGGTTATAGAAAGTCTCCCAACCAAAAAAAAGTACGGGACCAGATGGTTTTAGTGCAGAATTCTACCAGACCTTCAAAGAAGACTTAACACCAATGCTTTTCAAACTATTCCACAAAATAGAGACAGAAGGGACACTGTCCAACTCATTCTTCGAAGCCACAATTACGCTAATACCTAAACCACAAAAAGATCCAACAAAGAAAGAGAACTACAGGCCAATTTCTCTTATGAATATCGATGCAAAAATACTAAATAAAATTCTTGACAACCGAATCCAAGAGCACATCAAAAAGATCATCCACCATGATCAAGTAGGCTTCATCCTAGGGATGCAGGGATGGTTCAATATAAGGAAACCCATCAATGTAATCCACTACATAAACAAACTAAAAGAAAAAAACCACATGGTCATCTCACTAGATGCTGAAAAAGCATTTGACAAAATTCAGCATCCTTTCATGCTAAAAGTCTTGGAAAGAGCAGGAATTCAAGGCCCATACCTAAACATAGTAAAAGCAATCTACAGCAAACCAGTAGCCAACATCAAAATAAATGGAGAGAAACTTGAAGCAATCCCACTAAAATCAGGGACTAGACAAGGCTGCCCGCTCTCTCCATATCTTTTCAATATAGTACTTGAAGTTCTAGTGAGAGCAATTAGACAACATAAGGAATTCAAAGGGCTACAAATTGGAAAGGAAGAAGTCAAACTATCAGTATTTGCTGACGATATGATAGCTTACTTAAGCGACCCAAAAAACTCCACCAGAGAACTTTTACAGCTGATAAACAACTTCAGCAAAGTGGCTGGTTATAAAATTAACTCAAGCAAATCAGTAGCCTTCTTGTACTCAAAGGTCAAGCAGGCTGAGAAAGAAGTTAGGCAAATAACACCCTTCAAAATAGCCACAAACAACATAATGTACCTTGGCGTAACTCTAACCAAACAAGCAAAAGATCTGTACGACAGGAACTTCAAGTCCTTGAAGAAAGAAATAGAAGAAGACCTCAGAAGATGGAAAAATATTTCTTGCTCCTGGATTGGCAGGATCAATATAGTAAAAATGGCTATCTTGCCAAAAGCAATCTACAGATTCAATGCAATACCCATCAAAATCCCAACTCAATTCTTCATAGACCTAGAAAGAGCAATTCTCAAATTCATCTGGAGCAACAAAAAACCCAAGACAGCTAACAATATTCTCAACAATCAAAGGTCTTCTGGGGGAATCAATATCCCTGACCTTAAGCAGTACTACAGAGCAATTGTGTTAAAAACTGCATGGTATTTGTACAGCCACAGGCTAGTAGATCAATGCAATAGGAGTGAAGACCCAGAAATTATCCCACAGACTTATTGTCACTTGATCTTTGATAAAGGAGCCACAACCATCCAGTGGAATAAAGATAGCCTTTTCAACAAATGGTGCTTGTTCAACTGGAGGTCAACATGCAGAAGAATGCAAATTGACCCACTCTTATCTCTTTGCACTAAGATCAACTCCAAGTAGATCAAGGACCTCCACATAAAACCAGACACACTGAAACTATTAGAAAAGAAACTTGGGAAGACCCTGGAGGACATGGGCACAGGGGGAAATTCCTGAACAGAACACCAATAGCTTATGCACAAAGATCAAGAATTGACAAATGGTACCTCATAAAATTACAAAGTTTCTGCAAGGCAAAGGACACTGTCAGAAGGACAAAACGGCAACCAACAAAGTGGGAAAAGATCTTCACCAACCCTACATCCGACAGAGGGCTAATATCCAATATATACAAAGAACTCAAGAAGTTAGACCCCAAAGAACCAAATAACCCTATCAAAATATGGGGTACAGAGCTAAACAAAGAATTTTCACCAGAAGAAATTCGGATGGCCGAGAAACACCTTAAGAGATGTTCAACATCATTAGTCGTCAGGGAAATGCAAATCAAAACAACCCTGAGATTCCACCTCATACCATTCAGAATGGCTAAGATTAAAAACTCAAGAGACAACAAGTGCTAGCAAGGATGTCGAGAAAGAGGGACACTACTCCACTGTTGGTGGGATTGCAAAATGGTAAAACTGCTCTGGAAATCAGTTTGGCGGTTCCTCAGAAAATTGGTCATGTCACTTCCAGAGGACCCTGGCATACCACTCCTGGGCATATACCCAGAGCATTCCCCTGCATACAATAAAGACACATGCTCTACTATGTTTATAGCAGCCTTGTTTATAATAGCCAGAAATTGGAAGGAGCCTAAATATCCCTCAAAGGAGGAATAGATACAAAAAATGTGGTATATTTATACAATGGAATACTACTCAGCAATTAAAAATAATGAATTCATGCAATTTGTAGGTAAATGTTTAGACCTGGAAAATATCATCCTGAATGAGTTAACCCAATCACAAAAGAATACACTTGAAATGCAATGACTGATAATTGGATATTAATGAGCCCAGAAGCCCTAAATACTCAAGGCACAATTAACAAGTCAAATGATTCCCAAGAAGAAGAAAGGAGAGGACCCTGGGCCTGCAAAGATTGGATCCAGTTTTGTAGAGAAACCGTGGGGGGGAGGGGGAATGATTGGGGAATAGTTGGGGGGAGAGGAATTATGGGACGTATGGTGGGGGGAACTGGGAAAGGGGAAAGCCTTTGGAATGTAAACATAGAATATAGAAAATTAAAAAAAAACATAGTGAAAATGGCAGTCTTTCCAAATGCAATCTAAAGATTCAATGCAATTCCATCGCATTTCCAACCCAATT